>JBBGZY010000039.1:24007500-24607500 GCA_037952925.1 Lithobates clamitans
TTTGACCCAAGAAGAGGAGGATCTGGGCTGCTCTGTTCAAAACCACTGCACAGAGCAGGTAAGTATACACATGTCTGTTATTTTTAAATTTAAAAAAATGAGACTTTAGTATCACTGTAAGAACAAACAAAATAAGCATTAAAGATGTGGTGGGCCATGATGTGAAATAAACATTTTGTTAACTGGTAGTTCCAACAGTGTTATTTGTGTACTGTGGATTAAAATGTTTTATTTTCTTGTTCTTTTCCTGTCTGTTAAAAAAAATGTAAATAATGAAACTAATGAGCAATTAGATCTGGCACGAGATGACAATCTATTGTGTTCTTAAAACTATCAAAAGCCACTTTATCCACTTGCTGACCTGCTCATAGTAAATATACTGCGAGCGAGCAGCAGATGCAGGCTCAGCAACATAACCATACATCACTGCCTGTCTTCCGGGGTTGACCCGTGCTGTGATTGGCAACAGCACAAGTTTGTCAGCAGCTTTCGGCCAATGGTGGCCAATCACAGCACAGTCCTGTATGTTGTCTGTATACATAGATACAGGATCTGGTCGGTTCTTCCCTCCCTGAGCCCTTTTGTTAAGGGAGAGAAGAAAGCCAGATCTGCATGAGTAAACACAGCACATTTACACTTGCATACACTTGTTAGGCATATTTAACCCTTTGATTACCCTCCAGTTAAAGCGTTTGTTACCCCAACACTTCATATTCCTGATATGTGCCTGCTGTACCGTGTACTTGTATGAGAAAGTATCCTGATCTCTTTGTTTTGCTTCCTTTGTGTGAAATCCCTGGTGTTCCTGCTAGTCCCCTTGCTCTCCTATTAAAAACTGACCACACTAAGCAGGAGAGCACACCGTGGTCAGTTCTCTAGCTATGTTGGGAACTCAGTATGCTCTCCTCCAATGATTAGATATGTCCTGACAAGCCCACGTTGCTTATCCATTCACTGGGAAGCTCAGTGTGCTGCTGCTTCTTCTCCCCCCTAGCTCTTATGCAGCTGAGAAGAGAGGGAATGTGATCACTTCTAAAAAAGTAAAAAAGGGTATTTATAATTTTTTTTTTTTTTTTTATTTCTATACACAGATGTTTTGCCTTTCATTTCTATTTTAAAGTGAATGGGTTGTTTTACAAGGTAACCGTTTACAATCACTTTAACCTTTTGTCACCAGTGTCATTGGTACAGTGTACATTATATATCACCGATCACTGTTTTAGTGTCACTAGCAACATCAGATAGCGTCAGAGTCAGCTAGCACCCCTCTCAGCCAGTGTCAGTTAGAGCCCGATTGCCAGCCACACTATCACAGTCACACTATAAGTTTTGCTGATCACTGCCACTACTAGTATAGTGTTTGTATGGATCAGTATGGATCTTGATCATGATCAGAACTATGCTTGCATCCAGAATAGTATAGGGTCCCCAAAAACTCAGCCCTAATCACTCCAAGCACAGTGTCAGTATAAAGTCTCTGATCACTGCCACCTCTGATACATTGACCGCAAAACCACAGTGTTAGCAAGATCAGACCTGATCTCTGCTAGCAATAGCAGTCCCTGATTGCTAGCCAGGGGCTCTTTTTCCCATAGTCACCACTAGGTACCTAAAAAGTTAGTGCCCAAAATATCCAAAGACAGGTATCCTAGAGAAGATGCCTACAGGATTCTGAGCATGACAGATGAGGGCGAAGAGGATACATCACTGTCAGAATCAGGCTCAGAATATGAACCTGTAGAAAGCATTGGCACCCTGACAGCTAGCTTAGATGATGGTGAAGAGGTCCATGCTAAAATAAGGCATACCCGACCCCATGTTGCTAAAGTGGTAGAAACGCATGATTATGCTCATATGTAGCAGGGTGCAAGTACTAGCGCTGCACTACTTTTTGGTGACCTGGCAAGCACCAGAGGCTTAGTACATCCTGGCCTTTTAGACACCAGTACTGCAGTATCTCATGGTGAAGTGGCGAACACCAGCAGTGAAGTACAAGCTGGTGAGGTGGCTTTGAGGCATAGAGTAATACAACCACAGCCACCAAGATTTCAAGCACAGACCCGTAGAGACCATAGTAGCCTTCCAGAGGTGCTTGCAAACCCTAATTGACTGATTCCAGATTCAGCAGCACCCATTATCCCCCCCATACACAGCCCAGCCCAGGGTTCAAGTGAAAATAGCCAACATTTGACATTTTTTAGCTGTATTTCACTGAAAACCTCCACAATTTGATTGAGGACCAAAATAATGTTTATGCCCAACAGTACATCACCGCCAACCCAAATTCATATCTTGCTAGACCATTCAAATGGAAACCTATTACAGTTTCCAAATTTAAAGCTAGACTCTGGTACAAAAAAATGTCTATATATTTATTTCTGGTACAATAGTTTTATTGGAATATAGAAGAACACAAATGCAACTTTCCCACGAAGGGGATACAAAAAGTAGGCTTAGAGCAAAACAGCATGAACAAGTACACATGTGAAATATGTTTTAAAGGGAGTACTATCGATCAGCAGGGGCCCTCTGACCAAGGCCAGGGGTCAATTTAGGGTACCTGGGCCTAAGGGCTCAGGGGCTGAGGTG
Source organism: Lithobates clamitans (assembly GCA_037952925.1). Taxonomy (NCBI): domain Eukaryota; kingdom Metazoa; phylum Chordata; class Amphibia; order Anura; family Ranidae; genus Lithobates; species Lithobates clamitans. Next base: position 24,010,090 of record JBBGZY010000039.1, read on the forward strand.
TGGATTAAACCACAAAAAATTGATGGAAACAGTCTTAGACTGGATATTTAAAGAAGTTAAGGGGGAACAAATAAATGTAGAAAAATGGGAGGAGGGGGGTCCAAGGAACAGGAGAAGAAGAGAAAGATAAGAAGTAAGAAGAAAGACGGTGGAAGAGGAAGAGAAGGGGAGGGAAAGGGGGAAAGGTCCCCCAGGTTGGGAAATGAGCGGGGTCAATTAGACAGGCCTAGGCTGGTCGGATGCAGAGTAGGGAGTATGGAGAGCATAAGACCACCATGGGGCCCACACCTTGAGAAATTGTGTGTGAGGTTGTGGAGGATACTACTCATCTTCTCATTGATCATGAGGGTCGTTGGTATGAGGAGAGACCCGGGATCGGGCAGTGAAGCAGTGCTAATTTGGCATCTTTACAAATAGGTACATGGAAGAGGGTGAACAACAATCCAAAGACCCTTAACCAGAATCCCACCAGACGGGGGTAGGACCACCAGATATGAAGTTCATCTCCTCAATGGCCACATCCCCCTATATATTTATTTCAATTGGCTGTATACAATGCTTTTGTTATTTACAAAAATACTGGAGGAACTAGATCCTTCCTAAAATATCAGGAAGCAATCATCTCAGCCCTTTTGTGTCCAGAAGGCGCTGTGGCCCAAACCACAGAGACAATTTCCAGATGTCCCCTCATGTACCCCAACACAAAGGTCACCCCAAAAAAGGTGTTGTGTTTGTGATAAACAGATGACGCCCATTTTTTTTGTCCCACCTGTCCTGGCCAATCAGGCCTCTTCCTTTGCTACCACACCATAGTGGATTGCTAGTCTAGGGTACAGCACAGCACACAATTCTGCACAAGAAGGGTCTATAGGTATGTTAGATAGTTGGGAAACTATTACATTTTGAGAAATCAAAGCCTGGAAAGATTATTGTTCTGAAAAGTTAAAGTGCCATTAAACCCAGACTATGAAAAACTCTCATTACATGCTAAATAACAGAATGTACATACTCGCAAAGCCACACAAAAGCATTCATTTTGTGTAGAGTGAAATATACCTGGTTGATCCTGCCTTCCACTCCCTCCCTTTCTCCATTGCAGGCTGAGATTGTATAAACCAGCTGGTGTCCTCTATTTCCTCTATTGAGCATGCTCAATTTCAGTTTCCTTCTAAGCCCTTCATTCCCTTTTTCTTATCTATGCAGCCCACGTGACTATAGGGTCACACATTCAGGGGGAACCCCATGCTGGGGGTTCAAGTTTGTCCATTCAATAAACTGTGATGCTCATCTCTACTACCCATCTCTGGAAGTCAAGTCAAGCCACTTTCTAAGTAAAATGCCAGGACCCGGATCTAAACCTTGCAAACTCTGTTGCATCCGGCAAAGTCTCTTCCTGCTGAGCCACCTGGAATGCTGGACAGCTCCCTGGACAATTCCTGATCCAGGCTTGAATCTTGTTTGTCTTGAATTTTGAACTCCTTGCTCCTCCCATGAACTTCCTATTTAAGTCATGCCCTTGCACTTCCTGTTTGCCAGATTATTGTGCTGCCTCTAGTCAACATTTCACTCTTGTCTCTCCTGCTGCCATCTGTATCTTTGCTATCACTCCTTACCGACTTTTGGTTTGTTCTTCAATTACGCTCTTGCTTGATTCCAACCTGTAACCACTCAGTACCAATCTTTGGCTTGTTTATCAACTATGCTTTTGCTTATTCTTATCTGCTTATCTGCTACTGGACCCTGGCTTGCTCCCCTCCTGGTGGGGCAATCCTGAAGACCGCAACCTGGTACTAACACGTGTCAAAATCCATCTTCACCATCAAGAGCTCTAATGAACATTGGTTAGTACCGAGACGCACCTCAGATGATCTCAGGTCAACCGCCAGAGCGATTTGCTTCTGTACTTATCCATCTGGTTGGCGTGTGCCTCGCTACTGCTATAGCTACTGGTCTCCGAGCCTGACTCCAGATTGTGACATAAAAAAAGTGTGGCTCTCACCTTTGCCTCCTCACCTTAATTATGCAGCATTAAAGTAGAATTTCCAAACTTTTCACGAAAGGAATGTTAAAAAATAAGCTTATTAAACATATATCATTCAACAGCCAACACATTTCGAAGGGTTCTGTGCCCTCTTCAACAGAGCAAAGATAAAACATTACACATATATTACACAATAGATATATAAGTTATATATTCTGCGCTTACCAAGATGGTGATGTGAATATTATTTTAGTTATATAAACATTAAAAATAGTGAAAAAAAAAATATATATATATATATATATATATATATATGTGTGTGTGTAGGTGCCGCTACTCCCAAGAATTAAATACTCAATTCAAACATATGTATATATAAAGGAATTGTGCAATCCTAAATCGCCTAAAGTTGCAAAACAAGTGAAACCCCAAAGGTGATGTTATTCAAAACAACAAATGGGAAAAAAACACAAAACATTAAAATTTAAAAATGAAAGGTATTTTGAAGTCAACAGAACAAAAACATAAATTAAGTAATGATGAATGTTCATATATGATTCCAATACAGCACCTGGATGTCTGCAATGATCAATAGTGGGTGCTTTTACATCCCAGCGGAGAAGGATAAAAAACAGATGGCCTCTTACCGGACAAGATGGACCCAAAATTATAGAGATCAAACAGGTCAAATTGGTTAACACAGTGATCACCTGCAATGTTGGTCGGCTCCAATGTTAATCACTTTCCTCCACCAGAAAAGACAAGGAATGATCGAAAAATTCCAAACCTTCCACCCGATCCAGGGCACCTACGATGTTGGCACCCGATGCCGATCTGTCCCTCGGCTCTCGGGTGGAGGCACCGACATCTTCGGTAAGGGAATCAGGAAGTGAAGCCTTGCGGCTTCACAGCCTGGTTCCCTACTGTGCATGGGTGAGTCGCGCTGCACAATTCCACTGGTCCCTGCTGTCTTCTGGGACCCGTGTGTCTCCCAGAAGACAGCGGGGGGGGGGGGCGGACGGAGGAGGCGCCGGTTATAGCATAGATATCTGCGGATACTGCGGCTATCTATGCCCGGAAGTGGGAGCAAATACCTGGATTATACAGGTATCTGCTCCGCCTTCTCCCCTGAAAGGTGCCAAATGTGACACTGGAGGGGGGAGGATTCTAAAAAGCGGAAGTTTCATTTTTGGGTGGAACACCACTTTAACACCTGAGACCTTGTAACACTAATGTGTCACATGACACCAGGGGAGGGAAAATGGCTAATTGGGCCCAATTGGAGTGTTGAGTTATTTTAAGGGAACAGCAAATCTACACTGTTATACAAGCTGTGCACTCACTACTTTACATTGTAGCAAAGTGTCATTTCTTCAGTGTTGTCACATGAAAAGTTATAGTAAAATATTGACAAAAATGTGAGGGGTGTACTCACTTTTGTAAGATACTGTACTTAATCATTTTACCATTAGAAAAAGAGATCTGAAAGGGAGTAACCTCCATGGGTGTGCCACATTCCAAGTGCATAGAAAAAGCAAGAGTCCCCTGGGGTGGGATTTTAGAGGCACTACCACACAATATTACAATATAAAAAATAAATTTATTACATAGCAAAAATATAAATAAAAAACAAAATTGTACAATAATCACAAATATAAACAATGAACATGAATATGTATACTAAGATGAAAACAATGCATAGAAGAGAACCATTAATGGAAATGCATCATCTCACTGAGCCAACGCGTTTCAGAACTTTTCCTTCATGAGGGTTCATTTAGTGAAAATACATTTCCAATGCATTGATAGTGCAAAGGTATTCATATGGTTAACAGCAGCTTCACGGGTGTCTCCCCAACAACGTCCGCTCAAAAGTTAGGTTTAAAAATCCCCTAGGCTGTATCGGGAAAATGCCAGGGGGAAACAATGCCCCCAAGTACACTGGACATTGTCGCACCCCGAAGCCAGGTGCGGCATGTGTGGGTAAGCTGGAGTCCAGAAGGCTAAGGACCTAATGTGGATATACAAAAAAGTGTATATATATATATATCTCCACTTGGCTGTTCAACATCCTGTTTTTTTCAGTCCGGACTCCTATTCCCCTACTTACCTGACTTCATAAGGATATATATATATCCTTATAAAGTCAGGTAAGTAGGGGAATAGGAGTCTGGACTGAAAAAACCAGGATGTTGAACAGCCAAGTGGAGAGATGCGGACCGGACATCCAAACTAGGGTTTGGACCCCAGCCTTCTGGACCCCAGCTTACCCACACATGCTGCACCTGGCTTCGGGGCGCGACAATTTCCAGTGTACTTGGGGGCATTGTTTCCCCCTGGCATTTTCCCGATACAGCCTAGGTGATTTTTGATCCAACTTTTGAGTGGACGTTGTTGGGGAGACACCCATGAAGCTGCTTTTAACCATATGAATACCTTTGCACTATCAATGCATTGGAAAATTATTTTCACTAAATGAACCCTGATGAAGGAAAAGTTCTGAAACGCGTTGGCTCAGTTTGATCATGCATTTCCATTAATGGTTCTCTGCTATGCATTGTTTTCATCTTTGTATCCATATTCATGTTCATTGTTTATATTTGTGATTATTGTACAATTTTGTTTTTGATTTATATTTTTGCTATGTAATAATTTTTTTTTTATACTGTAATATTGTGTGGTAGTGCCTCTAAAATCCCACCCCAGGGGACTCCTGCTTTTTTTAATCATTTTACCAGACAAAATCTGTTGGTGCCTAGTCCTTCATCAAATATGTTTAATGGCTCTAAAATCATTATAGTGTAAATAAACAATAATAGATCACAAATAGTTATGTGTCCTTTGGGTCTTTCCATAGCGCTTTCTAATTCATTCTTTCCTCTACATGGTTTTTAATCCACTTTGCATACATAGTTACATAGTAGGTGAGGTCAAAAAAAGACACAAGTCCATCCCATGTGTGTGATTATATGTCACGACGTTAAGCTATTTTTTTTTCTTTTTTCGTTGAATTGCTTTATTTTCTGCCGGCAACTTTTACACTCAGCTCAGCCAGTTTGTGCTCAACTACTCCTTTTTTTTTAAACTCCCAGCCATGGGAGAAAAAAAAAAAAGACAGGTAAGTTGAGCAAGCGGTGGTGAGCAAGGAGGTAGGTGACTTTAACACACCACATTTACCTGAATCGGTCAAAAGCTATGAAATACTTTGCAGAAGAAGAAAAAATGTACATTGAAAGATAGATTATACAAATCTATTATTCATTTTTGTTTCCAATGACTTTCGCCAACATGATTTAATAAGCAACATTATATTCTCACCGTAATGAATGTACTAATTTCTTGTACTGTAATGCTGATTTGTTTAATAAAAAATTTCTGTTAAAAAAAAAAAAAAGCAACATTAAGAGAGCAGGTGTCAAACTGAAAAAAAAAATATCAAAAGATCAAATGTCATGTTAATTCTAATATACATTAAAAAAGAAACTTTTTGACATTTCTTGGTATATTAAAGGGCAAAGCTTATTCTCGGAGGATGCAGTAGGTTTGAATGGAATGTGCTCTACAGTAAGATTTACACAAATAACCATGAAAAACACTGGGCAAGGACATCGGCACAATACAGAAACACGTAACCTCTGCGCTCTGAATCTCTCAGCAAATACATGCTTATTTTTACAAGCTAGCAGCTAAGGCATCCTTTAACACCAGTATGAATGAAGCAATCTTCCTCACCTCCTCTTTTCCTTTCCATTTGCCATCTGTTGAGTCTAATTTCAGTTTATTACAGAAGGCAGAAATGCACTGCCTTTTTTAATCAAATAAAGATTAGATATTAAATTGAGCACACACATTATATATATATATATATATATATATATATATGTATATATATATATATATATACATATACACCTCTACGGTTGCTAATCCATTGTCAAGTTGTCATGTAGTCACTCACCAATGAGATGATCAGTATGAACAATGTGGGACTGTGTGCCCCTCTTGACTCAGAAGCGTTCAGCCTTTACAATCCAGACCTCTGCAGATAGCTGTGGAGGTCATTTTTAGCAGCACAGCCTCAGAATGTAAAAGCACAGCAGCCGCACACAGCTCCCTGCGTCTCCTGAGACACCGCTACACTTGTAATCCAACATACACCTTTACTTTGAGTCAACTGTCTTTATTATGTGACTTGAATGGACAGATCCCCCCCCCTCCCTTGTCTAGGCAATGAGCGATTCCAGCAAAATCATCGCACTGCCATCAAGTGGACATAGAAATAATATTTGCTTTTACATTTCTGCCATGTGAAGCGACTTCACCTGTGGCTTAGCTAATATGAATCATGCATTGGACCTTCTACGCCAAATCGTTGGCAACATTTCCAGTGCAGGATAATATAGATTTTTATTAGAATATAGTAATAAGAGATAACAGAATACTATAAAGCAAATAAAAATGGGTGCAAAATCACAACAAAATGTAAAAAGCATGATCCAAGGGTAGTGGGGGGCTGTAAGAATGTTGATGTGGTATTTAAAGTGCCTGTTGATTTTTTATTAAATGTGCACTGTAATGCAGCTGGTTAATGTATCATAGTTCCCAACTGTCCCTGATTTGGAGGGGCTGTCCCTGATGTGGAGCAATGTCCCTCTGTCCCTCATTCCTCCTCATTTGTCCCTCATGTCTGATCTATATAAATGTATATAAAATGTACTTTTTATCAATCAAAAAATGTTTTCCAGCACTAAACCTTTAATCTGATTTCTAAATTGCTGCATTTGGAAAGAAGAAAGGAGAGCTGGGGGGATTTGTACAGAGAGGGGAGCTGGGGGTATTTGTACAGAGAGGGGAGCTGTGGGGATTTGTACAGAGAGGGGAGCTGGGGGTATTTGTACAGAGAGGGGAGCTGGGGGGATTTGTACAGAGAGGGGAGCTGGGGGGATTTGTACAGAGAGGGGAGCTGGGGGGATTTGTACAGAGAGGGGAACTGGGGGGATTTGTACAGAGAGGGGAGCTGGGGGGATTTGTACAGAGAGGGGAGCTGGGGGGATTTGTACAGAGAGTGGAACTGGGGGGATTTGTACAGAGAGGAGGGCTGGGGGGGAGATTTGTACAGAGAGGAGAACTGGGGGGATTTGTACAGAGAGGGGAGCTGGGGGGATTTGTACAGAGAGTGGAACTGGGGGGATTTGTACAGAGAGGAGGGCTGGGGGGGAGATTTGTACAGAGAGGAGAACTGGGGGGATTTGTACAGAGAGGGGAGCTGGGGGGATTTGTACAGAGAGGGGAGCTGGGGGGGATTTGTACAGAGAGGGGAACTGGGGGGATTTGTACAGAGAGGGGAGCTGGGGGGATTTGTACAGAGAGTGGAACTGGGGGGATTTGTACAGAGAGGAGGGCTGGGGGGGAGATTTGTACTGTACAGAGAGGAGAACTGGGGGGATTTGTACAGAGAGGGGAGCTGGGGGGATTTGTACAGAGAGTGGAACTGGGGGGATTTGTACAGAGAGGGGAACTGGGGGGATTTGTACAGAGAGGGGAACTGGGGGGATTTGTACAGAGAGGGGAACTGGGGGGGGGGGTTGTACAGAGAGGGGAACTGGGGGGATTTGTACAGAGAGGAGGGCTGGGGGGGATTTGTACAGAGAGTGGAACTGGGGGGATTTGTACAGAGAGGAGGGCTGGGGGGGATTTGTACAGAGAGTGGAACTGGGGGGATTTGTACAGAGAGGGGAACTGGGGGGATTTGTACAGAGAGGGGAGCTGGGGGGATTTGTACAGAGAGAGGAGTTGGGGGGAATTTGTACAGAGAGGGGAGCTGGGGGGATTTGTACAGAGAGGGGAACTGGGGGGATTTCTACAGAGAGGGGAGCTGGGGGGATTTGGACAGAGAGGGGAACTGGGGGGATTTGTACAGAGAGGGGAGCTGGGGGGGGGATTTGTACAGAGAGGAGGACTGGGGGATTTGTACAGAGAGGGGAACTGGGGGGATTTGTACAGAGAGGAGGGCTGGGGGGATTTGTACAGAGAAGGGAGCTGGGGGGATTTGTACAGAGAGGGGAGCTGGGGGGATTTGTACAGAGAGGGGAACTGGGGGGATTTGTACAGAGAGGGGAGCTGGGGGGATTTGAACAGAGAAGGGAACTGGGGGGATTTGTACAGAGAGGGGGGCTGGGTGGATTTGTAAAGAGAAGGGAACTGGGGGGATTTGTACAGAGAGGGGAGCTGGGGGGGGGGATTTGTACAGAGAGGAGGACTGGGGGATTTGTACAGAGAGGGGAACTGGGGGGATTTGTACAGAGAGGAGGGCTGGGGGGATTTGTACAGAGAAGGGAGCTGGGGGGATTTGTACAGAGAGGGGAGCTGGGGGGATTTGTACAGAGAGGGGAACTGGAGGGATTTGTACAGAGAGGGGAGCTGAGGGGATTTGAACAGAGAAGGGAACTGGGGGGATTTGTACAGAGAGGGGGGCTGGGTGGATTTGTAAAGAGAAGGGAACTGGGGGGATTTGTACAGAGAGGGGAACTGGGGGGATTTGTACAGAGAGGGGAGCTGGGGGATTTGTACAGAGAGGGGAACTGGGGGGATTTGCACAGAGAGGGGAGCTGGGGGGATTTGTACAGAGGGGGGAACTGGGGGGATTTGTACAGAGAGGGGAGCTGGGGGGGATTTGTACAGAGAGGGGATCTGGGGGGATTTGTACAGAGAGGGGAACTGGGGGGATTTGTACAGAGCGGGAAGCTGGGAGGATTTGTACAGAGAGGAGAACTGGGGGGATTTGTACAGAGAGGGGAGCTGGGGGGAATTTGTACAGAGAAGGGAATTGGGGAGATTTGTACAGAGAAGGGAGCTGGGGGGATTTGTACATAGAGGGGAACTGGGGGGATTTGTACAGAGAGGGGAACTGGGGGGATTTGTACAGAGAGGGGAGCTGGGGGGATTTATACAGATAGGGGAACTGGGGGGATATGTACAGAGAGGGGAACTGGGGGATTTGCACAGAGAGGGGAGCTGGGGGGATTTGTACAGAGAGGGGAGCTGGGGGGATTTGTACAGAAGGGGGAACTGGGGGAATTTGTACAGAGAGGGGAGCTAGGGGGGATTTGTACAGAGAGGGGAGCTGGGGGGATTTGTACAGAGAGGGGAACTGGGGGATTTGTATAGAGAGGGGAACTGGGGGGATTTGTACAGAGAGGGGATCTGTGGGGAATTTGTACAGAGAGGGGAACTGGGGGGATTTGTACAGAGAGGGGAGCTGGGGGGGATTTGTACAGAGGGGGGGACTGGGGGGATTTGTACAGAGAGGGGAGCTGGGGGGGATTTGTACAGGGAGGGGAGCTGGGGGGATTTGTACAGAGAGCGGAACTGGGGGATTTGTATAGAGAGGAAAACTGGGGGGATTTGTACAGAGAGGGGAACTGGGGGATTTGTACAGAGAGGGAACTGGGGGGATTTGTACAGAGAGGGGAGCTGGGGGGGTTGTACAGAGAGGGAAACTGGGGGTATTTGTACAGAGAGGGGAATTGGGGGATTTGTACAGAGAGGAGGGCTGGGGGGGATTTGTACAGAGAGGGGAGCTGGGGGGATTTGTAAAGAGAGGGGAGCTGGGGGGATTTGTACAGAGAGGGGAACTGGGGGGATTTATACAGAGAGGGGAGCTGGGGGGTTTTGTACAGAGAAGGGAACTGGGGGGATTTGTACAGAGAGGGGAGCTGGAGGGATTTGTACAGAGAGGGGAACTGGGGGGATTTGTACAGAGAGGGGAGCTGGGGGGATTTGTACAGAGAGGGGAGCTGGGGGGATTTGTACAGAGGGGGGGACTGGGGGGATTTGTACAGAGAGGGGAGCTGGGGGGATTTGTACAGAGAGGGGAGCTGGGGGGATTTGCACAGAGAGGGGAGCTGGGGGGGGGGATTTGTACAGAGAGGGGAACTGGGGGATTTGTACAGAGAGGGGAACTGGGGGATTTGTACAGAGAGGGGAGCTGGGGGGATTGGTACAGAGAGGGGAGCTGGGGGGGATTGGTACAGAAAGGGGAGCTGGGGGGGATTTGTACACAGAGGGGACCTGGGGGGATTTGTACAGAGAGGGGAGCTGGGGGGATTTGTACAGAGGGGGGAGCTGGGGGGATTTGTACAGAGGGGGGGACTGGGGGGATTTGTACAGAGAGGGGAGCTGGGGGGATTTGTACAGAGAGGGGAGCTGGGGGGATTTGTACAGAGAGGGGAGCTGGGGGGGGGGATTTGTACAGAGAGGGGAACTGGGGGATTTGTACAGAGAGGGGAACTGGGGGATTTGTACAGAGAGGGGAGCTGGGGGGATTGGTACAGAGAGGGGAGCTGGGGGGGATTGGTACAGAGAGGGGAGCTGGGGGGGATTTGTACAGAGAGGGGAGCTGGGGGATTTGTACAGAGAGGGGAGCTGGGGGCGATTTGTACAGAGAGGGGAAATGGGGGGATTTGTACAGAGAGGGGACCTGGGGGGATTTGTACAGAGAGGGGAACTGGGGGGATTTGTACAGAGAGGGGAGCTGGGGGGGATTTGTACAGAGAGGGGAGCTGGGGGGATTGATGCAGAGAGGGAAACTGGGGGGAATTGTACAGAGGGGGTAGCTGGGGGGATTTGTACAGAGAAGGGAGCTGGGAGGATTTGGATTTGTGTTGAGAGGAGAGCTGGGGGGATTTGTGATGAGAGGAGAGCTGGGGACATTGTGATGAGAGGAGAGCTGGGGAGATTTGTGGTGAGAGGAGAGCTGGGGAGATTTGTGATGAGAGGAGAGCTGTCGGGGATTGGTGATGACAGGAGAGCTGGGGGGATTTGCACAGAGAGGAGAGCTGGGGGAATTTGTACAGAAAGGGGAGCTGGGGTGATTTGTACAGAGAGGGTAACTGGGGGGATTTGTACAGAGAAGGGAGCTGGGGGGATTTGGATTTGTGATGAGAGCCTGAGAGGAGAGCTGGGGGGATTTGTGATTAGAGGAGAGCTGGGGAGATTGTGATGAGAAAGAGAGCTGGGGGACATATGTGATATGTGGAGAGCTGGGGAGATTTGTGATGAGAGAAGAGCTGGGGAAGATTTGTGATGAGAGGAGTGCTGGGGAGATTTGTGATGAGAGAAGAGCTTGGGGAGATTTGTGATGAGAGGAGAGCTGGGGGAGATTTGTGATGAGAGGAGAGCTGGGGGAGATTTTTGATGAGAGGAGAGCTGGGGGAGATTTGTGATGAGAGGAGAGCTGGGGGGATTTGTACAGAGAGGGGAGCTGGGGGGATTTGTACAGAGAGGGGAGCTGGGGGGATTTGTACGGAGAGGGGAACTGGGGGGATTTTTACAGAGAGGGGAGCTGGGGGGATTTTTTACAGAGAGGGGAGCTGGGGTTATTTGTACAGAGAGGGGAGCTGGGGGATTTGGATTTGTGATGAGAGGAGAGCTGGGGAGATTTGTGGCGAGAGGAGAGCTGGGGAGATTTGTGATGAGAGGAGAGCTGGGGGAGGTTTGCAATGAGAGAAGAGCTGGGGGGGATTTGTATAGAGAGGGGAGCTGGGGGCATTTGTACAGAGAGGGGAGCTGGGGGGATTTGTACAGAGAGGGGAGCTGGAGGGATTTGTACAGAGCGGGAGCTGGGGGGATTTGTACAGAGAGGGGAACTGGGGGGATTTGTACAGAGAGAGGAGCTGGGGGGGGATTTGTACAGAGAGGGGAGCTGGGGGATTTGGATTTGTGATGAGAGGAGAGCTGGGGGAGATTTGTGGTCAGAGGAGAGCTGGGGGAGACTTGTGATTAGTGGAGAGCTGGGGCAGATTTGTGATGAGAGGAGAGCTGTGGTTGATTTGTGATGAGAGGAGAGCTGGGGTGATTTGTGATGAGAGGAGAGCTGGGGGAGATTTGTGATGAGAGGAGAGCTGGGGGAGATTTGTGATGAGAGGAGAGCTGGGGGATTTGTGATGAGAGGAGAGCTGGGGGAGATTTGTGATGAGAGGAGAGCTGGTGGAGATTTGTGATCAGAGGAGAACTGGGGGAGATCTGTGATGAGAGGAGATCTGGGGGGATTTGTGATGCGAGGAGAGCTGGGGGGATTTGTGATGAGAGGAGAACTGGGGGGATTTGTGATAAGAGGAGAGCTGGGAGAGATTTGTGATGAGAGGAGAGCTGGGGGAGATTTGTGATGAGAGAAGAGGGGGGAGATTTGTAAGGTAAGCTGGGGGAGATTTGTGATGAGAGCAGAGCTGGAGGAGATTTGTGATGAGAGGAGAGCTGGGGGAGATCTGTGATGAGAGTAAGGCTGGGGGATTTGTGATGAGAGGAGAGCTGGGGGGATTTGTGATGAGAGGAGAGCTGGGGGAGATTTGTGATGAGAGGAGAGCTGGGGGAGATTTGTGATGAGAGGAGAGCTGGGGGATTTGTGATGATATAAGCGCTGAGGGAGATTTGTGATGAGAGGAGAGCTGGGGGAGATTTGTGATGAGAGGAGAGCCCGGGGAGATTTGTGATGAGAGGAGAGCAAGGGGGAGATTTGAGATAAGAGGAGAGCGGGGGAGATTTGTAATGAGAGGAGAGCTGGGGGAGATTTGTGATGAGTGGATAGCTGGGGAGATTTGTGATGAGAGGAGAGCTGGGGGAGATTTGTGATGAGAGGAGAGCTGGGGGAGATTTGTGATGAGAGGAGAGCTGGGGAGATTTGTGATGAGAGGAGAGCTGGGGGATTTGCACAGAGAGGAGAGATGGGGGATTGGTGCATAGAGGAGAGCTGGGAAGATTTGTACAGAGAGGAGAGCTGGGGGGATTTGTACAGAGAGGGGAGCTGGGAGGATTTGTACAGAGAGGTGAGCTGAGGGTATTTGTTAAGAGAGGGGAGCTGGGGGGATTTGGATTTGTGATGATAGGAGAGCTGGGGGGATTTGTGATGAGAGGAGAGCTGGGGGAGATTTGTGATGAGAGGAGAGCTGGGGGAGATTAGTGATGAGAGGAGAGCAAGGGGGAGATTTGTGATGAGAGGAGAGCTGGGTGAGATTTGTGATGAGAGGAGAGCTGGGAGATTGGTGATGATAGGAGAGCTGAGGGAGATTTATGATGAGAGGAGAGCTGGGGGAGATTTGTGATGAGAGGAGAGCTGGGAGATTTGTGATGAGAGGAGAGCTGAGGGAGATTTATGATGAGAGGAGAGCTGGGGGAGATTTGTGATGATAGGAGTCAGTTTTGTCCTCTCTAACTGGAACCCCTCACCCTACATAGGTAAGAACCCCTGTGTACTCCAAAACTGTATTCAAATTGTCCCACCTAAAGGGACCACAACCCAAATAATGGGGACCTGCCCTCCAGGACCCACCAGGACCCATCTCTGGTATCCTGTACAATATATGTGTATATTGTCCCCACTAGAGATATTCCCAATCAATCTCTGTCCTCTTAACCCTATTTTTGTAACAGGAAGTCAAGGGAAACCTCCCCAATGGGGACAAAAGGTAGTCCTTTCCAGGTCCAAACCCTTCCAGGTTTTCTTCAAAGTAAAACAAAAAAAAGCTCTGACTGAAGTTGTGGTAATGACGTAAGTATGTGAAGAAAATTATAGTCTGTGGACAAAATTTAAGAGATACTTCTGCGGAATTTGCCAAGGAATTAATTTGGGAATACGAGAAATGTGTTTCTTTCACATTTTCTCCTAGTGCCAAAAAAACCTTTTTTTTTCAGCTGAAAGAAAAAGAACGATGTTTAAACATTTTGACACATGCATTACCTGAAAAGCAGAGAAATGAGTATCTTATTTCATAAAAAAACATATTCACGTTATATTTTCAGTCTGTTATTTGCTCTATCTGTTCCACATTTGGGGGCTGCAAATCAAAGTTGGCAGTTACTTTTGTTTACGTTTTATTGACTTGAAGAGCACAGGATGCATAATACAGTACTGCTGCACCTAGAGCAGTGTATAGATGGCCTTAGGAAGGCAGGGAAATATCTGCCTACTTTTAACTGGAATGTGTTGGGGTCTACCCGGTTTCTCACTTAAAGTGGAGCGTCACCCATTTTTTCAACATCCTCCTATCATAATGCCCATCCACAGTACAGTGCTAAATGGAGATTGTGTTTTTTTTTAATTATTATTATTTATAAATATCTTTTTTATAATGCCGTTATCCGGTACTTCCAATCCCGGTCGCCAAGGTAATTACATCATTTGGCGATTCCCTTGGACTCTTGGGATATCGGCATCATCTGTCCCAGGAGTCTTTGGGTAACCTAAGCTTAATATACACGGGACGTTTTTACAACCTTTCCTGAATGATTTAACTTTAGCGATAGTAACCCACTTTTAAAACGTCCATTTTGCGGCATTTTGCCACGTTTGCGTTTAGAAGCGTTTGAAAAAAAAAAATGTTATTCTTTTAAAATAGCAAAAAATGAAAAACACCTGTAAATTAAACGCTTAGCCGCGTTTACCTCTAAACTCAGCGTCTGAACTCATTTTTTTGCTTTCCAAAAAAGGCCTCTAAACTCAACTGCCTAGAAACGACTATAAATGACCCTGTGTACATGGACTGATAAGATAACATAGAGGAGAGTTCAGGAGCAGTTGAAAAAAAAGCCCAACTGCTCCTAAACATCTGTTTAGGAGCAGTAGTGTACATGAGGCCTAATAGTGTACTCTCATGGTATTTTGAGAGTTAGGCGCCATTTTTGAAGAAGAGGATCTGCCAGTAGGAAGTACAGGCTCTGTAAACAGGACATCATATGTTTAATTGAGCACTGTAAGTGGACACTGTAATCCAGGGACTGTCTATGTGATGTGAGCACTGTCACTAGTGCGCATGCACGAGATTGGGAGGTGCACGCTGGGTAAATCAGATGCACTACATCCCAGAATTCTATTATTAACCCGCAGTGCTGATAAATAGAAATATTTTAGCAGGAAGGTTGTACAGAAGTCAATTGGTAGAACAACCAATGTGCACATATATGGATCGAAATTCAGTCGGTCCCTGCTGAATCAGCTGAATTTAATTCCATCTATGGGCAACTTTACTCTTTTACTGCTACCATTATAAATTCTAAAGCATGGAAGTAAAGGGATGAAAACATCCTCATGGTTACAATAGCTGTGATGAGCTTGTGTTTATATCTTGGTCAATGCTGTGTTGTAGAAGTGATCTAAGGAGCTGTAAAACCACCTTATCATTTATACTGCCTGCAGAACCCCCCACTCCCATTTCTCTGAAGGCCCATCTGAAAAATGACATGGGGCTGAGCTCGGTGCTTCAAACCACCAACCCCTATGTCACTAATTTGTCCTATAGTGATGTAGGTGCCAGTGAGAGGAACCTTGTGCACCATGGGAAACAAGAAATCTGCCACTCCACAACATAGTAGATTGCAAAGACTCAAGTGATTGCTTCTCTTTTAATACAGAGGATAACAATGGTGCAGAAAAGGTGATTATTAAAGTGGTTGTAAAGGCAGATGTTTTTTTTATTTATCTGCATTAAGGTAAAAACACTTCTGTGCTCAGCTCCCCCCAAGCCCTTCCTAAATTCTGAGCCCAATCTCAAACCAGCACTGTTCCAGAGAGCAGCAGCTCTCTCTCTTCTCACTGGACTTGGAGGCAGCAGCGGGAGGCACTGGCTCCTGCTGCTGTCAATCACAGTAAGTGAGGAGGGGGAGGTGGGGCCAGGCTGCACTGTGTGTGTCAATGGACACACAGAGCCTGACTCAGGATCATGCTCACATGATTGCCCATATAGCAAGTGGTTTGCTACGGGGGATCTCGAAAGGGGGTAGGAGCCAGGAGCACCGGTGGGAGACCCCAGAAAAGGAGGATCAGGGCAGCTCTGTGCAAAACCATTGGACAGAGCAGGTAAGTATCACATGTTTGTTATTTAAAAAAAAAATACCTTTTACAATCACTTTAATTTCTTTAACTACTTTCTTTTAGTGTCTGAGTCACTTTAATAAATCATTAAGTAACAGTGAAGATGGTGGTTTTCCATTATTGAAACTAAGGTTGTTTTTTTACCAAATCTGTTTCTACACATTCACATGGTTTTAGGGGAATGGGTAAGAGCAGGGGTCTTCAAACTATGGCCCTCCAGTTTTTCAGGAACTACAATTCCCATAATGCCTAGTCATGTCTGTGAATGTCAGAGTTTTACAATGCCTCATGGGATGTGTAGTTCCGTAACAGCTGTAGGGCCGTAGTTTGAGGATCCCTGGGTAAGTAGTTCCCTTTAAGGAAGTAGTAGTGCCTTTTCACCTAAACAGAGGATAGCGCTTAGGAGGGAGTTCTACATAAATCCTTCCAATCTCCACACCATCTTTTAGTGTAAAAGAGGCTAAGGCCGGCCATACACCGTGCAAATTTCTTTCCTGCAGGAAAGAAATTCGCAAGATTCTCCTATCAACACAGACAGTGCAGACAGGGGAATCAGCAATTGTCTCCTCCTGGTGGGGACGGGCGGGAAAACCCATCCCGGCCGGGGAAAGACAGAGAGCGGGTATAGCAGCTGCTTGCCATAATCAAAAGCGAATCTGGCAGGCTGGTTGTACTCAAGTTGATCGATCCACTGGGTACATTCAGCCTGCCCATTAACGGTTCAAACCATGTATGCCCGGCCTAATGTTTGTTATTATACGTGCCCAAGTTTAAAAAGTATATAGGCTGATATTAACAAAGCATTACATTCACATTGTTGTAGCTTCCTGCTATAGGAATTTTCGCCCCTGTGTCTGATGTGATAAATGTAATGGGCAGTAAAAAAAAAAAAAAAGCTCAAAAGTTAAACAAATCACTGTGCACAGAATCCTGAAAAAAATGTCAATTTGTTGTGGATATTCTCAAGCCATTCATTAGTCAAATCCAAATTGGAACCATAACTACATGTATAATAATTTTTCAGGCACTGCATATTACAATCCAATCAGTACCATCATTGACTCTGAAAATGGCCATATATCTTTAGTACCAACAGACAGCTTTACCAGTTTATTGCTTTACTATGTCTATTATAAAACCTAAAGGATCAGTTCAAGGCTGAAAAAGACGCTTCAATTAAATCATTTATGAAAAAAATGGCAATTTTAAAATAAAGTAGTTTCTATTCAAACATTTTCAATTTGCCATCCTTGCAGTAAAATCTCTAACTTGAGTATGATTGAAGGAGCAGCATATACAATAGCCAGCTCATTGCCAAGCCTTCACTTTGGGTTTATCCTAATTGTATGCTGATTGGATAAGCAGATTTCTCAGAAATAATAGATACATTATGTAGATTAAACAACAGAGACCCCTGACACTGAGAAGATTAAAGATTTCTTGTCCATATAGAAAGGTCTTTACACAGCATCTAACAAAGATTGAAGATTTCCCCCAGGCAGTGATGGATGTCGGAGTCTTCATGTGGATAGAAACAATGAATGTGTAGGATAATGAAATGGATGCTACACTTTCCCACAAGTTTTAGATCCCTTATATTTATATAAGATGAATGTGATTTAGAAATGAGAGACATTTATTGTTGTATTTATGGGTGTTATGATCCAACTTAGGCATTTTTCTGAAGGGCCCATATGTCTTGTTTCATAGGTTTATTCAATGCGAATATATACAATTGCACAGCTGTCATGATGCTCAAAACTATAATAAATAGATTTCTCTTTTTAGGAAAACGAAGGTTCCTAGCAACAAAGCAGAAAGTGTATTTTTGCAGGCCAAATTCCGTATGTTTCCTATCAACCAAATTCTGCGTAATAATATTAATATATACAACACAACCTACATGGAATTAAAAAAAAACTACATACAGCAACTTCTGCAATTTTCAATATTTTTTATAAACAGTCTGCAGAAATGTATTATTTTATAGAAGTCTTACATAAAAAAGTCAGTAATCTTTAAAGCCCAACTGAACTTTTTAAATCAGCCTAAATACATTCCAGATTCGTCAAAACATCAGCTGTGTTAGGCCCTGTTCACATACAGCGATTTGGGATCGCAAGCGGAATTGCTATGATTCTGCCCGCAAATCCAAATCGCACTGCAATGCTGGCAAAATGCAGCACTCGTATTCACGTGCCATTCGTTTTCAATAGCACCTAAATGTGGTGTGATTTTTCTGCGATTGTTGTGCGACAAATCACGCTGCAATCTCGGCAAAACCACATCACGTGAAGCTTGTCGCTTAAAAAGGAGCAGGAGCTTCTTTTGGGCGACAAGCTTCGCACGATGTTGTTTGTCACAATTGCAGGCGATTCTCTATCTGGTAAGAGCAATCCAAGCAGCTAATGATAATGATAAGGATCGCTTTTACAAGTGGCTAGAGGGGTTGTCCCCGCCTCTAACCGCTCCTTTTTCGGGCTCTTCCATTCCACGCACTGTTCCGCCAGCTTACCATAGAGCTGATCAGGGACCGAAACGTTCCCCATCATCTCTATGGTATACGAAACCAGAAGCGACAAGTATTTTGTCACTTCCGGTTTTGGTCTTTTGTTTACCGGCCATTACCGGCAAGGGAAAGCTTTGGATAGAACCAATATGAGACTGAGTTGGATCCGAAGCTTTCAAGGGCAGAGGAGAAATCTGGGGTCTGATAGACTCCAGATGTCTCAGTAAAGAGGAACTGTCACTGCCTATTGTTATCACAAGGGATGTTTACATTCCTTGCGATAACAAATAAAGTGATTAAAAAAAAAATGTAAAGAGAAAGTGTAAAAAAAAAATGTAATAAAATAATTAGTAAAAACATTTTTTAAAGCACCCTCATCCCCTTGTGTTTGCACCACACATGTGAGGTATCGCCGTGAACTTCATAGCGAGAGCAATAATTCTACCACCAGACCTCCTGTGTAACTCTAAACTCATAACCTGTAAAAGCTTTTAAAGTGTCACCTATGGAGATTTTTAAGTACCATAGTTTGGTACCAGCTTTGATTTTTTACCAAACAATTGGTTATTATATTGTGTTTTTGTGCAGGTAAATTCATTAATCGGTTCCCGACCGGCTCACGTAGATATACTGCTGCAGAATGGCTCACCTGGGCAAAACCCCGTATGGGTAGGGCTTTCCCCTTAAGAACCGCCAGAGAGCGGGCGCGTGCCCGCTGCACAGTAGACGACCCGATGTGTGTGGTCGGTGGGTGCGATTGCCGCCGGCCACGTGCGATCACGTGCACGAGAAACAGCATGAGGATTTGTGTGTGTGTAAACACACAAATCCCTGTTCTGTCAGGGGAGAGGAGACATATTGTTTGTTCCTACTAAGTAGGAACAACGATATGTCTCCTCCCCCAGTCAGTCCTATTCCCATACAGTTGGAACACATGTAGGGGACACACAGTTAACCCCTTGATCGCCCCCTAGTGTTAACCCCTTCCCTACCAGTGACATTTACACAGTAATCAGTGCATATTTATAGCACTGATCGCTGTATAAATGTCAATGGTCCCAAAATTGTGTTAAAAGTGTCCGATCTGTCCGTCGCAATGTTGCAGATCACTGCCATTACTAGTAAATAAAAAAATTAAAATGAAAAAAATATTTTACTGTGCTATCCTAGTGTCACTCAAAGAGTGATAACAAATGTGGCAGCGGTGGGCAAATGGACATACCTGTATGTCCCCTTTAATTGGCGGGACCATGATGACTCGATGTCCGCCAGTCTCCCAGCGATCGTGTCACGGAGCCGTAGAATGGGGAGATGTCTATGTAAACAAGGCATTTCACCGTTCTGCCTAGTGACAGGAATCTACTGCTCCCTGTCATCGGGAGCAGTGATCGCTGTCATGTCAGTGGTAGCCTATCCCCCCCACAGTCAGAATCACTCCCTAGGACACACTTAATCCCTTGATCGCCCCCTAGTGTTTAACCCCTTCCCTGCCAGTGTCATTTACACAGTAATCAGTGCATTTTTATAGCACTGATTGCTGTATAAATGACAATGATCCCAAAATAGTGTCAAAAGTGTCTGATGTGTCCGCCATAATGTCGCAGTTATGATAAAAAACGCAGATCGCCGCCATTACAAATTAAAAAAAATGAATAATAAAAATGCCATAAAACTATCCCCTATTTTGTAGACGCTGTAACTTTTGCGCAAACCTGTCAATATACGCTTATTGTGATTTTTTTCTAGCAAAAATATGTAGAAGAATACATCGGCCTAAACTGAGGAAAAACATTTTTTTTATATAATTTTGAGGGATATTTATCTTAGCAAAAATTTTAAAATATTGGTTTTTTTTGGTTTATAGCGCAAAAAATAAAAACCGGAGAGTTGATCAAATACCACCAAAAGAAAGCTCTAATTGTGGGGAAAAGGACGTCAATTTTGTTTGGTTGTAACGTCACAGGGCCACGCAATTGTCAGTTAAAGCAACGCAGTGCCGAATCGCAAAAAGTGCTCTGGTCAGGAAAGAGGTAAAATCTTCTGGGGCTGAAGCGGTTAACTTTATTACATATCACCTGCAGTAACCATACCTTTACTTTATCCTACATAAATTATACAGGTGGAGCTCTATTTTTAGTCTATTAATCATAGGTGCTAAAAACAGGGGGACGGGTCGGCTTTGGGTAAGGACATTGCGGGCATCCTGGACAGGTAAGTGTCCTTATTTTAAAAGTCAGCAACTGCAGTATTTCTTTTTTTTTGGTGGAACTCTGCATTAATGGGCGGCACAGTGGTGTAGTGGTAGCACTCTCGCCTAGCAGTAAGAAGGGTCGCTGGTTCGAATCCCAACCACGACACTACCTGCCTGGAGTTTGCATGTTCTCCCTGTGTGGGTTTCCTCCGGGTACTCCGGTTTCCTCCCACACTCCAAAGACATGCTGGTAGGTTAATTGGATCCTGTCTAAATTGTCCCTAGTATGTATGAATGTGAGTTAGGGACCTTAGATTGTAAGTTCCTTGAGGGTAGGGACTGATGTGAATGTACAATGTATATGTAAAGCGCTGCGTAAATTGGCGGCGCTATATAAGTACCTGAAATAAATTAAAGTAAATAAAATTAATGCTCTGCTACTATAAAAAAAACACAGCAGGCACACTTCACCATTAACAGCTCTATTGCTGACAATGCACAGCAGTTTTTATGTATGTGCTTTCCTTACACATGGAAATAGCGGTTATAAGACAGACTTACCTTAGATAATCAGGAGTGAAATGCTGAGAATGTAGTGAAAAAAGGACATGTGGTCATCAAACTTTCCATACAAGCAGCATCTGATAACGAACTCCTGCAACTCAAGTAAGAAGCATATAACAAAGGGTCATGTCTTTATTGTATATGCTGATTGCAGTGTAGTCAATTTTGTAAAACATGTATTTATCAGTGCCTATTTATCAGTCCATGGGGTTAACAAGGCTATGGGGTTGATTTACTAAAGGCAAATACGGTAGGCAATTCACTTTGCAGGGGAATTTTTCCTTAGCTTAGTGAATGGGATGAAGTTCTGCTGACTTCCATTATCCAATCATGTAGATACAGTTAAGTACAAAACAACTTTTTTTCTTGCATGTTTTTGGGTATTCAAAGCCAATTTTTACTACATTCATTAAGCTAAGGGAACATTCAGCAGAACTTCATCCCATTCACTAAGCTTAGGGGAAATTCCTTTGCAAATTGAACATCCTATATGCCATTAGTAAATTAACCCCTGTGACTTGATAGCCTCGCTAACTAACCAAAACTTTTTTTGTGAAATAACGGAATACTGTATAAGGCATTGTGTCAGTGTTGCCAACCGCCTGTAGATTTACGGACAGCCCATAAAATTTAAACCAATTTTCGGGTAGTCCGTAAATGTCCGTTACGGGCAACGGTGCCCGTAAAAAAGATGGCTGCGAGACGACCATTCAACTGCGCATGCGCCGATCTGAAGCCGGCCGGTGTCTTGCCGAGAAACTTCCCTCGGTGGATAAGTTCCCCCCCTGTACTGCGCAGGCGCAGCGCCTGCGCAGTACGAACTACTATCAGCCGCCGGAGGTAACCGAAGCACAAAATCTACAATCAGCTGTACACGCCGCCTGTGCCCTAGGTCCAGGTTCCTTCCCCACCATCCAAGTGGACCTAGGGAGGGAATTAAAAAGAGCCGAGCAAAGTGAGGCCCTGCCCGACGCGTGGCGAGCGAAGCGTGGTGAGCGAAGCGTGGCGAGCGAAGGGCCCTTTACAGGCGCCAGGTACAGCTGATTTTCCCCTATTCATCTTCGGCTATTTCCGCCGGATCCTACTGCGCAGGCGCAGTGCCTGCGCAGTAGAGGGGGGTCCTTATCTGCCGAGCGGAACTTTCTCGGCAGAACACCGGGCTCGGCAAAGCTCGTACACACTCAGCCGGGCGGCGCATGCGCAGTAACGCAATGCCGCCTGGCGCCATTCTTGAATGGAAAGTAGCGGCTGCAGCACTCGTTCTCGGCACGGGGGGCCTCCAAGTGTGTAGGGCTTCAGGATGAGGCAGGCGGCTTACACAAGGTTCAGACATGCCTCATTGCTGATTTTCATGGACTCCACGGATTGTGACACAAGGAGCTCCTGGCAATGACACTGGGCATGCCTGCTGCAGAGGGTGGGACTTTGTGGGAGTGATGAGTACAGAATGGACAGCAGTGAGCACAGCACAGTCAGTCACACATGTGAGTGAGTCAGTGAGACTGAGAGCCTGACTGAGGTAAGATAAAAAGATGGTAGAGGAGGACTGGGGGTGAACTGGTGAAGCTGTAAAGGGGACAGAGGAGGACACTGATGTGCTGCCCTGTGGAGAGGTGAAAGGGGCACAGGAGGACACTGTCACACTGATGTACCTCCTGTGTCATGTCCGCAGCCTCTGTCCACCTCCTGTGCAATGGCGACCCTAGGGGGGGGCCAGAGGGGGCCCTGACCCCCCCAACATTATGCTGGGCCCCACCATGTGCCCCCCCCCCCCCCCCCCCAAAAAAAATATTTTTTTTTTTTTTACAAAAAGGCAATTTCTTTTTGTTTGTATTCATATCGGATGTGCCGCATCTTACTTGGGCCACCACTGGGGTAACACAGTCTCTATTGAGAGGGAGAACGTCCCCAGTCAGCTCCTGCGGGTGATTCCTCCCCTCTCCCTCTGCTTGCTGACACTGCATAATGCAAGCGCTCACACAACCACGGCCGCCCGATCTGCTCCTTCCCCTACATCCTCATTGGCAGGGAGAAGAGCGAGTTGCAGGAAGGACTCCACCAGGACTCTCAGTTACTGAAAAAACAGACTGATTTCTCCCATCCTTAGGACAGGAGAACCAGCCTGTAAATTCGAAGAGATGCCAGACCAGAGCTGTCAATAGCAGGGGCAGGACAGCAAGAGGAGGCTGGGGAACCCCACAGTGACAGAACACCAGGGCCCGGTGGCAGGACAACCTTTGCAACCCTGATAGTTCTCCCACTGCTTTGGACCCTTATATTTTCTTGGTATGCTGGTGACATATATCTCTTGTTTTCTGACACCCTGGGGGGCCCCAATACAGTAGGAAGGGAGCTCACTGCAGAACATGTAAAGGGCCCATTGTGGGATCGTAGTAAAGGGGTAAAGGGCCCCAGGATAGATAAAATATATATAGATAGATGGTTCTATCTATTTATCTATCTATTTATCTATTTATCTATCTATCTATCTATCTATCTATCTATCTATCTATCTATCTATCTATCTATCTATCTATCTATCTATCTATCTATCTATCTATCTATCTATCTATCTATCTATTTGCATTTTATATTGCCCCCCTATTTTTATCCCTGTCCCCCCATGTGCCCCCCCTAAATATGAAAGCTGGAGACGCCACTGCTCCTGTGTCATATCCGCAGCGACTGTCCACCACCTGTGTCATGTCTGCAGCCTCTGTCCACCTCCTGTGTCATATCCGCAGCAACTGTCCACCACCTGTGTCATGTCCGCAGCCTTTGTCCACCTCCTGTGTCATGTCCGCAACCTCTGTCCACCTCCTATGTCATGTCCGCAACCTCTGTCCACCTCCTGTGTCATGTCCGCACCCTCTGTCCACCTCCTGTGTCATGTCCGCAGCCTCTGTCCACCTCCTGTGTCATGTCCGCAGCCTCTGTCCACCTCCTGTGTCATGTCTGCAGCCTCTGTCCACCTCCTGTGTCATACTTGCAGCGACTGTCCACCACCTGTGTCATGTCCGCAGCCTTTGTCCACCTCCTGTGTCATGTCCGCAACCTCTGTCCACCTCCTGTGTCATGTCCGTCAACTCTGTCCACCTGTGTCATGTCCGCAGCCTCTGTCCACCTCCTGTGTCATGTCCGCAGCCTCTGTCCACCTCCTGTGTCATGTCTGCAGCCTCTGTCCACCTCCTGTGTCATGTCTGCAGCCTCTGTCCACCTCCTGTGTCATGTCTGCAGCCTCTGTCCACCTCCTGTGTCATGTCTGCAGCCTCTGTCCACCTCCTGTGTCAGGTCTGCAGCCTCTGTCCATCTCCTGTGTCATGTCTGCAGCCTCTGTCCACCTCCTGTGTCATGTCTGCACCCTCTGTCCACCTCCTGTATCATGTCTGCAGCCTCTGTCCACCTCCTGTGTCATGTCTGCAGCCTCTGTCCACCTCCTGTCTGCAGCCTCTGTCCACCTCCTGTGTCATGTCTGCACCCTCTGTCCACCTCCTGTGTCATGTCTGCACCCTCTGTCCACCTCCTGTGTCATGTCCACAGCCTCTGTCCACCTCCTGTGTCATGTCTGCAGCCTCTGTCCACCTCCTGTGTCATGTCTGCAGCCTCTGTCCACCTCCTGTGTCATGTCTGCAGCCTCTGTCCACCTCCTGTGTCATGTCTGCAGCCTCTGTCCACCTCCTGTGTCATGTCTGCAGCCTCTGTCCACCTCCTGTGTCATGTCTGCAGCCTCTGTCCACCTCCTGTGTCATGTCTGCAGCCTCTGTCCACCTCCTGTGTCATGTCTGCAGCCTCTGTCCACCTCCTGTGTCACGTCTGCAGCCTCTATCCACCTCCTGTGTCATGTCTGCAGCCCCTGTCCACCTCCTGTGTCATGTCCGCAGCCACTGCCCACCTTCTGTGTCAGTCTGGAGAAGAGTCAAGAGTGGGAACACCGCCGGGGTGGATAGGATAAAACCCAGAGCCGCCAACCTGGAGCCGTCTGACTGAGTTCTGCACGATGCACCTGAGAGGAGGTCAGTGACAGTGCTGCAAGGCCAGTCCGAGTGGGGGACGGGTTGCTGATGTAAGGTAGGAGTGAATACAATAATGTAAGGGGACACTAATACAAAGGTTCCCCCCTATATTAGTAACCTACCCCTTACCATAGTGTATTCACTCTGCGAAAGGTGGTCTCTAGTCACAAGAGTGCCCCCACATCAGAGTTCCCGCCATTCCCCTTTATATAAGAGTCTGCAGTATTCCCTCCTTTCAGTGCAAGGGCAATGCTGCAGACCCTGATGCAAGTGGGAACTCTGCTGTAAAGGAAATGCAGTGGACTCTGATATAAGGTGGTCTCTGGTCAACAGAGCCCCCCCCCTCAAATCAAGATCTGCAACATTCCCCCTTTACATAACAGTTCCCTTTCACTGTAAAGGGGGATCCTTCAGACTCTGATGTAAGGGGGGACTCTGGGCTGGTTGGGTTATAGTAACCTGACCTTCATGTAAATGGAAAAATATGTTTTTTGACTTTTGTTTAGCATAAACACATTGCTAATAGCACTAGCTATATGTTTATAATTTAAACATTGATATTTGCACTGTTTAGCACTGAAAACGGCCATTTTAGGTACTTTTTAGCAGGGCCAGTAAAAAATGCAACTCTGTCAGCAAATCTCATGTTTTTTTGCCAGTAAAAAATTGGTGCTGTTTGTAAATTTTGGCATCCTGCCAGTAAATTTCACTTCGGGGGGTTGGCAACACTGCATTGTGTGGTGAGAAGACAAAACAATAATGTGAGAGCAAATTAAAGGGATCATTTTCTCGGCTTGCAAACTGTATAAACAGTACCATTTGAAATTAGTAAGTGTGCTATGTACTGGGGATCAATCAGCAGTCAAATGGCTTCCCTCTAGTGTTGCCACCTGTCCAGGATTCACCCAGACAGTTTGGGTTTGGAATCATGCGTCCGGGTTTCAGACTGCCCGAAACCCGGACACATAATTCAGATTGGACTATGGCTTTCCAGCAGTTGTCTAAGCCGAGAGTGTGTGTTACACTCTCTTTCATGCTGCCTAAAGACAGCACTAACAATCCCCCCCCAAACACACACACACAGACAGGAGAGGAGAGAGGGCTGCACCTCTTCCTCCTGGCCCAACCTCTCTGTGTATGCCCACACTACTTAGAAAAGGAAAGTTGGGGCTAAAAATTTGAAGTCCAGCAGCCTCAGATACATCTGGATGAGAGGTGCTGACTTCCAAGGGGTAAGTGAGCTCACCACCCATCCCCGTCTGTGATTGAAGTCTCCCCCCTTCTCTCTCCTGCCTCTGAGTGAGTACACTAAGGTAAATCAGGGTTCTCAGAGCACCCCTTGCATCAGAGTTCCCCTTTACACCAGAAGCCACAGTGTTCCCCCTTACATCAGAGTCCTCTCCGTACATCAGAGTTCTCAGTGTTCCTCCTTAAATCAGAGTCTGCAGAGTCCTCCCTTACAGTGAAAGGGAACTCTGCGAGTTCAGATGTAAAAGGGGAACTCTGTGGACTCTGACGTAAAGGGGGACTCTTGTTGTTAACTTCATATGATTAGAAATGTTATTTAATAGAAAATTATATGTATAGTTTATACTATAAAAAAAAAATTGCTGTGTTCGGGTTTGACTTAATAAAAAGGTGGCAACCCTAATTCCCTCAGCACATCATCTTTCCTGTCACCCTGCTACTTCCTCTGCAGATGTTTCTTCTGTTGTACCTCTCGGGTCCTCCTACCTACCTCACACTGCTGCTCATAATACTTAGACCCCTTTCACACTGGGGCGCTTTGCAGGCGCTACAAAAAATAATAAATAAAAAAAATAAAAATAGCGCCTGCAAAGCGCCCTGAAAGAGCCGCTCCTGTGTCTCGAATGCGAAAGCCCCGAGGGCTTTCACACTGGAGTGGTGCGCTGGCAGGACACTAAAAAAAGTTCTGCTAGCAGCATCTTAGGAGCGGTGAAGGAGTGGTGTGTATACTCCTGCCCATTGAAATCCATGGGCAGCGGGGCTATACCGCCGGCAAAGCGCTGCTGCAGCAGCGATTTGCGGGTGGTTTTAACCCTTTCTCGGCCGGGTGGTTTTAACCCTTTCTCGAATAGCGCTGCTAAAAATAGCGGCGCTTTACCGCCGACGCACCCACCGCCCCAGTGTGAAGGGGCCTTAATCTGGACCTTCCCATCTGCTGCCACTGTGCTTCCTACGTTCTTTGCGGCAGCCACTGGGTTCTCCTGCACTTCAGACTCCCTTCCTGTGCATGCTTCAGCTCTCTATGCCCTCTGGTATGCTGTGCATGCGTGGGCATGGCTATATATGCCCACAAAAATTATGTGTTCCCTTACTAATTTCACGCGCTGATTACCTGTAGTGACATTTAATAGGCCATGAATATGGTGCTATTTGTGATTCTTGGAAGGACCTTGTTGCTAAGCCTGTTTCCTCTTGCTTGATCTCCCCCTACCCTGACATAACTGTTACCTTTAACTATATACCACATTTTGGTTTGACGCATGGTTTCTGGATCAGCTGGTTGTTGCCTGGTACATCCTCCGACTATAATCTTAGCTCATACTTTGGTTCGGTCATTGGGCCTCCCTGTTTTATTTTTTCCTTTTTGGATAGATTCAAATTCAACCAAGGGTTATACATAATATTGCAAGTAATGAGAACAGGGTACAGAAAATAGCAGAGAATCATGGTATTCCTTGATGCTGTATTTCCATGGTATGTATACCATGTTAAAAGAATGTCAAACAATCTCACTGTCAAATTTAAATTTCACAGTCACTTATGAAACATATTCTAATTGTTTCTATAGTGTAATAAAATAGGTCTGGTTTATTTATTTATTTTAATTTAAAAGACAAAAAGATATTTAGACTTTAAAGTGGTATTAAACGCCAAACCAAAAATGTAATATATTGCAGCTTGCAGCTTACCAATCATTAGATGTGGCTTCTGCATTTGTTTTCTTTTTTTAGGCTTTCCCTCTGTTTTCACTTAGTGATCTGGCCAGTAACACACTTCCTGTGTTACCCACTTCCCGCCGGCAGGGTGTACATGGACGTCCTCCGATTTCAGTGGTTGCACCTACAGGCATCATCCCATTATCAATCTTTTCAGCCTGGTGATTCTGTAGGCAGAAGTAATCTGAGTGGCTAATTAGTTGGAACCCCCTTCCGCTGCCTCTCCCGGGGTCTCTGGTCCCATTGCAGAGGCTGGGAGCGATGCGGCTGGCGGCAATGGCTGCCCTGTACAGAGAGAGAGGAACTGACATCCTTCCCCTCTCTCTGTAACCCCGGAAACCTGGGAGCGACGCATAGTTCGTCACTTCCTGTTCCACCCCTTTGTTTACCTGGTCACCAACGGCCAGGTAAGTAGCTGATCAGACCAATATGTGGCTGATCGACCCCAAATCTCTCATAAAGAGGACCTATCATGACCCATGCTATCACAAGGGATGTTGTTCATCCCTTATGACAGCAATAAATTTAGTACAAAAAAAAGTGTAAAAAATAATATTTTTGTATAAAATAAATAAATAATTTAAAAAAATTTAAAACGCCCCCATCCCACCGTGCTTACGCACAAATGCGAACGCATACGTTACTCCCGCACGCATATGTAAACGACGATTGAACCACACATGTGAGGTATTGTTGCGAATATCAGCGCAAGAGCCATAATTCTAGCACCAGACCTCCTGTGCAATTCTAAACTGGTAACCTGTAAAGGCGTTTAAAGCGTCTCCTGTGGAGAATTTTAAGCACCGTAGTTTGCCGCCATTCCACGGACAGATGCAATTTTAAAGCGTGACATATTAGGTATCTATTTACTCAGCGTAACATCATCTTTCACATTATACAAAAAAAAATGGGCTAACTTTAGTGTTTTTTTGAAAGTGGTTCGTTTTCCCAAAAAATTTTTGAAAAAAAACTGCGCAAATACTGTGTGACAAAAAAATTGCAACGTCCACCATTTTATTTTATAGGGTCTCTGCTAAAAATAAAATATATAATGTTTGGGGGTTCTAAGTAATTTTCTAACAAAAACAAAGTACATTTTTACCTGTAGGAGCGAAGTGTCAGAAATGGCCCAGATGGTAAGTGGTTAAAGTGCCTCCCTTCTGCATAAAGGATCACAGGAAGGCACCTTTGGTCAGCAGTAGCACTCAGCAACATTGTTAATCTGGAGGGGAGGAGTGAGTTGGATGTACTAGCAGATTTGGATACACTAACAAACTGAAGCCAGACCCCAGCTAAACCTTTTCATTCAGTTACAGCAAAAATTTTTTGTTTTGCATAAATGAATAAAAACTGATCATTATAAACATTTATTTCTTTTAGCCAATTATCTAAATGTGAAGATCTTAGTTGATCAAATATTCTAAAATTACAAATTTATTACTTTATATTTTTCACTGTAATGCCCCATACACACGAGCGGAAATTCCGCCCTCCAAAGTCCGATGAGAGCTTTTGGTCGGAAAATGCGACAGTGTGTATGCTCCATTGGACTTTTGCTGGTGGAATTCCAGCCAACAATAGATTGAGAGCATGTTCTCAATTTTTCGGTCAGGAAAAAGTTCTGATCTGAAATTCCTGTACGTCACCGCGTTCTTGATGGTCGAAAGTTCAGCGTGACCGTGTGTATGCAAGCGAAGCTTGAGCGGAATTCAGTCGGAAAAACCATCCAAGATTTTTCCGTCGGAAATTCTGCTCGTGTGTACGTGTAATCATAAGACTCTATATTTAAAAGAGCAATTGCTGGCAATAGTTTAAAAGACGATTGTGTTATAACAATTGTGTAAAAATCACTTTTGCTCCAAAAATATAAATTACAGAGTATGTAAACCACATGCGTAAGTACTGTAGGTTCCAGTGCTTAGTTTACACCTCTAGCATGGTGGGGTTAGATAAACAATATAAAGTGTTTAACCACTTGGAGTTATGAATCACTGTAAGTTTACAACAGTGTTCCTATAAACAGTTATATGTAAGTATGGACATTTTATTATTAATTTCTGTGGGGTTTTTTTTTCTGCATTCCTGAGAACTTTATTTTAAGGTTGTGTTTTATGTAACTGGGGTATGTATAAATATTTGAAAAAATAATTTTATATATTTATGAAACACGTAAGGATAATTTAACATACATAATAATTTCAAGGTCTGTCAGGTGTTTATTTAAAGTTGTTTATTCCAGTTTGTCAACTAGGTTAACCACTTACAGACCGAAACATTTTCCCCCTTAATGACCAGGCCATTTTTTGCGAAACGGCACTGCGTTGCTTTAACTGACAATTGCGCGGTTATGCAATGCTGTACCGAAACAAAATTGATGTCCTTTTTTTCCCACAAATAGAGCTTTCTTTTGGTGGTATTTGATTACCTCTGCGGTTTTTATTTTTGTGCTACAAACAAATTTTTTACTTTTTGCTATAATAAATACCCCTCCAAAAAAAAAACCAAAAAAACACATTTCTTTATCAGTTTTGGCCAATATGTATTCTACATATTTTTGGTAAAAAAATCGCAATAAGCCTTGTCTGCCTCCTATGGCCACTTGTAGCTCTATGATGGGTCTGGCTTCATACCAACAACAATTGAATAATCAGTTACCTCAGACTCATGTGACATTACTAAACTTCAGGGTAAGCATGTGGGATCATCGCGATTAATACACACATGTACTATATTTGTAAGTGTAAAAGCCTTTTTGAATGTTGTTTTTGTGTTATTCATAGTGTATTTTTTATTCATTAGCCTGCTCTGATTCTTATGCCCCGTACACACGATCGGATTTTCCGACAACAAATGTTGGATGTGAGCTTGTTGGCCAACCGTGTGTATGCTCCATCGAACATTTGTTGGTGGACTTTCCGTCAACAAATGTTGGCTAGTAGGTTCTCAAATTTTCCGCCAACAAATGTTTGTTGTCGGACTTTCTGATCGTGTGTACACAAGTCCGTCGGACAAAAGTCCATGCATGCTCGTAATCAAGTATGAGCCGGAGCTATAACTAGCGTTCATAATGGAGATATCACGTACGTCTTGTACGTCACTAAGTTCGTAATTGTTGGCCAACATTTGTGTGACCGTGTGTATGCAAGACAAGTTAGAGCCAACATCCTTCGAACAAAAATACACGGTTTTGTTGTTGGAAAGTCGGATCGTGTGTATGGGGCATAAGAGTATAGTGTACCTGTCAGGGAATCACAGTGAGATGCCTAACACGTAGATATGCGCATGCACACTGTATTTCCCGTAGAACGTCTAACAAGCGCGTGCATGCGCGCAGAAATTTGCGGATGCGCATGCACAACCCCCCTTGGCGCCAGACGGGCTTTTTAAAGGGAGCTCATTCTCATATCCTTTGCTGACTGATCTTCAGTTATGCACTGTGTCCTGATTGATCCTGCATGTTCTCCCTGTTGCTCACCTGGTGTGTTCTTGACCTGATCTTGGAGTCTACTTTTGCTGCGTTGTTTACCCTTGACCCGGCTCCGTTGATGACTTTTGCTCTGCACATGACTTTGGTACCTCACTGCCCGCCTGTTGATGACCCCGGCTATTCCTGAGACTCTGCTTCTGCCTCTGATCCTGGCTCACTGTACTACTCGAGTGCTTGCCTGGCTGTCTGCCACACCAGCTCTTTACATCGTTGTATTTTCCACCTTCCAGAGTCCTGACAAGCTGCCTATTCAGAACCATCAGCATAAGCGGAGTACCCCTTTAGTCTGGACCAGTCCTCTGAACATTACTGCTGTTCCTGCTCCTCTGGTTTCACAGTCTACTTGGAGTAGTGTGACAGACCTAGCCAGGACAACGTCACAAGTAGCATCCCCTGCTGCAGGTTCTGCAATCAACATCTACAGGCACTCGTGTCCCTCCTGTCTCTCGATACCCTCTGTTTTATCTTCAGTGGGGCCAGGGCAGGCGATATAAGAGAGGCCGACCTCATCAACTCAGTCTCCTATCAGGTACGTGACAGTACCCTGAGGAAGCCCAGTTTCAGGGTGAAACATGTCGGGATCTACATAAATGCCGCTATAAATATAAGGACTGTACTATACGGGTAATATCTGTATATGTTTTTATGTGGACATAATATTTTAGCCTATTGTTAATAAATATTAATCTTTTAAAGAACTTATGGTTCAGTTTTGTGTCGCACTTTAAAAATCTATTTTTTACACAAGTATTATTTATAAGATGTATAAAAGTGGAATTTGTTGTTTCATGTGGAAATTTTTAATTTAAATCAGGTTATTAGGGTGTTAGGAAGCACAGCTAGCCTAAATGAATGATCAGTGTTTGAATTTATCTTGGTCCAAAATGTTATTGTTGATTACATTTTCTTTTGAATCTTTTTTTTATCATAAGCACTGCAGATAGATAAATTACAGTTCTTCAAGTATGACCCATCCCTTGTTTGGGATAAATTGGCACTATTGGACCCTCAAGAGTTTAATTGCCGAGAGAATAAAGCAGAGCAAGGCCTGCTTTTCTTCCATTTTGTTTAAAAATAATATAATGTATTCTTCTTATTTAACCACACAAACTTTTAAAATTTTGTTATTAAATATATTACAGTGAATATTAAGGGCTTTTTTCCTGCCTCTAAACTCCCTTGCATGTTATCCTATGTGTTCATGCACACATAGGCTTTTAGCAGCCTTTTGCGGCAGATTTTAGTGTCAGAAAAAAAAATACTGCCACTTTGTCGAAAAAAAATGCTAACAGCTCCTAAACTCTCCTAAACTCTGCTAACCGCTACTAAGAGCAGGTTTCCACTTTTTTTTTTTTTCTATGCAGGAGGCCGCCATGTTATTGACAATGGATAACTCATCAGCTGTCTAAATGTACACAAAAGAATTGCCGGTAATAAAAAAAATGTGAAATATAACAGCATGGGGGTCCCCCTCAATCCATACCAGGCCCTTGGGGTCTGGTATAGATTTTAAGGGGAACCTCACTCCAAAATTTTTTTTAAATGGTGTGGGGTCCCCCCCAAATCCATACCAGACCCTTAGGTCTGGTAAAGATTTGAGGGGAACCCCAAGCTTAGATAATTTAAAAAATGGCGTGGGTGTTCCCTCCCCCCTCTAAAATTGGCGTTCATCTTTATTGACGTTGGATCTACTATGAAATTCAGGTGATTTATCAAGTGAAGAATTCTCGAAAAATCTGCAAAGATGTACTGTAAGTAACAGATTCTGCAAAGGGCTAAAAAAGCAGATAATGCAATTAACCAGAACATCATCAAATGAATTTGTATGTTTAAGGGACAACTATGCTTGACAAACAGCAGTGGAATTTGGGCTCCAGGCTTTATGCTACATGTATCTAGAGAAGAAAAGGATTGCGACAATTTCCATATACTCAGTGCCAGGGCAAAATCCTTTAGTGCCCAATGCAAAATAGCCACAATGCAATCTCGCACCCAATAAACTGTGAACTACTTCAGCAGCAAAAGGTACATGTTCTAACATTTTTGCACCCTTCCTCCTACTAAGGAGTCCAAGGCAGTTACCTGTTCAACCTACCCCTTGGCCCAGCCCTGCATAAATCATTATTGAACACCTCTGTGTATTCAATAAAACAGAGCATAACATGCATAATTGGACATGTAAAGCAGTATATTTTTGTTTGCTAATTTTACGTAGTATTTGCTGATACAAGTCAAACTTTGCACTAATGGAAGCATGGAAAACATGGCATGATTTATTACTGTTGCTTTCCAGCGTAAATGATCAGCAGAAGAAACTGTAGTATTTGAAATTGATAAATAGAGCACTTTGTCTTCAGTGTAAACTACATTACTGAACATTTTCAAAGTGTCTTTGTGTTTCCATCAGCATTGCAGATATCCACATGCTCAGTTTATTGACTGCAAAATATCAATCCAAAGGCATTTATTAGCAATTCATATGGCATTTTGCCCTTTATCTTCTAAGAGCTAGAACACCTTTCTCAGCCCTTTAAAGAACCCTGGGCTAATTGAGAAGCAGGATATTTTTAAAATAGGATATTGACTTCCCTAATTATAATAAATTAAAGTGATCTGTTACTAGGATGAAAACTTAAAAATAAGCACACCCTGTAAAGAAAAAATAATACTTACCCATGACATGATTTGCACTGCTAAGCTTTAATCTGTTTATATTCAATATTAGTTTTATTGAAACGTTATTAGACAAATAACATGTATACATTAATGGTTCTGTCATACCACCAAAACATCTTACAAATACATTATAGAAAATAACATAAACAAACCAAAACAAAAAAAAACAAAAAAACAAAAACAAAAAATCTGTTAAAGATTTAATGCTTTCTAAAGAATCTTCAGCATCCGACTTCTGTGCCCTGTAGTGATGATGTAGGGGCCAGTGAATTGAACCACATACCACAGATGGGTTTAACAATCTGACATACAGTACACAAAAGTGTCAGATGCTGAAGACTTAAGAATCTTTAACATCTGACACTTACTGATATATTGAATGGCTGAATCCATCTGTGAACCTATCCACTGGCTCCTATTCCACTACAGAACATAGAAGTGTAAGATGCTGAAGATTAGTGTCACCCTCACCTGTTTCTTGCTCCATTGCTGGATTCCCCTCTATGTGCTGGCTTTCTGCTTCTGCCGGCGAGGCAGCCAATCACAGAGGGGGCACCATCTTAAAGGGCTAGCATGCGGTTTGCTCAGTCTTCCAATCCTATCAACCAGATCCCATGTGTTCTCAATGACTTGCCTAGTGCCTCCCAGTATTGTCTCTATGAACCTTTGTTCCCAGTGTTCATCCAGCCTGTATCCAGCTCCTGTATGTCTCGGTGGTCCCAGAATTTCCCAGTGTCATCATTCATCCTAGCTTTGTGATCCCTGTGTACTCTAGCATGTGACTCCCAACCTGCTCCTGTGGTCCTCATGTCCCCAGTCTGTATCCAATACCTCTCGACTTTTTTGAGATGGG
Source organism: Lithobates clamitans (assembly GCA_037952925.1). Taxonomy (NCBI): domain Eukaryota; kingdom Metazoa; phylum Chordata; class Amphibia; order Anura; family Ranidae; genus Lithobates; species Lithobates clamitans. Next base: position 24,045,191 of record JBBGZY010000039.1, read on the forward strand.
AACGAGGGACACCTATTAGCAAAAGTATGTAGGCTGAGGAAGATCGGCACTTCATAGTGCAATTGAAACGCGTTGGAAATTCCTTTGCAAGCTCCCTTCTTTCCCCAAGCTGGTTTCCCTCTGTATAGATGTTTTTTATCATCAGCCACTTGTTTATATTCATATTTATATTTTTGTTACACCATTGACTGATCTGCTGTCTGTTAATAAATTTTGTATTTTTATATTACCACTGCCTTGCGTCCATTGAAAGTCCTAAATCCTGAGAAGTCTGTTCTTTTTTTTTTAAATGGTACGGGTACAATGTACCCGTTACCATTTCAAACAGGGGGGGTCGGGATCTGGGGGTCTATTTATTTTTTAAATTTTGATTTGGGGTTCCTCTTAAAAATCATACCAGACCCAAGGGGCCTGGTAATGGACTGGGGGGATCCCATGTCATTTTTTTCAATGACTTTTATCTGTCAGGACCCGACAATTCATTATAGCCGCAAGTAGTTTTAAATGACTTTTTTTCCTTTAGAAATATCATTTTGTGCAGGGACTGTTCTAAACACGGGAAAAATGCCCCACTTTACAGGCATACTATAGACACCCCCAGGTAAGAAATTTAAAGAAATATTTCACTTTTATTGTTTCCCTTTAAGCATTATTAAAATCACTGCTCCCGAAAAACGTCAGTTTTTAAAACTTTCTTTTGCATTGATACATGTCCCCTGGGGCAGGACCCGGGTCCCCAAACACTTTTTATGACAATACCATGCATATAAGCCTTTAAAATTAGCACTTTTGATTTCTCCCATAGACAATTCATTATACCTGTGAGCAGTTTTAAATGACTTTTTTTCCTTTAGAAATGTCATTTTGTGCAGGGACTGTTCTAAACACAGGAAAAATGCACCACTTTACAGGCATACTATAGACACCCCCCCCCCCCCCCCCCCAGGTACGAAATTTAAAGGAATATTTCACTTTTATTGTTTCACTTTAAGCATTATTAAAATCACTGCTCCCAAAAAAACGGCCGTTTTTAAAACTTTTTTTTGCATTGATACATGTCCCCTGGGGCAGGACCTGGGTCCCCAAACACTTTTTATGACAATAACTTGTAAATAAGCCTTTAAAATGAACACTTTTGATTTTTCATGTTAATGTCCCATAGACTTTAACGGTGTTCCGGCGGTTTTCGAATTTGCCCCGGACACCGCAAATTGTTCAGTGTTCGCAGAACATCCGAACAACCAAAGTTCGGCCCAAACTTTTGCTCGGGCCGAACCGTTCGCCCACCCCTAGTGACAGGTATCACGAGGTCAAGCTTTTGATCCAGGCTTCATATCTCACATGGGATCTTTTTCATTAAATTCCAGCCATTAGTGAACTCTTCATATTCGCCCTGTTGAATGATTTATTATTTGGCACTTTATATGTTACTGCACTTTATAATATAACGTGTGTATCTATGTATTGTGTTGGTCACATATGAAATCATTATTGTATAGTAGTCATAGCTACTTTTGCACATCTGTACGTTATAGTTATTATATGCTATATTCACGTTTGCATTACTTTGAATTGTATTTTTAGCGCTGCACTTTATATTTTCACATTTGACTTAGTGCCCAATATTTGGGTTATAGTGTTCAGCTGCTGTTTTTGTTTAATTTTTACTAAGCGCGGATATAATTTTACACTTTTCCATAGGAATAAATAGAGAATCTTCCACACATGAGCGTTAAAAGTATGGCCCAGCCAAGAGACTTTTGGCGAATTTGTGGTGCGACATTTAAAGGATAACTGCACTAAAGTGTGAAAAGTGTTCTTTTTTCTGTCCCTGTTCCCACTGGAGAGATTTCATATCACTTCCTGTTACTCTCAATTCTGTTCTCAGGACAGGACAGTGTGGTCACAAACAGCAGTAAAACCTGACCAAAGTTCTGACCTTTCACATCTCTATCCAAAACTAAACACAAATGTTTTGGTTGGTATTGTACTTCAGAATTATAAGAGTTATATGATGTTGAGGGTTTTAGATACAAATAGTATTTAGTACAGTTCTTAAAATGATTCCATATTTTCTCTGCTTCAGCATGCGGTGGTGTTTTTTTAGCAAGACAAACCTAATAATTTGAGTTATCCTTTTATCATATCATAAATGCATATTGTATAAAAAACAAAATATGTTGAAATGCAAACAATATGTTTTTTAGTCTATGTTTAGTTAAAAAATTGCTTTCAAGTATGTTGGAATGTTTTCAGTGGCATTTTGTTTCCAGTGATCAACGGAATGTCAGGGGCATCTGTAATGCTCATAAGCAGTCATTCTCATGAGATCTGAGCTTTAATGTTTACTTGATAGTTGGGAGGGGGAGATCATGTGGAGTTTAGGTCTCATCTTCAATCATCCAGCCACTAACGGGTTGGCTATGTTTAAAGTGGCTAGATTTAGATTGCTGTGTTAAGACTGTGCACAGTTATGTACAACATGGCAGCAGTGTTTAAAGTTTTTATGATGGGATCCTAAATGTTTATAAAAAAAAATAATAATCTTAACTGTAACTTTGTCATTGTTGTGGTTCTCAATACTATATTGCTCCCAGGAGGAGCATACCCATGTGCTGGACTACAGAAACATGTAGAAGGAGACATTTCTCCTGTTATAATCAGTTAGCTTTTAAAGTGATTGTAAACTCACATGAAAAAAAAAGACCTGCAAGACAAAGGCATAATGAGCTAGTATGCATAGCTTGCTAGCTCATTAGCTAATACTCACCTGAGACCGAAGCCCTCGCTGCTGTGCCTGTACACAGTACCGGCCGGTGACATTTCTCCCCGGAGTTACTTCCGGGTATCGCGGCTCAGGCGCTGTGATTGGCCGGAGCCACGATGATGTCAGTCCCGCGCATGCACGTGGGAACCGCCGGTAACGTGCCATTGCTTCAGTGCGCATATGCCGATGACGTCGGCACATGCAGATACAGGGGATATCTCCTAAACCGTGCAGGTTTAGGAGATATCCGGGGTAGCTACAACCACTTTAATTTCAACTGAGATACTGATATTGTGCTGCACCATTCCCCTCTGGCCAGCAGGGGGAGTGCTAAAGCCAAGCAAACCTATAGGCTTGTTACATGTGCAGTAGACTCATTTTAACCAGCGAACCCTACGGGGATAGCGCTACAGAAGCATAAGCAATGAAAGGAATGTATTTTTTTCTGTAGACCACAAAATGTGAAAGAGTGCAAACCCATAGTTTTATACTACTGGTTTATGGAATACTTGCATACACAGGGCAGAACTGGTTCATCTCAAGGCAACCTAGGAAGGTGCCTAGGGAGCAAAGGGTGTCCAAGGCATAGCTAAATATATATTATAACATTTATGCTCCTATAGTTAACCAGGGGATAGAATAAAGGATCTAAACTGTATACCTGCATGTCACTCTACAAGGGAAGATGTACTTATAAGGCTATGGGTGTCTGATGGAGCAGGTCATGCCACTATACACCATGCAGATGGAATGGCTTATTTGTGCCTATTTCAGCCCTTGTTAAAAACAGTTGATGGGTTGGAATGGGGGGGGGAGCAGAGCTGTTACCTGGCCTAGGGCCCCATTCTGTCTTACATGTTCATCTTACTTTAAAAGCTAATTGTAGATGGGGCGGAAGGAATAGGCTACCTTCAAGCATACCTGCCTTCAATTTATCCATTCCCCTATATGCTTAAAAATGGAGGCCCTCATAGACTAGATTTATTGACCACGCTATAAAAAAGGGCCTGGATGAGGCAGTGTGTGGCTTACACATTGATTTGCAAATGTTGTGCAACTAAAACCTCTGTTTTTAATGACAATTGTTAAACAAGACAGTATCATATTTTTTTTCTTTTGCTGGATAGCTAGTAAGTGTGCTGGAAAATATGTTTTGTTTATTGCCCAGTGCAAAGCCCTTCCTGGTGCAACTACTTTAAAAGCTAGTTGTAAATTGGGGGCTTGCCATTTTTGTTTTTACCCATTCTGTCTGAAACTGTCCCTGAGACGAACAATTCCATATGTGTAATTTTCTCCAATTTCTCCACAACATAGTAGAACATGCGCTGTATTTTTAGCTTCTGCTTTTCCCTTCACTGTGATGAAAAAAACAAGCATGCTTGAGCAATATATAATGACTCTAATTCCCCCTTCTCTAATGTTTTGTGTTTTGCTATATCTCTTTAGCTTCTTCCAGCGCATTAATGGCTTTTTCTTTTGTATCTGACCTAATGCTATCTAACAAATTGCTTAACTCATCTTCTCTAATGGTACTAATTCCTGAGCCCAAACATAATAAGACCTATAACAGCTAAATATACCCTATAGCATCTAGCTATTTTCACCAGTCAAAATTAGATGCAGCAATATCTTTTGTAGCATTTATACTACTGTAGTGGTCTCCCCGACTTCCAAGGGCCTTTTTGGTGACCCCCAGAGCCAGGGAATACTGACATTCCTCCTCAGGGTGCAGGTTACTAGGCATAGTGGGTGTGGTGCAAGGTGGAAAGATTGGGCGCCAGTCACTTTTTGTAAAAATTAACAAAGATTTTATTTCTCTTAACAGGAACAGTGGGAGAGAGGGTTAGGGCACAGGACACTTTTAGGCAAATGCAATAGCAATCAGGCAAACTCCGCAGACAAAAATAGAACTAGGCAAACAGCAATACAGAAGAGGCATTTAAGCTGAATGCAGCAATCTATATCTTGTAGCAAATGCTGTCTCCTATAGCAACAACTTCTCGCACAGAATCCCACTGTAGATCTTCCAGTTTAATTTACAGTATCCCCCTGTAGATCTTCCAGCTTAACCACTTAAAGACCAGCCTCATTTTGGATTTTAGGTGTTTACATGTTTAAAACAGGTTTTTTTGCTAGAAAATTACGTCATTGCAATACTTTTTTTTGCACCATATTTGCGCAGCGGCCTTATAAGCGCACTTTTTTTGGAAAAAATTAACTTTTTTGAATAAAAAAATAAGACAACAGTAAAGTTAGCCCAATTTTTTTTAATATTGTGAAATATAATGTTACGCCAAGTAAATTGATACCCAACAGGTCACGCTTCAAAATTGCGCCCGCTTGTGGAATGGCGTCAAACTTTTACCCTTAAAAATCTCCATGGGCGACGTTTAAAAAATTCTACAGATTGCATGTTTTGCGTTAGAGGAGGTCTAGGGCTAGAATTATAGCTCACGCTCTACCGGTCGTGGCGACACCTTACATGTGTGGTTTGACCACTGTTTATATATGCGGGCACTACTCACGTATGCATTCGCTTCTGCGCGCAAGCTCGTCGGGACAGGGCGCTTTAAAAAAAAAAATTTTTATTATTATTTATTTTACTTTATTTTATTTATTTTTTCACTGTTTTAAAAAAAAAAATTGGATCACTTTTATTCCTATTACAAGGAATGTAAACATCCCTTGTAATAGAAAAAAGCATGACAGGTCCTCTTAAATATAGGATCTGGGGTCAAAAAATCCTCAGATCTCATATTTAGACTTTAATGCAAAAAGAAAAAAAAAAAGACACAAGAAAAAATGTGCCTTTAAGAGAAGTGGGCGGAGCTGATGTAGTGACGTCGCTGCGGCCGTCCTATGGTATAGAGACGGGTGGGCGCCATCTTAGCCTCACTCGTCTCAATACTGAGGAAGGGAAAGGACCCGATCGCCTCCACCGCTACCGATGGCTCCGGGGGGTGGCACCTCACCCGCCGCCGATAACGGTGATCTCGCGGCAAACCCGCCGCAGAGACCAACGTTATCATGTACAGAACCGCCGGCCCTAAAGATGGATACCTCGGTTGTGGCAGCAGCTGCTGCCGTTACCGAGATATCCATCTTAAAAAAAAATGACGTATATATACAGTGGCCGGTCGGTAAGTGGTTAACTCACAGTATCCCACTGTAGATCCTCAAGCTCGGGCTCGTCATCTCTCACTAGACTTCTTGGACTGTCAGCTACCTGCTGGATCCCTCGGGCTTCACCCACAGCTAACCTTTGTACTTATCTTCAAGCTTTACTTACAGCTACCCGCTGTATTCCTGGATGAGTCTCCGCTGAAGATTTCCCACTTACTTCACAGTTCCCGGCTAGTGAAGCTTCTGCTCTGGTACTCAGAACTTCATCCCTTCCAAACTTGCCTCTGGTAACAGGAATGGTCGCCCCTCTGGCAAATGCTTCTCCTTTACCCCCTGCAACAATCAGGCTCCCCTCGGGCTGACCCTCTAACACAAGTGGTTCTTCCCCAGGCTTCAGGCCTAACCTCTGCTCCTCCTCCTTTGTGGAACCTCGAATTACTGGATAGGCCTCACGTATGCCTAGCAACGAGTAGGACTCCTAGATAAGCCTCAGGATTCAGGCCCAGCAGCCAGGAGCTGTTTGGCACACATCCACCCAGGCTGTAGCCCCGGGTGGGAAGAAGCCCAAACACCTGACTCCTCCTGAATAAATAACCTATCCCAGCATGCAAATCGGCCAAAGAAATTCCTGCTAATTGGCTGAGACAACTTATTTACCCATCACCTGAATTCACTGTAATCCATCATCCTAATGCCAGAGGCAACAGTGCCACCTATTCACAGAAGAGAGAGACTACAAATTAAACTCAGACTTAGGACAGAAATCAGTGGATCAAAGACTACCAATTAGCCAGGTTAGTTACCACCTAGCACAACTATAATCTTTAGCAGCCCTGTTTAGGATTAGGGTTCTACATTACTAAAATCTAAGGACTCAACAGTAAGTCCATTTCAACTTAGAATTATGAAAGTATGGTTGCAAAATTCCACCAGCAATCTATATAGCTTTGTACTTTATACATATGAGTGAATCTGCCTGGATGCGACTTGTTGATTCTGTTTAAATCTGGCGAACCCTCATAAGTGGCAAATCCCTAAAGTATAACTGCAAGATTATTTTTATTTTTCAGATCCTCCTGCCATAATAAAATCTAAAAAAAAAAAAACATTGCTAATCTCTACTTACCCTTGCCACACTGCAAAGCTGTCCCTGGCTTTCTCTTCGGTCTAGTGCTGGTGGTCTTCTTAGGGCAGAATGACACTTGCATCTTTCTGCCCATTGCCTGGGAGTCCAACCTGTTGTTTGCACAGGCCCCCAGGGGGAGTGTTACACACAAAGTCTGGGCTTAAAGTGTTACTAAACCCAGGACCCTGCATTCATTATATCTGGACTCCCACAGTACACTTAATATGGAAATGCAATTATTTTAGTAAATATAAACTGCTAAATACATTTTCTCATCAGCAGTATATAGCAGTCTTGGGACTGCTATCAGTGTCTGGTTAAAGCTTGTAGGAGGAGGTTTCATTCTACTCTGACTGTCCTATGAGCCTGCAGGACCCCTGACCCTCTGTTTGGACAGTGCTGATTGGTTCCGTGCTGATCACATGCATCCTCCGAAGCAAAAAAACCCTCTAGCAATACACACCAAACTGAGCATGTGCAGAGTGACTCCAAAGGCTCTCTTATCAGGAGATGGATTGGGGACAGTGGAAGCAGGGGAGGATCAGAGAAGACAGGATCAAACAGCCTTTTTACACAATGCAAAGGATTAACCCTTCAGGTTCCACTGTGACTGTAACAAGCATGCTTTACTGCATATACAAATAGATTTTACTGCTGTGGGTTTAGTTACACTTTAATTTGGGGTTTTGCATTAAGTCTATGGGGACTGAATCCTGTTAGTAAATAGTCAATTTAAGGCTACTACTGTAAAAAAGAAAAAAATATGGAAAGCTGTGCACTGCTATCAGGGACATAGTTCAAGGTCAACAGTGAAAATACACAAATCCTTTAACGCTTTCATTGCTGCTGACATAACTATTACATTGACAGCAGCGCTTGCGTGTACACAATTTCCTGGCATATGTAGCAGTTGGGAGTTTATTTATATTTTCACAGTAAATTGCCAGCTTTTACATAAAAGTAATTCAGGTGGCTTTATAGCTACACTAGTAATGCAGCTGCACACCCTGCCTGACACGCCTCTTACGTGTCCTGGGCAAAGGACTTCTGCTTGGACTTCCATGGTGGGTGTCAGGATGAGAAGTATGATCTCCCTAACGTCCAAACTTTTCACGCCTGTAAATGCGCCTCAACGCATTAGACACTTTTACAAGGGTTAGGCGTTTTTTCTGCCAAAACGCTGCTGCCAGGAGGAAAGGCTTTTAGGAGGGTTTCCAAAAGTCCTGTGTGCATGAGGCCTAAATTGATAAGCTGTAAAGTGTCCCCTATGGACAAGTTTGAGTTGCTTATTGCCATTTCAAGCATGCGTGCAGTTTTCAGACATATTTTGTATCTATTTACGGTCCATGCACACTGGGCATAAAAAGTCTGCTTATACTGGCGCTTTGCCTTTTTTCTTCAGCCTGTAGAAGCAGCTCTATGTTAGCCTATGTGTCCATGTACATTAGGGAGTTTACAGGCATATTTTCTGAGGAGCGTTTAGAGGCAGAGAAAAAAAACTCTTCAGAATTGCGTTTTTGAGAGGAGCTTTTGTGCAGAAAAAAATACTTAATGCTAATTAAAGCACATAAACGTGCAAAGATGCGGCGTTTAGGAGCGTTTGGCATTTTCAAGTGTGCACTAAAAAATGAGCAGAGGTGAATGTTTTGGAATTGAAAATGCCCATAAACTTTCATCAACTCTCATAAACTCTTGTGCGGTATGAACCACTGTGAGCATTTTTCATGCCACTTTTTTCTGCCAGAGGTTCTGGCATTTTTTCTGCTCCTAGTGTGCATGGACCCTTCATGCTAACTCAGCTTTTATATTTTACAGAAAAATGGGTATTATGCTGTTTTTGCTTGTTAAAACAAATTTTATTGTATTGTTTCGTAAAGAGATTTAATAAACAGTAGTGCTTCTCTCACGGGACATAAAAAATTGCACATGCCACTATTTTATTCTACAGGGTCTCTGCTTGCAAAACATAAATAATGTTTGGGGGGGTTTAAAATAATCTTCAGGCCTAAAATGTGCTTTTTAACACGTGTGCAAAAAATGGCTCCTGCAGCAAAAGGGTTAAATAACATGCTTGTGGAGTGCCTTAAAGCTGTATGTGGTGTTACAGAACAGTATGAATTTCACAGACAGTCCCAGTATACACTGGCAGCGTGTATTGCAGGTTGGTGACACTCCCTCCTTGTTCCCCTCCTCGTTGGGTGCCAAGAAAGGGTCACATAAGAGACCTACCCCAGAGTGGGTTCCTCTTAGCTCCACTGGGCACTTTGGATTGGGTTACTGCCTTACACATGGGGTACCTTAATTTGAACAGGCGTCTTAGTAAACTCTCTTGATGTTAACTGGCACCACCACGATCACTGTTGCAATTAGGAGGGACACGCAGAGCCAAATCCCTCTCAACCTGTCCAGAGTACCTTGGCTACTTCACTCACACGGAGGAATGGGGTCCTGCCGTGCACCTAGCACGGGCTCCATGTATGCACTCACTTAACTCTTTTCCTTCCGTACCTGTGCACAGGCTGAGGACCTCTGTCGTGCTGATCTGCTCCTGTTACTATGGAAGATGGGCCTGCTCATGGAGAGAGTGCTGACAACTCCTCCTGCAAGAGGCTATCCTATCTGACTCATATACACGCTTACAACAGGCTACTTGAGAAACCTTCGTTACCCTAAGTAACCACTTATGTCTTCACGCTGTTGGTCTAGTATGGGTTTTCATCCATACCAGACCCTTATCTGAACATGCAGCATGGCATGCCAGGAAAGGAGGGGGAAGAGCGAGCGCCCCCTCCTGAACTATACCTGGCCACATGCCCTCAACATGGGGGGGAAGCTTTGGGGCGGGGGGCTCTGTATCCCTTGCCCCAAAGCATCTTGTTCCCATGTTGATGGGGACAAGGGCCTCTTCCCCACAACCCTGGGTGGTGATTGTGGGAGTTTGCGGGCAGGGGGCTTATCAGAAACTGGAAGCCCCCTTTAATAAAGGGGCCCCCAGATCCTGCCCCCCCATGTGAATGAGTTGTACCCCTACTCATTCACCAATACTCATTGTACCCCTACTCATTCACCAAAAAAATTGTCAAAAAGAAATAAAACACGCACACAGTTTTTGACAATTCCTTTACTAAAAATGAAAAAATAATGTCCCCCGATGTAGATCCATCCTCAATCATGAATCCCACCACACCGCCAGACCTGAAAAAAAAGAAGCTCTGCCCGCGATGAAGACTAATCACAGACTGCCTGCTCCGCTCCTGACATTTCTTAGATAGGTAAGGGGTGAGTTCACCTGGTGACACCGCCCCCTTGTGATGTTACCAACTGGTGCATGCTGGGTCGGTGATGTCACATGGAGGCGGTGCCACCAGGTGACATTGTCAGGTGGCCCCACCCATTACCTTATTGCCACCAGGTGACCTGTCAGATGGCATAGCAGGTAGTCGGCAGGGAGCTTTTTTTCCTGTTTTTGGGTCCAGCGGTGCAGCGGGCATCGTGATTGATGATGGATCAGAGTCTCCCTGCCCCAAAGCAACCCCCCATGTTGAGGGCATGTGGCCTGAAATGGTTAAGGAGATAGGGCGCTCACTCGTCCCCCCTTTCTTGGCCTGCCAGGCTGCATGCTCAGGTAAGGGTCTGGTATGGATTTTGGGGGGGACCCCACAGCATTTTAAGAAAAAATGTTGGTGTGGGGGTTTCCCTCAAAATCCATACCAGACCCGTTTAAAAAAAAATAAAAACATTTTTCATTCAACTGTCAGCGGGGAAGCTTGCTGACAGCTGATGACTCATCCGTTGTTAAGGACGCGGCGGCCAGCTTCCCCGCCTGCTCCTTAACAACCGGCAACTATTCACCCAAACAAGTGCTGTTCAGGGCCAAACCGATGCTCACCCCAAGCAGTTCGCCCATCTTTATTTTGGAGTATTTTACCAAAAATGATTTTTTTTGTTGCAGAGGATGCCTAAAATCTGACTTGCATCTTTGCATCTTTGTACAGACTTCAGGGAATTCAGTGAGCCAATCACACAAGCAGGAAATGACATTTCTGGGAACGCCTCCAGATTGCCACATTGCATTGCATTTTATAGAAGATTACAGTGCTGCAGATTGAAAATGAATGACAAGGAAAGGTAAGTTGTAAAAACAATAAATTAATTAATGGCTTGTGTAGCAATAGTATATGCTATATTTTTTAAATTTGTTTATTTTTCCCCACAAAAGTGGAGTTACCCATTAAGTTTTTATTTAAAAAAATGACTGGCCTAGCACCTTACCAGTACAAAGATGTAGTGGCTTTATTAGATTTATATTTCAGCTTTATTTTCACCTGGTTATTCTGATAATATCACATTTTCTGTCCCCTCATGTATACCCTTTTTACTTTATTCTATCTATAGAGAGAGCCATGGTTACCAGACAAGCTGGACTTTAAGTAAATCTGCTTTTGTTCTTCCCCTTTACATAGTTGATTGATGGGACTAGTAGTTTGCACAATAAAGATAACGTATTTTGTGCTTTCTTTTAAGTTAATAGGGAGTGACAACGATACTGCATTTCTGGCAAGATCAACAGGTATTTACTGTACTTCCTGAAAATGTTCTTAGCCTAAAATGTGAAAACGAATGCAGCTATAAGAAGAGTTGGTAAATAAATACATTACTATTTACTAACTATTGACTATTTTATAAATCAGTCGACGGAAACAACAACTCTGGCAGGGCGTACATAGACGTGGGCGCTGGGCCGCGCACCCGGGAATATCCGTGACCACCGGGTCCACAGGACCTGGCGCATCACGGATCACGGTAAATGGCCGCTGACAGCGGCCGTTTACCACGTGATCGCTTCGTCAAATGACGGAGCGATCACTTGTAAACAAACCGGCATCATGTCCGGTTCATCTCTGCCCTCTCTGTACCAATCGGTACAGTGTGAGTGGAGAGGGAAAAGATCAGATGCAGCAGCGCTGTGGGCTGCATGCCAACAGCACTGATATGTAACAATTCCTGCCTCATCCATCCATGCTCAGCCATCCCATCTATCCCCATCCATCCTCATCAATACTCATCCATCCATGCTCAGCCATCCATTCATCCTCATCAATACTCAGCCATGCATGCTCAGCCATCCATTCATCCTCATCAATACTCATCCATCCATGCTCAGCCATCCCATCTATCCCCATCCATCCTCATCAATACTTATCCATCCATGCTCAGCCATCCATCCATACTCAGCAATACTCATCCATCCATCCATATTCAGCAATACTCATCCATCCACGCTCAGCCATCCATCCCTAATCAGCAATACTCATCCATGCTCAGCCACCCATTCACACTCAACAAAACTCATCCATCCATCCATACTCAGCAATACTGAGGCATCCATCCATCCTCATCAATAATCATCCGTCCATGCTCAGCCATCCCATCTATCCCCATCCATCCTCATCAATACTCTTCCATCCATGCTCAGTCACCCATCCATACTCAGCAATACTCATCCATCCATCCATACTCAGCAATACTCATCCATCCATGCTCAGCCATCCATCCCTAATCAGCAATACTCATCCATGCTCAGCCATTCATCCATACTCAACAATACTCATTCATCCATACTCAGCAATACTGATCCATCCATCCATACTCAGCAATACTCATCCATCCATCCCTAATCAGAAATACTCATCCATGCTCAGCCATCCATCCATACTCAGCAATACTCATCCATCCATCCATCCATGCTCAGCCATCCCATCCACTCCCATCCATACCCAGCCATACCCAGTCATACTCAGCCATACCCAGCCATACTCAGCCATGCCCAGCCATACTCAGCCATACCCAGCCGTACTCAGCCATACCCAGCCGTACCCAGTCGTACTCAGCCTTACCCAGCCATACCCAGCAGTACCCGGCCGTACTCAGCCATACTCATTCATGCTCAGTCATCCCATCCATACTCAGCCATCCCCATTCACGGCTCATCCATCCCCATTCATGCTCATCCATACCACATCAGTTCTCATCCATGCCACATCCATGCCACTAGAGTGTCTCACAAAAGTGTAATAGGTAGTCAAATTAGATTTGACATTTAGGCTCCTAGAACACCTGACGGTGCTCCCTGCATATTGATTCTCTCTATGTTGCCAGGCTGTGTAAAAGTCTCATACATGTGGTATCGCCGTACTCGGAAGGAGTAGGAGAATCTATTTTGGGGTGTAATTTTTGCTATGTACATGCTAAATGTTAGAAATATTGTATAAATGGACAACTTTGTGTAAAAAAAAATGCGTTTTCATTTTCTTTACACATTTTCCAAAAACTTGTAGAAAAAAATGACATGTTAAAAAGACTCATTATGCCTCAAAGATTATACATTGGGTTGTTTTCTTTCCAAAATGGGGTCATTTTTGGAGCGTTTCCATTGTCCTGGTGCTCCAGAGCCTTCAAAAGTGTAAGAGGTAGTCAAGAAATTATACTGTATGTATAATTTATACTCCAAGAACCTCTGACGGTGCTCCCTGCATGTTGTGCCTCTGTATGTGGCCACGCCGTGTAAAAGTCTCACACATGTGGTATCGCCATACTCAGGAGGAGTAGCAGAATGTTTTTTGGGGAGTAATTTGTGCTATGCATATGCTGTGTGTGAGAAATAACCTGCTAATATAACAATTTTGTAAAAAAAAAAAAAAAGAAAAAAAAATCTTGATTTTGCAAAGAATTGCAAAAAACTCACCATGCATCTTACTTAATACCTTGGAATGTCTACTTTCCAAAAAAGGGTAATTTGGGGGATATTTGTACTTTCCTGGCTTGTTAGGGTCTCAAGAAATGAGATAGGCCGTCAGTACTTAAGGTATGATCAATTTTCAGAGATTGGCATCATAGCTTGTGGACTCTATAACTTTCACAAAGACCAAATAATATACACCAATTTGGGTTATTTTTGCCAAAGATATATAGCAGTATACATTAGGCATGTGCAATTTGTTTAGTTCCGAATTCGTTTTTTAACGAATTTCGACAAATTCGTTAATTCGGGAATATCCGAATTAACGAAAATTTGTTTAACGAATTTTTTCCGAATATTTGGAAATTCGATAAAATTGGACATTCGTAAATTCGGGCATTCGTACATTCGTACATTCGCAATTTACCAATGTACATTCGTACATTCGTACATTAGTAAATTGGTAAATTTGTAAATTCGAAAATTCGGAAATCTGAAATAATAGTTAACTAATAATAACTTAACTATTAGTAATTACTAGTAAATTTTAAATTATAGGTATTGTAATTTCCTTTCAAATTTGGCTGTTAGTGAACGTAACACATACAAATTTATCCGAAGTTATGAATGATGCGAAAAAATGGAATGGAACGTAATGAATTATTAATAATAAATAACAATAATAATAATAACAACGTTTTATTATTATTATTCATTATTAATTTGTTCCATTCCATTTGTTTAGATGCAGCATTCGTTTTGGATAATTCGTAACTTCGGATAAATTCGTATTTGTCACGTTCACTGACAGTCAAATTTGAAAGGAAATTACAATACCTATAATTTAATAGTTAGTTACTATTTCAGATTTTTGAATTTTCGGGTTTTTGGAATTTCAAACTTCGAATTTACAAATTTCCGAATTTTCTAATTTACAAATGTACGATTTTACAAATTTACGAATGTACGAATTTACAAATGAACAAATGTAAAAATAAACGAATGTACGAATGAACGAATGTACGAATGAACGAATGTTCGAATGTACGAATGTACGAACGAACGCATTTACGAATTTACGAATGAACAAATTTACGAATCACGATCATAACGAATGACCCGAAAAACGAAAAAAATAAATAAACTAATGAAACGAAAATGAACAAATTTTTTGGCTGTGCACATGTCTAGTATACATTTTGCCCAAAATTTATGAAGAAAAATTACAAATTTGTAAAATTTTTATAACAGAAACGAAGAAAAATGCATTTTTTTACAGAATTTTCTGTCTTTTTTCTTTTATAGCACAAAAAATAAAATACCCAGCGGTGACTAAATACCACCAAAAGAAAGCTCTATTTGTGTGAAAAAAAGGACAAACATTTCATATAGGTACAATGTTGCATGACTGAGTAATTGTCATTCAAAATGTGAGAGCACCAAAAACTGAAAATTGGTCTGGTTAGGAAGGGGGTTTAAGTGGCTAAAGGGGTTGTAAAGGGTCATTTTTTTTAAAATAAAAAAACAAATATGTTATACTTGCCTGCTCTGTGCAAGGGTTTAGCACAGAGCAGCCCTGATTCTCCTCTTCTGGGGTGCACCGCCGGCGCTCCTGGCTCCTCCCCTTCATGGGGTGCCCCCCATGGGGAGCCCCATTGCCAGGTAGCACCCATGCAGGCTCGCTCCTGAGTCCCGCTGCTGTGGCCATTGACACAGACAGCGGGATTCGGCCCCGCCCCCCCCCCACTCTCGTGTCACTGGATTTGATTGACAGCAGCAGTGACTATTTGCAAGGGGTTGTAGTAGCCATATGTTTTTATGTCATTGACGTCATGATATACAGTAAAACTTTGCTTTGAGAGTAACTTGGTTTGAGAGCGTTTTGCAAGACAAGCAACATTTTTAAATACATTTTGGCACAAGAGGGAAAGGGGGCAGAAAAGAGGAAGTGGGACTTTATATGAAACAAGACACTTGGGATAGATTAACTCAATCAATATAGTAAAATAACAATAATTTATTGGTAACACAGAGGGAGGTAGTACAGTAGATAAATTAATGGTAAATCAATATGTAATTAGCAGAATTAAAAGGTATGATAATGACATAACACAATAAAATTCATAATACAGTAGCATTGTTACACATGATTAATAATAAACTAGCAGTACATTCCGAAGTGTGTATACAGTAATAACTAATAAATTTAATTGATGATTTAGATAGATCAAACTCATAGTAGAATCATGGTCATTGGGGCATAGCATCCAATAGTAAAAATCTCGACGCGTTTCGTGGATTATTTCCACTCATCAGGAGCAGCTATGTATTGGGGGTACCTGTAGTAAATAATATAATATAAATCAATGGTAATTGATAATAAAAAAGGGAAGAGAGGGAGCATAAGCAATGGTCCTAACAACTCTTACCTATGGGTAGCAATTAGCAATTAGTATATTATGGTAAAAAACACATAATGGGATAGTATTAGTGGAGTGTGAAAATAAAGAACTAGGTAGGCAAAGATATGAGAGGAAAGAAGAAAAGTGAGTGAGAGATAAAATAGCCCAGAACACACGTCTAAAAGTGAAGAGAAATGTGCAGAAAGTGAACCAGAATTGGAAATCAGAGTGATGATCCACCATGAGATTGAAAAGGAGACCCAACGCATAAGTCATAGTATTAGAGGGTAAATCTTTCAATGGGGACACAAATTCTGGTGACCTGGGGGTCCTCAAGGAATTCCCTTAGTTTGCAGGGATTTCCTCTCACTTCCTGTTTGGCTATGGGACAGGAAGTTTAGGTAAATCTTTGCAATGGGACACAGATGGTGAAAAAAAATCTGACAGGAGTTATAACCCTTCCTTGCTCTATCCAAAATGAAAAAAAAAAAGATTATAGCAATGTGATAGGTTGTGTAACCATAAAATGTCCATCAACAAATGGAAGCCTCCACAAGAGGATTAGAAGCAAAATCCAGCAGGAGCTGGAGAGTATAAAAGAGAAGAGAGGTGCCTCTAAGTCTAGCAATATGTTGCTAAATGTTGTACCTTCATTAAATGTAACCATATTGATACACTTAGAGGCGCCTCTCTTCTCTTTTATACTCAGTTGTGACATGACAATCCAATAGTAAAAAGCTTGACGCGTTTCGTGGATTATTTCCACTCATCAGGAGAAGCTATGTATTGGGGGTACCTGTAGTAAATAATATAATATAAATCAATGGTAATTGATAGAAAAAAAAGGGAAGAGAGGGAGCATAAGCAATGGTCCTAACAACTCTTACCTATGGGTAGCAATTAGTATACATGTAGATAATGGTAGTAATGCTAAAAATCAAAAGGCACTGGGAGGTGGAATTGACATCCCCCCGGGAGCTGAGGTAACAGCCAGAGGTCGGCATGCAGGCCAAATGGTGGAATGGATCACAAATAGTGGATGGGGTTCACTCTACCCAGATTGGAAAGGCAGAAGTGAATCCAAGGAGCTGGTAAAAAACACATAATGGGATAGTATTAGTGAAGTGTGAAAATGAAGAACTAGGTAGGCAAAGAAACGCGTCGAGCTTTTTACTATTGGATGCTATGCCCCAATGACGATGATTCTACTATGGGTTTGATCTATCTAAATTATCAATTAAATTTATTGGTTATTACTGTATACACACTTCGGAATGTACTGCTAGTTTATTATTAATCATGTGTAACAATGCTACTGTATTATGAATTTTTTTGTGTTATGTCATTATCATACCTTTTAATTCTGCTAATTACATATTTACCATTAATTTATCTACTGTACTACCTCCTCTGTGTTACCAATAAATTGTTATTGTTATTTTACTATATTGATTGATTTAATCTATCCCAAGTGCATTGTTTCATATAAAGTCCCACTTCCCCTTTTCTGCCCCCTTTCCCTCTTGTGCCAAATTATCGGGGATAGAGTCCTGTGTACCGGATGGTCACGGCTCATATAAAGTCCCACCCATATATATTTCTCATAAACTGATTAGGGATGGAAACATTGCACTTATCTATCATGTTTACCCCATGGTCAATTGTGGGCTGATCATCCAGTTTAGCCAGCTTAGGTTCATGCTTTTTTCTCAACAATCCTATTTTTTTAATGAGGCTATCATTTGCTACAAGGGGGTGATTTCATCCACATCCGGGAGCTGCGACGTGCACCGCAGTTATCCCCCACCCCCCTGGCCGGTTGGTCATGTGGGGTGGGGGCTCGCCCTCGCTGCACGTCGACGCCATGCCCACACGCCGTACGTCTGGCGTCATCTGTGACGCCACACGCTGACGTGTTTGTTTTCCAACGACGTCCAGCACGAGGGACGCCGGGTTCCTACATATGAGCGCAAGTCGCTCAGACATGGGTGCTCTCTACCTTTGAGCTGCGGACATCAAGCGTGACGTTGGTTACATCCTTGGCGGTGCTGCGGGCCAATTTCTCCACTCATCTCTTTTGCAGTGCCTTTTAGTTTTTATACACTTTTCACGTTCACACTACACACTTCCATGTGTAGCTTCAGGTAACTATGACTTATGCGTTGGGTCTCCTTTTCAATCTCATGGTGGATCATCACTCTGATTTCCAATTCTGGTTCACTTTCTGCACATTTCTCTTCACTTTTACGTGTGTTCTGGACTATTTTATCTCTCACCCACTTTTCTTCTTTCCTCTCATATCTTTGCCTACCTAGTTCTTCATTTTCACACTCCACTAATACTATCCCATTATGTGTTTTTTACCAGCTCCTTGGATTCACTTCTGCCATTCCAATCCGGGTAGAATAAACCCCATCCACTATTTGTGATCCATTCCACCATTTGGCCTGCATGCCAAATGGCTGTTACCTCAGCTCCCGGGGGGATGTCAATTCCACCTCCCAGTGCCTTTTGATTTTTAGCATTACTACCATTATCTACATGTATACTAATTGCTACCCATAGGTAAGAGTTGTTAGGACCATTGCTTATGCTCCCTCTCTTCCCTTTTTTATTATCAATTACCATTGATTTATATTATATTATTTACTACAGGTACCCCCAATACATAGCTTCTCCTGATGAGTGGAAATAATCCACGAAACGCGTCGAGCTTTTTACTATTGGATTGTCATGTCACAACTGAGTATAAAAGAGAAGAGAGGCGCCTCTAAGTGTATCAATGGTTACATTTAATGAAGGTACAACATTTAGCAACATATTGCTAGACTTAGAGGCGCCTCTCTTCTCTTTTATACTCTCCAGCTCCTGCTGGATTTTGCTTCTAATCCCCTTGTGGAGGCTTCCATTTGTTGATGGACATTTTATGGTTACACAACCTATCACGCGTCGAGCTTTTTACTATTGGATGCTATGCCCCAATGACCATGATTCTACTATGGGTTTGATCTATCTAAATCATCAATTGAATTTATTGGTTATTACTGTATACACACTTCGGAATGTACTGCTAGTTTATTATTAATCATGTGTAACAATGCTACTGTATTATGAATTTTATTGTGTTATGTTATTATCATACCTTTTAATTCTGCTAATTACATATTGATTTACCATTAATTTATCTACTGTACTACCTCCCTCTGTGTTACCAATAAATTATTATTGTTATTTTACTATATTGATTGATTTAATCTATCCCAAGTGTCTTGTTTCATATAAAGTCCCACTTCCCCTTTTCTGCCCCCTTTCCCTTTTGTGCCAAATTATCGGGGATGGAGTCCTGTGTACCGGATAGTCACGGCTCATATAAAGTCCCACCCATATATATTTCTCATAAACTGATTAGGGATGGAAACATTGCACTTTGCCTACCTAGTTCTTCATTTTCACACTCCACTAATACTATCCCATTATGTGTTTTTTACCAGCTCCTTGGATTCACTTCTGCCATTCCAATCCGGGTAGAGTGAACTCCATCCACTATTTGTGATCCATTCCACCATTTGGCCTGCATGCGACCTCTGGCTGTTACCTCAGCTCCCAGGGGGATGTCAATTCCACCTCCCAGTGCCTTTTGATTTTAAGCATTATTACCATTATCTACATGTATACTAATTGCTACCCATAGGTAAGAGTTGTTAGGACCATTGCTTATGCTCCCTCTCTTCCCTTTTTTATTATCAATTACCATTGATTTATATTATATTTTTTACTACAGGTACCCCCAATACATAGCTGCTCCTGATGAGTGGAAATAATCCACGAAACGCGTCAAGCTTTTTACTATTGGATGCTATGCCCCAATGACCATGATTCTACTATGGGTTTGATCTATCTAAATCATCAATTAAATTTATTGGTTATTACTGTATACACACTTCGGAATGTACTGCTAGTTTATTATTAATCATGTGTAACAATGCTACTGTATTATGAATTTTACTGTGTTATGTCATTATCATACCTTTTAATTCTGCTAATTACATATTGATTTACCATTAATTTATCTACTGTACTACCTCCCTTTGTGTTACCAATAAATTATTATTGTTATTTTACTATATTGATTGATTTAATCTATCCCAAGTGTCTTGTTTCATATAAAGTCCCACTTCCCCTTTTCTGCCCCCTTTCCCTCTTGTGCCAAATTATCGGGGATGGAGTCCTGTGTACCGGATGGTCACGGCTCATATAAAGTCCCACCCATATATATTTCTTTTAAATAAATTTTGACTTGATATACAAGCGATGCCTTGATATATAAGTAGCGTCATGTCACAACTGAGTATAAAAGAGAAAAGAGGCGCCTCTAAGTGTATCAATATGGTTACATTTAATGAAGGTACAACATTTTTTCAACACATTGCTAGACTTAGAGGCGCCTCTCTTCTCTTTTATATTCTCCATCTCCTGCTGGATTTTGCTTCTAATCCCCTTGTGGAGGCTTCCATTTGTTGATGGACATTTTATGGTTACACAACCTATCACATTGCTATAATCTTTTTTTTTTCATTTTGAATAGAGCAAGGAAGGGTTATAACTCCTGTCAGATTTTTTTTCACCATCTGTGTCCCATTGCAAAGATTTACCTAAACTTCCTGTCCCATAGCCTAACAGGAAGTGAGAGGAAATCCCTGTAAATTAAGGGAATTCCTTGAGGACCCCCAGGTCACCAGAATTTGTGTCCCCATTGAAAGATTTACCCTCTAATACTTTATTATTATTCTGGGGACAACCCAAAATTTGGGATTTTCTTTTACTTTCACTTTCAATGATAATGGTAAACAGGACACATAGAGAGGGGGAATCTCCTTAACAGGGTCACAGAGAGTAATAAAAACCTGACAATCATTCTAATCTCTCTCTGCTCTATCCAAAACCCCCCAAAAAACTTTTGCCTTTAGTTATACTTTAACCACTTCAGCCCCGGAAGGTTTTACCCACTTCCTGACCAGGCCATTTTTTGCGATACGACACTGCGTTGATTTAACTGACAATTGCGCGGTCTTGGAAATTGTACCCAAATAAAATTGATGTTCTTTATTTCCCCACAAACAGAGCTTTCTTTTGGTGGTATTTGATCACCTCTGCGGGTTTTTATTTTGTGCGCTATATACAAAAAAAGAGCGCCAATTTTGGAAAAAAAAAACAATATTTTTTACTTTTTGGTATAATACATATCCAAAAAAAATAAAACAAATATATTCATCAGTTTAGGCCAATGTGCATTCTTCTACATATTTTTGGTAAAAAAAATATTGCAATAAGTGTATATTGAGCGGTTTGCGCAAAAGTTATAGCATCTACAAAATAGGGAAAAAATTTACGGACTTTTATTTTTTTTTATGTTTTTACCAGTAATGGTGGCGATCTGCGGAACTGCGACATTACGGCGGACAAATCTGATCCTATGTGACAATTTTGGGGACCAGTGACATTATTACAGAGATCAGTGCTAAAAAAAATGCACTGATCAATGTATAAATGACACTGGCAGGGAAGGGGTTAACACTAGGGGGCGATCAAGGGGTTAAGTGTGTTCCCTGGGTGTGTTCTAACTGTAGGGGGGATGGGCTGCCAGGGACATGACATAGATCGCTGTTCCCGATCACTGGGAACAGCAGATCTCTGAGATGTCTCCTGTTAGAACAGGGATCGCCTTGTTTACATTCCCGTTCTGCCTGTGTACCGCGATCACGGGTCCCTGGCGGACATCGAATTTCACATGCAAGGACTGCCATACATGTACACCTGTTTGTGCAGGAGAGCCGGCCTGCCGCAGTATAACTACAGTGGCTGGTTGACAAGTGGTTAACCATAAGCTGCATATAGATGCACACCAGAAAAGAAATAATACAAGCTTGATATAAGAAGAGATTAATAATAGTACATACATCCAATGTACAAACAGGTATTAGCAAAGGGCCCAATAGGAGTTCTGGTGGAATTGTACACATGTACCCAGGTATATATAGTTATTAATAGAAATAGCTCCAGATGAATGTTGCGGCAAAGTCAAGTTGCAGGGGCCCTGAGAACGATTGCAATGCGGAATCTGTCTTTGTGTCGGAGACCTGAAGACAAGATCAGCGGTGATGAAGAGATCCTCCAACCTTTGGCCAACCAGCCTTGAACACAGATTCTCACTAGCCAAAACCTTGGTGTGGCAATAGAATTGAAAGTCAGCCTATCTACTAGCGCCTAGAAGTTTCTAATCTGGCATGCAACTGGACCTCTAACTACCAATAGTGGCTGTCAGATTAGAAAATAATACAAAGAGTAGGGAATATCTAAAGAACTTCCCTACTCAAGAGGACCAATAATTTATGTAGTCCACTATGCCACCAGTATGATGTTGATTACTGTACCCAGACACAAAACTATAAAAAGTACAAAAAAGTAGGTACCATAGGTAATACTATTAGTTTGACTTGTTCAAAAAAAACTTTATTACAGGATGTTAGACAGTAAACAAAACACAATAAATGATTGATTTCCACCAAGTTAAAAATGACAATGTTGTCATACTTACAATATCTCACAAAAGTGAGTACACCCCTCACATTTTTGTAAATATTTTATTATATCTTTTCATGTGACAACACCGAAGAAATTACACTTTGGTACAATGTATTCCAACATGATAACGACCTCAAACACACCTCCAAGATGACCACTGCCATGCTGAAGAAGCTGAGGGTAAAGGTGATGGACTGGCCAAGCAGACCCAAACCCTATTGAGCATCTGTAGGGCATCCTCAAATGGAAGGTTGAGGAGCGCAAGGTCTCTATTATCTCTAACATCCACCAGCTCCGTAATGTCGTCATGGAGGAGTAGAAGAGGACTCCAGTGGAAACCTGTAAAGCTCTGGTGAACTCTATGCCCAAGAGGGTTAAGGCAGTGCTGGAAAATAATGGTGGCCAAACAAAATATTGACATTTTGGGCCCAATTTGGACATTTTCACTAAGGGGTATGCTCACTACACAAGTATGAGAGAGTGAGAGCGAGAACACCAAATGTAACACACCTGCTCCCCATTCACACCTGAGACCTTGTAACACTAATGAGTCACATGACACCGGGAGGGAAAATGGCTAATTGACCCCAATGTGGACATTTTCACTTAGGGGTGTACTCACTTTTGTTGCCAGCGGTTAGACATGAATGGCTGTGTGTTGAGTTATTTTGAGGGGACAGCAAATTTACACTGTTATACAAGCTGTACACTTACTACTTTACATTGTAGCAAAGTGTCATTTCTTCAGTGTTGTCACATGAAAAGGTATAATAAAATATTTCCAAAAATGTGAGGGGTGTACTCACTTATGTGAGATACTGTAAATAAGCGGACTCAGATGTTACCTAGCAGACTAATGGTATTACCTTTAGTATCTACTTTTTTGGGAGCCTTCCCAGTTATATTTTTATAGTGGCTGTCAGATGCCTAACCTGGCTCTAGACTATATTGGTTATTGAGCCCTGAGATAAAACTAGCTATAAAATCCCAGACTACTTGCCTAACAGTCTCTGCTTCTGGTTTGCGTGACAATACAGCAGCAGTAGAAGCCCCTGTGTGTTTAAGGCCATGTGGCTCAGTTCTCTGTCACTCTTTCCACTTCCAACTTCTGGGGTTTCTGACCCATACCCCAGAGACAGAAAGTGATGTACATAAATAATCTCTGTGAACATTAAGCAGCAGAGCCACTTACAGACAGTAGAGGGCAGCAGAGTCCTACATTATTGTTGTCAATGTTTAAGTACAAAGAGACAAGCAGAATGTTGTGCTTTTTTGCAAACAAAAAAAAAGTAAGACTTTTTAAGTTTTATATTAGACATGTGCGTGTGTATTATCTAATTTAAACAAATAACGAAAAAAAATTTAGACGAAATTTGAATTAGAATTGTTTTCAAATATAATCAATTTGAATTTGAATAGCAAAGAATAGATCAGAATAGAATAGAAAATAACAGAATAGTATAGAAAAAACAACAGAATAGAATAGAACACAAGGAATATAACCATCGTCCGAAATTCGAATTTCTAATAGAATAAATTTGAATTTGAATAGAAAAGAATAGAATTGAATAGAAAAGAATAGAATAAAAAATAAAATAACAGAATAGAAAAAAGATTAGAATAAACAAATAGAAAAATAATATAATAAAAAAACAATAAAATAGAATAGAAAGAATATAACCATTTCCAAAAATTCAAATAGAATGAATTTGAATTTGAATAGAAAAGAAAAGAATAGATTCAAATAGGAAGATGATTATATTCATTCTATTTTATTCTATTCTGTTGTTTTTTCTATACTATTGTGTTATTTTCTATTCTATTCTACTCTATTCTTTTCTATTCTATTCAAATTCGAATTGATTCTATTTGAATTTTGGAAATTGGTTATATTATTTCCGCTAAATCCAGACAGTTGGAAACCCTATTTTGCATCCGACTAGCAGATTGGATAAAAAGGGACAAGCGGATCCGTTATCATCCAATTACCCATAGAGAAAAGTGGAGATCTGACAGGTCCGTCTCTGCACAGTGAGCAGAAACTGACCTGTCATCCGCCGGCTCAGCGAGGATCCATGGAGTGATCTCTGCTGAGCAAACGGAGTGCGTGAAAAAGGACATACAGCTGTGAAAGAGCCCTTATACTCTATTCTTTTATTTTCTGTTATATTATTTTCTATTCTATTTTTTTTCTATTCTATTCCTTTATTTTCTATTCTATTTTATTCTCTTTGGAAATTGGAAAACTATTCGAATTCGAAAATTATTTTAAATTGATTCCAAAACTTTTCGAAACGATCCGAATTTGAAAATTCGAATCGTTTGGAATATGAATAAACAAAACAAATTCTGAAAACTAATTAAACAGATTAAACAAATTTAACAAAACTCATTTATGTAAATAAGGAAACGAAACTAAACAAATTTTTTCGTTCTGCACATGTCTAATTTATATATATTTTTTTTAAATCAGCTATCATGTCTGTCTTATAGGCTTTGCTGAAGGAGTTATTAACTAGTTGCAGGATTAGTAATATCAAGTTATTTAATGATGCCTCTAAAGGAAAGACCTGCAAACCATATTATGACCTTCATACTGTTTTCATATATCTTTGATGTCCTTCGATCCAAACATTAAGCATTCTGCAAATAAATTAGACATATATTGGTTGGTGTTACATAAATAAAAGATTGCTAAAAAAAAATGATAGTTTTGCTGGACATTGACATGATTGCAGTTCTACAATAACTGTAGCTCATTTTCTGCTCTATGGGGCATGGAACAGTATGGTACTGCTATAAAGCTAAACTCAAGGCATGTTTAAAAACAGAAGTAAAGAGTAAATATACATAAGCTAACATCAAAGAAGCAACAAAAGACACACTTTAATGCAGCTCTCCACCAAAACAAAGGATTGTATGAATAAAGAGATGCTAGCAGTGAAAGGGAGTTAAAGGGGCACAGTTAAATAAAACCTGAGGCTACTCAACACCACAGGTCAGAGTCCTCAAACCCACACACACCAGTTGTTAAAAAAATTAAACGGTTACACACAGCCTACCTTAAAAAGAACTTCAGGAGTAGGGATGAGCTTCGTGTTCGAGTCGAACCCATGTTCGAGTCGAACATCGTCTGTTCGATCCTTCGCCGAATTGCGAATGTTGTGGGCCGTTCGCGCCAAATTCGTGTGGTGCGTCATGGCCCATAATTCACTGCGGCATCGCAGTGCATTGCTGGCTGATGATTGGCCAAGCATGCACTATGACCTGCATGCTTGGCCAATCACAGCGCCGTCAGTAGAGAGAGCTGTAATTGGCCAAAGCCAGGGTGGCTTTGGCCAATTATTGCTCAGGGGGTTTAGAACACGCCCCACGCTATATAAGGCCGCCTACACGGCGGCCCTGTGTAGTGTGTTCCTTCATGCTTAAAGAGAGAGAGAGACAGTGTCATTTCATTTGAGTTAGCTAGATCAGGCAGGACAGTCAGTCAGTTAGCTGCACTTACAGTGTATTTTGTATACATATGCATCCCAGGTGTTGTATATATATATATATATATATATATACACACTGTATTCAGTTTAGCTAGATCCGTTCCTGTTATCTTCATACTGACAGGCAGGCTTGTCTTGTTACAGTATTTACAGCTACCTGAAGAAAATTGCTGGGGTTCTTTTGATCCTATTAGTACCACAGTCAGGCAGCTAGACTATTTACAGTTAGTGTAGTGCGTCCTCCTCACAGTGTTCAGTTAAAGCTACAAGTTAGTTTAGTGTGACTTCTGCACAGTGTTCAGCTAAAACTACAAGTTAGGGTAGTGCGTCCTCCTCACAGTGTTCCGCTAAAGCTACAAGTTAGTGTAGTGTGACCTCTGCACAGTGTTCAGCTAAAGCTACAAGTTAGTGTAGTGCGTCCTCTGAAAGGTGTTTAGCTAAAACTACAAGTTAATGTAGTGCGACCTCTGCACAGTGTTCAGCTAAAGCTACAAGTTAGTGTAGTGCGTCCTCCTCACAGTGTTCAGCTAAAACTACAAGTTAGTGTAGTGCGACCTCTGCACAATGTTCAGCTAAAGCTACAAGTTAGTGTAGTGCATCCTCTGAACAGTGTTCAGCTAAAACTACAAGTTAGTGTAGTGCGACCTCTGCACAGTGTTCAGCTAAAGCTACAAGTTAGTGTAGTGCGTCCTCCTCACAGTGTTCAGCTAAAACTACAAGTTAGTATAGTGCAACCTCTGCACAGTGTTCAGCTAAAGCTACAAGTTAGTGTAGTGCGTCCTCCTCACAGTGTTCAGCTAAAGCTACAAGTTAGTTTAGTGTGACCTCTGCACAGTGTTCAGCTAAAGCTACAAGTTAGGGTAGTGCATCCTCCTCACAGTGTTCAGCTAAAGCTACAAGTTAGTGTAGTGCGACCTCTGCACAGTGTTCAGCTAAAGCTACAAGTTAGTGTAGTGCGTCCTCTGAACAGTGTTCAGCTAAAGCTACAAGTTAGTGTAGTGCGTCCTCCTCACAGTGTTAAGCTAAAACTACAAGTTATTTTTTTGCGAGCTCTGCACAGTGTTCACCTAAAGCTACCTGTAGAAGTTTAGTGGTGTTTTCCTGATTCCTTTAACTACCGCAGGCAGCTAAATAAGCTACAAGTTATTTTTTTGCGAGCTCTGCACAGTGTTCACCTAAAGCTACCTGTAGAAGGTTGGTGGTGTTTTCCAGATCCTATCACTACCGCAGGCAGCTAAATAAGCTACAAGTTCGTTTTTTGCGAGCTCTGCACAGTGTTCACCTAAAGCTACCTGTAGAAGGTTAGTGGTGTTTTCCTGATCCTATCACTACCGCAGGCAGCTAAATAAGCTACAAGTTAGTTTTTTGCGAGCTCTGCACAGTGTTTACCTAAAGCTACCTGTAGAAGATTGGTGGCGTTTTCCTGATGCTATCACTACCGCAGGCAGCTAAATAAGCTACAAGTTAGTTTTTTGCGAGCTCTGCACAGTGTTCACCTAAAGCTACCCGTAGAAGGTTGGTGGTGTTCTCATACTACAGGCAGGCAGTTGATTTTGCTAGCTGCAGTATCAGTATATATATATATATATATATATATATATATATATATATATATATATATATATCCCAACTTAGTGCAGCTACAGGCCATTAGTATGTCTGGAAGGCCAACAAGGAGAGGCAGACAGTCACAAGCCAATAAAAGAGGGCAAGCAGGCTTTGTGTCTAGAGGCAACAGTGCTGGTCTTGGAGACGGTGCATCCTCATCAACACATGGCCGTGGGACACGCTTGGCCTTTTTTTCGGAAGCTGGCCGTGTTGAGCCGCAACATGCGGAAGACTTGGTCGAGTGGATGACCAAGCCGTCCTCATCCTCCTCATCCTCTCTCACCCATGCTCAGGGTACTTTGTCTGGCAAAGCAGCTGCCAACGCGGTCTCTTCCCTCGGCTCAATGGTATCAGTGACTCCTTCCCTAGCCCCACCATGTCCTCCTGAGGAGTCCCTCGAACTGTTTGACCACAGTGTTGGGTACATGCTCCAGGAGGATGCCCAGCATTTAGAAGGCTCTGATGATGATACTGAGCTAGATGAAGGCAGTAACATGAGCACGGACAGAGGGGGTGCCCAAGAAGGACAGCAATCTGGCAGTCATGCTCCTCCTTCTGCAGCATACTGCCAGGTTTGCTCCAGTGATAAGGAGGGAGGGGATGATGAGGTCACTGACTCAACGTGGGTGCCTGATAGGAGAGAGGAGAGAGGAGGAGGAGGCACATCACCAACAAGGCAAGATGCCCTCCAGGGGCCAGCCTAAGGGCAGCACACTGACTGCATCACACCCCAAAACTCCGCATGTGCAGGGCGCTGCTGTCTCTGCATGTTATTCCAAATGTTCTTTGGTGTAGGCCTTTTTTGAGACGAGTGCATCAGATCGCACCGCTGCTATTTGCAACATATGTCTCAAGTGTATCTCGCGTGGCCAAAACATCTCCCGCTTGGGCACCACATGCTTGACCAGACATATGTTGACCTGCCATGCAGTTCGTTGGCAAGCGTATCTAAAAGAACCACACCAAAGAACAAAGAGGACCTCTCCTTGCTCCTCATCAGCTGAGCTCTCCAACCCCACTATACCTTCAGTCCTCTCTGAGACCTGCACTGAGAGGAATGAAGGTGTAGAATTAGGTGTGTCACAGCCAAGTACTTGTGGGTAATCTGCTTTCGGTACACCAATGTCAGATTGTACCAGGCAAATTTCCCTGCCCCAGCTGCTGCACCGCCGAAAGAAGTTCGCTCCCAGCCATCCACATGCCCAGCGGTTGAATGCTAGCTTTGCAAAATTGCTAGCACTTCAACTGCTGCCTTTTCAGTTGGTAGACTCTGCCCCCTTCCGTGAGTTTGTGGAATGTGCGGTTTCTCAGTGGCAGGTAACCAAATGCCACTTTTTCTCATGGAAGGCGATTCCGGCTCTCTACCGGCATGTGGAAGGCAATGTCTTGGCCTCGCTGGACAGGGCGGTCAGCGGTAAGGTGCATATTACCGCTGACTCATGGTCCAGCAGGCATGGACAGGGACATTACCTCATTACCTAAGTTTCACCGCGCATTGGGTGACTCTGCTGGCAGCTGGGAAGGATGCAGGACAAGGTGCAGTAGTGTTGGAGGTTGTTCTGCCACCACGCCTCCAAAATACCACTACTAATGATTGTGACACACCTCTCTCCTCCACCCCCTCCTCTTCTTCTTCCTCCATGGCCTCTTCCTGTGCTTTGTCCTCGAAACCAGCGGTGCTCCGTAACCGTTCAAGGGGCTACTCAAGTATGCAGGCCTAAAGATGCCATGCGGTGCTTGAGCTGGTGTGCTTGGGGGACAGGAGCCACACTGGGGCAGAGGTTCTGTCAGCTCTGCAGGGGCAGGTTCAGAGGTGGTTGACGCCACGCCAACTTAAGGCAGGAATGGTGGTTTGCGACAATGTTACCAACCTCCTCTCTGCCCTCCAACAGGGACAAATGACCCATGTGCCCTGTTTGGCTCACGTCCTTAACTTGGTGGTGCAGCGGTTCTTGGGCAGGTACCTGGGCTTACAGGATGTCCTGAGACAGGCCAGGAAAGTCTGTGTGCATCTTCGCTGGTCATATAATGCCAGAGCTCGGCTGGCAGACCTCCAAAAGGAGTTTAACCTGCCTAAGAACCGCCTAATCAGTGACATGCCCACCAGGTGGGACTCAACGGTGGCCATGCTGCAGCGGCTGCACTTGCAGCAGAGGGCCATCAATGAGTACCTGTGCGACTATGGAACCAGGACAGGGTCAGGGGAGCTTGTTTTTTTTCTCCACGCCAGTGGGCCATGATCAGGGATGCATGCACTGTCCTGTCACCATTTGAGGAGGCCACGAGGATGGTGAGCAGTGACAGTGCATGCATCAGTGACACTGTCCCCCTTGTCCACCTGTTGGAGCACACGCTGCGTGGAATAATGAACAGGGCACTTGAGGCAGAACAGAGGCAGGAAGAGGAGGACTTCCTTAGCTCCCAAGGCCCCCTTTATCTAGACAGTGTTCCTGCATGCCCGCCGATCACACAGGAAGAGGATGAGGAGGAAGAGGAGGAGGATTGTGTCAGTATGGAGGTGGAGCCTGGCACTCAGCATCAGCAGCAGTCTTTAAGGGATCAGTCCCAAGAAACACATGGACTTGTATGTGGCTGGGGGGAGGTGGCTGCGGACCATGTCGTCCTTAGTGACCCAGAGGACTCCGGACCGAATGCCTCAGCAAACCTACGATGCATGGACTCCCTGATCTTGCAAAGCCTGTGTAAGGATCCTTGTATTCGTGGTATCAAGGAGAAGGACCAATACTGGCTGGCAACACTCCTTGATCCACGTTACAAGGGTAAGGTTGCGGACCTTATCTTGCCGTCGCAGAGGGAGCAGAGGATGAAACATCTTCGGGAGGCCTTGCAGAAAGGTCCGTGCAACGCGTTCCCAGAGATTAGGAGGTTACAAACTCCTGTTTCTGGACAACATGTTGCTGAGGCTTCGGTCAGTCGAAGAAGGAGCAGTGGAGAAGGTGGCCGTCTGACTGATGCGTTCAGACAATTTTTTAGTCCGCAGCCCCAAGGTATGATCGGTTCCAGCAACCATCGCCAGCGTCTAGAAACAAACAGATACAGCGCTGATAAACGTGACTGTAAAGTGCTAAGTGCTAAAGATAAATGTAAACAGAGTAATAGATATATGATGGACTACACATCACATGCAGTCTAGAATTACACATACAACTCTTGAATTGTGAAGCATATTGGTGAATAAACAAACAACTATTGATTAACAAAAATAAACATATGTGCATAACGCATATAATGTGAAAAATAAAATAGACCATAAGTGCTGACCAATTGATAAACAGACGAAAATTCTTGACAATAAATATTGGCAGCTAGACTGATAGATTTGAACAATAATTGCTCACAAGACAGAGATATTACTACTAGCAATAGTCCCAAAGTGGATGGCAACAGCAAGACTTATCACAAAATTCACAGGCAGGACAGCCCTGCAACGATACAGCAGCTCCTCCTCCTAGGCTGACAGCCTTTCTCAATGGTAATTTGCAAGGTATATCTCTGGCATGGATAAGTGGAAGAGATGGCCGATGCTCAGATCAAATAAGCCATAAGTTTACAGTTGACCACCCAAAACAGAGGAAAAAAGCATATAGTGAAGTATTGTGGATGTTGGCAAATCACTAGCGCTACAAGCCACTACTCACATACTCCCGGTTGCAATCAGGCATATCAGACAGTCTCCGCGATCGCCGCTTACAACGTGCGTTCCACGGAGTCAGGAAGGAGAACGTCACTTGGTTGTGCAAAAAGCCGGATGTTATGTCGACGCGTTTCGCCCCTCCCCCAGGGCGTCATCAAAGGACGGAGTCTTTAACAGGGGCATGTAATTACAATTCTTGATCTAATATTTCACAGCAGAGCCCTGTGAGGGCTTACAGTGTTGTGGCCACAACAACACCTAAGGCCCAAATTTCTGCTGAGTATACAGGGCAGGCCCCTACTTTCAAACATCCAACTTACAAACGAATCCTACTTGCAAACAGAAGGAGACAACAGGAAGTGAGATGAAATATACCCCTAGGAAGGGAAATTCTCTCCTGTAATGCAGCGTACACACAAACGGACTTTACGGCAGACTTTGTCCGGTGTACTTTTAAATGGACTTTATGACGGACTTTCCGAATGAACAGACTTGCCTACACACAATCAACCAAAGTCCGACGGATGACGTAATGACGTACGACCGGACTAAAACGAAGTTCATAGCCAGTAGCCAATAGCTGCCCTAGCGTCGGTTTTTGTCTGGCGGACTAGCATACAGACGAGTGGACTTTTCGACCGGACTCGATTCCGTCGGACAGATTTGAAACATGTTTCAAATCTAAGTCCGTCAAACTTTTGAGAAAACAAAGTCTGCTGGAGCCCACACACGATCGAATTGTCTGACGAAATCCGGTACGCCGGACCAAGTATGCCGTAAAGTCCGATCGTGTGTACACGGCATAAGAGGTAATATGGGAAAAACATTTCTCCTTTCCACTGATGCTTTATCACCAATCCTTGTTTCACAAAAAACCCCAAATTTTAAAAAAAACATTTGTCATTGGGACAAAAAGTGAGGTGAAATATTCTGAAGAGGAGCACAGACAGCAAAACAAATGTCACAGGAGTGATAACCCTTCCCTATGATTTCCAAAAAGCTATAAATAGATTGTTTGCACCGCCTGTATACTGCTGTTCAGAGTACAGAGCCTGTATACTGCTGTTTCCTTTTTTAATTTGGGTGCGGGGTTCCCCTTAATATCCATACAAGACCCAAAGGGCCTGGTAATGGCCTTAGGGGTACCCATGCCGTTTGTCTCACTGATTTTCATCCATATTGCCAGGACCCGACATTACATTAAAGCCGCAAGCAGTTTTAACTGACTTTTTTTTCTTTAAAAATTACATTTTGTTCTAAGCACGGGAAACACACGCCACTTTACAGGCATACTATAGACACCCCCCAGGGACGATATTTAAAGGAATATTTCACTTTTTTTTTTTTTACTTTAAGCATCATTAAAATCACTGCTCCCGAAAAAACGGCCGTTTTTAAAAGTTTTTTTTGCATTGATACATATCCCCTGGGGCAGGACCGGGGTCCCCAAACCCTTTTTAGGACAATACCATGCAAATTAGCCTTTAAAATGAGCACTTTTGATTTCGAACATTCGAGTCCCATAGACGTCAATGGGGTTCTAATGTTCGTGTGAATTTTCGGTCTGTTCAAGGTTCTGGTGCGAACCGAACCGGGGGGGGGGGTTCGGCTCATCCCTATTCAGGAGTATTTAATGTACTTAAAGTGCAATGGTCAGGAGTATGTCTTCTACAGCCCAGTGTACCGCATGCATGGGGTCAGGAGTATGAAATGTAAAACACAGGGGTTGATTTACTAAAGGCAAAATAATTGTGCACTTTGGAAAGTGCAGTTGCACACTGCAAGAGCAGTTGCTCCAGAGCTTAGTAAAAAAGCAGAAGCTCTGCTGACTTTCATCAACCAATCATGTGCAAACAAAAATTCTGTTTTTTTATTTTCCTTGCATGTGATTGGGTATTCTTTGCAAAGTGATGCTTTACCTCGTTTACAAAGCTCTGGAGCAGCTGCACTTGCAGAGTGCAATTGCACTTTCCAAAATGTACAGTCTATTGGCCTTTAGTAAATAAACCCCATACTGTACTGCAGGGCTCAGGAATTGTAAGGCACAGAGTGAAGAGATCAGGAGTGCAGGATGCAGAAAATGCAGGGGTAAGAAATGTATAATGGGGAACAACGCAGGTTTCAGGAATGCATAATGCAGAGGGTGTAAAGGTAATAAATGGATAACGAACAAAGTGCATTGCTCAAGAGTGCATAATCCAGAAAACGCAGGGCTCAGGAATGCATAATTTAAAGAATTCAGGACTCAGGAGTGAATAACGCAGAGAATACAGGGCACAGGAGTGTGTAGCGCAGAGAATGCAAGGCACAGGTGCACATAATACAGAGAAAGCAGGGCACAGACACACGTATCATGGAGAGTTATCAGGGGTCAGAAATGAGTAATGCGGAGAGTACAGAGGTTAGGAGCATGTATCACAGAGTACAAGGTTTGGAGGTGATGATCACAAAGGCCACTATACAGAACACAAACAAAAATTACTCCCTATTTCCAGTACAAATTCTCAAAGCCCATATCCCCCACAGTACATATCTCCACCAACAGCTCTAAATCACCCCTCCTAATCCAATTCCTAAGTACAGACCCTCCTCTCAGAC
The DNA here is from genome assembly GCA_037952925.1 of Lithobates clamitans. Lineage (NCBI taxonomy): Eukaryota > Metazoa > Chordata > Amphibia > Anura > Ranidae > Lithobates > Lithobates clamitans. Next base: position 24,079,285 of record JBBGZY010000039.1, read on the forward strand.
TAATACACAGTATAGCCCCCTCCTAGCCTAAACCCTAGTACAGACTCCCCCTCCTAGCCAAACCTGCAGTAGAAACCTCACCAGTACAAACTCCCTTCCCAGCCTAATGCCGCGTACACACGAGTGGACTTTCCGGCATACGTGGTCCGGCGTACTGGAGTCCGTTGGACAATTCGATCGTGTGTGGGCTCCAGCGGACTTTTTTTTCACAAAAGTTTGACGGACTTAGATTTGAAACATGTTTCAAATCTATCCGATGGACTCGAGTCCGGTCGAAAAGTCAGCTCGTCTGTATGCTAGTACGACGGACAAAAACCGACGCTAGGGCAGCTATTGGCTACTTGCTATGAACTTCCTTATTTTAGTCCGGTCGTACGTCATCACGTACGAATCCGTTGGACTTTGGTTTATTGTGTGTAGGCAAGTCCGTTCATTTGGAAAGTCTGTCGTAAAGTCCGTCGAAAAGTACACCGGACAAAGTCTGCCGTAAAGTCCGCTCGTGTGTACGTGGCATAACTCCCAGTAAAGACCCCATCTTCTCAGTCTAACCCCCAGTACAACCCACTCCCTAGCCTAACCCTCAGTACAGACCCCCAGTGTACACTGCCGTTAACATGACCTCTGAATTGGGAGAGTCAGATTGGCCCCAGGATCCTCTCCCTAATCACAGACCGTATTACAGACAGTGTGCACTATGAAAGAAATTTTCCCAATGGAGGAGGACAGAGGAGGAGGAGGGTCCTTATTAGTAGTTTGTTCACTGCAGCTTCACAAAAGAGCTATCAACCATCCCATCTCCAACCAGAATCCCTGCATAGAAGATTTCTACAAAGATCTAGCTGCCTGCACAATAGGGGACATATAAAACAAAAAAGTAAAGTGCAACAGCACTGATAGAAATTGATTGTGTAAACTATATATATCAGACTTCTAATATCAAAATCTCCAATAGAAATACCTCATATTCACGTAATCATGCTACTCATATAAACGCATTGATACTTAATAGTGAAACACAATATCAAGACTTACATACGTGGTATAAATGTGCAATGAACTACACACAAAGTGCAAAACAAATTGGGAAGACCATAAACAAAAAATCCTCATCATTAAAAAAATGTCCTGCGTTAATATTGCATAGATGCTCTAAATGACAAACGTGACCATATTCCAAATCTCATGTGCAAAGCAACTTAATAACATGCTCAACCTCTGTGTATTCACCACCAGGCTCCGCTGCCTCTTATGGGGCGTAAACACGGTCGGACTTTTCGACCGGACTGGTCTGACAGACGCCGACGGACAAAATCCAGCGAACAATCCGATCGTGTGTGGGCTTCACCGGACCTTTCCAGTCGCAAATCTGACGGATTTTAGATTTGGAACAGGCTTCAAATCTTTACATCGTAACTCCGCCGGACCCAGAAATCCGCTCGTCTGTATGCTAGTCCAACGGACAAAAACCCACGCTAGGGCAGCTATTGGCTACTGGCTATCAACTTCCTTTGGTGTGATCGTGTGTAGGCAAGTCCGTTCGTTAGAAAGTCCGTCGGAAGTCCGTCGAAAGTCCGCTGGAAAGTTTGTCGGACCAGTCCGGCCGAAAAGTCCGCCCGTGTGTACGCGGCATTACCTCCACAGCTGACCTACACAGTGCTAAGGTCAACCAGAGCTGTCCCAGACACCTGGTTTAAATGTTTGCAGCAATCCTCCAAAGAACAGGTGAGATCAGATCCCCAAATAATGCCTCAGGATACGTATCACTCAGTAGCATAAATGAAAGAAAAAAACTTCCATAGTGTAATATGTTTAGATCAAAACCATTTATTCAGCAAAATATTAAAAAATACTCACAAAGTGCATTATGAATCCTGCACACAACTTTAAAAGCAAGAAGTTATTACATGTATATTGCCCCCTTAGCATGGACATCTGGAGACCACATGTTACAATGGCCGCTACACAACTTCCGGGCGTGGTGACATCACGTGACTCGGCCGCTGCCTATAATTGATCTATTGATCATGGGTGCAATGCTCTGCAGGCACCTGTGAAAATATGTGCCTCTATAATTTTTTTCACGAAGCTGAACTTCCAGAGTGAGGGAATCCCTGACTGTCATTAGAGCCCTTGCACACGGGCGGTTTGCAGGCGCTATTGCGCTAATAATAGCGCCTGCAAACCGACCCGAAAAGGCCGCTCCTTGCATTCCAGTGTGAAAGCCCCGAGGGCTTGCACACTGGAGCGATGCGCTGGCAGGACGGTAAAAAAAGTCCTGCTAGCAGCATCTTCGGAGCGGTGAAGGAGCGGAGTGTATACCGCTCCTTTACCGCTCCTGCCCATTGAAATCAATGGGACGGCGCGGCTATACCGCCGGCAATGCGCCTCTGCAGAGGCGCTTTGAGGTGGTATTTAACCCCTTCTCGGCCGCTAGCGGGGGGTAAAACCGCCCCGCTAGCGGCCGCATACCGGCGGTAAAACGCCGCTAATAATAGCGGCGTTTTACCGCCGATGCCGCCCCCGCCCCAGTGTGCAAGGGCTCTTAGGGTAATCAGAACTATGTCCCCTTCGGAGGGTTTCTTCACTATTCCTGTTCTAGGGACAACTCAAAATGTGGGATTTTCCTTTACTTCCACTTTTGTTGACAATGGTAAACATGACAAACAGAGAGAGTGAATCTCCCTAATGGGGACACAAACAGCAATAAAAAACTGACAGGTGTTCTAATCTATAAACTTAAAATCTAAAACTAAAAAATAAAGGTTTTGCCTATAGTTATTCTTTAGGAATACATATGTAATTGAATTTTTTTAAAGCAGAGTTTAGTGTCCCAGTAAAGATCTATTACAGAGATGGCATTCAGTAGGGGAAATAAGAGGAACTGCAGATTTTCCCATGGTGTCATTGCCAGGAGCCAAGTGCCAAAACTATGAGCACTTGGCTCCTGGCCTTGAGGACAAATGCATTATAAAAGTTTGACTCATGTCCTATCTTTCAATTTTATCATGTTCTTTGATATCAACAAAGTATCCCCTAAAGGTCATTAGGGAAATCATAGACATGTTTGCAAATTTAGTTTCCAGATACAGATTTTGAATGTGCTTCAAGAACATGGTTTTAAAGATGCAACGTTCATCAGAGATTGGAAATGCTTAAATGTAAAATGTTTCGCCAGCTCACAACTATGAAGTACTGAGTGTTCCATGTTTATTAGAGAAAAATAACAAAGTATATCCGAAGGCAAAACTTTTTTTGTCTGGAACACAATAGGGAGATTTACTATCTCTATGTTTCCTGGTGACGAATGTCGCTGAGACTAAAAGTGGGGAGGAAATATTCAATTTTGAATTGCCATCAGAACAGAAAAATGGGGAGATCTTCCAATTGCAGCAGTTTGGTCTCACTTCCTGTTGTGCCTACAGGACAGGAAGTGAAGGTCTATCTACTGGTGGCAGAAAACTGAAAGAGGTTTACTTGTACCCAGATGTTGGACTACCACAGTATGGAGGAGACATATTAGAGGAGACTTATTTACTTCCCCTCTTTGTTTTGATAATGTTGAACTACACAACACTCCTCCATCCAGCAGGGGGAGATACAAATCCAGTGAACTCATTGACCCTGATGCATGCCTGGAACCTTGGGAGTTGTAGTTGGAGGCCGCAACCATATGTTGACATAACCAACTTTCTGAACTACAGGCCCCACAAGATCTTGTGCAAGTAGGAGGAGCCTAAGAGAGTGGGAAAGCCCACTCTCTTATAGCAGCCAGAGTCAAAGCATACAGACCTGCAGACGAGGCAACTCGTGAAAGCCTACGGTGGAGAGGAGCACGCCAGGGAATAGCAACTCTGTTAGTCTAGTCCAGTGGTTCTCAACTCCTGTCCTCAGGATCCACTAACAGGCCAGGTTTGCAAGATAACTGAAATACATCACAGGTGATATAATTTGCTGCTCAGTGATTGCAGTATTCTAGTCTGCATTTCCCCAAGGTAATACTTAAAATCTGGCCTGTTAGTGGGTCCTGAGGACAGGAGTTGAGAACCACTGGTCTAGTCCATCTTTTGGGGTTGCCATTGAGAGTCTAGAGCTTTCGCTAGACCTTCTGCTCCTACCATTCAAGTTACAGCCATTCCAGAACCAGACTGAAGGGGCTCCTTCCATCACAAGAGCCCATTGCCTAATCAGGACTTTGTGAGAGGGCCATCAGCCCACCTTGTACTGTTAGCAGTAGATAAGCCACGGAAATCAGGACAATCATAGCACCCAACAAACATTCATTTATAGCAATCTGGTACTCTGTCGCATTTAAGTCTGTACTGCATCACTACCAACTCAGCTCAGGACTATGGCCATACTGCATCATTATTCTTATCTCCAGCACGATTCTGTTCTACCTTGCACTGGACTTAGTAGCACTTGTTGTCACCTTAATGCTTGCAGGGTTACAGGACTATCCTAAGTGCACCAATGCTCATTTAAAACCGGCAGAAGACTAACTTGAAGGACTGCCCCTAATATTCACCTTACAGGTTTCCTTTACATTCTCCTATTTTATTTATATTTTTTAAATCTAACTGTGCTTTCCAAGGTAGCTTAGGCCTAGGAATAGGAATTATTGCAGTGTTTCACTATGTTTATCTGCTCTCCATCTCAACATGATTTGTCAGAGGTGCTGAGGCCCTTGGGAAGGTTGAGGCAAAGAACAGAGGATCTATCTACCCAGCGGCTCATATGGGGGATTGCACTACATAACCATACCCTACTTACTGCAAGGTGAAACATGAAAGCGATATGAAACCCTCAGTTTTTAAACACTTTTAGCAGCTGATTTAATCACTTACTGAATATGCAGCTTCTTCATCTCTTAATCATTGCCTACTGTATGTTCCTGTTTAAGCTGATGCCATGACTGCTACCTGACGTTTCCTGTGTCAGTGTGTCTTCTTTCCCTTGCAGTGTCCTATGGAGCTAGCCTGGCATGCAGGAATTAGGTTTGTGTCTCCCTACACTGTGTGCATCAATAGAAACACACAGCCCAGTAGCTGAGGATGACAAAGCACTGCCCTGCTTCTCCCTCACCCTTCCTTGTCCAAGCTACCAGACTGGCTTAGAAACTGCACTGTTAACTTTTTACTGTGGGGGGGGGGGGGGGGCTGGAAGCTCAAGGAAGCAGCACTAAGAAAGCATGAGCCAGCAGCATTGAAAGTTGTAAAAGGCAAGTACTTGGGTAAGAATGAAAAAAAATAGCTTACAAGAGAATATTTATTTTATTGTGCTCAATGTATTATCCTATAAAAAAATGAGGGCTCAATAATAGTTTTAGTTTTAGTCTGAAGTTTTAGCTTCAGAAATGACTGTGGTCCAATTCATTCCTTACAACTTGATCATTTTAAAAACACTTTCAGAGGCCCTTGTACAGTATGTTCTGTGTGTGTCTGTGCTATGTATCGATCCCTCTTTGCTACAAATGCAAGGCAGGTTTTAATATATTTGGTGCCTTTGAGCCATTTCTCAATAGCAACTACAGCTCAAACACTGAGTGATATGACAGGTGGTGCAAGAAAAATGGATCTGCATAAATACTAATGGTGTGTTACAGAGTTCAATAAAAATTGGAGGCTCTGATGCAGATGATAACAGAACCATGACAGCTGTAGAACTGATGGACAGAAGGCTACACAGTAAGAGCAAGATCACAACACAGACCAGAGTCGGCTGTGCAATGATGTGTAAAGTCAGTAGGCAGAGATATAGATCACCAGAACAAAATAAATTCAAAGAAAGGGACAGTAACAGGAGGCAAAATAGCAAATCAGGTCACAGATCATGGGTCACAGTACACGGATGAATTAATAATATTAATGTGGCGCTAACTCTAAACAATAATAATAATATAATATATGTGCAAAATAAGTGTTGACAAATATCAAGTGCATGTGCAAAAATCTACAGATAAATAAATATAAATTCAAAGTCCATGTAAATAGTCCAATCAATAAAAATCAAAAATACATGATGTGCAAGTGCAGATATCAAATCCAAAAATCATGCAAGTGGCAATAAGTAGAAGTGCAGTAACAAAATGCAGCAAATCCTAACGTGTAGTCACAATTGCTTCCACCATCTGCAATCCACTAAAAGTGTGCCTCAGCCTCTCACCTCAAATAAAGACCCCAATGGGTCTGATGATGCTTTTGGTAAATATAATACATAATGGAACTCGTCACTCACTCTTCTGCTTAGAGAACCAGGCAGAGGTGTAAGCGGTTGTGATAAAAATAAACAGTGTTCTCCCGCTGTTTTAATATATATCCTCCTCAATCTCCTCCACTCTCCTCCATATAGAGCTCATACAAGAAAAAAGAGGATCTCCATAGTGCAGTAATTTCATAAACATACATTTAATCACAGCAGCAACTTATATATAAATTAAGATCATTCAGCATTGATAAAATCAAGGGAAAACCTCCAGTCTTGGCCGCGACTGGGAGTAAAACGTCACCTGGCTCTGTCCGACGCGTTGCGTCACAAATTACGATGGACAGAATGTCTGCACTTTATTTTGAACTGTAACCTGTGAATGTTATCATGTTAATTTATTCTTCAGTAAAGCTTTTTGAGGCTGCGTCTGTAGAATTGTCAGCCTGGGCTGAGACGGCTGCTCTCACGGAGTTGGAGATGGAAAAATCCCACTACAAAAAGTTTTTCACACTTATCCAAAACACATAAGTCATCCTCAAGGATTGATTTGGCGTTCGCAAACGCTTCAATGCTGCAGTTGGTGAGGGGAGCTAACTATCTAGCGGGGTGCCTGTCAGATCACACACCCTTACGGTTGAATGTTGGCTTGCCCTTACAGGTGAGAGGGGGTGCGTGGCGGTTAAGTCCGGGATGGTTGGAAGTAGAATCGGTTGCCTCCGAGGTAGCACCAGTTTTTTCTGGTTACTGGGAGGACAACCTGCAGTCGGCCACCTTGCCTGTAGTCTGGGACGCCTTCAAGGCGCATGTGAGAGGACAATATATTTCTGCAATCAAGCAGGCACGCAAACAATTAAACGCTGGGTCACAAGAATTGCAAGACAAAGAGAGGATGTGTGAGCTGACTTATGCAGCTAATCAGTCAGACGTCACCTACACTGAACTGCTTGAGGCTCAGCGTCTCCTGGCATTACACTTCACCAAGCTAACACACACTTCTGGGAGAAGAGGGCAGAGTCCCTCTTCGAGCAAGGAGATAAAAATGGAAAACTGCTAGCTATGTTGGTCGCGGAACAGAGAGTCCGGACCAATATCCTTTGTATTACCAATTCTTAGGGAACTCTGCTGTCAGACCCAAATGATATTCTAAATACCTTTGTAGACTACTATAGCACACTCTACACACCTATACCGGTATATGACAAACAGGATCTTGAATTCCTGCTCACCTCCATACTCATTCCAATATTATCTGAGGGGGATAAAAATAGCCTAGAGGTAGAGATCACCGAAAAAGAAATTGAAACTGCTATCAGATCATTCACACCGCACAAGTCACCAGGGCCAGATGGATTTTGCATAGAATGGTATAGGTTACACTTAGAGACTCTTGGGCCAAGACTTAAGACCTTGTTTCAATATTGACTTGAAAACAAGATTTTACCAGATTCTCTCATGGAGGCTCAGGTGGTCCTGCTACCCAAACCGGGCAAGGACCCTCTGAGCTGTTCCTCATATAGACCCATAGCTCTCCTTAACCAGGACCTTAAGATTCTCACAAAAATTCTAGCCACTAGATTATCAAAAGTGATCACCACGCTGGTAGATATAGATCAAACAGGCTTTATCTACCAGAAATTCACTGACACCAATCTCCGCAGGCTGTTTGCACACTTACAGATCAACCATACTAACCCAGGGGCCAGAGTGATAGTGTCCTTAGACATGGCCAAAGCCTTTGATTTCGTGGACTGGCATTATATGGCCACGGTGTTGCAGCATATGGGATTTGGAGATATTTTCCTTACCTGGATTTCTTTGCTTTATAGCAAACCCAAGGCGACCATTAAGATAGGCACATCAGTTTCCACACAGTTTTTGGTGGGTAGGGGAACGCGACAGGGGTGCCCACTCTCTCCGGCTTTATTTGCCCTGGCCATAGAACCTATAGCCATTGCTCTAAGAACATCCACAGCGGTGAAATAGGAGGCATTCGTGCATGCACTGCCTTTTACGCGGATGACATGCTTCTCTTTTTAGAGGATCCAGGACCTTTTCTGGAAGCAGCATTTGAAATTCTAGGCACCTTTGCAAAGTTTTTGGGCTTATGAGTTAATTGGGAGAAGTCTAATGTCATGGCCATTGACGATGGGGCTCAGGCACACGCACAGGCATCACCCTTGGTCCCTATAGCTTGGGTTTCCGAATTCAAATATTTGGGTGTTCGTGTAACCCCCAAAGTTAGTGACTACCTATCACTAAATCTAATGCCATTGCTCACAAAGGTTAAGACACAGTTGGACGCCTGGAAACATTTACCACTTTCCCTAATCAGGTAGGGTGAATTTTCTTAAAATGAAGATACTACCATTTTTCCTATTTTTTGTGCAATACTCCAATCTGGGTCCCATGCTCATTCTTTAAGCGCGCAAATAGCCTATTCAGTTCTTTCCTGTGGTGCACAGGATATCCTAGAATAGGTCTCCATACATTACAGGAACCCTATTGTCAGGGAGGAGTAGCTCTCCTTGATCTGTTATTATAAGTATTTTATTGCAGGGCAAATGGTGTGTGCCCGCCGCTGGCTGTTAAGGGTTGATAGTGATGCAGCGACAGTGCTGGAGGTGGCACTTATTGGATCCTATGAGAGTCTCTACTATTTGGTACACAGGGGACTACAGGTGTTGGCGCCTTTGACTGGTTCCATGTGCGCTACTATTCGTGCGTGGGACAGAGCAAGGGTACTCATGCACTCTGAATCAGAGACCTGGTCGCTGGACACTCCTTTATGGTTCAATCCAAGATTATCCCATTTTAATGACATTCCAGACCCGATAATATGGGCTCGAGTAGGCATTAAACAATTGAAGAACATAGTGGGAGGTGGGAGATTGCTTACCTTTGATCAAGTAAAAGATAGACATGACCTCCCAAATTTGTATTTTTTCCGCTATCTGCAGCTCCGGCATGCATTCACCACACAGTTTGGTACAGGCCCGGTGGAACTTCACACTTCACCCCTGGAGCAATTACTCTGTGACGAATCCGTGCGAAAAACGTTGTCAGAAACCTATTAAGAGCTGTTTGTAGACAGGTCCCAGACACTTGGAAAGTGTAGGGATAAATGGAGCTCACTGGTCCCCAATTTTCAAGGGGACGACTGGGACGATATGTGGGACCAACCGTTTTGGGTCCAGGTGTTGGCGCGTGATCGATATATCCAATTTAAGATAATCCATAGGGTATGCTATACCCTAGCAAGAATAGCCGGCATATATGGTTTGGATGACGCAAATTGCTGGCGGTGTATTACCGCCATGGCAGATTTCGACCATATATTCTGGCATTGTCGATCAATACAGGAATTTTGGACAGGGTTTACGAGAACCATTCAGGGACTAATCTCCCTACCTGTCCCCCGTAACAATATCAATGTGTCTGTTGGTCTGGTGGAGGAGGTGGCGCCGCTTAGGGTGCAGAGGACTATGCTTTTTCTCACTTTATTCTATGCATGCAAAGCTATACTACTATGCTGGAAAAAGCCTGAAGCCCCATCCCTAAAAGTGACTTTTGCCCCACGTCCACTCCACAGCAACATAACTTTCTCTTCCTTTCCAGATTTGGCTCTCTTGTTCCATCACTTTCTACACTGTTATTCCTGCGGGGCGTCGTCCATTCCTGTGTATTGCCCGCTGCGGAATGTCCCCTCAGCTCCCGTGCTTGGCATATTTGGTTTGGCCTGGGTGTTTCATGGCCGCACCACCACTGTGTGGACCACACATGTAAGTGTACGGGCAGTTCGGGTCCATCAGGGAGGACCCTTCCTGCCTGTTCTGAACTTTTTTCTTTCTTTTTTCCCCCTTTTCCCTTTTCTTCTTTTTCCTTCTCTTCTTTTTCCTTTTAATTAAATATTTTTCCTTCATTTTTTAGATTATCACTATGGTTCCTTGATCCTGATGATAGGTTAAATACCTTGAAATGCGTAGAGCCAACAACAACCTAGTGTACACATTGATGCATCTGATCAGGCCGTTCCATATCAATTGTTTTTTTTCCCCCTACAATACCCCCCCCCCCTTTTTCTTTGTTTTTCATTTTTTCCATTTAATCATGTAATCATGCTCAAAATGTTTTTACACTATGTATTATGTATTGATTCCTTGTTGGAACATGTATGTATGTATATCTCTTCTGGCTTCAATGAATTGTAGTAGTTGTACGAATAGTTTTATATATAGCATCATGCATTGAACTATTTGAATACAGAAACTCTATAACCATTTGACTCTATTAAAAGCTATCAATTTTATTTTTATTTTTGCTCCCGTGTGTTTATATAAAAAGTCCCGCTACTTCTTCATTTTTTATTTTCTTATCATTTTCATCCAACCGGGATGGAGGGGGGGACCTGAGCGGCACCCCTATACCTCATATAAAGTCCCACTAATTCCCTTATTTTCCTCCCCATTAATATTAACCAATTAGGGATGATAGGCACACGGTGGCGTTGACCATAAATATATAAAAAATAAATATTTTTCCTACTCCCATCTCTGTTTGTCAGAGGCTTAATTGCCTCTCCAATCAATATATTACTTTTTAATCCAATATTCAACTTTTGCCTGTTTTGACATTTTAGTTTTGTCTTTTGTCTTTTTCCTTGTTCTGATTTCTAAATTTGGGTTTCATTTTTTAGTTATTTACTTTTTAATCTTGTTTTTTCCTACATGCACGCAGTGGTGCGTGCGTCTGTGGGTTTGCCGGGCCTGCCTCTTTGTCCCGCTCGGGAGCTGCGACGCTCACTGCGGACCCCCCCTCCACCCTGTTGTGACGGAGGGTGGGCGGGGCTTGTGCTCACTGCGCGTCGATGTCACACATCCCGGCCGGACACGCTGGCGCCTTTATAGCGCGGCGTCTGCCGTCCGAGTGATCACTATCTTCTGACCCATTGGGGGGTTGACTTGGTCGACGCCGCCGCCGGCGGGACCATGAATGGTTTGGTTCCTGGGCTGCCGGCGTTCTCCCCTTCCCTCCCTATTTGTGGGCCAGTGTTTGACGTTGGGGACATGGTTGCGGGGGCTTGGCAGCTATGGACCTCATCCCCGCATGGATTCCGCACTCCGTTTGGTACACATCTGCTATCACCCACCACCCATGCATCCATGCATTTTTGGTTGGACTTTCTGGTCATCAGGTACACACTCCCTCCTTCCACCATTTTGACTTTCAAACCGAGTCCCATTTCCCCTTCATCACTTTCCTGGCTTTCAGTTTTTTCCTTTTCTTCTTCCCACTCCCGCTTTCTCTTCTCTCCCTTTCTCCTTCTTCTTGTCCCTCACCAATTACTCCTCTCCAATCACCCTGCCATTTCTTTCCTCTCCCTTTTTCCCTTTTCAGCTCCCCCATTCCCTTCACTCTTTTCACATCTTCACACCTTTTTATCTTTCACATTATTCTTCTTCACCCCTTCTCCTTCCCTCCCTTGCTCTACATCTTTCGTTCTCTACTTATTTCTTTTCACTTTTGCCCCACGTCCACTCCACAGCAACATAACTTTCTCTTCCTTTCCAGATTTGGCTCTCTTGTTCCATCACTTTCTACACTGTTATTCCTGCGGGGCGTCGTCCATTCCTGTGTTTTGCCCGCTGCGGAATGTCCCCTCAGCTCCCGTGCTTGGCATATTTGGTTTGGCCTGGGTGTTTCATGGCCGCACCACCACTGTGTGGACCACACATGTAAGTGTACGGGCAGTTCGGGTCCATCAGAGAGGACCCTTCCTGCCTGTTCTGAACTTTTTTCTTTCTTTTTTCCCCCTTTTCCCTTTTCTTCTTTTTCTTTTTCCTTCTCTTCTTTTTTCTTTTAATTAAATATTTTTCCTTCATTTTTTAGATTATCACTATGATTCCTTGCTCCTGATGATAAGTTAAATACCTTGAAACGCGTAGAGCCAACAACAACCTAGTGTACACATTGATGCATCTGATCAGGCCGTTCCATATCAATTGTTTTTTTTCCCCCTACAATACCCCCCCCTTTTTCTTTGTTTTTCATTTTTTCCATTTAATCATGTAATCATGCTCAAAATGTTTTTACACTATGTATTATGTTCTGATTCCTTGTTGGAACATGTATGTATGTATATCTCTTCTGGCTTCAATGAATTGTAGTAGTTGTACGAATAGTTTTATATATAGCATCATGCATTGAACTATTTGAATACAGAAACTCTATAACCATTTGACTCTATTAAAAGCTATCAATTTTATTTTTATTTTTGCTCCCGTGTGTTTATATAAAAAGTCCCGCTACTTCTTCATTTTTTATTTTCTTATCATTTTCATGTTTATGTGGATAATGCGACCAATACTTGTCTTGTGCAGTTGTTCCCTTTCATCCTCAGGAAAATAGGCTACTGGCTCGTTGACTATTGCTCTCCACAGAGATCTGCAAGTACCACATACATTCATCCTCTTACTGCATCCCAAAGTAGTTCTTCGATTGGATTGTTTACATAAGAATGAACAGTTAACATACTATTGTTTAGCTAATGTTGAAAACCTTCAATTTTTTATGCTATGAAGAAAATAATGTCACAGGTAAAATGTATTTATTTAGTTTATTTAAATGTTATGTAGGAAACATAGACCTGTTTCATCAAGCTTGCACATATGGAATGTTACTCAGGTAGTGTTATCATGTATTAAATTCTGTCACAGCTTGATAAAGCAGGTCTACTGTCACTGCTAAAGTCAGAAAGTCCAATACTTTTCCATTTAAAGTGAACCTGTACGTTGTCCATGTACGGCAAAGCAGCTGGCCCACTATAAGAACTCCTTGCCCAGCTGTACATAATAATTTTTTCTCCACCACTCTGATCAGCTATCAGGAGTGAAGATGGCCGTAATAGGTGGCCGATGCAGGCTGCGGTCAAGCTGTGTGGAGATATTTCTTACTGATCTATATGTTGAAAAATTGCTGAAGACTCTAATAGACGTGACCCATTAAGTGACTGGATGCTTCAAAAGATCTTTATCTCTATACTACATATACTTACCTCCTATATACATACCTCGATCTTTATCAAGATTGAGTGAGTATCCTGTGGTAGCAAATATCATTGCTTCATGGATAATTATTATGATTGATGACACACTCCATACACCCCGCTGCCTCGAATGACATTTTACCTGTTTATCACAACTTCATTGTGTGCTACCATACATTATTATTTGCTTAGGCTCCTGAGAAAGTGCTGGTGCGCGAAACACGTAGAGCTTGAATAAGTCACATCAACTTACACCAAGACCTCCTGGATACTGGCAGTCACAAACCTTTGGGGCTTATATGATATAAGGGGATGGGCCCTGGTGTACATAGTGGTGTGATTTTTCTATCTAGGCAATATTCACATTGTGATATTTTAATGCGCTTCTATGTTTTAGATATTTTTTAATAAAGAAGATGACTTTTAAAGAATCTGGTGTACTTTGGACCCTATAAAAGGCCATGATCTTTCTAATACTTCATATATACCAAGTTAGGACGTGGCACCTTGCTATTGTTTCTGTATCCACAGTACCACCTTGTGCTGATGCAAACACACTTAATCTGATAGGTATTCTAGTTGCCCCTAGCAGCTGAACAGAGTAGAAGGGATGCAAAGGAAAGGTAAGTATGTGCTGCGGGTAAGGGGAGCATGGATAAAGCATATATTTGCTTTCATCTATGTTTCATGTACATACTTGCCATCAGATTTAGCAGCTTTCTCATTCTTCTTCTTGGTGGGTTGCAACCTCCTGTTATAGAATTTGATGATAATCCAAAAGATTACAGGAAAGGCTGCAGTAGCTTCAGAAAACAGGTATTTTTACATGGTCGGTGTCTGGCTATTTAGAAAACAAGGATACCAGCAACCTTAAGAGGTCTGTTTATAACATAGAAGGGTCCTAAAACTTGAATGCCTTTTTTTCTGTGGAAGCCAGCCATTTTAAACCACATCTGAAAGGAATCTAACAGCTAACTGACATACTTGAAAAATAGAGAACTGGTCATTGAAAAATTGGAACTGGCCTTTAAAGCATGATTATATGACAATAATTTACAGAAAATGGACTCCACTACATTTCTATTGGTTTCTACTGGTTTTAGTAGCTTAGAAAATAATCAGACATATTTAATTTAGTTACACTAATTACATTTTGCATAATCCTTTTTTTAAGAAAAATATTAATCCTCTGCAACACAAATTCTGTACTTCAGTGTGTATGAATCACTCTCTTGTGAAAAGAATTGATAGCTAGCTGGGATAAAAGCATTTTTTTCCTTTTATAGATAAATGAGATTAACTGCCATGCGGCATGTTGCCAAAAGCATATAAAGCCAATTGAGGGTCTCCGAGATGAGTGATATGCCAAATTTCCTAGAAGTTATGTAATTACAGCATCTGTAAAATTCAAGCACATAAATTATTCTAGCACCATGGACAGAGTGGACCCCATAGAAAAGTCTTTTATGTTGACCAGTGAACTTGATAAAGGTCTTACATTGGCTAATATTGCTTATTTACTATGCTCAATCAATTGTGTTGACTTCATCAATGATAGGCTTTTATTTCACAGTTGACATTCTGTAATAAAAATAATACATTGTACATATTTTCAAGTTTCCAGTTATTTTGTAAAGTATCATTTTAGTAAACTATTTCCAGTCCCAGAATCCTTTATCTAAAGCTTTTTAGGTGTGTTTCTGAATGTGTGTCTAATACTGTACATCCTAAATTGACTTTTCCAAGTTCCGAGTCTTATTATTATCTTTTTGTTTGCCTGTAGAATCATTATTTAGTGTAAGATTTAGCACATATGTAAGTGAGCTGGAGTATTCACTAGACACAAGATAAATGTTGTAGATCAATCAGATATTTTCCTTATATTTAGGAACATTTTCAAACAGTAAACATACTAATATATCTAATATAAAACTCTTTCCTTAAAGAACTCAAAAGAGCTCAATGTAAAAGTAGCAATAAGCACATCCACACATTTAGACCCCTTTCACACTGGGGCAGTTTGCAGGCGTTATTGCGCTAAAAATAGCGCCTGCAAACCGACCCAAAACAGCCGTTGCTGTTTGTTTAGTGTGAAAGCCCGAGGGCTTTCACACTGAAGCGGTGAGCTGGCAGGAGAAGAAAAAATCTCCTGCAAGCCACATCTTTGGAGCTGTGAAGGAGCGATGTATTCACCGCTCCTAAACCGCTCCTGCCCATTGAAATCAATGGGACAGCGCGGCTAAACTGCGGCAATGCCGCGGCTATAGCCGCGCTGTACGAGTGGTTTTAACCCTTTTTCGGCCGCCAGCGGGGGTTAAAACCGCACAGCTAGCCGCCGAATACCGCGGTAAAACAGTGCTAAAAATATCGCTGTTTTACCGCTGACGCCCCCTACCGCCCCAGTGTGAAAGCAGCCTTACAGTATATGCTTTTTCAGCAATCAAAAACAATATGTCCAAATGATACAATTCATGATCATAATGTGCTATAATACACGAGTGTTACAATAAGTAACGTCATATACAGTATATTGCCCCAGTGGATAGTCTATGTATACAGTACACTAGTCATGAATAGGGATGAGCTCAAGGTTTGGTCCAAAAACAGGTTTGGACTGAACTTTGCCTGTTGGGTGTTCATCCGACTGCCAGACCTTTTTCTTGTTTGCCAGGATTTGAACATCTTGTATTGTAGCAGTATGACCTGGTATGGTTCAGGAGGGGGCCTGCACGTTCATTCTGCCCCTTTCCTGGCCTGCCAGGCTTCATGCTCAGATAAGGGTTTGTTATGGATTTAGGGGGGAACCCCATGAGTTTTTTTTGTGTGGGGTCCCCCTTGACATCCATACCAGACCCTCATTCAGGTTAGGGTTGCGGTATGTAGTTTTAGGGGGAACTACATGCAGTTTTCTGTGTGGGGTCCCCCATCAACATCTATACCAGACCCTTATCTACTATAAGGGTCTGAAATAAATCAATGGAATCCCCAGATGCTTTGTTTTCAAACAGAGGTAAGCAACTTGTAGTCATTTTAATGAAAGCTTTAAAAGCAGTTACAAAAAGATTGTACTCACATGGTATAGTGCCTGGCCTGGCACTAGGTATAAGCAGCATGTGCGGATATGGCTTAGCCTCTGCATATGAGACTTTCATATATGTCTCCTGTGAAGTCATTTTTCCTATCCTAGCTTCATCCTGAGGGGCCATTCGAGTGGAGTGGTGCTGACGGTGGAATCAAATTGGTATTCCAAATGCGCAATTTGACCATCCTGTAAAATGGGGTCAAACACCTGTGGTGAGTTACCACCTTCCCATTGAGCACTTGTGGTAGAAGAACTGGAAGTTATATCTAAAAGTAATCAATTTCTGGTGTTGGGATTACTATCACTCATGGACTTTAAGCTTGCTACATGTTTTGTTATATAATTCATAATGCAGTGTTGGAATTTATGACATTGTATATATGTTTTTATATTTATTGTTACACACTTGAACACAACTAGCGCTTTATTCTTTCATTTTTTTTATAAATTACTTTTTAGAAATTACTATTTCATCACCTTAAAGGGGTAAGCAACTGTGAACTGCCATTTAGGCAATTTAAACAGCATTTGTTTACAGTAAGGCCTCATGCCCACGGGCGTTATAAAAAATTAGCTGTAAAGCTAGTACCGACGCCAGGAAAAAAGCGTTGTTAAAATCATGTTTTTAACAGCGTTTTGCATTGGCGTCAAGGCCCGCTTCGCCGCGCTAGCTTTTAGCAGCGTTTCTCTGCCTCTATTCAAAATCAATGGTTCCCTATGGGAGCCTATTGATTTGAATAGAAGTCGCACCAGAAGTCGGATCATGATGATCTGACTTGCGGTGGGACTTGTGTGCTGAGGATCTTGAGGGGGAATCCCACCAAAATGAAAAAAAAAATGGCGTGGACAATACCAGACCCTTAGATCTGGTATGGATTGTAAGAGGAACCCTGACGGCAAAAAAATGACATGAGGGTCCCCCCAAAATCCATACCAGACCCTTATCTGAACATGCAGCCCGGCAGGTCAGGAAAGGGGGGGGGTGAGCCATACCAGGCCAGATGCCCTCAACATGGGGGGGTGGGCGCTGTGGGGCAGGAGGGCCCTGTGCCCCCGACCCCAAAGCATCTTGTCCCCATGTTGATGAGGACAAGGGCCTCTTCCCGACAACCCTAGCCAGTGGTTGGCGGGGTGAGGGCAGCTCCCAGATCTCATCACCCCATGAGTATGGGGTACACTGTACCCCTACCCCACCCAAAGAAAGTGTCAATAAATGAAAACACTACACAAGTTTTTAAAGTAATTTATTAAATCAGCTGCGGCATCTCTTCCGACAGCCATGCAGGGAAAGGCATTCAGCAAAACACCACTTCTGCATGTGTAGTAATGCTGTCTCCTATGGCAACAGTCTTTAACAGGCCCGCTCGATCCCTGGACTGCAAGCCCCAATCCCTATCCTGCAGTACTCTCTTTCTTCTGGATAGGCCCTCAGACAGCCTACCAGCCAGATGCACCTGGGATAGGCCCAATCTCTGGCCTAGCAGCCCGGGCAATACAACACACCTCCACCCAGACAGTCGTCCAGGTGGCACAGAACATAGATCACCTGACTCCACCCAAATATATAGATTCTCCCAGCAGGCCAAAGGATTTAAGAAAACCCCTGCCCATTGGCTGGGATACCTCAAATACCCATAATCTGACCTAGCAGTGCCCTTCTCATATATAATGCCACCAGGTACCAGGTAGAGGAGTGCAGCAATTACAGACTTATGCCCCGTACACACGGTCGGATTTTCCGACGGAAAATGTGTGATAGGACCTTGTCGGAAATTCCGACCGTGTCAGGGCTCCATCACACATTTTCCATCAGAATTTCTGACACACAAAGTTTGAGAGCAGGCTATAAAATTTTCCGAAAACAAAATCCGTTGTCAGAAATTCCGATCGTGTGTACACAAATCCGACACACAAAGTGCCACGCATGCTCAGAATAAATTAAGAGACGAAAGCTATTGGCTACTGCCCCGTTTATAGTCCTGACGTACGTGTTTTACATCACTGCATTTAGAAGGATTGCATTTTCCGACAACTTTGTGTGACCGTGTGTATGCAAGACAAGTTTGAGCCAACATCCGTAGGAAAAAATCCATGGATTTTGTTGTCGGAATGTCCGATCAATGTCCGACCGTGTGTACAGGGCGTTAGAGTGAAATCAATTGATCCTCAACAATTAGCCAAGGTAGCTATACCTGGCAAGTAAATTTAGGAGCAACCCTGCCTAAACTCTAGGGTGCTACAGTTATATTGAGAAGGAAGAGGCAGATGAGGACAAGGTAAATTAGGACAAGCTAAAACGCGCTATTGAGTGCACCCATTGCTCACACAATGTGAGAGTAAAGGGCAGTTTTGGAAACCTATACCAGGTTTTACGACATCACCCAGAAAACTGCTTTGCTTATACACATATGTCCATTGCAAGGTAAGTCACTGTAAACTGTGTTCCCTCACAATTATGTAACACACAAAGCCACAATACTGAAAACACTTGTTTTTCAGTTTTGACAACCTTTTCGAGATCCTCACACCTAACCCTGAGCTGCAGGACACAACATACCGGAAGGCAACGTCACCTACCGAGCGCTTGCTTTTTACTCTGCGGTCAGTATCCCAATCCATATAGCTAATTTTTTTGCAAACAGCCAAATACCTTTGCTACCTTTGACATCTCATTGCACATACAATTAATTTCAGGTACACAATACAAAAAAATGTTTTTTAGGCTCTTAAACCACTTTTTAAACAAAAGTAAACATCAAATTGTCAAGGAAACAATTTGATGAAAAACAATTACAATACAAATAGGCGCAATTGAGCAAGGGCAATTAAATTGTCGCCATCAAAAAATAAATATATCAATAATAACATAAATACCAAAAGCAACAAAAAATGAAACTATAAAAATAATTCAAAAACAGTGGTGATGTTGCAGGAGAGCATGCGCCGCTTGTTAAAAGGCCACTCTCTGGAACTCGTGCTGGGGTAGAGAGCACATGGTAAGTGAGAATATATAATGATATTTGAAGCGCTTCACAATGTGCATAAAAATGAATATATATGAATAAATATAAATACTCAAATATATCCAGCGGTGAGTAAAAATTCCTAAAAAATCCAGCAATCAAAATAGTGTAAAATTATAAAAAATTAGTGACACCAATTGTGTAAAAAAAAATCCACATAAAAAATCCATATAAAAATAAATATATAGGGATGTATTCAGAAGGTTCAATTATACAAGTGTAGAATCCGATTGGTATAGAGCTTTGATTCGGTCCCACTAGCAAAGCTGTTTAAAAACACTTGCTTAATTAAGGTGTTCATTGACCTTTATAGTAACAATGTTTCTTTTGCTTCTGTTCACAACCAATGTGAGAATCATAAAACAGATCTCATTTGACAGGCAGATAAGAGAAAAAAACAATCATTGTGCAATAGTTAGGATACCAAGGTACACAGGCAAACTTCAATCCACTCACGTGTGCCTTATAATGATAAGGCATATGCAGGCTTTACTATAGCAGTCAGCCGCCTTAGACAGGAGCAGATTCACTGCAGTACACTGTGTGATACTGCTGATCTGCACAGAGCGTCCTTGGCTCCTCCCACGCGTTACATCACAGTCACGTGACTTTTTCAAGGATAATACAAGCTCTGACGGACTCAGCTTTATAGCACAACAGCAGAGTGGTTGCCATGGCTACAGCATGAGTTTATCATCATCCTGCTTCCTGCATAGACTTCAATCCTGTTAAAACCTACTTTTATTAGACATGTAATTCATATGAATATCGTTGGTTTATCAAAACCACGATTCCATGTGTAAAAAACGCAGTGTGTAAAGAGTAAAAAATATATATATTGATATCTCTAATCACGTTTACTTCTTCAACTCCCTCCAGTGGTCACAATTGGTATAACATCTCACAGAGGGAATATATAGCAAAGCATTATCTCTAATGGTTTTGATAATTGACCAGTGCCCCATAATGTCACAAAAATGGGGTATCCACATGCTATGCTCATAAATGTATGGAAAACAGAGTAAACAGGATGACATGATATATATATATATATATATATATATATATATATATATATATATATATATATATATATATATATAAAATATACATATATAAAATTAAAATAAGATATGATATAAGAAAATAATATTAAAATGTAAAATTAAATGATAGAATATTGCAAAAATGGATGATGACCATTATTTATATGCTAGAACTGAACCAAATATTACCACTCAGAAAAAACTGGTATTGGACAAATAATGAGAATCTTGGACCAAAAATAAAAAATATAAAAAAATAAAAATAAAATATATACCATAAAAAAAAAAAAAAAAAAAAAAACATATATATATATATATATAATATATATATATAATATATATATAATATATATATATATATAGTAAGTGAGGATCTGCTCCTGTCCCTGGGGTTGATGTTGTGTTGATGTGGTGGCATGTAATTACCTGATGTTGGCTTTGCAGCCTATCGCCCACATTATTTGAGCTCTGGCCATAGAAAGAGTAGGGCTTTTTGGGGGATACTAAAAAATGTTTCTACAACAGTTGTTTAATTTGCAGTATTTTATACATTTTTCATAAAACTTTTGAGTTACAATGTATTCAGTTCTTAAAACAGAACGAATTTTTGTGGATTTTGGCTTGTAAATTCAATTGTGTTATCTAAAATTTAAATTTTTTTTGGAAACAAAAATGGATATATAGAAAATGAATAACACTAATTAGTGCAAAAATGTGCTTAAAAAAAAAGGATGCTAGATATAGGCATTTGCCAATACTCTTTTTATGCGGGTTAAAAATTTAAAGAAAAGACTAAGAAATCCTTCACTCCTCATGGCTGGAAAACATGCTGGGTACTGTTCTCAACTCCATTTTTTATTTACATTGTCATTATTAGAGAAAGTGCAATGCCTGGTACACAGTATGTCAGAAGAACAGAAAATTGAATATTCACTTTTCCGTCATTTTCCTTACCTGGTGCACCTTCATGGCAGCATAAAATGGGGGCAGAGCCACAACCCATTGTATGCTGCCATGATGCGCCAGGAAAACGGAAAATTGTATACTCACCTTTCCGTCATTTTCCTTTTCTGGTGCACCTTCATGGCAGCATACAATGGATGGAGAAACGCACACAGTTATAATTACTCACCAGTGGCAACTTGCTATGAATTTATTTGCTGTTCTCAGTTTGTGTAGATTTCAGATGCTGTCTGTCTTCACACCAGGGCTTTTATTTTCTGTTGTCCTTACGGTCAACTTATGTGACCACATATGGGCTACAAACGCATCAATTTCAATGAAGGCCGCCATTGTAACATGTCAGAATCCTCCTTTTCCTCTGAACACTCTAACACTCTTCAATTCATAGCTAAGATGGCTGCTGGTATGGGTCCTTGTGAAGGAAAAAATAATAAAAAGCCATTTTTTCTCCTGTAGACTTGTGTTGTGTTAACATGCCTTTTACATGCATTGTGGTAAAATGCATACATGTTGCATTTTAATGCAACGCACCACACTGCACATGCACACAGCATTGTGGTGTGAACAGGACACATAGAAAACAATTGTTTTCTATGTGTTCCTATATTGACCTGTGCTCTAACAGTGCGGTAAAATACAGGTCAACGCAGTGAGAATTTGCCTTAAGTTCACCTTTTGGAGCATGTTACACCCATATTCAGGGTTTAATGTGTAACATGTTCCAGCTCCTACCCCCCTCACCACACGATTCCCCTACCCCTGTGACAGCAGGTGGTGGATCCTGTCCCTGCACCCGCTGTCACATTTCAAAAGGAGAGTTTTCAGGAGCCTGACATTGCACACACGATCTAATGATCACGGGTGCAACACACTACAGGCTTCTCTGAAAAAAAAATAACAAAAATACACATTTTTTCTTACAAAAATATGTACATTTTTTATTTTTTAAAAAAGATGAACTTGGCCTTTAATAAGGTGTACCATCTTGCTACAGATCAGTAAAGGGAGCAGATGGCAGTTACAGTAAAAAAACAGCTTTTTTATTTATCATTATTTTGCTAGCATTCGGGAAATAGATAGGAAGGTATATAATATTTACTTAAATGTAAACTTTTTTATCTATATATTTTTTGTAATTTTCTGGTTTCCAGACCTAGGCAAATGATGTCATACATCCCTAGAGTCTTCAGGAGGGGAGGAGAGATTTTCTAAGCTAAGCACACCCTCCTGCATGCATGCCTGAGCTAAGGGCAGATGCATTCCAGGAAGTAAATGCTACAGTATTTGTAGTTGTTGACTTTTTTTTTAAACGTGTTCCACTTTAAGTCATAATAGTATTTACAAGCACTATACTATCTCAGAGGACAGTCTTTGTCTACTACAACATAGACATATAATGAAGGAATAATGGTTCTGTTTTTTTCAAGATGAGAGACATTTTTGGACTAATGTGGAAAAACACTCCATTGTGTTTTAATAATCTATACAATTAAACATAATAGTATATTAATCTACATTTAAAAGAGAGACTTTGTACCATTGCTACTTTGAAATACTTTTTCCATGATCTATTTCTGTGTAATCGCTTAATGAATATCACACGTTTCATTGATGTATTGTGCCCTCTAGTGAAAGAATTAGAACATAACACATGACAAAATGTATGGAACATACATTTTTGTTGAATTTTGTTATTTTTACATATGTGTTTTAAGCCAATTTCTAAAGGGAGACATAGGACTCAATCCACAAAACTGTAACACAAAGATAAGGATCTGTATTTTAGACTTGGATCATTTTCAAACCTCACTGGACTCTTCATGTGACATCATTTTTTACACACATTCTGTTGCATGCAGACTTGTGTGTGTGAAAAGGTCAAAGCAGTAGTAAATTACGTCAGTTTAAAAAAACCAAACAAAAATAAACACCTGGAAGGCAATTGCATAATGTGCTAGTATGCATTGAATACAAGCACATTATGAAATACTTACCTTAGAACAAAGCCCCCAGCAATGCGCTGTCACTACTGACAGGGCTTTCATCTTTTCCCAGTCTTTCTCCCGGGTTCGCGGGCTCCGGCTATATGTGTGGCTGGAGCCAAAAAGTTCAATTTTGGTCTCATCTGACCAGAGCACCTTCTTCCACATTGCTGTGTCCCGTACATGGATTCTCGCAAACTGCAAACGGGACTTTTTATAGCTTTCTTTCAACCATGGATTTCTTCTTGCCACTCTTCCATAAAGGCCAGATTTGTGGAGTATATAAACGTAGCTGCAACTGCCTGGCTAGTGGACACCCGTTCAGGACGAGGTACGGGATATTCAGCGATAACGTCAGCGCGTCAACCATCTGACGTACGTTTCGTCTCACGAAGACATCGTCAAGGGTACGGGCGACGCACTGACTCATCGCACATTTATAACCAGGGAGACAGAACCACACCTCGTTATGAAACATCGGTGGCAGAGCCAGATTTCCCTGATACAACCAGGAAGTAATTGAAAGCATGATATTAATGCCTCTAACTGGCTCAAAATTCAAAAAAGGGGAATCAAAAAGAGATTGATAAAAGCCCGTCAGATTCTCAAAGAATCCTTTCTTGATGGGCTTTTATCAATGTAGGAAGTGTAGGGTATGTTCCCTTAGTGGTTGCGCACATAGAAGAACACATAGGTTTGTTTCTACCAGCACTTCAGAGGAGTTTGAGATCAAACCATTCATTACATGCTCAACAGAGAGGGTCATTTATTTACTTCAATGTCCTTGCGGACTACAATATGTGGGCAGGACCAAGTGTCCCCTCTCTGTTAGGCTCAATGAGCATGTGACGAATATTTTGACTGGTTTCCCCAAACATCCAGTTTCCAGGCATTACCTTGAGGCCCACGATCGGAACCCTGCTAAAACCATCTTTTTGGGGATTGATAAGTACACCACCCATTGGAGGGGTGGATCTCTGATACGTGGGATCTCAAGGCTTGAGATGTCATGGATACATAAGCCGAGATGTTACACCCCCTTTGGACTCAATGTAGAAGTGGATCTCAATGCATTCATTGATAACTCTTAGCTACTATCTGTTTAATATGTATACTTGTTGTGAATCCTCGGTGGCTAAGCCCAAATTATTCTTGGTGCGATTATTTTTTTCACCATCTGCCTCAGTCTATATGATTTTTATTTTTATATCTTAAACATTTTTTTTGCCCTATTCATTTTTGGTATAAGAGAGGAAATAAGGAATCTTTCCTCCCTATAAGAAATGTTTCCTCCTTTTAAAATAAATTTTGATTCATTTTCTTTTTTTTATTTTCATTTTAATTTTATTTTTATTTCATTTTTTATTTATTTTTATAATATGTTTAGTCATACCAATATCTATATAACACAATTGGCCTCCTTTTGAAGTTGCTTGGGTCTCCCCTGTCTTTCCCCACTAGATGGCGTAGGGGATATTAAATATGGGTTTGTATAATTACTTTTGTAATTTGTTTCCATGCCCGGTTCCATGTTGAAATTGAGTATGGGCTTTTTATTTTATATTCTCTTTTTTAATTCTTATTTTTGAATTTTGAGCCAGTTATAGGCATTAATATCATGCTTTCAATTACTTCCTGGTTGTATCAGGGAAATCAGGCTCTGCCACCGATGTTTCATAAAGAGGTGTGGTTCTGTCTCCCTGGTTATAAATGTGCGATGAGTCAGTGCGTCGCCCGTTCCCTTGACGATGTCTTCGTGAGACGAAACGTACGCCGGATGGTTGACACGTTGACGTCATCGCTGAATATCCCGTACCTCGACCTGAACGAGTGTCCACTAGCCGGCCGGCTGCAGCTACGTTTTCATGCTTTTTATCTCTGTCCTACATGTAAGTGCAACTGTCAGGAGACTAGTAGACCAGACTGTGTGGACTGCACAGAGGAGACCAGAAACACATGTAAGTGAAATGGTGTTTATTAACAAGTGATAAGTGACAGGAACAAACAGTGCAAAAACCCACACAACAACCCACTACAAACAACAATGTATATATATATATATATATATATATATATATATATATATATAAGTAAAGGGAGATACCGTAATCGTAAACAAGCCAAGCCAAGGTCATACACAGGGAAGTCAGCCAAAGGGTAAGGACGGGAACCTGAACAGGACAAGGAGAGGATGGATGGATGGGGTTCAGGGCAGGGATCCAAGGGAGCCAGGAACAGAAGGGACAGGACTAGGAAGGCCTCAGGATAGGGATTGGATCAGATCAGGACAAGGCAGATAGCAGGCTCAAGGTCAAACAGGCAGCAAGGTCAGAACGCAGGGGGAGAGAGAGAGATACCAAGGCAAGCCTATGAGGGCTTGCCGGGTATTTGTAAGGCTGTGGTAATTGACCTCACGTTACAGCTGAGCGCAGTGTGACCTGTTTGCTCCACACTGCCAGAGTGCACCCGCTGGTTGACGCCGGTACTACGGCCCGAGGATGCAACAGTGCCACCAGCAGGAAAGACCTCTTACTGCAGGTCCTAGGTGTTGGAAGACACCTGCTGATGGACACTGGTACTGCGATCCAAGAGACCGATAGCGCCACCAACGGGTAGACCTTCTCATGACAGTACCCCCCCCTAAAGGAGCGGCCTCCGGACGCTCCAACAAGGTGTATCTGTTCAAAGTTCATGGCCTTCAACTGGACAGGTGAGGGCACATCAGGCCGGGCATCGGGTACATCAACCTGGACAGTGGGTACTGCTGGCATGTCAGAGTCATTAAGCTGGGCAGCAGACGACAGGAACCACTTGAGCTGGGCAGCAGACGACAGGAACCACTTGAGCTGGGCAGCAAACGACAGGAACCACTTGAGCTGGGCAGCAAACGACAGGAACCACTTGAGCTGGGCAGCAAACGACAGGAACCACTTGAGCTGGGCAGCAAACGACAGGAACCACTTGAGCTGGGCAGCAAACGACAGGAACCACTTGAGCTGGGCAGCAAAAGACAGGAACCACTTGAGCTGGGCAGCAAACGACAGGAACCACTTGAGCTGGGCAGCAAACGACAGGAACCACTTGAGCTGGGCAGCAAACGACAGGAACCACTTGAGCTGGGCGGCAAACGACAGGAACCACTTGAGCTGGGCAGCAAACGACAGGAACCACTTGAGCTGGGCAGCAAATGACAGGAACCACTTGAGCTGGGCAGCAGACGACAGGAACCACTTGAGCTGGGCAGCAGACGACAGGAACCACTTGAGCTGGGCAGCAGACGACAGGAACCACTTGAGCTTGGCAGCAGACGACAGGAACCACTTGAGCTGGGCAGCAGACGACAGGAAACACTTGAGCTGGGCAGCAGACGACAGGAAACACTTGAGCGGGGCAGCAGACGACAGGAAACGCTTGAGCTGGGCAGCAGACGACAGGAAACACTTGAGCTGGGCAGCAGACGACAGGAAACACTTGAGCTGGGCAGCAGACGACAGGAACCACTTGAGCTGGGCAGCAGACGACAGGAACCACTTGAGCTGGGCAGCAGATGACAGGAACCACTTGAGCTGGAGGGCAGACACCCGAACATCAGGCTGGAGGGCTGGAACATCAGACTGGAAAGCTGGAACATCCGACTTGGAAGCTGGCACATCAGACTGAGAAGCTATCTTCGAGGCATCAGGCTGAAAGGCAAGCTGCAAGACATCAGGCTGGGAAGCTGGGACAGCAAACTGGGAAGCTGGCACATCAATCTGGGAAGCTGGCACATCAATCTGGGAAGCTGGCACATCAATCTGGGAAGCTGGCACATCAATCTGGGAAGCTGGCACATCAATCTGGGAAGCTGGCACATCAATCTGGGAAGCTGGCACATCAGACTGGGAAGCTGGCACATCAGACTGGGAAGCTGGCACATCAGACTGGGAAGCTGGCACATCAGACTGGGAAGCTGGCACATCAGACTGGCAGGTAGGCATCAAGACATCAGGCTGGAAGACAAGCTGCAAGGCATCAGGCTGGGAAGCTGGCACATCAATCTGGGAAGCTGGCACATCAATCTGGGAAGCTGGCACATCAATCTGGGAAGCTGGCACATCAGACTGGTAGGTGGGCATCAAGACATCAGGCTGGAAGACAAGCTGCAAGGCATCAGGCTGGGAAGCTGGTACAGCAAACTGGGAAGTTGGCACATCAATCAGGGAAGCTGGCACATCAATCTGGGAAGCTGGCACATCAATCTGGGAAGCTGGCACATCAATCTGGGAGGCTGGCACACCAATCTGGAAAGCTGGCACACCAATCTGGAAAGCTGGCACATCAGACTGGTAGGTAGGCATCAAGACATCAGGCTGGAAGGCAAGCTGCAAGACATCCGGCTGGAAGGCAGGGACATCGAGCTGGAAGGCAGGCATCGGGACGACAGACTGGGAGGCAGGCACATCAGACTGTAAAGCTGGAACATCAGACTGCAAGGCTGGAACAGCAGACTGGAAGGCTGGAACAGCAGACTGGAAGGCTGGAACATCAGACTGGAAGGCTGGGACATCAGACTGCAAAGCTTGAACTTCAGACTGCAAAGCTTGAACTTCAGACTGCAAAGCTTGAACTTCAGACTGCAAAGCTGGAACATCAGACTGCAAAGCTGGAACATCAGACTGCAAAGCTGGAACATCAGACTGCAAAGCTGGAACATCAGACTGCAAAGCTGGAACATCAGACTGGAAGGCTGGAACATCATACTGGAAGGCTGGAACATCAGACTGGAAGGCTGGAACATCAGACTGCAAAGCTGGAACGTCAGACTGCAAAGCTGGAACAGCAGACTGGAAGGCTGGAACAGCAGACTGGAAGGCTGGAACAGCAGACTGCAAAGCTGGAACAGCAGACTGCAAAGCTGGAACAGCAGACTGGAAGGCTGGAACAGCAGACTGGAAGGCTGGAACATCAGACTGGAAGGCTGGAACATCAGACTGGAAGGCTGGAACGTCAGACTGGAAGGCTGGAACGTCAGACTGCAAAGCTGGAACATCAGACTGCAAAGCTGGAGCATCAGACTGCAAAGCTGGAGCATCAGACTGGAAGGCTGGAACATCAGACTGGAAGGCTGGAACATCAGACTGGCGAGCTGGAACGTCAGACTGCAAACCTGGAACATCAGACTGCAAGGCTGGAACAGCAGACTGGAAGGCTGGAACAGCAGACTGGAAGGCTGGAACAGCAGACTGGAAGGCTGGAACAGCAGACTGCAAAGCTGGAACAGCAGACTGGAAGGCTGGAACAGCAGACTGGAAGGCTGGAACAGCAGACTGGAAGGCTGGAACAGCAGACTGGAAGGCTGGAACAGCAGACTGCAAAGCTGGAACAGCAGACTGGAAGGCTGGAACAGCAGACTGGAAGGCTGGAACAGCAGACTGGAAGGCTGGGACATCAGACTGCAAAGCTTGAACTTCAGACTGCAAAGCTTGAACTTCAGACTGCAAAGCTGGAACATCAGACTGCAAAGCTGGAACATCAGACTGCAAAGCTGGAACATCAGACTGCAAAGCTGGAACATCAGACTGCAAAGCTGGAACATCAGACTGCAAAGCTGGAACATCAGACTGGAAGGCTGGAACATCAGACTGGAAGGCTGGAACATCAGACTGGCGAGCTGGAACGTCAGACTGCAAAGCTGGAACAGGTTGGGTTACTGGCAAGATGGTGTGGGTCGGGAAGAATTTTTGCTTCTTCTTTGGTTTAGCCCGTGCAGTTTTGTATGTAGGTGCAGGGCTGTAAGCAAAGAAAGTGGCTGGATCGAAGGAAGACCAAGGAACTGTAGCTAGAGAGGGGTTTTGTGGGACTGTTACAGGTGGAGGAGAAGAGACAGGTGAATTGAAAGCAGGATAGGTGCAACACTTGGAGACTGGGTGATAGTATTTGGTAGGGAACCGATTAAACTGGGTTGTAGCTGAGGTTGCCATAGGTGACGGGGAGATAGATCTTTTGGAAGGCAGATGATTAATGGCAGGGCTGGAATGTTGTGGCTTAGCTAAAGACAGGAGATCTGACCATGCCTGCAGCAAAGGTTGAACAAACGCTGATTTACATACAGCCCGACTAACCAGAGATTGTACTGAATAAATGCAATCGGATAACACCTGCTGGGAACAAGCGGAATAATGTTCATCAAAGTAAGCCGGATCATCCTCTAACAACCATACCAGGGATTCCACCTGGTCACAACTGAAAGGAGGGGAGAAATCGTCACTACCTTCGGGAATGCATGATGAGGCTGACTTTGTACATAATTGGATCAAAGGCAGAACATCCTCAAATAACACATGACCTTGATCTACAAGTAAATGGGCGGTTTGTATCGTTTCCAGCAGTTGGTCTCGGGTCCAATCTTTAAGAGTCTGACAACAATATTCATTATCCTCTGCCGCCAGCAGAGAATAATAGACAATTTCATCAAAGTCCATCTTGCGCGCCCACCGTAACAGGACGGTTTCTCAGTGCAGCCACGTCTGGTCAGGGATGGCCTTGGTATACTGTCAGGAGACTAGTAGACCAGACTGTGTGGACTGCACAGAGGAGACCAGAAACACATGTAAGTGAAATGGTGTTTATTAACAAGTGATAAGTGACAGGAACAAACAGTGCAAAAACCCACACAACAACCCACTACAAACAACAATGTATATATATATATATATATAAGTAAAGGGAGATACCGTAATCGTAAACAAGCCAAGCCAAGGTCATACACAGGGAAGTCAGCCGAAGGGTAAGGACGGGAACCTGAACAGGACAAGGAGAGGATGGATGGATGGGGTTCAGGGCAGGGATCCAAGGGAGCCAGGAACAGAAGGGACAGGACTAGGAAGGCCTCAGGATAGGGATTGGATCAGATCAGGACAAGGCAGATAGCAGGCTCAAGGTCAAACAGGCAGCAAGGTCAGAACGCAGGGGGAGAGAGAGAGATACCAAGGCAAGCCTATGAGGGCTTGCCGGGTATTTGTAAGGCTGTGGTAATTGACCTCACGTTACAGCTGAGCGCAGTGTGACCTGTTTGCTCCACACTGCCAGAGTGCACCCGCTGGTTGACGCCGGTACTACGGCCCGAGGATGCAACAGTGCCACCAGCAGGAAAGACCTCTTACTGCAGGTCCTAGGTGTTGGAAGACACCTGCTGATGGACACTGGTACTGCGATCCAAGAGACCGATAGCGCCACCAACGGGTAGACCTTCTCATGACAGCAACTATTAAACATATTAAATCTTGGTCTCAACGATTTTACACTATGAAGAGCCGTTGTTTTATTATTATTTTTCTGGGTCCTGCCTATTGAATGTCGGGTTGGATTGAGCTACCTTGTTTTGGTCCTGGTCCTTCATTGAAAGCTGTGGTGTGATGTTTTCAGCATTGATCATCAGGTTGCTGTACAAGCTTGTTAAAGCTTGCCATCTGGTAAGCGTTTAATATACACGGTGGTGAATCTCCTCACATGCTGGTGTTGTATGACTGAATTACTTCATCCGTGTATCTTTGGTTGGACTTTTTTCACCCTTTGTTTGGACTGATTATCCATTTACTCACGTTTTCACTGTTTGGACTTATTTTTACCACCCTTTATGTTTTTTGGCACTCATATTGTGCTTCACATATGCTATTTTTGAATCCTCTAGGATCCTTTGATTGTTTACATATATATTATTTTATATGTTTGTCCACTGATTTTTTATCGTTGCTCACGTTTTATAATATTATTTAATTTGTGTATATCCCTCTTATTTTGAGCTCCTGCTTCACATTTTTTTTTGCTATCAGGTAGCGTGGTATACATATTTATTCTTGCAGATTTGTGGAGTGCATGACTAATATTTGTCCTGTGAACAGATTCTCCCACCTGAGCTGTGGATCTCTGAAGCTCCTCCAGATGCCTACTAGCAGGGTCGTTGCTAGGTCTGCAAAAGATCTGGGGTTAGAGCCCATGGCAGCGGTCACCAACCTTTTTGCAGGCCCAGGGGGGACGCACTTCAATCATCACGGCACAATGGTTGATATGGTGTCAGGGTGATTGAAGCGCATTATTTCTATTGTTACATTGTAATATATAATGAAGTGGTTCAACACACCATAATGTAGAATCAGTGGGAGCCCTGGGGGTGTCACTTGCCACATCTCCTGCCACCAGATGCAGCGTGTCACTTGCCACCGTCACCTGCCACCAGATGTGGATTGTCACTTGCCACCGTCACCTGGAACCAAATGTGGATTGTCACTTGCCACCGTCACCTGGCACCAGATGTGGATTGTCACTTGCCACCGTCGCCTGGCACCAGATGTGGATTGTCACTTGCCACCGTCGCCTGGCACCAGATGTGGATTGTCACTTGCCATCGTCGCCTGGCACCAGATGTGGATTGTCCCTTGCCACCATCGCCTGCCACCAGATGTGAATTGTCACTTGCCACCGTCGCCTGGCACCAGATGTGAATTGTCACTCGCCACCGTCGCCTGGATCCATATGTGGATTGTCACTTGCCATGCCAGCCAGTGCCACCAAATGTGCATTGTCGCTGCAATGGTGGCAGGCTGGCAGCATTGGTCCATTTAGCACTGGGGCCCCTAAAAGCCTGCCCCAACCTACTTTAAAGAATGAAAGTATAAATAGTTGATAGATTTGAACACACTGTATATATATTAGTATTTTCAATAAAATTGTTTTTAAAACCATAAGAAAACATGCCATGAATCAAAGAGCACATGTATAGACCAGCGTTTCTCATCCTTTGGATGCGGTGGAAAAAACACAAGGAAGGGAGGCGCTTCTTGGTGTAGTATAAAAGGCCGTTTTTAATTTTAAAAGCAATATGCAAACAACTCACATTTTAGTAGTGTAAACAAAGCATATAGGAAGCCAGAGGAATAATCCATCATGGGGCAGTTCATCCAGTGAGTCACAGTGGTGCTGGCAGGTCTGCGTGTAGCTCCTGGTATAGCGCTAATGCCGGCCGCGGTGATGATGGAAATCCAGGTGAGGCTTGGAACGCAGATGGAGGGCAAGCGCAAGGGCCGCGACGCGTTTCTTGAGCGTACGGGCTACAATATTCTGGTAGCCGCGCTCCTTCATCAAGCTTTATTTCACCTTTTCTGAAATAAAGCAGCTCTACTGGATCACTGACACAGAACCCACTGGGAGCTAGACCATAGATTCCCCAGGGCGCGGAGTCTAAGAGCCAGCAGGTGTTCACCAGAGCCTTTAGTGGTAAGGATGGACTGCGCTGCAGTCTGGCTCCAGGTCGCGGCCCCCAGGGTCTCACAGCTCACGCTCACGGTAGACTACAGGAGAAGAGGAAGGAGGCAGCAGACTGGAACAAAAAGGAAAGTAAGGGACAAGCCAAGGTCGGGGCCACAAGCAGACAAGGACAACAGAGTACACGCCAAGGTTCAGGGTCACAGGCAAATAGGGATGGTCAGGGACACGCCAAAGGTCAGGGTCACGAGCAGACAGGAATAGTTAAGAACAGGCCAAAGTCGGTAACTGGAATCAGACATAGGAAACAGAGCAAGTACACACGAAAGCTAACACACAGTGGTTGATCAGCACTGCTGGCTTGCAGTGCACAGGTTAATATAGGGCAGTGTTTCTCAACTCCAGTCCTCAAGGCGCACCAACAGGTCATGTTTTCGGGATTTCCACTATTTTGCACAGGTGATTTGATCAGTTTTCACTGCCTTAGTAATTACCACAGCCGTTTCATCTGAGGGAAATCCTGAAAACATGACCTGTTGGTGCGCCTTGAGGACTGGAGTTGAGAAACACTGATATAGGGTTCCCTGATAGGGCCTGGGGTGGGGGCATGCTTAGAGGAGAGGTTATAAAACCAGTCAGGTGAGAGGCAGCTGGTCTTTAGAGATGAACACATGGAGACAGGTAAGCTGACAGAGAAACTCTATTGCATAACCATGACACAGTGGTGCGTGCTGCAAAAAAAGTACTGCATGCACAGTATTAGACAATCTACTACCTCATACCTCACAGTGGCAAATTATACACTCAGTTGCATTTGGTGGGCACTACCAAATGCAACCAATTCAAATAAAAGGGTCCGTGCTGTAACTTTCCCGCAACCGAGTGGAATGAACGTGGTTGTGGTGGGGTTAATGAATCATTTAGGGCAGGGGTCAAAACCCGGGCCGCGGCCCACTACCGGGCCGTGGCCCTTCTGCAGCCGGGCCACGGGTGCAGGCAGCCAGCAAGAGACATACTCGGCAGCCAGCATGCGAGAGCTGGGTGGATAGAAGAAGCGAGTGTGCGGGCAAGCAGAGATGATATCATCTCTCTCCGCCCCCCTGGAATCACCGCTCTTCCGCCCCCACAGCCAGTGTTCTATCTCAGTGTCAGAGATGTGGCAGGGAGCAGAGAGATGACATCATCTCTCACTGCCCGCTCCGCATCACCGCTCTCCTGCGGCTTCTCGCTGTGAGAAAACTAAGATTTCTTGTTCAGCGGCTCAGATTTCCCATTCCCCGGAGAGCTAATCAGGAGTGCCAGAGAGTGCCAGCCGAAGGAGTCCCGGACCCTCCCTCTGCCAGGTGAGACCCACTGTAGAATGAGGAGGGAGACACCCTGCTACATCCAGAGGGGCGATCCCACAGAAATGTGACTTCATCAGTGACAGGTGAGCTGTGTGTGGGAGTACAGGAAGGGTGTGGCGGGACTTATAGTTCACCCCCTCAGTTGTCTGCCTGTCATACCACAAGGGGCACTCCACTCACTCCGCATCTGGTGAAAGGCAAAGTGGCAGGTGGCGTGGCAAGTGACAATCAGCATCTGGTGACAGGCAACGTGGCAAGTGACAATCCACATCTTGTGGCAGGCAGTCTGGCAGGTGATGTGGCAAGTGACATTCCGCATATGGTGAAAGGCAGCGTGGCAAGTGACATTCCGCATCTGGTGGCAGGCGACAGTGGCAAGTGACACGCTCAGGGCTCCCACTGATTCTACATTATGATGAGTTGAACTATTTCATTTATTACTACAATGTAATAATAGAAATAATGCGCTTCAATCACCCTGACACCATATCAAGCATGATGCCGTGATGATTGAAGCGCTAACACCAGCCATTGCCCACGAAAAATCGCGACCCCCCCCCCGGTCCTTGGCACAATTTTCTTCCACGCAGCCAGTCCCCGGTGCC
Source organism: Lithobates clamitans (assembly GCA_037952925.1). Classification (NCBI taxonomy): domain Eukaryota; kingdom Metazoa; phylum Chordata; class Amphibia; order Anura; family Ranidae; genus Lithobates; species Lithobates clamitans. Next base: position 24,113,818 of record JBBGZY010000039.1, read on the forward strand.
AAAAAGGTTGGGGACCACTGATTTAGGGGGTTAAAACAGGTGGTCAGGAGGTGACATATTGCCTCCTCCCCATCTGTCAAATATCTCTGAAAAGAATTATATGTGATCCAGGGCCGTCTTTAATATTGATTGGACCCTGGGCAAAAATTTTCTAGGGCTCCCCCAATGCAATTTCACTCTCCACCTGCTCTGAGACATACAATAAATATCATCTAGACTTAAAATCAGTTTACTGTATCAGATCAGGCAGCGATTGTAATGGGTTGCCACTTACTGACTGGTTGCTGGAGGTTACAGCACACATTAGAGGTTACAGCACATGATTTCTGCATGTTGATTGGTTGCTAAAGATTACTGTACAGTAATACTGCTCACTGATTGGTTGCTAGAGGTTACAGCACATCATCTCCTCACTGCAGAGGGGCATGATATACATATGAATGCCGCCTTTATTTACACATCAATGCTGCAGGCCTCAGTTATTTACATAAAAATGCTGCCGCTATTTACATATAAATTCTGGTTATTTACATGTAAACACAGGCTCTGCAGGTGAGTCATCTGTACACAACAATAGGGCAGAGCTGGGCCGTATTAGTAGCAGCACTTCACACTGAGATATCGGAACACAGCACAGGACTAAAACTTCAAGGGATAAGGGAATTTAAACTGGGGTAGATGGCAAGTATGAGGCAGCTGCTTTGGGCCCCACAACGACAGGGCCCAGGGCAGTTGCCCCTTTTGCCCTGCCTTAAAGACAGCCCTGATGTGATCTGTCAAATCGCTGCTGTGCGGCTGCTGAGGCAGCCAAAAGCAGGAATTGGATTGATCACAAGGTGGCACGGCAAAGTCATTGACCTCAAGCATTTTAGGCTGTTCACTCTGAATCATATCTCTCAATATCTCACTCACAGCATTTGTGAGTGAAATATTGAGTAACAGGATGGGCACAGTGAAAGTGCAGTGTGTGCACCAGCTTATAGCCAAAGACTCACAGCTGGGCGGTGGGTAGAGGCAGAGCCATGACAGCCGACGCTGACACGAGCAATGATCAGTTTATAATTTGGAGATCATGGCAGGCAGCAGATACTGGTGCCTGCTGCTAACAAAACTACAGTTAAAGTTACTTCTCAGCCAGCAAAAAACTTTCACAAACGAAAAAGGAGAAAACATTTTTAATAAATAAAAGATATATTATTAAAAAAAAAAAAACATAAATACATATGATAAATCAATTAAATTAAATTGAATTGATGAAAATGAATTAGATAAATAAATAATAAATTAAATAAATAAAATTAAATCAGATTGAATTAAATTAAATCAAATCGATCTAAATTGAAAGTTCATGAATAACACCACTAAAATGTTACAGTTCACAAATTCATGTGTAAAAAAAAGGCATTTGTCACTGCAAGCAGCCAACACAGTGTGTCCCAGAGAGTCAACGAGCAATACACCACAGCATATACTAAGCTTTTACAGGAACTGCAAGCAGAAAGAGCAAGGTAGCCAAAGTTCAAATAAAAATAAATAAAAAATAAGAAAAATAAGAATAAAAAAAACAAAGATAGATAGTCCAATATCATATTCAGGTTGCACTTATGTGTGTGCAGAACTTAGGATCTCCAGGTGGATGGCTCAGCAGGTCTCCTGGCCACTGAGACAGAGAGCCACACTGCACTCACCGGGGATGCCAGGGGAATCTGAGTGTGTATGAGATATCTGTCAGCAGCCGCCAGAACCCGCTTATCCACGAAGGGCTCCACTGAAGAATGGACCGAAGACACCATCAGGGGAGGATCACAGGACACAGGGGCCGCTGGGAGACGATTTATGTGAGGAAATCTCCACTGATGGATAGACCAGACGGGACACATCGGTTCCGAGTAAGGACAGGAGAGCATTGATGTGGAGTGGGCGGAGAGATGATGTCATCTCTGCTCATCCGCCCGCTCACTTCTGTCCTCCTCCTGCCTGGCTCTTTCATGCAACCCCCCCGCCACACTCATGGCTAGGCTGCAGAGAGTCCACGGCCCGCTGGTTAGGCAGGGATTCAAGAGACTCAGGGCTACGGGCCCCAGATTCGGGGCTATAGCCACCCCCTAGCGACGCCACTGCCTACTAGCCCATTATGCTTTTACTTTGCAGGGGAATAAAGAGGTAGTAAAACCCATAAGGGTTTACTTCCTCTTTAAGTTCCTGAAGCATCTGTGTATGTGTTCCTGTATTGCTCACCTGTTGCCGACCCGATCTGTTCCTGACTTTGCCTGATCTCTGCCTGCACTGACTTTTGGCTTGCCCCTGGACCGAAAAAAAGAAAAAAAAATGCTCCGCTGTCAACTACAGTAAGTTAAACCGGCGAATGCCTGGCTTGCTGTTTGACAGTTCTTATAATAGTAAGGGCGGTGCCACCAGGTGATGTCGCCAGGTGGCTCCGCCCCTTACCTATATAAGAACTGTCAAACAGCAAGCCAGGCATTCGCCGGTTTGCCTTAGTTGACAGCGGAGCGTTTTTTTTTCCCTTTCTTGTTGGGGTCCAACGGTGCACCGGTGCCGTTATTGACGATGGATCTACATCAGGGGACATTGTTTTTTCTATTTTTTTAATAAAGGAATTGCCAAAAACTGTCTCCATGTAAACAAACAGATCCCCGTTCTGACAGGGGAGTAGAGAGAAATTGTCTGTTCCTAGTGATAAGGAACAGCGATCTCTCTCTACTCCCAGTCAATCCACTCCCCCCACAATCCACTCCCCCCACAGTTAGAAACACCTCCCTAGGGAGGTGATTAACCCCTTCCCTTCCAGTGACATGTATACAGTATTCAGTGGCTATTTTTAGCACTGATCGCTGTATAAATGTCACTGGTCCCAAAAAGGTGTCAAAAGTGTCTGATCTGTCAGCAGCAATGTCGCAGTCCCACTAAAAATCACTGATAACCGACATTACTATTAAAAAAAAAAATAATAATAAAAATGCCATAAATATATCCCTATTTTGTAGATGCTATAACTTTTACGTAACCGATCAATATACGCTTATTGCACTTTTTTTTACCAAAAATATGTAGAAGAATACATATTGGCCTAAACTGATGAAGAATTTTTTTTTTTTTTGGATATTTATTTTAGCAAAAATTAAAAAACGTTTTTTTTTCAAAATTGACAGTCTTTTTTTGTTTATAGCGCAAAAAATAAAAACCGCAGAGGTGATCAAATATCACCAAAAGAAAGCTCTATTTGTAGGGAAAAAAGGACATAAATTTTGTTTGTGTACAGTGTCGCATGACCATGCAATTGTCAGTTAAATTGACGCAGTGCCGTATCGCAAAAAATGGCCTGGTCATTAAGGGGGTAAATCCTTCCGGGGCATAAGTGGTGTTTATCGTACCTCTCAACTTTTTGAGATCAAAACAAGGAACACCTGTTAGTAAAAGTATGTAGGCATAGGACACACACCCTGCCATCACTTAAAGGAGCAGAATTAAAACAAAAATAATAGTTAAACCAACAATTGCTTTTTTTTTTACCACTACTATTCCTTTATACTGGCTTTTAAATTTTACAAATGCAGCCATTTAGAATTTGGATGAAAGGTTTGGCACTGGAAAACACTTTTTGGAGATAAATCATACATTTTATATACAGTATCTAACAAAAGTGAGTACACCCCTCACATTTTTTGTAAATATTTTATTATATCTTTTCATATGACAACACTGAAGAAATGACACTTTGCTACAATGTAAAGTAGTGAGTGTACAGCTTGTATAAGAGTGTAAATTTGCTGTCCCCTCAAAAATAACTCAACACACAGTGCTGCCAGAATTGCTGCAGAGGTTGAAGGGGTGGGGGGTCAGCCTGTCAGTGCTCAGACCATATGCCACACACTGCATCAAATTGGTCTGCATGGCTGTTGTCCCAGAAGGAAGCCTCTCCTAACGATGATGCACAAGAAAGCCCGCAAACAGTTTGCTGAAGACAAGCAGACTAAGGACATGGATTACTGGAACCATGTCCTGTGGTCTGAGGAGACCAAGATAAACTTATTTGGTTCAGATGGTATCAAGCGTGTGTGGCAGCAACCAGGTGAGGAGTACAAAGACAAGTGTGTCTTGCCTACAGTCAAGCATTGTGGTGGAAGTGTTATGGTCTGGGGCTGTGGGAGTGTCATGGTCTGGGGCTGCATGAGTGCTACCGACACTCGGGAGCTACAGTTCATTGAGGGAACCATGAATGCCAACATGTACTCTGACATACTGAAGCAGAGCATGATCCCCTCTCTTTGGAGACTGGGCCGCAGGGCATTATTCCAACATAACGACCCCAAACACACCTCCAAGAAGACCACTGCCTTGCTAAAGAAGCTGAAGGTAAAGGTGATGGACTGGCCAAGCATGTCTCCAGACATAAACCCTATTGAGCATCTGTGGGGCATCCTCAAACAGAAGATAGAGGAGCGCAAGGTCTCCAACATCCACCAGCTCTGTGATGTTGTCATGGAGGAGTGGAAGAGGACTCCAGTGGCAACTTGTGAAGCTCTGGTGAACTCCATGCCCGAGAGGGTTAAGGCAGTGCTGGAAAATAATGGTGGCCACAAAAAAAATTGACACTTTGGGCCCAATTTGGACACTTTCACTTAGGGGTGTACTCACTTTTTTTGCCAGTGGTTTAGACATTACTGGCTGTGTGTTGAGTTATTTTGAGGGGACAGCAAATTTACACTGTTATACAAGCTGTACACTCACTACTTTACATTGTAGCAAAGTGACATTTCTTCAGTGTTGTCACATGAAAAGATATAATAAAAAATATACAAAAATGAGAGGGGTGTACTCACTTTTGTGAGATACTATACGCTCATATAGATCAGACCAAAATGAGGGACAAATAAGAAGGAAAGAGGGACAGAGGGACTTTGTTCCAAATCAGGGACAGTTTCTCTAAATCAGGGACAGTTGGGAGCTATATAATATCACTTAAACATGAATGAGACTAACATACTAACTGGGAACTCCCTCTAGTGGAGCTGTATGTAAATGCATTGGATACAAAGAAAGCAACACATACAAAAACTATGTATATAAAAAGGAAAATAGTTACTTAAGAAATACATCCACATCCCATCTATAATCTATACCATGGGAGATGCGAGTTTGCATTTTATGTATTCAATACACCTCGTGCTCCAAAAGTCTATGATAACTATCTTCTCCTCTATCCGCAGGCAACACTCTCTCTTTTCCACAGAAAGAGAAATACATATCTCCTTTATAAATGTCTCTAAAGTGCTTTGACATGTTAGAGACATTTTTGTCATGGATGTTCATATTATCACAGTAATGTTCAGACACACGTCTGGGACTTATTGTGCAGCCTACATACTGCTTTCTGACTCCCTCCCTAGCTGTCCGTCTCCTCTGGTCACCCGAAGCAGACTAGCGTTTCGGAGAGCTAAGGCTTGACTACTAAGTACGGGAAAAAAAGGGTTAGCAAGCAGGCATGGGGCCCGCTATGTGCTCAGCAGGACTCCATTCTGTTACTGGGAGTGAAGTAACAAAGGTATACTGGACTGGTGGAGTGGGCAATGGTTCTGCATCTCCATATGCATCATACATCAAGTGTGTAGTGACAACAATTAGGTCAGTAGCTACAAATACTTTAGCTGTTGACTTTTAATAAAAGGACACTTTATCATTGCTGGATTCCTGTCCAGGAATCCAGCGATGTCGGCACCCCGAGCCGACACTTTAATCTGCTTTGGGTGCAGGCACTGGCATCTTCACTAAAGGAAACGTATACAGCTGGTTTCCTATTGTGCATGCATGAATCACGGTGCACTTTCTGAATGGTCCTGCCATCTTCTGGGACCTGTGTGTGTCCCAGAAGGCAGCGGGGGGAAGGAGGAGGTTCCGCAGTGATCTTACTCGGAAGTTGGCAAGAAAAAGGCCTAGGGCACAGCATAACCCCTCAGGATTGCTAGCAGCATAAGGATTACCGATTGCTGCCCGCTTACTGTCAAATGATGGAGGGGCGGTGCAGCTCTCGTTCTGGGACAACGTCATGTGACATCATCCCAGAATGGCCACTCTTGTGTGCCCGTGGGAGGGTGGGGTGCAGCGTGGCGATTCCTGCTGCGCCATGTTGCTAGGACACGGCGCAACCCCAATCTCTGTAAAAAGCTGCGTCTCGTTAACCATGTGATCGGCTGTGTCCATTCACAGCCGTCAAATTTAAACACAGAGATGACGGTAGTCGGCTCTCATCACCTCACACTGACAGAGTGTGTGGTGAGGAGAGCCGATCAACGGCATCTCCTCCCGGGGCACATCAAGACAGGTAATCAGGGCACTGATCATCAGTGCCCTGATTACAATAACACGCCACCAGTGCCAGCAATCAGTGCCCACCAGTGCCACCAATCAGTGCCCATTAGTGATGCCAGTCAGTGCTGGCTATCAGTGCCGCCTATCAGTGCTGCCCAACAATGCACATAATTGCTGCCCATCATTGTTGCCCATCAATGCCACCCATCAATGTCCATCAGTGTCCATCATTGCAGCCTATCAGTGCCCACCAGTGCCGCCTATCAGTGCCAACTATCATTGCCCACCAGTGCCATTCATCAGTGCCGCCTATCAGTGTTCATAATGGCCACCTCTCAGTGCCCATCAGTGCCACCTATAAGTGCCTGCCAGTGCCACCTATCAGTGCTGCCTATCAGTGCCCATAAGTGCGGCATATTAGTGCCACCTAATCAGTGCTCATAATTGCCGCCTCATCAGTGCCACCTCATTAGTGTCCATCAATGCAGCCTATTAGTGCTGCCTCATCAGCGCACATCAGTGAAGGAGAAAAATTACTTATTTAGAAAATTTACTGACAGAAACATAGAAAAACTTTTTTTTATTTCAAAATTTTCGGTCTTTTTTTTTTTTTTTTAAATAAAAAACCCAGCAGTGATTAATTCTTCAGCCCTGGAAGATTTGGCTGCTCAATGATCAGGCCATTTTTTGCGATACGGCACTGCGTCGTTTTAACTGACAATTGCGCGGTCATGCAACGCTGTACCCAAACAAAATTGACATCCTTATGTTCCCACAAATAGAGCTTTCTTTTGGTGGTATTTGATGACAAATTTTTGGGGACCTTTGACAATTATACATCGATCAGTGCTATAAAAATGCACTGATTACTGTGTAAATGTCACTGGCAGGGAAGTGTTAACACTAGGGGGGCGATGAAAGGGGTTAACTGTGTTCCCTAGGTGTGTTCTAACTGTGGGGGGATGGGACTGTCTAGGAGGAGAGAGAGATCGTGATCTGTCTCCTCTCACGAGCGATCGCAGGAGCCCAGCGGTCATCGCGCCCGCTGGGCAGTCACATTGGCTCTGCGAGCTGCGGGTGCGTGCCTCCGGTGGCGCGCGCGCCTAGTGGTCAAAAGGTGAAGCGACGTAGGGTAATGTCGTTTCACCCAGGGTAGCCAACCTGCTGCAGTGCAACTGCGGCCGCTGGTCAGGAAGGGGTTAAATACCACTAAAAGTAAGCTCTATTTGTGTGAAGAAAATGATAAAAATTGAACATGGTTACAGTGTAGCATGACCGTCATTCAAAGTGCGACAGCGCTGAAAGCTCAAAATTGGCCTGGGCAGGAAGGGGGTGAAAGTGCCCAGCAGGCAAGTGGTTAAACATAGTTTCATATTGATTGAGTTTAGTTCCAGTTTAAGTGATTGCTCACTACAAGAAATCGTCAGTGCATTACAATGCTCAAGGACACCCCAGCTAAATTTAGTCTGCTATTGCTGGAATGTGCATGTATCACAGGAACTGTGTAACTATTTAACACAAGCTCACTGGTTGTGCAGGCATTGTGTTTACAAATGCTGTCCCTGTAGACTGTATACACGGAGTACAAGCCTCCATAATAACACACAAACCTCCACAATGCCATTAGTCAGCTGGAATGACATGACCACAACACCGGACCAGCATGTGACACGAATCCTCTGCCATGCACAAGAGAGCGGAGAGTTTTGTGCTGAGCAGTCTTCTCTGAGGAAGCCATCTTACCGTGGTCTTACCTTCTGCCTATGATAGATAACGCAGGTCTTCAACAAAATGGCCGCCAAACATGTTCTCTTGTCAGGCTCCTTTCCACCGCGAGAGGAGGCGGCCCCAGAGACGGAAGTGACAGGCTGGGTTGGCTGCCAGTTCTGCTTGTCTCATTTGTAAACAGGGCTTTTGTAGCAAGGCTCCATTTTTATTGTACGACGCCGAGGCCGCCATGGGGGGAGTCCTGGGTCTGTGCACCGCAGCGAGCTGGGTAAATACTGACTGGGGACATTTGCCACGAGCAGGTCATGTATATGAGTGAAACATCTTAAGAGTGTTAGAAATGAATTCAGTTTTAGTATATGTGATGTAGTGACTTCAAGCAACTAAGTATACTTAAAGCCAGTTTTGGATAAAGAATTGTTTTTTTTTCTGTTTATGTCCCTTAATTAGATTTCCCTTCACTTTCTGACCTGGTGACACAAGAAAGTGGGAGGAACGCGTGTCCCCATACCTCCCAACTGTCCCTGATTTGGAGCAATGTCCCTCTTTCCTCCTCATTTGTCCCTCATTTTGCTCTGATCTATATAGTTGTATATAAAATGCACTTTTTATCTTTCAAAAAGTGTTTCCAGCGCTAAACCTTTCATCCAATTTCCAAATTGCTGCATTTGTATATTTTAAAAGCCAATATAAAGGAATAGTGGTGTAAAAAAAGCACTCCTGGATTTAATTAACCTTTTTTTTGGGGGTTTATTCTCCTTTTAAGGGGGTGTGGCACAGGGCGTGTCCTATGCCTACCTACATTTGCTAGTAGGTGTTCCTCATTCCTATCTCAAAATGTTGGGAGGTATGTGTCCCCTATGTGGTTTCCCATTGTTTCCTGTTCTGGTGAACTAGATGTAGCACTTTCCATTATGTGCTGACTCAGGGACAGACCATGAGTGGGAATCTGCATAGCGGGGACCCCAGGCGATTATAAAAACCTGGGAGTGGGTTCAGCCTCTCCCCAGTCTATCCAAAACTAAAAAGAGTCTTAAAGTGGAACTTTAGTCAGAAAATGAAGTCCTGATAGATCTTGTCAGGCTGGCTCCTTTTGCAGGTATAGCGATGTAAAAAAAACTGCACAGAAGTGCCTATACTGTGTACTATATGCCTAAAATCCAGTAATACACCGTCTCACCCTGCTCTGCACATGCTCAGTTGCGCTCTATTCTCAGCACTGCCTAGAATCGGAGCCACTAGAGGCCAATCAGCTGACAGATTTAAGATTTACAGCGAGGGGAGGAAACAGGAATCAGACTGTGCTGCAGGAAGACATATTAGCGAGAGAAGGAAGAAACGCAGGGGGGTGATAGGACAAACTCTGCTGCCAGGGTAGGGTTGCCACCTCATCCCTTTAAACCCAAACACATATTACACAGGTTCTGTGGTAATATGTATTTGGGTCTAAAGGGATGAGGTGGCAACCCTATGCCAGGGAGATACAAAAGAGTTAGGCAGCCCATACATTAGTCACTTTTTCCATTCAACCAGTGGATTGGACAAAAAAATTCACTCGATTCCCCCATCCACGCCTTTAATGTAGATGGGGAAATCCTTCCCACTGCGTTATTGTATTCTGACAGCAGGGAGGCTTCCCTGATCAGCACTGCCAGCTATAGCCGGTGGCATTGATCGATCTGAGAAAAACCCCACAGGGTGGTTGTACAAAAGTTAATTGGTAGATGTGTGGCCACTGTGGCTAAACAGAAATTGATCTATTGATTGACTTCTGTTCAACCGCCCTGTCGGTAATTTTTTGCGCAATCGGCACTGCAGGCATTAGACTGCAGCACTAATCTCTGTATTTTGACGATATCGGAGTCTCTTCCACCCCCCATAGGAATACAATGACATAGCGGGGAGGATTCCTCCATCCACCTTGAGTGTCATCAAGATGGACAGTCTTTGTTTGTTGGACCCGGTGGTTGAACAAAAATAAAACAGACCCATGTATGACCAGCTTAAAGCAGAATTCTCTCAATCAACATTGACTATTTTTAATCCCTATGCTGCTAGCTTTAGTAAATCGATAGGAAAGTATATCATGTTTACTTGTTTTAAGATTTTTTTTTTTTTCTACATGTATTCAGTTACTTCCTCGTTTCCAGGCCAAGGCAACTGAAGTCATCCATCCCAAGAGTCTTCAGGAGGGGGGAGGGGTTTCTCAGCTAAGCACACCCTCCATTTGTTTGGGTACTTGCCCAGATTGCGGACTGGACCTGAACTTGGCTCATCAGAGGGAGGATTAGTCTCACCTGGAGCGGTGTAACCTTGCTCTCTCTTCAAGCACACCCTCCTGCCTGTATGCCTGAGCTAAGGGGAGATGGATTCCAGGAAGTAAATGCTACATGAATCATCTGCCCTTACTCAAGATTAAAGATGAGCTCAGGCATGTTCACAACACCATGTCCCCGCCAGGAAGCTGAGTCTCCACAGCGCTAATCACAGGTTGTGAGACATTTCCCGATCTGTGCAGCCGCGGTTCGGGAAATGTCTCAATGCCTGTGATTAGCGCTGTGGAGTGTCAGCTTCCTGGTGGGCATGTGGCGTTGAGAACACGCCTGAGCTTATCCTTACTCAAGATGGCCATGGCCAGAAATGCTAGGGGGTGTTTTTCAAAGTATATTTTTAGCAAAAAAGCATGGAGACCTGGATGGTGGAGTCTGCTTTGAAATTTTTAAACATGAATTAAATAGTGTTTTTGGTTTGTGGTGCTCAGGTACACTGTAGTTCCACTTTAATTCTTATCAATATGTAGTATTTATTGACCAAGTGGTTAGCACTTCCACCTAGGGGCACTAGGGTCATCTGCTCAAATCCCAGCCATGACACTACCTGCCTGGAATCTGCATGTTCTCCCTGTACAGGTTTCCCCTGGGTACTCCGGTTTCATCCCACACTTCAAAGACCTGCTGGTTGGTTCATTGGCTCCTGTCTAAATTGTATGTGTATGTATGAACGTGAGTTAAAGCGGTTGTATACCCGCTGTCATTTTTTTTTTTTTTTTTACACCTGCAAGGGAAAAGGCATAATGAGCTAGTATGCACCGCATACTAGCTCATTATGAGATACTTACCTTAGAACGAGGCGCCGGCATCTCACCTGGTCCACGCCGAGGGAGCCGACATCTCCCCTCGGCGTGTCTTCCGGGTATCGCGGCTCCGGCGCTGTGAGTGGCCGGAGCCGCGATGTCGTCACTCCCGCGCATGCGCGCGGTGGACTTCTGCCCGGCATGCCGGGCTGTCAGCCGAGAGTCCCCTGTGCGCATGCGCCGCTGCAGTTAGCGGCTCATTGCGAGGGGAATATCTCCTAAACCTTACAGGTTTAGGAGATATTTTTTTTACCTACAGGTAAGCCTTATTATAGGCTTACCTGTAGGTAAAAGTTACAAATATAGGTATACAACCGCTTTAAGGACCTTAGATGGTAAGCTCTTTGAGGGCAGGAGGGTGTGTGTGTATATATATATATATATATATATATATATATATATATATATATATATATATATTTTCTCACTGTGGACTTGCTGAAATTAAGAATTTTTGATGTTTACTTCAATTATTTTATATTTTTTTTTTTTACTGTGCACTTGCTTGACAAGTGTTTCATTTTCTATATTTTTTTTCACCATTTATATTCTTTGGGAATTCAAGTTGCTTCAACATTCACTCGCGCATTGCCCACAGCAATTATATAATTTTTTTTTGACCTGAGTGATTGATATCTCACATAACGCTGCATTTGTTTATTTTTAAAAATGCTGTTTTTTTTTTTTTTTTTCTTGCATGGGATTGCATATTTTTACAAACTGAAGCTTTTAACTCAATGACTAAGCTCTAGAGCAAATTCCCTTGCAGACTGCAACTGTGCTTGCAATGTCAACAGCCTATATGCCTTTTAGTTAATGAACCGCACTGCATAGGTGATTACCATAGTTGTAATAGTCATACACCAGTAATTGTTAAAAAAAAATATTTACTTTTTTATACTGACAGTTTAGGGGTATAGTGTCCACTGTATGTAGTATTGTACATCTTGTACTGATTGAATGTTGTAAATTTTGAAAATCTGTGAGTTATGTTAAAAGGATGTCACCACATATAGAGAGAGAACTATGGGGTCAAAGTGGAGCTCCAGCACCCCTCCCCCCACTAAAAAGTTAAAAGGTGCCAAATGTGGCAACAGAGAGGGGGAGGAAGCAAACAAGTAGAGCTTCCCCTTTTGGGTGGACCTCCACTTTAAGGGCCCATTCACAGCTATGTACGTGTGGTATTACACAGGTAGATGTGAATGGGCCCCATTTGTATGATTGTGGTACGTTGACGAACGCACATTATGCCCAGCATTTTAACGTGCATCGTGTTAAGGCAGCCTATTGATTTGAATGGGCGAACACAGCACAACAGGTTTATCAGATGGAGCCAAGACTTTGCATGTGATGAAGAAATGTTTCAGCAGACTGGGAATATCATGTTTTAGAACTGATCATGTAAACAGCAAGTAGCTGAGTTACTTCCTTTCTTGCCTGTGATAGGAATTTAAGATTAACGTGTTAAGGATAGAAATTCAGGATTTTCTAATGGTGCATTTTAAAATTAAACTGCAACTAATGAGCATCTGTCATAATCTGAATCCCACCTTATTAGAGCCGCCTTACTTCTCAGGTGTTAGTTGACTTCTGATTGTTTGTATTCTCCTGGTATCCAGGTAGATTTGACCGGCTGCCCTATTTTCTAACAGCTCAGAGCTGAAAACAGACACTTAGAAACTTGATACTTACAAAGATGCTGGCAGGATTGCATGAAAAAAGCTGCAATATTAGTTAATTGACAGTTTCACCCTCCTTCAGAAACCTGGACAGAAGTGTTAGATGTCCTTCACACAGATGATTATTTGCATACACCGGATTCCAGTGACAAGAATCGGAAGATTCCTACATCTGGGATGACAGGTGTATTCTAATAGCAGGAGCCACTCAGCCTGTGTGATGTAATGGCAGCCATCGCTGTTTGAGTCCGGGCTCGAAAATCCATTACGAACCACAGGTAACCAGATACATGCGAGCAGCCATGGCTGCTGTTATCCTGTTGTTACTTTGTACAGACTGTGCAGCCACCGCTATTCAAATGAACCTGCCTTCCCAGCCGTAAGAATCTTCTGCTTATTGTCACTAATCCAGTGCTTTTAGGTAATTGCATGTGTACAGGAGGCCTTAGTTATCAGCACTTAGATTGGTCAGGCTTCAGCCTTCCCAGCAGTGGCGGCCCGTCCATTAGGGGCGCACAGATGCCGCCACCCTCTATCCATGCGTCTGGCCCCCTGATCTACTTAAAGGGCGCCGGACTATGGCTTCCATGGGGGGGGGGGGGGTTGGAGCACATGATTAGAGGCAGAGGCTCTAATGGGCTTCAAAAAAGGGTGGGTTTGGGGTACACTGCGCCCCAAGCCCACCCAAGTGTGTGAAGACAGAAATTGAATATTTGCTATTCTCACACTGATTCCCTTCCCAGTCAGTCAGAAAGGGGGGGGGGGGTGCTTGGATGGTGTTTGTCTCCTGCCTCAGGGGATATGGCGTTGGTTTGCCCATTACTATTTTGGGGTGCCTCACTGGCCAGTAGAATTGTGTAAGAGGAGGTGAGCAAACAGGTGTAGCTGAAGTGACAAAAGCTGCTTCAGGTTTATGCAGGCATTTCAAGAGTGGTAATTTAAGATGTATGAAAATAACCCGTGTAGGCTATGCCTGTCCTCTTGACCAAACAAGCAGAAGAGGACAAGCTTTACTGGCTGCATTATTCTAGATTTGTGACTCACAAGGTAACCTGCAAGATTTTAGGTTTAACAACCTTTTATGTTTAAAAAAGCAAGATCCACAAGGAGCTTGCTAGCTTAAAAAACATTCTTCTGTATGCCTGAGTAACCTCTGTCATTAAAATGAATCTTCACTGCATCTGAGCGCCACAAACCAAAAGCGCTATTTTAATTCATTTTTATTATTCAAAGCAAACTCCATCCATCCATGTCTCCATGCTTTATTTTGCTCAGAAATCACTTTAAAAAACACCACTTTGGGCCTGGCCATCCTGAGTAAGGGCAGATGATTCATAAAGCATTTACTTCCTGGGATCCACCTGCCCTTAACTCTGGCACACAGGCAGGAGGGTGTACTTAGCTGGAATAGCCCCCCCTCCTCTCCTGAAGACTCCTGGGATATATGACATAATTTGCCTAGGCCTGGAAACCAGGAAGTAACTGAATAAATCTAAAAAAAAAGTTTAAAACAAGTAAATATAATATACTTTTCTATTTATTAATACTAGCAGCATAAGGATTAAAAATAGTCACTGTTGGCAGAAAGTGAAGTTCCACTTGAAGGAATCGGCTGAGTGCTACAAAAGAGCTAAACCACACTCTCCTCTTATCCCGCTATCTGGTATCTCAGTTGTGAGGACACCCTCATTTTGGTTGGTGTTCAGCAAGAGAGGTTGGCATTGCATACTGCTGTATACAAAGGTATGTCCTTGGCTGTGGGTGGTTAAACCTGCAATAGATTTGTTTTCCGCCGGTGATAGCCAACGCAGAGGATCCATTCACACTATTAACGTGCTTTGCATTAAGGCAGCCCATTCATTATCAATTATGCACCTTCACAAATGGAAATAAACCCAGCACACTACAACACACAGCAGATTGTGTTGCGTGTTTGAGCTCTTTTGTACTGTGTTGTACTCCTGTATTGTGTGTGTGCTACCATTCACCATCAATGGCAATGCAATACACAAAGAGAAAATGCCATGCATTGTGACAGAACGCAAGTGTGAATGTGTCCTAAGAACTATGGATAATCTAGGTGGGTGCTGACTGCCCACATTCTTCAATGTTAAATGGGAATACTTGTACAAGAGCTGTAATCATGTAGTCACATGTCCACCCGGCTTAAAAAAAATATCAGGTTACTAATAGTCTAGAATGTTGAGGAATTAACTGGTTATTGGCTCCAGTCCTCTCTTCCAGTATTTTGCTTTACTACTGAACTACCCAGTTATGTGTTTAGGTTGTTGTCTGTAAATCTGTCATAATACTTCACCTGACACCATCACCCACTATGTCATGCCTAACATAATGCTTGTTCAGAGCAAACCAATAATCTTAAGCCAGGCATGGACAGTTCGAAGCATGACCAGTTCAGCTGGAAGCATGTGGAGGTAGGCTGAATGTACCCAAGTTGATTGATTAACTTGGGTACAACCAGCCTGCCAGATTTTACATGCTATTATTGCTAGTGGCTGTTATAACCTAGCACTAATCACTGTGTTCTCTTGGCAGGGATGGCTTCTCCCACCCCCGTACTGGGAGAACACAATGGCTCCACTGGAGGGATTCCCCCATTATTACGATCTGTGTTGATGGGGGAATCAAGTGAAATTCTTTCCTGCAACCAAATTTCCTCATTCTATGGCCGGCCTTAGTGTGTACAGCCAACACAATTTCCAGTCTGCTGTGCGGCGCTTAACCTGGTGTATCCCGTCTGCTCAGTTTGTATGGAGTGTGTACAAATTCCCTTAGGTTACCTTCACTTTCATGGTGAAATCTTGTGCATGCAAGGTGATTTTATCATTCCTGGATTAAAGTGCCAAATGCTGATTATCTTTTTGTAGCTGTACTCCATTCAGCTGTAACAATTCACTTTGCAGTGATCACTTTTGACATATTGCAACCGCACCTTAAATGCACTGTAAACGTCATACGTGTGTTTACAGTGCATTTACGGCGTGCTTGTGTTGCATTTCCATAGAAGTGAATGGAGGCAGTTGTAAAGCGTTGATGCATGCAAAACTCTGCAGGCAGCGTTATTTTTCCCTCACCGCAACACAAGGCAACGCTAACACTGCAGTGTAACCGCCTCCATCCACTCCCTATTGTAACAATTTTGAGTTCCATTGATGGGTATTCAGGAAGCCTTAAAGCGACCCAACCTCCTATTTTCAATGCTTGTGTGACAAGAACCCTTAATGTTAGGATACAATAGCTGCAGTGGGTGATTCATCCATCTGCAGTGCATAACATGGATGGAGAAATCACTCAGCCTACAGGCTAAAAAAAAAGATTGATTCCTAATGGCACCCCAAATGCAGCTAGCAAATGTGGCACATTTGTGGCCACAAAATGGCATGGTACCTCAGTACCATGTGGTTTGGCGCGGCAATTTTTTTTTAAAAAGCAGCACCTGTCCTACTTTGTGTGTTCCCATGCATTTGGCCTCAAGACTAAAACTGCTTACAAAGGGTGCCATGACCGAAAAGAAACAGAGAAACACTGCTGTAGGTCCTGACTATATATTTGGTTGTTTATGGTGTGTTAAAGCCATGGTATCTTTTTCTTCAGATCCCCTGCCTGTGTGGCAGTGCACCATGCCTGCTGTGCCGCTGCTGCCCAAGTGGGAACAATTCCACAGTCACTCGCCTAATCTATGCTGCCTTTTTACTTCTTGGAGTTGGAGTTGCCTGCGTAATGTTGATGCCAGGAATGGAGGAACACCTTAAAAAGGTTTGGAAGCTGTAAATGAAAATAGGAAAACGTGTTATGATATGTACTGTTGTGAAAGGTTTATAAAATCGCTTTTTATTTTGCAGATTCCTGGCTTTTGTGAGGATGGAATTGGTTCCTCAATCCCAGGAGTAAGTGGCCACGTTAACTGCGACGTGCTGGTTGGGTACAAAGCTGTATATCGTGTGTGCTTTGGAATGGCCATGTTTTTCCTCCTATTTTCTCTTCTTATGATTAAAGTGAAGAGTAGCCAGGATCCCAGGGCTTCTGTACATAATGGGTAAGATACAGTTTGATATTCAAAATATAAACATTCAAAGTAGTAGATTTTGTTTATAACCAAATGCAAAGCACCATAGGGCCTTCATAAAACAGAGTATCTGCATGTCTTTCCATCGCAAATGCTGAAAATGTGTTCAATCTCATTTTATTGTAGTGAATGTGACCATGCAAATTATTTCTTTATGCCTCTGGGCCAACTAGAACTGCTGGTCTACAAATATAGTTCAATATTCTAAAGCCATTTATTCAACATTGTATAGACTAGTTTCAGACTTGTTGACCATGATCCGTGTGTTGTGTAAGGAAACCATGGCTTCAGTGGAGTAGGACTTGGGGAACAAGGTATGGTAAAAAGGCTACCAATATCATAAGGTCAGTTATTTTATAGTGCATAGAGATGTTTCAGGATTGTTAGGCATCATCTGTGCCATGTCTTCTATGTAGTAGCGTGGATTGGGATCAATAAAGTATAATTAGGCAGGTTATGGTGAGGGGGTCTACTAATATTTCAGAGCTGTTCCTTTCAAACTGCATACAACTGTTATGCAGTATGACCAAAATGCAGGAGCAAAGTAGATGAAGATGGCCTTACATGACATGCAGGTATGATGGGAACTTCCATAGATCCCTGTGTGCCTTGCAGGGGGAAGCTAGAATCAGGTGCCAGAATGAGAAGGTAGAATGTGGCTAGTAGAAGTCACGTTCCCTGACATGTTTCACTTGTGGGATGGGTTACTCAGAGAGGAGTCACTTCCAGGCTTAAAAGTAAGTCCAGTGACATCACAACAGGAAGTGGAAGCGCTGTATTTCAGCTCGAACATACCAGCAAGTGAATATACCTCAGGTGAAATAACCTTATCCTTACATGACAATAAACAATAGAGTGCTGGAAGAATATGTGACGAACGCGGGTGTCAGATCCCTGCCCTCCTCGCTAACTCGCGACAAAGGACCGGCCAACCTCACACCACGCTGTCACTTACGTAACAATGCCACTCTCAGCTGCGCCCAGCACAAAGATTTTCCAGCTTGCGGGACCACAATCTAGGTGCGAGCAGCCTGAGAGCGATTGTCACTGGGCTAATTACACAATTAACCCTTTAACTGCCACCACCCCCGTTTAAAAGACCGAGCCGGGGGAGACTCGTAAGATTGCAATACCAATTATAATTTGAGAATAAGCGTCTGCCACACACACTGCCACTTCAGACAGGTCTGCTCAGAGTCTTACTCTATAACAGTAGCACCCTTCAAGAGGCAGGTTCGTTTATAGCTTGCATTAAGAGCTTTAGAGACAAGGTTAACACTTTTCAACATAAGGGTTTATTATGAAAAGGTCAAGGTTGATGCAAATAAAATATTTACAGAAAAAAGATGTTTCAAAAGATAAAGACAATATACAGCCACAAAGCAATAAGGTAGAATTAGGAAGGAAGAATACTTGCAATTAATGTCCGAGGGTTGATCAGAGTTCGATCGATGAGCTAGGTAATCGGTTCTCGACTTGGCAGATGTTTCTTCTTGGATGGTAAAAGGAGAACTGCCCATTGTCTTGACATCTCCTCTTTTCTGTCAAATCAAAGGGGGTGTTGACAGCGACCAGTAACCAATCATCTGGCCAGCTGGTTTTAGGGGTTGGTTGCTGGGAGGTGTCTACACTCATGACCATGTCCCAGGTAGATTTCTTTAATACATATTCATATATCTGCATCTGTAGTGTTGACAGACTCCAAATATCCATATTATTATTCAACTTGAGATTTCCTTCAAAACAAGTCTAAACATGCCATATCTATAACGTATAGCCTGCTTTGGAGGAATAAGTGGTCCCAGGGGTTTCCCATATGACCTGACATAGGGGTGTCTGGACTTGAAACGTTCCATATTATCTGAGGAAGCTAAATATGTCCAGATTATGGCTGTGCGATTACTAAGTCAGAAGTTATGAAACATGCTGAAATTTCATACTTATTCTTATGAGGTGTATTCAGAAGACTTTACGACCTAGGCCTGGTTGTTCTCTGAGTGGGGAGGGTGACAGTTTTACGACAGGCCTGAACACTGCCCTTACAACAAATGTTTTCCTACTGACTTAGCCTGCTCTGTTTTCTCTGTTGAGATAACCTTTTCTGTTGAACCTAAAAAGCTTTGAATTCCTAAGATGGGGAAGACGGAGTTCAGAGTTCTCTGTGAGGTTACATGGTTAGCAAAACTGTCATGGCTACTTCCACACAAGATGGCAGCTAGCTACAGCTTGTCATGTCCCGTACTCTTGTATCTCTTGACCTCCCCTCTTAGATTGTAAGCTCTAAGGAGCAGGGCCCTCTGATTCCTACTGTATCAAATTGTATTGTATTTGTACTGTCTACCCTCAAGTTGTAAAGCGCTACGTAAACTGTTGGCGCTATATAAACACTGTATAATAATAAAAAAAAAAAAAAAAAAGAATATTTTAAGTAGTAATAAACCATCCGTGTTCTGTTGGCTTAAAGTATAACTAAAGGCAAAACATTTTTTTTTTTTTTAGTTTTGGGTGGAGATGGTTTGGAACACCTTTTTAAGTTTTTATTGCTACCTCTGCCCCCTTTAGGGAGATTCACCCTCTGTTTGTATTTGTCCTGTAAATACCAAATTTTGGGTTGTCCCAAGAACAGTAATCAATGGGGACACTACCTGGGGGGGGGGGGGGGGGCAGGAGATGCAGATGGCCAAAAACCTGACAGGGTTATATCCCTTCCCTACTCTGTTTAAATAAATTAAAACACAGTTTTGCTTATAGCTCTACTTTAATATATTGAGCAAAATGATAGACACAATCTCCAGTAAACTGTTTTAAATTACCATAGCACTTGAAAGTACTACCTACTGCTTCCCTGAACACCTGGCCTTCATAGGAAAGTGTTAACAGTGCAATCTCCAGCCTGTCTGTTAAGCCTAGTACACACTAGTAGTTTTTTTTTTCGTTCAACCTAGTGGGCTGAACAAAAAAAAAAAACCTAAGGAGCACAGGAAGAGCTTGTTGTGTACTATCCAATGTCAGTACAGCGATCTCCCCTGCAGAACTATTGTGTTCTGACACAACCCCCGTCAGAACACACTGGTCAGTGCTCTCAGCCATTGGCTGAAAGCTCTGATCGGCAGACCTTTATTTATTTATTTTTTTCGGTCATGCCCCTTCAGGATGACCGTGCCAATGCTGCCCGATATTCGGTCTGTGTACTGCCTGTTAGCCTGGTGAAGAGAGGATCAAAGAAGTGCCTTACCACCCTAGGCTGCTGGACCGTGTTTCTGTTAATGCACACAGTGTAGGGTGACACAGCTTCTAGTCTCTGCATGCAAGGGTGGCTCCGTAGGATGCTGCAAGGGAAAAGAGCCACCTTGAAACTGGAAACCTAGGGCATGCAGTGGTCATGGCAACCGCTTAAATGAGAACATTGGGAAGGATTAAGTGATAAAGCTGCATATTCAGTAAGTGATTAAATCCGCTGCCTGCCTGCTGTCAGTGCTTAAAATAACTAAGGGTTTAATATTACTTTATTCGCACAGGATTAAATTGCACAATTTGGAGGTCTTCAAGTAGACACAAAAAATTATGCAGAATTAATATTAAATAAAATATTATTACTCTTTATATAATGTCTGTACAACATAACTTGAAAGGTACATATTATTAAGTAGTTTTATAGTGTTTATGATTAATTGTTTTTCGTTATGTTTTAGAAAGTGGGTGCGCTGCATCATTCAGAGTAATTTGATTTTCAAGGTGTTTTTCGCCACTTATTGTAAATGTTTATTCATTTTCACCAAGTGTGGATAGTGGAAATCCCTCTTGGTTTGTAAGGCCTCATGCTTACAGGACTTTATTTTTAACTTCGATAGAAGCCAGCAGCGTTTTTGTCAAAAAAAGCCTGACGCTTGTAAAAGTGTCTAATGCCTTTACAAGCGCTTGGGTGTTAATAATTTCATTGGGCAGAATAAATAATTTGTTATGGCAAATTAAGTTAATGCTCAAGCGCTAAACACGCTTAGGGTTAACACGCATTTAGAAGCATCATGCATTTATTTTTTCTGCCCAAACTCTGCAGGTGCTGGACGCACTGGCAGTGCGTTTTTTTTTTTTTTTCCTGCCTCTAAACTCTCCTGCCGCTAAACGCTGCTAAAAGCCTATGTGTGCATGGGCAAAAAGGCTAACTTAGAGGGGCAAGCCCCTAGGAGCAGCTGTTAAAATGTCCAGTGTGCATGAGGCCTAACTGTTATTTACTACTGTACTTCTGTTTCATGTTACGTGTTAGTGCTAAGGTCAATAATCTAAGTATTGTATCCAGCCTACAGTATGAGAAAAATTGACTACATTGTTTTCTCATCAGAAGTAACAATTACATTAGATACAGGTATACCATAATTCAGATGAAGTTTCATTTTCTGATTATTCACATTCCCTTTCCCCAGCTTCTGGTTCTTTAAGTTTGCTGCAGCCATTGCGATTACTGTTGGTGCATTTTTCATTCCAGAAGGACCCTTTACAACAGGTGAGCTTTTTCAATTGAGCGAGAGATAGATGTATGTATGTGAATATAAAAAGTCTGCACACCCCTGTTAAAATGTCAGGTTTCTGCGATGTAAAAAAATTAGACAAAGATAAATAATTTCAGAACTTTTTTCCACATTTTTAATGTGACCTTTAGGGCTCTTTCTCACGGGGCGGATCATCACTGATCCCCGCTGAGTAGGAAGATGACAGGTCCATCACTGCACACTGTGCAGCGACGGACTTGTCAGAGCGCCGCTCTCCCCTATGGGGGGATCAGATGACGGACCGTAGTGTCCGTCGTCATCCGATCCGAAAACGGATGGAAAAGTAGGTTTTTCCTCCGTTACACTTTTCGGATCGGAGCGGGTCGGATGTCAGCGGACATGTCACCGCTGACATCCGACTCTCCATAGGGATTACATGTATGTCCGTTTTTCATCCGAAAACGGAAGGATGAAAAACGGACATACGGATCCCTCGTGTGAAAGAGGCCATAAACTCTACAACTTAATTGAAAAACAAACTGAAATATTTTAGGGGGGGTGGGGGAGTAAAAAAACTAAAATAATGTGGTTGCATAAGTGTGCACACCCTCTTATAAATGGGGATGTAGCTGTGTTCAGAATTAAGAAATCACATTCAAACCCATGTTAAAAAGGAGTCAGTACACACCTGCCTTCATTTTAAAGTGCCTCTGATTAACCCCAAATAAAGTTCAGCTGTTCTAGTAGGTCTTTCCGGGACATTTTCTTAGTCACATCCTACAGCAAAAGTCATGGTCTGCAGAGAGCTTCCAAAGCATCAGAGGGATCTCATAGTTAAAAGGTATCAGTCAGGAGAAAGGTACAAAAGAATTTCCAAGGCATTAGATATACCATGGAACACAGTGGTCAGGGAGGCTGCCAAGTGGCCTACAGCAACATTAAAGGAGCTGCAGGAATATCTGGAAAGTACTGGCTGTGTGGTACCGTGTGTCAACAATCTCCCATATTCATATGTCTGGGATATGGGGTAGAGTGACATGGCGGAAGCCCGGCTAAATTTTGCAAAAACACATCTGAAGTCTCCCAAAAGCCTGTGGGAAAATGTGTTATGTTCTGAATTCAAGGTTGAACTTTTTGGTTTTAATTCCAAAAGATATGTTTGGTGCAAAAATTCTCAACATCACCAAATAATACCACACCCACAGTGAAGCATGATGGTGGCAGCATCATGCTTTGGGGCTGTTTTTCTTCAGCTGGAACAGGGGCTTTAGTCAAGGTAGAGGGAATTTATGAACCGTTCCAAATACCAGTCAATATTGGCACAAAACCTTCAGGCTTCTGCTAGAAAGCTGAACATGAAGAGGAACTTCATCTTTCAGTATGACAACGACCCAAAACGTACATCCAAATCAACAAAGGAATAGCTTCATCAGAAGATTAAAGTTTTGGAATGGCCCAGCCAGAGCCCAGATCTGAATCTTATTGAAAATCTGTGGGGTGATCTGAAGAGGGCTGTGCACAGGAGATGCCCTCGCAATCTGACAGATTTGGAGTGTTTTTGCAAAGAAGAGTGGGCAAATATTGCCAAGTCAAGATGTTCCATGCTGATAGACTCATACCCAAAAAGACTGAGTGCTGTAAAAAAACCAAAAGGTGCTTCAACAAAGTATTCGTTTGAGGGTGTGCACACTTATGCAACCATTTTATTTTTTTTATTTTTACTTCCCTCCACCTAAAAGATTTCAGTTTGTTGTACAGTTTATAGGTCAATTTAAGCCTAGGTTCACACTGATGCAAATTTACAGCTGGTTTGATGCGTTTAGGAACACACAGATTTGCAGGTCATGTAAAAAGCATAGTATTCCATGGCTTGGTTCACATATATGCGTTGCGAATTTGGTGCAAGGGGAAATAAAAGGGTCCTGTCCGTGTTGAGTGTGATGCAAATTCCTATGGTGCAGTGCGAATTTTATCTCCATAGGCTTCAACTGAACTTGCAGTAAACTCGCAGCACAGAATTCACATCTCTGTGAATTGTTCCCTGTCTGCCTCCTGAAATTTGCAGTAAAATTGAGGTAAATTCGCACCTGGCCACCTCAAGACGCAAGGCGAATTCGCACCTCACACAGGACAAAAAAGGATAGAAATTTGCAGTACATCGCAGTAGTGTGAACCTAGGCTAAAGGTGGAAAAAGTTTTGAAATTATTTATCTTTGGGTATTGCTTTTGGTGTCACTTATTTTCAAATAGACAGTCAATATATATGGAACGTTGTTAAAGCTGTAAGAAGGATATATAGACATCAATGATTCTACATGTTATGTCAACCAATATCGTTCGGAAGTAGTAAACACTACTTTTAAAATAAGGACCTTTTGAATTTGATATTGCAGGTGTTTCAACTATAGTATTAAAAAGTATAAATATTTTTTTTTTCTATTTTATTTATTCCAAGAACATAGTCGGGTACAAGTATTTGTATCTTTACAATCAATTGCATAGTATAAACATCTGGAAACATACAGTCAATTGCATAATACAGCATCGTTATTGTAAAGTATTTGGAGACAATTTACGACCTTTGAAGGACATACTGATAGTCTGCCATCTGTGATGTCTCCAATGTTCCTAAAGCATGAGCGTAGACTATCAACTTATGCTGCTCCAGTTGAGGTCCCAGACCAGTCCTAAACTATTTTATATATTAGAATATCTGGAGCTCAGGGAGCCCAGGCTCCTGTTAAACAAAGAAGAAAAGAGAGGAAAGAAAAAAAAAAGACTGGAAGAGAACAATAAGTGAAGGGGGAGGAGAGGGGAGGAAATGGGAGAAGAGAAGGGGGGGGGATGGGGCTGGACCCAGCGTGATCTCGCAGAACGCAGGAGAATGACAGGGTGAGCACTGTAGGTGTACCATAGCCAGTAGGGCCCTTGATTAAAGGGGTAGATATAGACATTCAAGTCGCCGACAAGCCGTCACCAAGGAGGGTTTGTCCCTCCTCCAAGAAGAAAAAATACGTTCCATAGCGACCATGTCTCGAAGTACTGTTCCTGGTGGTGTCTTGATGAAAGAACCAAGTCTTCCATTTTGCTAATTTCTCTTACTTTGTGTATCCACATCCCTATTGTCGGGGGTTGGGGAGACTTCCACTTAAGAGGGATACATGCCTTAGCGGCGTCAAGGAGGTGGCGAATAATAGATTTTTTGTATCTCTTCCCTGGTATACTAGAGGCATGGAGGAGGAAGAAGGCTGGGTCGTCTGGAATTACATGTTCCGTGAGTTTTTGGAGGATGCGTTTGACCTCCTTCCAAAATTGTTCTAATTTGGGGCAGGGCCAGAAAATGTGTAGTATGGTGCCCTTCTCTCCCTGGCATCTCCAACACTGATCAGAGGTGTCAGGGAAAATTTTCTTCAAGTTCGCTGGTGTTCTGTACCACCTAGTAAGGATCTTGAAGTTAGTTTCCTGCGTTTTTGTACAAATTGAGGATTTGTACATAAACCTGAGTATGTGTCGTCTCTGTGGCGTATTGAAAATTTTACCCAGGTCTCGTTCCCAATCCGTAATGCATTTCAAGTAAAAGTATAAATATTTTATTTGATGAACAGGAAGTTGTTTTAAAATTTGAGAATAATAGAATTATATCTATTAAGAGCCCTGTCCTTGGAGTCAAGACAATGGCATTGTTTTGCTGGGAAAACCATCAAATCTATGCTTGTGCAGAGAGACAGAATGCATTGGTGGATAGGCATAGTTCTGTAGTCCAGCAGGCTGTGCTGACAATGCTGGTTGGGATTTCAGAGCAGCTAAGGAACTGAACTGTCCTGTCCAAACACATAGGAAATTAGGAACACACTGGATTTCTGGCATATCAACAGGTATATTTCTGTACTTGTTGCATTTTTAAAGGTATAAAATATAAATAAATGTGCATGTAATGTACTGATTTTTTTTTTGCCCTGACACACTTTTTATTGTTGCTTCCTTCTGAATACAGTCTGGTTCTATGTTGGAATGGGTGGTGCATTTTGCTTCATTCTTATCCAACTTGTGCTGCTGATTGACTTTGCTCACTCATGGAATGAATCCTGGGTTGAAAAGATGGAAGAGGGTAATTCTCGATGCTGGTATGCAGGTGAGCAACAACACTCAAATGTTTTTTTACAAATGTTCCTAATTACTGTGATGATGGTTCACAAACTTCACATGTAACACAGATATAAGTGTGTGTGTTGGATGACAAATTACACAAAAACACACATAAATAAAATGGTTTAAACAATGGAATACTGATTGTCTGTCTGTACCCTTCTTTCCATAGCTCTGCTCTCAGCTACTGCCATTAACTATGCCTTATCACTGGTTGCAATAGTGCTTTTCTATGTCTACTACACTCACCCTGAAGGCTGCGCTGAAAACAAAGCTTTTATAAGCGTGAATATGCTATTGTGTCTCGGATCCTCTGTATTGTCTGTTTTACCTAAAATCCAGGTAGGTTAACTTTTTTTTTTTTTTTTCCTTTTGTGAACACAGCAGTTGTGGTATTGTAACAGATAAAACCATATTACCACATGTTAATCTATCTTAGACTTCCTTGATAGGCAAAGGCTGCACTGTAGTTAAAGCAGAACACAAAATAAAAAAATACCCCTTCCAATATCAAATAAAAATATATTTTGCTGCAATATTCACATTTGTAACTTGTTGCTGCCCACTTAACACATCACATTGCACAACTGGACAGTGGAGGCTTCTGTGCTGAGAGCGCACTTATTGCGCACTCCCAGCACAGGGACTATGTTGTCAGACAGTTCTTCATGCCCACTAACGATCAGTAGCCTGCATGACTGGCCCCTGATCTTGTCACTGCCAGTCATAGTGGTCAGTTGATTACCAATTCTTCAAGCCCCCTCTCTTTAAAGAGTTGTTGGGTGAGAAGGGGTTAATAGGTAGATGTCCCCCTCTCCTGCAACCTTAATGATGGTCAGTATCATTCAACTTACTTCTTCTGAGCCCAGGCTGTAATTTAGCTGTCACTGTCTGTGAGTGGCCAGTGAAAGAGAAGCAGCACAATGAAGGGCTCATCTCTGTTACTCTGCTTCCTTCCTTTTCAGCACATGAACTGATTGCAACCTTGTGCTGCTCCTTCTTTCAAAGTTTGAACTTTTTTTTTTTTTTTTAATGAAGGATGCCAGGCAAGAGCTGGCTGACAGGACCACCCGTAAATCTTTTCAAGATTTGTATCAAACAGAGCTGCAGAGAATGTTGCTCTACAGTACTGTTTCTTTAGATATCCTATAGTGTTGTTTTAATTCTTAGTAGAATTGGAAGATATGCCTTATAGACCACCATGGGGATAGGTATTTCAAAGATCTGTTTTCTCTTTGCAAAAAAGAGAATTTCATGAAAAATAGATTACAGGTTCATTTAAGTACTGTATGTGTATTATTTTTGGGAGAATAAGGCTATCACTTAGTGTAATATTAGTTACACTAAGTGATAGCCTTATTCTCCCAAAAATAAGACACATCCAGTACTTAATGAGCCTGTAATCTATTTTTCCTGAAATGTTCATTTTTGTCTTTTGCAAATTTGTTTATTGTTTATGCATAGCACAAGTAACAAAATTGGTTGCCACACAGGGCGTAACACTACAGTTAAGTTTGATCACAGCAAACAAGAAAAAAGGAATTTGAAGAATTTAGAAATTTGGCGGAGGCTGAGAGCAATAGAAAGTTCTTTTTTGAGTTAAAAGTAGTTTTAAAGCCTAGACTTTTTTTTTTTTTTTTTACCTTAAGCAAATGTTCCAGTACCTGTATTGCCCCACCTCATACTTAAGCCTCACTCCTTTCAGCGCTGTGCCCACCTATAGTGGCTCTACCCACTCACAGGCTTTGCTTAAACAGCGGTAGCCGTTGGCTCCCACTGTCCTGTCAGTTAAATCCTTTGACGAGGGAGTGGGGTGGGGTTAAGCCACGCTGTCTGTGTCTATGGACGCAGGCAGTAATGCTTGTGATTGAGCCCGCTGATGTGCCACCATAGCAAGCGGCTTCCTGTGGTGGCACACTTGCAAGAGGAGGAACCAGGAGCACCAGTGGGGGACCCCAGAAGAGGAGGATTGGGGCCGCTCTGTTCAATTCTGTTGCACAGATCAGGTAATTATAACTTTAACATGTTTGTTTTTTAAGCATACATATCTGGATAGATTATTTTATTTTTTTTAAAGGAGTTTAGTGTCACTTTTAAGGAGGTTGTTACAACACACTCCTATTTCATTTTGTATTTTTACCCTATAGGAATCTCAGCCTAGATCCGGTCTTCTACAGTCATCTGTGATAACCATTTACACAATGTATTTGACCTGGTCAGCCATGACTAATGAACCAGGTATTTATATAAGATCACGTCATTATGACCTAATAGGTGCATGTGCTTTATGTCTATACATAGTTGATGCTGTTTTTTTTTTTTTTCCTTTTATTTCCCACTCTAAGATCGCAAATGCAATCCAAGCCTGCTTGGCATAATCGGATACAACACCACAACCACTCCAGGCCAAGTTCAGGTTGTGCAATGGTGGGATGCTCAAGGAATTGTGGGACTTGTCCTCTTTCTGCTCTGTGTCCTGTACTCCAGGTAAAGAAAAGTATCCATGTGGTATTTTAGAATGAATGTTCTCCTTCAAAGTAATGTTTCAGTAAAAATCAGAGGTAAAATTTGTAACGTTAAAAAGTGATCTACCCCGGCGCTCCCTTTTTCCTCTATCTCTAGTACGACTGCTGCCACAAGACACTCAACCCTAAGCATCAGAAAATAAAGTGTGCAATTTTTTCATGCACCAGAATTTGTAATGTTTGTATTATTGAACCTAAACTTTTTCGTGTGACATGCGCATCTGGTGAGTAGGCAATCTCCCCAAAAAATGAGATGTTGCTTTTAACATGGATTTGTTTGGCTTCTCCTTGTCAGTGATGATAGGTTTCTGGTGGCTGTGGTGTTCTGCTGTTAGATGGAGGGCTTAAATCTGACTTGATGGCTACTTTAGGGACTGTGAATGTGTAATGAATCTAACCCCTGTCATCTGTACAATAAAAATGGCGGTAATTCTTTTTTTTTTTTTCCGTGCCAGAACTTCTGAGACACTCTGTCACTTTCAGTGTCTGCTTAGTAAGAGGAAATCGACTGAGTCACTGACCTCCATCTTGTCAGTAACTAGAGCACTAATACAGTATTACAGTTTTGTTTAGACCCCTTTTGAGACGCTGTCTGCTGGTTTCAGGGAGCTCATTATGGCATTGGTGGCAAGGCGTGAAATTGTTGATAAACTCAGTCCACTGATGGCCCTTTCAGAAATCAAATATTCATTCAGATATAAGGCATATTTTCCATCCTGATAACCAAGGTCCTGCTATTTCACACCGCGCTGATGTAATTGTTATTTACGTCATACATAATCTAATCCTTGTTATTTGTGTCACAATTTAGATGTTTTAATTGTGCAGCACAAGACACTGCACAATATTTATAGGCATGGACCTTAAGATGATTGGACACTGGCAAAGCTTTAGCGGACACCCCCCTGGGTGCCTTCCGTATAACCCTACCCCACTCTGTGAATCCTCAGTTTTGTGCTAATGTCTGAAGTTGCTTGACTTTCTCTCCTTCTTCATAGAGAAAATCAACCTTGGCTTAAAAGAGAAGTAAGGGGATTTCAAAATAACAAACATACATGCTCACCTGGGTGGTTGAAGCATTATGATGCTGCATCTGTCCCCTGTTGCCTCTAAGACCAAGAACGGAGCAATCAGACTGTAGTCTTAGAGCAGAGAGCCAGCTGTCTGCTCTGCCCCTCCAACACTTACTGGAGTGGCTGGCTCAGGCTCTCGGCAGCGCACTGAGAGGCTAAGCCAGCTGCCAGTTAGGCATCTGGGTGGATCTTGACATTAAAGTCAGCATTTTCTCTAGAGTCTTGACCAGCTGAGTGATGTCAGCCGAGAGCAGACTTTAGTCTGTTCTCGGCTGAATACAAGTCACAGGAGTGTAGAACTAAATGCACTCTTGTGCCCACAGGAAAAGTAGGGCCAAAAGAGCAATTTTATTTTATCTTCTGATTTTTCAAACTCTATCTTCTAATGCCAACATAGACGTGACATATCTGGATCGGTGCAACCTCTGTAAAACCTTGGGAGCCACATCCAAACCCTATACTGTGGTGAATGGCCTGTTGCTTCGGGCACTGGATCCTGTGTGGGCGCTCACCTTGGCAATTGTGTGAGTTAGCCACAGGGTGCTATACAGATCCAGGGCCATGGTCCATTGCTATGGAACCCAGTCCCTAAGGATTGCTTTAGGGATATACCCACCGTGACGGGCAAAAGCTGGGCTTTATATACAGTCAGTGCTGATGGGGAATTCCTTTTGTGGAGACCTTGTTCTCCTGGCGGGGAAAGCCATCCCCATGACTATAACTGTATAGCCGTGACTATAACAGCTGCTATCAGTAATGTGCATGTAAAATCCAACGCGCTGGTTGTACCCAAGTTGATCAATCAGTTTGGGTAAATCCAGCCTGCCCATACATGATGCCGATCTTGGAAATTTAAACTGTCTATTGCCAGTTTTTTTTTTAAATCAAACAAGGTTTTATTGATCAACTGGTGCATACATAATATGTTTGCGGTAACACATGAACATGGTAACAGTACATTGATTGTTGTAAGTTCCGTACTTGTGATACTGGGTATAAAATACTTGTCATGTGGGGATATTCAGAGTATATACATTTGACACATGTAACTATACATCTAAACTCACATCCAATATATCACCCTGTACCTATTTAGTTACGTTAGACACAGGTAGCAGATTCTTGTAGCCAGCGATCCCATATTTTATTGTACTTGGTCGGGCAACCTCTATTAATATATATGCATTTCTTGAACGGTAATGTATTATTCACCTCCACCTTCCATTCCACCATTTTAGGAGGCGCTTGTCTCATCCATTTTTTGGCTATAACCTTTCTTGCTGCGAAGAGTGTTTCATGTAGAAATGTTTTGGTGTATTTATCAATTGTATCTGGCATTATACCTAGGAGACATTGTTTTGGGTCTAGGGCTAAGGGTGAGCCCATTGTATCGTGTAGAAATGTCACTATTTGTTCCCACAGGCCTTGAATCTTAGGGCACGTCCAGATCAAGTGAAAGAACGTGCCCGTCTCCCTCTCACACATCTGACATGTGGTGGGTCGTGTGCGTTTATATCTTGCCACTCAAAGGGGTGTAAGATATGCCCTGTGAAGTATGTAGAGCTGCGACAAGCGGTCTGATAATTTAGGGGACACAGTTTTGCAGGACTCCAATGCCTCCCCCCACTCCTCATCCTCGATTAGTCCACCTCTTTCCCATCTTGGTTTGAGATCGTATGCTATTTTAGTAGATACAGGGATTGAGAGCATGTTATAAAAGGCTGAGATCAGTTTATGAGGGTCTGTACTTTTAATTACTGCCATAAGAATATTAGGTGTGGGGTTTGGAAGGGAGTCAGGAAATTGTGACTGTGACGCATGCCGGATTTGTAAAAATCTGAAGAACATCTGGTTCTGAATTGTAAATTCTTAAGTGTATCAAAGGTTTTGAGATGTCCATCTTTCGATAAGTGGTGCAGGTAAAATACTCCCTGCGTGGACCATAGACATGTGTCATGAATTTTATTAAACTCGGGGAGATTCTTGTTATGCCATATCGGTGTGTAATCATTGATCTGTGGAGTTTCAAGTTTAGAGGCGGCTAAATCCCATATTTTGCTGTAATGATATAACCTGGTTTGTCTATTTTCTCCTAGCTCCATCCCCCCGAGCCCAATGCTATTGCGTATACCGAGTCCTTGGTGTGTTGTGCCCACTTTGGACATAGGAGCGTGAGGAATCTCTCACTGTCCGTTTTATCCAAGTGGAACATCTGTGACAGTTGTACTGCAATGTAATATGGGTTAAAGTCGGGGAGAACTGTGCCACCAAGGTTCGTTGGATTCTTGAGTGTTTGCCATGCTAGTTTGTGTCTGTTATGCCCCCACACAAATGGCTTAAGGAGGGACTCTAAAGATTTAAAATGCTTCAAGGGTAAGTAAACCGGAGTATGCCAGAGGACATACAGTATTTTAGGGAGTAGTATCATTTTGATTAAATTTATGCGACCCCAAACACCCAATGGTAGTTTGGACCAGACTCGTATTTTATTTTTAACCGTAGAGATGAGAGGATCTATATTGAGGGATACATAGTCTGCAGGGGATCTAGATATACGAATCCCTAAATATTTAATAACATCAACTCTCTGAATCGGTAGTCTGGCTTGGGAATCTGGGGGTGGGAAGCTATCAATTGGTAAAATTTGGGACTTGTCCCAGTTGATTTTCAGCCCTGAAAATAGTCCAAATTGTTCAATCGTGTGGAGTGCGGTATCTAGTGATGGGCCCGAATCTGCTAAATATAAAAGCGTGTCGTCTGCATACATACTAATTTAAGAGCCCATTCTAAGTCCTTTAATCTCCGGATTCGCACGGATGGATATCGCCAGGGGTTCTGCCGCAAGGGCATACAATAGTGGGGATAAGGGGCAGCCCTGTCTCGTGCCTCTACTGAGGTCAAACATCTGAGACGACCACCCATTAGCCACCACTCTGGCCCTAGGTGCCTGGTATAATAATTTAACCCATTTAATAAATTTCGGACCGAAGCCATAGCCCTCCAAGCATCTCCATAGGTACCTCCACTCCACCCAATCAAAGGCTTTTGCTGTGTCTGAAGTCACCACAACCGGTGAGCCAACCTCCTCGTGCGTAGCCTGCATATTAATATACAGTTTCCGGGGGTTAAACGAGGTGTTGCGACCAGGCATAAAACTAGCCTGTATGTATTAGTGATAAAATTACTTGATTAAGCCTAATAGTACTTTAGCTAATATTTTAATATCAACCTCTAAAAGGGATATTGGACGATAGGATTCTGGGTATCCCGGGTCCTTTCCCGGTTTGGGGATGAGGACTATTGTTGCCTCTGTCTTAGATGGGGGTAAAGTCCCAGTTTCAAAGAGATGATTGTATAATGTTAGTAGTTTAGGGACTAGTATATCGCTGAATTGGGAATAGAACTCAATTGGGAGTCCGTCTGATCCTGGGGATTTAGACCTAGCAAAATTGGCAATAGCTGTCGTAATTTCGTCTGTGGTGAGGGGTGCCTCAAGTAGTTAGATCTGTTCCTCTGTCAGCTGTGGGAAAGTCACCTTCTCTAAAAAGAGAGACATGGATTGTGTCTGTGGGAGCTGTCGTTTTGTATAGGTCCGCAAAAAAATCTCTGAACATGGAAGTTACTCTAGGTGGGTCTGTTATTTGTTGTCCTCCAGGGCCATGTAATGTGATGACCACTGGGGGTCTATCTTCTCTGTGTACCAAGTATGCCAGCAACTTGCCTGCTTTTTCCCCATGTTCAAACATTTTCTGTTTGGAAAAAAATATTTTTTGTCTAGCTTTCTGGTATTGTAGCTGGTTTACTACTCTAGTTTGTAGTTTGAGCAGATCTGCATTTGTGGGGGACGGGGTGGTGGCAAAGTCTCTTTGGCAGAGGTCTATTGCCAGTTTTGCAGCACAACCCGCCTTCTGAAAGGGTGCCCAATTGGTGTGCAGTCAGACAATGCCAGGGCGGTGGCCTACATCAACCATCAAAGGGGCACCAAGAGCTTGGCTGCCTTGAAGGAAGCAAACATGATCATCTCTTGGACAAAAACTCACTGTCTAGTGATCTTCGTGGTCCACATCACAGGTGACAACAACTGGAAAGCAGATTATCTTAGCTGCCAT
Organism: Lithobates clamitans; assembly: GCA_037952925.1. NCBI lineage: Eukaryota > Metazoa > Chordata > Amphibia > Anura > Ranidae > Lithobates > Lithobates clamitans. The sequence continues at coordinate 24,147,112 of JBBGZY010000039.1, forward strand.
CACCTAGATACAGGGAAATGGGCCCTTGATCCAGATATCTTTGATCTGATGTGCCAAAATTGGGGATTTCGGATGTAGATAGCCTAGCGTCCGGATTCAACAACAAACTACCTTTTGCTTGCTGCCAAAACCAGGTATCCTCCAGCTCTAACCCTTCCTTGGGATCCTAACCTGGGCTTCTCTGCTCTGCAGAAACCACCCTTTGAGCTTATCAGGCATATCCCCCTAGAGGATTTCTCATGCAAAGTAGCCTTTTTGGTTGCTGTCACGTCTGCTAGACCTGTTTCTGAAATGGCAGTCCTTTCCTGTAAAGAGCTTTTCCTTATAGTTCACAATGACAAAGTTGTCTTATGTCAAAGGCCATCCTTTCTTTTGAAAGTGGTCTTGAAATACCACCTCAATGAGGACATGTCCTCCCATCTGTATGCCCTACTGCTAAGCATCCAAGGGAAATCTCTCTACGGTGCCTGGATGTAATTAGCGTATACCTAAAGACTACTACTTCAGTCAGACAGATGGATTCCTTTGTCCTGTTCTCTGGACCTCACAAGGGATGCCCTGTTTCAAAGTCCAACATTTCATGATGGATACGAAATCGAATTGCAAGAGCTTACATTCTCAGAGAAATCTCCTGTATTTTTTCTTGTCCATTCTACCAGATCAGTAGGAGTTCAGGGGCTTTTCAGCACCAAGCCTCTGTAGCCCAGTTGTGTAAGGCCACCACCTGGCCTTCTGTTCATACCTTTTCAAAGTTTTATTGAACCACTCCCAATCTTCTGCTTATGCAACTTTTGGCTGCAAGGTTCTCGCAGCAGCTCTGAGGTTGGGTCTTCTGAACCTTGTGGAAACTGTTGGCACAGTGCTCTTTGTCTCATTGTTGCTTACCCTTCTTCATTGCTTGGGGTGTCCTATGATGTATGAATGTTCTGCCTGTGTCCTGCAGGATTGAGATGAGGAATCTTGACATGCCTGTAAATTCCATAAATTGCAGTACAGGATATGGGCCACCCTTCCTACAATTCCTTGGTTTACTCTTCATTGTTTGCTAACAAACTGAGGACTTACAGCAGGGGGTAGAGTTAGAGGGGAGGTGTCCAGGAGTGTCCTCTAAAGCTTTGCCAGTGTCCAGTCTCATGAAGGTACAGGCCTACAACTCGTGGTGTATTCAGCCTCTGTCCTGTACTTCAAGATCTGAAATTTACAAATAAGAAATGACTCTTTTTGTAACAATTTAGTTTGATCTAAGCATACATTAGTAATATGTAATACATACTGAAGTCCTTATTCTAATATTTATGTTCTGTTTGTACATTTTAGTATTCGGACCTCAAATAACAGTCAAGTTAACAAGCTGACTTTAACCAGTGATGAGACCACACTCATAGAGGATGGAGCCAGGAGTGATGGTTCTCTAAGCGACTCTGATGATGTTCACCGTGCTGTTGACAATGAACGTGATGGAGTTACTTACAGCTATTCCTTCTTTCACTTCATGCTTTTCCTGGCCTCACTCTATATTATGATGACTCTTACCAACTGGTACAGGTGAGTTAGATGTACTGCTATCATGTTAGTGATGTTACCATTTTCTTGTGTGCTGTATTTATATTTTTAATAAGAATGTGCAAAATACTTTCCTGTTCATACAGTACAGGATCCTGCTCTTTTGTTTACTTTAGCGGCAGGGACCCAGAGATGTAATTCGGCGCAAGGGAAAGCAATGGGATGGAAGTGTTTGAACCAGTGTCATTCATCATACTCTACTTGGACCTGCAACGCTGGATGACTTGATTGAAAGTGAATGTACATCGTGGGACTTTTTTTTTTTTTTCTTGTGAATGAGTACCTGCGTTGTGTACCCTACTACTCATTCACATAGGGGAAAGGTGTTATCTGGGGGTCCCCTTTATTGTTAAAGGAGACTTAGAAAATTTGATAACACTCCCCTCTATCCCCCACAACCACTGGATCAGGGGGGGGGCTTTTCTCAACATAGGGACAAGGTGTGTTGCAAGGCGCATCTTGAGAGCATGTGGCCTGGTATGGTTCAGAAGGGGGGCAGAGATGAGTTACTGGTGGTTGGGACACTGGTGAGTGTCGGCTCCCTGACAATCAGGATCCCTGAGCAGGAGTTTTCATATTTAGCAGCAGTAGTAACACAATCTTCCAGGGTCTCTCCATGGTCATTAGTTAACGAGTTATTCAGCAAACTTTTTCTGTCTGTTGGGAAAAGAAATGCACATTCTTTTGCAGGTAAAAACGTCCTTTTTTTTTTTTTAAAGCCTGTTAAGCATTGCACCAGCAATCAGCAGATCTGCTAGTATATCTGTGTGCCTGTACATCCCATACGGGCAAGCAAATACAATCTGACAGTAAGAGAGAATGCGTCATGGTAGTTCATTGAAAACTACAAGCTGACAGGCGCAAAGGCTGCCAGACCTTGTAGTTTTCCATTCACGGGATGCTATGAATGAGTGATGTGGTTGGGCGGAGTGCCGCTCAGCCACTTTTTTTTTTTTTTTTTTTTACAATAGTGAATGCTAGCAGGGAGGTAGAAGATCCCTGCTAGCGGTCAGATCGGAGATTTGGGGAGGTGCAAGGACTGGTCAGTCCTGAATATGGGTGTAACATGTTACGAAGAGTGAACTTATCCTTTAAGCTGGGTGGTTCAGACAGGGTCACCCATGACTCAAATTCCTGCTGATTTGGCCTGATTTGCTGATTAGTCACGTGTGGCTATAGTTTTTCATATCTTGTCATGAGCTTGAACTTTTTCGTTTGAAACCTTTTATAAATTCATCAAGATAAGTATGTTTTTTCCCATTGTTTCCCTAATCTATTCTGTTTACTTGGTGTGAAAAGCAATAAAAAAATTCTAAAGGATCTGACAATTCCACCACTTTGTCTTTTATATGATAGCAAGTGCCTGCCAGCACAACCTTGTAAAGAGTTTTACCACATTGCTGAAATAAGGGTATACTTGCAATCAGACAGCTGTAGCTCCTGTGCTGAGAGGACCAGCTGAGGACCGGGTCTCTTTTAATCAAAGTATATTCCCTTTTCTATAAAAGAGGGCAGCCTTTTTTTTTTTTTTTAACAGAAGAGGTTAATTTACTAATACTAAAGTGTGCAAAATCTGGTGAAGCTCTGCATAGAAACCAATTAGCTTCCAGGGTTTATTGTCAAAGCTTAATTGAACAAGCTGAAGTTAGAAGCTGATTGGCTACCATGTACAGCTGCACCAGATTTTGCACTCTCCAGTTTTAGTTAATCAACCCCGAAGTGTCACATGGGTCATAAAGACCAACCTTAAAGTGTTAATTTTATGGGGGAAAAAAATGTTATACTAACCTGCTCTGTTGCAGTGGATTTGCACAGAGCAGCCCAGATTCTCCTTTTCTTGGGTCCCTCTTCTGTGATCCTGGCCCCTCCTTCCTGTTCAGTGCCCCCACAGAAAGCAGCTTGCCAAGAGGGCACCCGAGCTGACTAACGGCTCCCTGTGTCCATTCAGACACTGAGCCCCAACACTGCCCCCCCTCTCCCCTGATTGGCTAGCTGACTGACGGTCAATGGCGCCGCTGCTGTGTCTCGGCCAATCAGGAGGGAGAATCTTGGATGACTGAGACACTCGTGGACAGAGAGGGACCTCAGGTAAGTGTGGGGGGGGCTGCTGCACACAGAAGGTTTTTTTATCTTAATGCATATTAAACTATTATATACACCTACACAGGTTCAACTGGATGGAATATTCTTTTTTCAGCCTTACCTACTATGCAATAAAAAAAAAAAAAAAAAAAAAAAATCTGCCTTTACAATCACTTTAAAGATATGGTGGGTTTATAGCCATCATAACAAAGTGCTGATTAGTTTGATCCTTATAATATGTATGATATTCTGGTGTAAGTTTAATAACTTGCATCTTCTTATCTTTTCAGTCCTGACTCTACTTACGAGACTATGACTAGTAAGTGGCCTGCAGTCTGGGTGAAGATGTCTTCCAGCTGGGTGTGCATTGTTCTGTATGTGTGGACACTTGCTGCTCCATTGGTGTTAACCAATCGTGACTTTGATTAGTATAAGAAGAAAAAGGTGTTTGTGTGCAATTTCTCTAACTGTGCCAGGAGCACTAAGCTATATAGACATTCGCCAGTTTTGCATGCTTTGTCTTAACAATTCCCTTGCATGATGTCACAGTATATGGACAGTAAAACTAGCTACTTGAAGCTGTGTTATTTAGGCATTTGTATTAACCATATGCATTGCAGTCCAATATTAAATTGCTTCTGTAGTTTTGACTTACTGAACAGTAGTATTGAGGCAAGAAAGTTTGTCACTGTATTCATTCAATGATCCATTGGTATTAGTGTATTTGTCACATTTTCGGTATGAATGTGTTCACAAGTCCTATGCTGTGTTAAAATAAAGTGATTCCTCACTTGAACATATTTAGTCCCGTGTTTGCTGGTACTGGACTACTTACCCAGGAAAAAAGCTTTACCTAAAACATACCCATAGGCAAGGAAGTATAAAACAAATTTACAGACAAATACAGCTCACTCCATCTAATCCACATTATGGTAGATGGGATATTTCCTGTTTAAACTAAGTACGCAGATTTTTCAAAATCAACTCTAAATTGTAGGCATTGCCATTTTTTATCTGAGAACATTATATGGAGCAGCTCCACCCTATTGAGTATATTGATGATATCTAGAAAATCACAAGGTTAAGTTATAGTGCAGTGTTTTATCGAACCTCTTGTCAACATCCGTGCATGGTTTGTGGATCTCCTTAAAAGAGCACTCAGCGGACTCAGATTGTATGACACACCATTTCATTTTTGTTCTGTTTGTGGAGATCTACAAAAAACATTTTGCTGAATAAATTGGAGAGGTGAAATACAGGTCAGTAGTTGCAGTGAATAATGCAGATTGAGAGATGGTATTTGTATTTCTATTTACATTGTGTGGTTATAGATTCTCTACAATATGTTAAACTGACAGTGTAGTCAGCATGTGCAATTTTCGTTGTATTATGTAATACAGCAAGTGTGTATGATTTATATATATTTTGTTTATGAATAAGACATGTTTAGTACTTGTTACTTTGTATGTGTGTGTCCTACATGTGTTATAAAACCAATATTGTTCCCAGAATGATTCATTAGCTCATCTTATTTGTACCTAACTCTGTGGAACCATTACTGTTTATCCCATTGAATAAAGCAGTAAACTGAACTTCATTGTGCTCTGGTTTTCTTTCTGCGGCATCAAATATATATATATATATATATATATATATATATATATATATATATATATATATATATATATATATATATATATATATATATATATATACAGGTAAAAGCCAGTAAATTAGAATATTTTGAAAAACTTGATTTATTTCAGTAATTGCATTCAAAAGGTGTAACTTGTACATTATATTTATTCATTGCACACAGACTGATGCATTCAAATGTTTATTTCATTTAATTTTGATGATTTGAAGTGGCAACAAATGAAAATCCAAAATTCCGTGTGTCACAAAATTAGAATATTACTTAAGGCTAATACAAAAAAGGGATTTTTTAGAAATGTTGGCCAACTGAAAAGTATGAAAATGAAAAATATGAGCATGTACAATACTCAATACTTGGTTGGAGCTCCTTTTGCCTCAATTACTGCATTAATGCGGCGTGGCATGGAGTCGATGAGTTTCTGGCACTGCTCAGGTGTTATGAGAGCCCAGGTTGCTCTGATAGTGGCCTTCAACTCTTCTGCATTGTTGGGTCTGGCATTCTGCATCTTCCTTTTCACAATACCCCACAGATTTTCTATGGGGCTAAGGTCAGGGGAGTTGGCTGGCCAATTTAGAAGAGAAATACCATGGTCCGTAAACCAGGCACGGGTAGATTTTGCGCTGTGTGCAGGCGCCAAGTCCTGTTGGAACCTGAAATCTCCATCTCCATAGAGCAGGTCAGCAGCAGGAAGCATGAAGTGCTCTAAAACTTGCTGGTAGACGGCTGCGTTGACCCTGGATCTCAGGAAACAGAGTGGACCGACTCCAGCAGATGACATGGCACCCCAAACCATCACTGATGGTGGAAACTTTACACTAGACTTCAGGCAACGTGGATCCTGTGCCTCTCCTGTCTTCCTCCAGACTCTGGGACCTCGATTTCCAAAGGAAATGCAAAATTTGCTTTCGTCAGAAAACATGACTTTGGACCACTCAGCAGCAGTCCAGCTCTTTTTTTCCTTAGCCCAGGTGAGACGGTTTTCGCGCTGTTTCTTGGTCAACAGTGGCTTGACACGAGGTATGCGGCAGTTGAAACCCATGTCTTTCAAGCGTCTCTTGGTGGTGGATCTTGAAGCACTGACTCCAGCAGCTGTCCACTCCTTGTGAATCTCCCCCACATTTTTGAAAGGGTTTTTTTTCACAATCTTGACTAGGGCGCGGTGATCCCTATCGCTTGTACACTTTTTCTGACCACAGTTTTTCCTTCCCTTTGCCTCTCTATTAATGTGTTTGGACACAGAGCTCTGAGAACAGCCAGCCTCTTCAGCAATAACCTTTTGTGTCTTTCCCTCCTTGTGCAATGTGTCGATGGTCGCCTTTTGGACAGCTGTCAAATCTGAAGTCTTCCCCATGTTTGTGTAGGCTTCAGAACTGGACTGAGAGACCATTTAAAGCCCTTTGCAGGTGTTTTGAGTTAATCAGCTGATTAGTTTGTGGCACCAGGTGTCTTCAAAATTTAACCCTTACACAATATTCTAATTTTGTGACACACGGAATTTTGGATTTTCATTTGTTGCCACTTCAAATCATCAAAATTAAATGAAATAAACATTTGAATGCATCAGTCTGTGTGCAATGAATAAATATAATGTACAAGTTACACCTTTTGAATGCAATTACTGAAATAAATCAAGTTTTTCAAAATATTCTAATTTACTGGCTTTTACCTGTATGTGTATATATATATATATATATATATATATATATATATATATATATATATATATTATCGTATTTATCGGCGTATAACACGCACTTTTTTTCCCCTTAAAATCAGGGGAAAGTCGCAGGTGCGTGTTATACGCCGATCCCCTGCGATCCCGAGCTGTCAAAAGTTAAAAATCGCCGACCGCGATTTGAAAATGGCGCCGAAATACACAGAGCCGGTCCTCGGCTCTTTCCGGCGGCTCTCGTTTACTTTCGGTTTCACTCGTAGCCCCGAGCGGAGCTATCCGAACCTACTCGGATAGCTCCGCTCGGGGCTACGAGTGAAACCGAAAGTAAACGAGAGCCGCCGGAAAGAGCCGAGGACCGGCTCTGTGTATTTCGGCGCCGGCGGCGCCATTTTCAAATCGCGGTCGGCGATTTTGAAGCACAGCAGCAGGGACAGGGGATCGAAGGCTGCACTGGGGCAAGGCTGCACTGAGAATGCAATGATGGGCATTTAAATGTAAGTTTTTTTTCCCTTCAACTTCCCTCCTAAAAGTTTTTTTTTCCTTAAAATTCCCTCCTAAATTGGGGTGCGTGTTATACGCCGATAAATACGGTATATATATATATATATATATATATATATATATATATATATATATATATATATATATATATATATATATATATTATAATATACCTTTTTTTTTTTTTTTTTTCTGAACAATTTTCAGTAATGGTGTGCAGTCCACCTCCATGTGAAATAGTACAGGTATTCAAATCCTTTACCAATTATAGTGCATATTTCACACCATCCCCCCCCCCCCTGGATTTGTGTAATCCAGCACTGGCGAGTCTGCAGATGGATACTAAACAGGCTGCAATGATGGGCATACATCAGGTTGCATTGATGGGCACTGAACCTTATTTTAAAATTTTAGGGTTTTTTTTTTTCTGACATGACATGCCCCTCTTAAAGTTAAGGGGCATGTCATACGCTGATAGATACGGTAATTCAAGGCTCCCTGCAAGGTAATGGGCATCTCATAATGGCACATTATGAAAGATATACCTTAAAACGAAGCCCTTCAGCGGGCTATTTTTTTTTTTACGTTTCCTTGGCCAACCACTTGTCTACGATCCTCAACGTTGCCTGTTTTTTGTGCTTCTTCAAAAGAGCTTGAACAGCACATCTTGAAACTCCAGTCTGCTTTAGAATCTTTGCCTGGGAGAGCCCTTACTGATGCAGTATAACTACCTTGTGTATTGTTGCTGTGCCCAGTCTTGCCATGGGGTATGACTTGTGACATGAAACTGTCTTCCACAACCTCAGCTTAGTAACAGAGTTAAGCTTCTTACATCTCTGTTTCAACCTACATATGAAATTGATGATCATTACCACCTGTTTGGTATAATTTGGTTAACCATACACCCGAATCTAAGGCTGGCCATACACTATACAATTTTTTTTTTTTTTTTTTTTGATTTACCTTCAACTATGTAGTGCAAGAACCTACCTGAATGCATACATATTAAAAAGTGTTTGTTTGGCCTCATACGGTTTGGTAACTCTAAAGGCCAATTGAATAAGAACATTGTATAATGTCACAGTGGTGTGGTGGGTAGCAATCTCACCTAGCAGTAAGCAGGGTCGCTGGTTCGAATCCCAACCACAACACTACCTGCCTGGAGTTTGCATGTTCTCCCTGTGGCTGCGTGGGTTTCCTCCCACACTCCAAAGACATGCTGGTAGGTTAATTGGATCCAGTTTAAAAACTGTCCCTAATATGTATGAATGTGTGAGTTAGGGACCTTAGATTGTAAGCTCCTTGAGGGTAGGGACTGATGTGAATGTACAAAATTATATATATATATACATATACACACACTTATGCAATGTGGGAAAAGCAACAGATCCCATGCGTTTCCTGCATCGTATTGCACAACATCCATGTGATCTGCAGCGGTGTCAATGTTATCTTAACACCACCCCGAAACAGATCGCAAAATGCAGTGCGATTGCCAGAATTGCATCGGTGTGAACACCCACACACTGTGATTCAGGTGCACCATTGTGGTGCAAATGCAATGCAACTTCAGCCATACAAACTGGTGGAATTCACAAGGCACAGACATCGCATGTGATGTGAACAGGAATGCAGTGCAAATAGCATGCAATGTGTGCAATTGCACCAGTGTGAACCTAGCCTAATCCTACAAAATCCCTGAATTAAGCTTCAAACCAGCATCACATTTTGGAACAAAGGGTAGTCAAATAGGATTTTTTTTTTTTAAACCGCTTACCTGTAAAAATCCTTTTCTTTCAATGGACATCACAGGACACAGAGCCACAGTAATTACTGATGGGTTATATAGGTATCACTGGTGATTGGACACTGGCACACCCTAACCAGGAAGTTCAACCCCCTATATAATCCCTCCACTTGCAGGGATACCTCAGTTTTGTAGCCAAGCAATATAGTGTATTAGAAGAGGGGCGGGACCTGTGTCCCGTGATGTCCATCGAAAGAAAAGGATTTTACAGGTAAGCTGTTTTAAATCCTATTTTCTTTCTTGAACATCACGGGACACAGAGCCACAGTAATTACGGATGGGATGTCCCAGAGCAATGCTATATCCTCATGCTTTCTCACATCCACCTAATAGAATCTGCTGAATGTACAGACTGAAGACCAAGTTGCAGCCTTGCAGATCTGAGCCATCGAGGCCCGGTGATGCACTGCCTAAGAAGCACCAATAGCCCTTGTGGAATGTGCCCTCTGAAACAGAGGAATCTATTGTTTCAAACTGTGAGCTTGAATGATCAAGTGTCGAATCCATTTAGAAATGGTAGCTTTTGATGCTGCCTGCCCTCTATTGGGACCCTCTGGCAGCACAAACAAAACATCTGTTTTGGAATCTGAGCAGTCCCTTCCAGATAGGCCCTAACTGCTCTTACTACATCCAAGGAATGTAGTGATCTTTCTGCTGGAGAACAGGGATCTGGAAAAAAGGAAGGTAGAACAATGTCTTGGTTACAGGAAAATCTGAAACCACCTTCGGTAAAAAAAAACTAGGATGAGGGCGCAGTACCACTCTATCCTTGTGTACAAATAAGGCTCTTTACAGGAAAGCGCTGCTAATTCTGATACTCTTCTAGCAGAAGAGATGGCTACCAGAAAAATTAACTTCCTTGTCAGCAAGACCAAAGGAATCTGACATATTGGTTCAAAAGGCTGTTTCTGTAACACAGACAGAACCAAGTTCAAGTCCCAGGGGTTTAAGGGTACCTTAACCGGAGGATTAAGGCGTGTCACCCCCTGCATAAAGTTTCGGACCAAAGAATGGGAAGCAAGTGGCCATTGAAATAATACTGATAAGGCCGAGACCTGGCCCTTGTTGGTACTCAAGGCCAGCTTCATCTCTAACCCCAATTGTAGAAAATCAAGAATTCTACCGATCACATACTTTCTGGGATGCCAACCCCTGGATTCACACCAGGATATATAAGCTCTCCAGACTCTATGATAAATCATTCTGGAAGTTGGCTTCCTTGCATTGATCAAGGTAGATATCACAGGACCTGAAAGCCCACGACTCTTCAGAACGTGGGTTTCAATAGCCAAACCGTCAAATTTGGCATTTGTAAAGCAGGATGGAACACTGGACCTTGAGATAACAGGTCTGGTCGTACTGGTAGTGTCCACGGCGAACCCACCGTCATCCTTACTATTTCCGCATACCACATCCTTCTGGGCCAAGCGGGAGCCACCAGAAGAACTGACTTCCTTTCCTGCCTGATCCTGCGAAGGAGTCGTGGCAGTAGCAGAATAGGTGGGAATGCATAAATCAGTGAGAACCGATGCCACGGAATCACCAACGCATCCGTCCCGCATGCAAGAGGATCTTTTGTCCTTGCCACAAATCTGTCTATCTTTTTGTTGAATCGGGATGCAAAGAGATCTACATCTGAGACCCCCCATCTTTGGCATATGTTCCAAGAGACGTCAGGATGCAGAGACCATTCCCCTGGAAGTAACCGCTGGCGACTTAAATAGTCCGCCTGCCAGTTCTCTATCCCTGGAATGAAAACTGCCGATATGCATGGCACATGCCTCTCTGCCCAGACTAAGATCTGAATACAGTTAAAGTGAATAAACACTGCGCTATCAAAAAGTTAAATGAATACCAAAAAAGTGGAGCAGCTACATACGAAGTGACAACAACCATGAAAATACTGTAAAGGAAAATGTAGCGCATAGACTGAAAATTCAAGAATAGGGAGGGTGTTAATATATGGTATCACCAACAACCACCATCCATAAAGTGAATGACTCGTGAGTCTCTCAACATAGAAAACTGAAGTCCAACAAGTGAGCAACATAATTGAAAAGTGTCTCACTGATTAAAGATAAGTGAATGTATAAAACAGCTGGTGTTCAAACATAGGCAAATGTTTAAATCCTCCAGGAAGAACAAATCCATCAGCTGGAAAGATCTTGATAAAGTATTGTGTAGAAAACTCTTACCGGATGGATTGGACTCCCTTGTCAGCGACAGGGAATCACTTAGGCAGGGTGCCCCTCAGGGCCTTGGAAGGGATATCCCGACTCTCAAAACCTTCTGGATCTGACTCTGCGTGGATCTCCAGGGGCCACCAGGTGGGTCCTCGCAAAGGATAGCCAAGGCACGGACTAGAGGAAACGAGACATCTCCCGTGGAGCTGCAGTAGATGCTGAATTTTCTCTCAGATGGTATGTGGAGAAAAAAATAACAAGCCTCCACATAGTGTAGATGAAAAAAGGTGGTTTTTTTATTGCTAAAAAGCCTGATTACAATAAAAAATGTGATCATAAATAAAAACAAGAAGGGCAACAGGAAGGATGCTGAAAGCGCCCGACGCATTTCGACCAATAGGTCTTCTACTGGGGCATGCAGACTAAGATCTGGTACACCTCTCTTTGAGCAGCTCGGCTCCGGGTGCCTCCCTGATGATTGACATAAGCCACTGCTGTGGCATTGTCGGACTGGATTCTGACCGGGCAACCCAGTAGCCCGATAGTCCAGGCCTTTAGGGCTAGATATACCGCACAGATCTCCAATATGTTGATGGGTAAGGTCCTCTCGGTCTTGGACCATACCCCTTGGACCGCAGACTGTTCCAGAACTGCTCTCCAACCCGACAGACTGGCATCTGTTATCACCGTCCAGGTAACCGGTAGAAAGGATTTCCCCTTCTGCAGGTGATCGGGTATTAGCCACCAATTGAGGCTGTGACGCACCGCATGAGACAGGTGCATCGGAAAGTCTAATGCCTGAACCTTCTTGTTCCAGGCCGACAGAATACTGTGTTGCAGCATTCTTGAATGAAACTGAGCATAGGGAACTGCTTCGAATGAAGACATCATCTTCCCTAGTAGCCTCATACAAAGGCGGACAGAAGGACCCTTCTTGGTCCTGACTGCCAGAATCAGCTCTTTTAAAAGCAGTGATCTTTGCCTGAGGTAGAAATATTTTCTCCTGGCTTGTATCTATGATCAGACCTAAATACTCCAGTCTTCTTACTGATTTTAGGAAAGACTTTTCTAGGTTGAGGATCCAACCCAGGTGTCCCAGATACCTGACTGTGGTCCTCAAGTTTCCGTTCAAGGAGGCTACTGACTGGTCTATCAAGAGCAGGTAGTCTAGGTATGCTATGACAGCTATACCCTGAGCCCTTAATCTGGCCAGAGGAGGAGCCAAGACCTTTGTGAACACTCGAGGTGCAGTGGCTATCCCAAAGGGCAGAGCCACAAACTGGAAATGGCACCCTCCTATCTCGAAGCGCAGAAACTTCTGATGAGCAGGAAAAATAGGCACATGCAGATATGCATCTCTGATGTCTATCGATGCCAGAAATTCTCCTCCCTGCAGGGTGGAAACTACTGTCTGAATTGATTCCATGTGGAAGGATTGAATCCTTAGGAATCGGTTCAGATCCCTTAAATCCAGAATGTGTCTGACAACCCCATTTGGTTTTTGGACCGTAAAAAGGTTGGAATAGAAGCCCAATCCTTGATCCTTCGCAGGAACTGCCACAATGACCTCCTGCGACAAAAGTACGCTAGAAGGAGCGACTGCTTCTTCTCTGGATCTCTGGGGACACTTGACCTGAGGAAACAAGAAGGAAATTCCTGGAACTCCAGCTTGTACCCTAAGGTTACCGTGGAGATTACCCATCTGTCCTGGAAATCCTCCTGCCAGAGCCTTGAGAACTGTCGCAGTCTTCCCCCCACTCAAGTGAGCGGGGGCGCCCCCTCATGCAGAGGTCTTAGTGTTTTGCCTAGTAGGCTTCTTCCCCCAGGACTTCTTTTGTCCCTGGGGTTGACTCTTGTCTCTGGACCCAGATGAAGGAGGCCGTCGAGACTGCCTGGAGGCTGAAGCCCCCGGCGCTGGGGAAAGAGTCCGTTTGAAAGAGGATGCTTACTCTTCTTAACAGGTAAGAGTGCTTTTCCCACAAGAGATTCGCTTGATATAGTTATCCAAGTCTTCTCCAAACAACCTTTCACCACGAAATGGAAACCCAGCCAGGAGCTTCTTACATGGTGCTTCGGCTGACCAATTTTTCAACCATAGGATTCTACGTATATGCACCAACCCCAGTGAAAGACGGGAGGTTTGCACGATAGAATCTCTGATGGCATCAACAACAAAGCATAAGGCCACTGGAAGGTTAGCCAACCCCTGGGCCTGCTGTTCAGGTAAAACCTTGATGACCTGTTTAACATGGTCTCTTAAGTACTGACAGACTCCAATCGCTGCTACTGCAGGTTGAGCCACTGAACCTGCATCCTTCAAAAAAAATCCTTCAATGGGGATTCCATCTTTTCATCTACAGGATCCCTGAGCATCTGAGTATTGTCTACAGGACAAGTCAGACTATTATTAACAGAGGAAATGGCCGCATTAATGGCAAGTATTCCCCACATTTTAAAAAACTTTTCTTCCATAGTATAAAGTGTAGAAAACTTTTTCGGCGGAAAAAAACGTTTATCTGGGTGATCCCACTCAGCATAAAGGAGCTTTTCAAGTAAATTATGAACAGGAAAAGCCTGTGCTGTTTGAGGTTTCAGTGACCCTAAAGAAGAAGAGGGTTCTTTAACGGATTCAGATATGGGCAACTTAAATGTGGAGCGGACCAATCCATAAGGATCTGCACTAAGACTTTCTCCTCTTGGGAAGTCGCAGAGGGTCCCTCTCCACCTGATTCCTCCAAAGACGAATCATCCGTCCCATTCCGATCCTCTGAAAGGGATTCCTCTCCTTTTTCCCAGAGCTCCTCTTCCTGAGGGTCTTGGGGAACAGAGGAAGGCCTAGTGCGTTTTCTTCCACCAAGTGAAGACGTAATCACAGCCATTAACCTTTCCTCTAAACCATTAATGATTGAGGAAAAAACCTCCTGTGTAATATATACAGGGGCTGAAGTGCCAGAAGCACGAATAGCCCCTGACGGCTCTCCCTGGCTAGCTGTCCCTGGCCCCTCGGGGGGGGGAGGATGCTGCAGACAGGGGGCCCTCAGAACCTGAACGCGATCCCTTAGTCTCTGGTTCTTGGGGTGCTTAAACCTCTTCTACCCATAGTGCAAAGCAACAAGGTGGAGGTATCACAAAATTAACACTGACTCTGGCTAAAAGCCTTGCTACCCAATGCCCAGTCTGGTGTTACTTTAATAAATGCTGCCTAGGAGAAGGCCTGTATCCCACCTTACATGCGACCGTCAGCTCTGTGTCCCTCCAGAAGGCTTAGTGCCTTTAATAGCCTGCAGCCGGTCCTGTGGGCGTCTGAGCACACTGTGCTAACACCCCGCCCCCTCCTTAGTTTTTTGAAAAAACGAGCGCTTCCCGCGCTATCCGACCCTTCTAAACCAAACATGGAGGAGGGAGGGCGAGGAGGAGGAGGGATAGAGGCTGGTAATGATGGGCCTGCCTGTGTAATGGCAGCGGCCGCGAAAATGCAGTGTTTAACCACCATACAGATCTCCTGCGGCCTCCCTCTAGTCTGGGGGGAGATATCCCTGAGGAGAGCCCCCCATCCCATCCTACCTGGAGCCGGACAGAGGCGCTTGTACAGTGTTGAACACTTGAGACAGACATCAGCATGAAAAGGTATGTGCTCTTGGCAGCCCCCGGTGGTCACAATAGGCATAGCATGCATTTACCTTAAAAAGGAGAAACCTACTAGAATTAAAAAATTCTGTGGAATCTCCTTACCTTATCCAGCCGCAGGGTTCTGTTGTACAGACCCAATCTTCGCCTCTCACGGTGGGCTCCGTTTGAAAAAAACATCAGAGACTGGGGCCCCCTACGATTAGGGGGATCCACAGTTCTGGCCCTGTAAAGCACCCGGCTAGAAAAATAATATATAAACATACACGAGTATAAGCTGACCCAAATATAAGCAGAGGCACCTAAATTTTACCACAAAAAACTGGGAAAACTTATTGACTTGAATATAAGCCTAGGGTGAGAAATGCGCAGCTACTGTAGGTGGAAAAAAGGGTCAACAATGCCTATTTGCAGCCATAGGTCCCCCAAACTTTAAACTCGGTAGTTAAGGGTTCCTAGATGCCCCCTAGCTGCAGCCAAAATTTGGGGTCTCTGGACCTGAAATGACACTACTGCAGATGAACTATATCTATATAAATAAAAAAAAGAGGAACAACAGATCTGTTTATTGAAGTAAAACATGTCACAGCCGTCATAAAGCAACCGTTAGTAGTGCATGAATGGGTTTACATATCAGACCCACTGTATAACTTAACAGAAATGTTCATTGGTCCCCCAAAACAAAAAACACACACTAATAAAGGACAGGCACTTTTGTTCCTAGCTCACGCTTTATCGATGTCCATACATATATACTGTAATTCCAGCATACTGTTTATATACATAAATGTACTACCTGCACAATACTGATGCAGACCAAGGCACGCTGCACTTCATAATCCGATAATAACCCAGACCAGCATAACAAGATGCTTGGTGTGTTTTATCCTTAAAGAAAGTGCAGTTTTATTAGTGCTTGTGTTACAGGAAGAAGAATGTGTGTACACCACAGAGCAGGTGTATATACATTACATATAAAAAGCAACATGGAATAAATGGGACTTTGGTGAGAGTTTACAACTAAAAGTAGGCAAAAGATAAAATAAGCCTAGATTATGTAACCATTGTTTAAAATAACTTGCCCTTAAAATGCAAACAAATCTAGCAGATTATTTTGTGCATAAACAAAAAAATGTGAAATTGCAGTGTCTAAAAAAAAAAAAAAATAAAAAAAAAAAAAAAATGCAAAAAACACGAGGGAGAAAAACAGTACCAAAATGATACTTGAAATAAATAGTTCATCATTTTGATGAATATATACAGGCGTACAGTATCCCAGGTATTTAACTGTCCAATAGAGACATGTCACTGTCCAGCGGTGCAGGTGCAAGTTCACATAAATAGAACAAAGTGGCTTCATTAGCCTCAGCCTCAGTCAGGGGCTCTAGACGCACCAGTTTACTCTGCGTGGGCTCCGAATCCAGACTAGATTCTAGAAAATTGTCTATATCATTTGCCTTGGCAGATGGGACCTCTGATGTGAAGCCTCCAGTGTCTCCATCCAGAAAAGCCATGAGTGGGTAAGATGTGTATTGTACAAGCTGTTTTTCTAAAAATAAAACACAAATGATTAAAAACATTTTAAAATGACACTTCATTATTCAAATAGAATATTTTTAATAACTGCCGACATCTACATTTATGTTTACTACAACAAATGCTTAAAAGATGTGAGTCTCATCATTGAACAGTCATTTCCTCATAGCAACCAATAAGCTGGTTTCACATTTTTCTACCCTACAGACATGAGACATTATTTTCTTTGAACAGCATAATGCTTTACCTATGACTTCAGGACTTTCAATCAGGATTTTTTTTAGTGGAGAATATAAAATCAGTAGCAGTTTGAGCCATAAGGTCATTGTGTCATGTGCAATGCCATTTCCTGGCCCAGCTACAGTTCTGCATCAGAGCCAACAAAGCAGCTGGTATCTCTTTGCCCTTAGAATTGCCTTTTATAAATAAACTATCCAGTAACTGGACTTTCTTTTGCCGTTTGGCATAATAAAGTAAAAGCAACAGGCAGACTTGTTTAAACTATACAGCATGATGTTTCAGATATCCATCTAGCATGTTTACAGCCATTTGCTGCATCTTAGCTGAGCAAGGCTAGAAAGGTTTTAATTAGGAATCTTCTGATAGTTAAAGTACAAGTTCCTGCCAAATTATATATATATATATAGATAGATAGATAGATATATATATATTCACTCAAATTCATTTTCACATCAAGGGACATAGATCGTCTTCATTTTCATTACGAATAGGGTTATGCTGCCAACCTTCAGGTGATTGAATACTGGCAAACACACACACACACTTTCTGCATCTGTGAGGAGTACAGAGGTTGGGTGGGGAAGGGACATTCTCCTTCGCCTCATAGGCAGAGCAAAGAAGGAACATGCAGAGCAGTATTCCAGCTCCTTTTTGAGCTCCCTCCTCTCACAAATATCGAATACACATAGAAAACTTCTCAGAAGTGACTCATGCTGATAACACTTAGGACTTTGGATATAAGCAAGTAAAACACTACAGATATATGTGCTTTGTTTACATTTCATGACTGGGGATTACAACCACTTTAAAACTTGTTAGAACCACATGCAGAAGCCTGCAAGACACACCTACCAAAGGTAGCGTCCTCAGCAGCTCTAACATCCACATGGTAAAATATCTGTGGACAACATAAACCAAAGACCAGGTAGCAACTGTACAAACTTTAAGCTACAGAAACCTTATGTCAAATAGCCCAGGAAGCAACCACAATTGCTTGGGGGGAGGGGGGGGGGATTTTGTTCCTTTATACCACAAGTCTGGGAAATGTCAATGCATCCACTGGGGAATTCAAGATTTGGAAGTTGTGTGACACACGTGACAGCGCGAGGAGAAGAAAAAAAAAAAGCCAATAACCGGCTTCTGTTTACCACGTGATCAGCTATCAACCAATGACAGCTAATCACGGAAAGGGTTGCTGAGAGTAGCCCTTTACCGCGATCTGTGATCAGCCAAGTCCAAAGGACTCGATCACAGAGCGTGTGAGCAGCACAATCACGGGAGGACACCTATGGACGCCCTCCCAGGACTGGAAGCCCACGCTGTAGCAGTCTTTCCAAAAAAGTTGGGATGCAGTGTACAAACAACTTATGCAGGAAAAACTCAAAGGCCCTTTTGGGTTTGATAGAAACCCTATCTTCCTTGTCCTCCACCGATTGCTCCTCTTGCAAGTATGCAGCAATGGCAGATGAGAATTCCTTCCTTGTCACAAAGGAACTGGGGGAAGGTTTCCCGGAGGTGGTGGAGACAACAGATAGGTGGAGGGAGAGATATGGAACAAACTTATGACCAAGATGATGCATGAGGGGGCTGAGTCCAGGTTCCTAACTACCTGAAAAAAAACAAACAACCCCCCCCCCCAAGCCCCAACATCCCCTCCTCTCTTCCATCAAGGGAGGCACTGGCCTGCTGAATATATTACATTTATTTTATATCCTTGCTGGACACAGCGGTCCAAGCCGAGAGAGCATTGTGCCAGGAAACGCTAGTGCACTGGTTACCCCAGAAGATTGCTCAATCCAAACCTGCCAAAGCATCGCTACCCCCACAAGGAAAGGTGTGCGCGTGTGGCCACTAATACTTACTCCGATCAGTAGTCAAGAAGGAAAGCTCTGCTATGACCCTTACTTCCACCATAAAGGTCTGCTGTGATCTGTCAACCCACCTGGTAGACCCTGCTGTGGCCTAATGTCCTCAGCAAACAGCTGCCTGGAGCATGCAACGCCTATGTTGCAGAGATCATTAGTCCCTTGAGTGCCTGTACTCCACCACTCTAACAGGAGTTCCAATATAACTACTGCCAGGGCACTCCACCCATCACATGCAGCTCAGCCAGTTGGAGTGAATGCAGAGGGCAGAGAACTATCTCTGTCTCCTGCATTTGGTGCCCTGAGCCTCCCGGACCGCACTAAGCTCTGCTACTGCTATGTAGCGCTTTGTAAAGGGGTCCATTCCCAGAGTCCAGTGGGGACTGCCAACCTTTGAGGCCATCCCTGCATCCAGGTACTATTCCTCTGAGCATTGACAAGCTGTAAGATATGGATCTGCAAAGAGCCAGTCTCCTAATCCCAAGATGAAACAGTTGAGAAATCTAGCTATTTTTGTGCAGAGAGCTGCACAGATGTGACCATAGCCTTCAGACACTAGCAAAAAACTGAAGCCCTAACAGGAGGACTTTTCTTGCCAGTGTCCAATCACCTGAATGTGGCAGCACAATCCTATTGACAAGATGAAGACGCTCTGTGTCCCGTGAGGTACAGTAAAGAAAGAATAGGTCCAGACCCCGCAACACAACCAGCCGTATTTATCTCCTCCAACTACTGTGACCCCTCACACTGTCTGCAACCCAGGTGATAAAAATCTAGTAAAAAGAGCACCAATCCTAAGGGGCCAAAACTGCAATTATCATCCAGTGGGGAATATCTTATTAGAGGTAGTTGCTGCTATAGACACCAGAAAGACTGATGTCTATAGCAGCAACTACCTCTAATAAGATAACAAACCACAAAAAGGCACAATAAGCTTCCTGCAATCAAATATAAGGCATGTCTAAATCGATGTACATTTAGAAGCTGGAGGCCTTGAAATATTGTCTCGGCAGTAGGTGACACTTTGCTCAACCTTGAAAATCTGTGTGCAGATATTCTGCTTCCTGGTTTCCCTCCCTGCTTGTGTAATTGAGCCACACACACAGCAATCTTTTAGGACCTACTCACTTCACAACTATACTGCTGACCGAGGGAAAGGGAGACACTCTATGATTTTGCATAGGTGTCCTGGATGTGCAGTTAGTTAGAGCTGTTCATTTGACTGGATATTAATGTCATTTGTGGTATCTTGATTTATCATGAACGAAGCCTGTTATTTCCTTACTAGCTACACAGATTATGAAGCTGCTACTCTGAATGCCATTCCAGTGATCCTTGCATGGATTCCTTTGGGACTTTCCCATTTTTAACCCCCTTACATTCTGTATGCTTGATATTCTGTTTTTATATCCTTTTGATATTAAAAAGTACATCTATTTAGATAAGGTTTAATTGCATGTAGCTTAGAATAAAAAATAGCTACAAGCAATACAAATCAAAACAAACCTGATTTCACACCATCTGTATTGAAATTTGCTGGTCCTGGAAGAACTTCACTGTTTTTTGTCTCAATTCCTTTGGTTTCCAACTACATCAAAAAGAAAAAAGAAAATTATAAAACCACAATCTTTAAAGGTAAAACTAGAATGCAGAATATAAATGAGAATACTACTTGCAAAGAGGTTGATTGTAGATTCCATCGGCAACAGAAGCACCTCTTGATGCAAATATTATTTGCATCAGAGGCAGTAAATAAAATCATAAAAAGGGATTACACTCGTGTTTCAACAATGTAGTCAATTGTTTTAGTAGACAGTCAACCATAGCTACCTCCAAGACATGTTGGAATCCAGGGTTGTGCAAGGACCAGAAGGGATGACAAGGCTGTAGTAGAAACTTCCATTACGCTAGATACAAGCTACTTGTCTAGAAATACAATGCAAAATGTTTGGATAGCACATTTAGGTTTCAAACAAAGGATTCTGAGCAGTATGCAGGTACACAAAAGGGGTTGATAGCAAAGAACACCATTGCTAGAACCCCTGTTGAGTCTTTATTGCTATGAGGGCTCTTATCGAGACATTTTCTCTCATTTCCTGTCTAGCTGAGACAGGAAGTACGATAATTCAACAGGGGAGGGGGAGGAGAGGAGGAAGGAGAGATTTTTAGTTTACCTGTAAAATTCCTTTCTTGAAGTGCATCCCAAGACAGGTTTTTCTTATTCTTGATTGCTTGGGCAATAGACAATGGGCAAAAATAACCCCAGGCATAACCCCGCCAGCACAACACAACCTAAATCCTAATTCCCAATATCACGGGACACAGGATTTTGCCTATTAATGACTACTTCTAATGTCCTAAAGCACTGAACAAGAAGGGTGTGCAGCACAGTAACAATCCCAAAAAAAGAACTGGGAAAAACCCCAATTATACAGCTACTTACAGGACAACCCTCCAGCCGAAACTGGAGCCTGCAGAGGCAAAAATATCTACCTGTTAAAATACAGTAAACACGTGAACAGAGGAGGACTAGGTGTCAGCCTTATGAATTTCAACAGCTGCGGCTTGATGCTGAATCGCCTGGCAAACACTTGACATTCCTGGTAAAATGTGCCTTGACTGGAAAAAGGAGGAACTTTGTCCTTTATGCCAGAGGTCTGAGAAATTAGTTGTCGGCTACACAGAGAAACAGTCGATCTGGAAGTAGTCTGTCCCTTCAGCTGGTCTCATCAGGCAGACAAAAAAGGAAATCAGGCTGCCTAAAAGAAGCCGCAGCAGGACCAAGACTGATTTTTGGAGGTTCAGTACTCAAAACACACAAGGACCTGCACTGCCTGACATATGTTGAGTCTATTGCTCTCAAAGGAGCAGGTTGTCCAGGTAACCCATGGTGGGGATGACTAAGGTTTTCAAAAAACAGAATTGGAGCCAACACCTAGGGAGGAGTGGGCGGGCAAAATGGCAACATTGAAGCCGTAATAAGGTTTCCATAGATGCTTTGAAACTTTTCCTGTTCTTGTACAGGAACAATTACACAATGAGGCAGCAACCTTTCCAGTGCTGCGAAGAAACTCAACCTTCTTTGAGACACCAAAGAGACACTTGAGTGTGTAAAGCTTCAGAATTCCAGCTTGTAACTTCTTGATACCACACTGTGGACCCATTCAACTGCAATGTCCAGACAGCTGATAAGACCGACAAGCCCAACCATCCCTCCCGGGGCACCGCAATAGTGGGTGCACCCCTTCACTGGGGGAGGGGGGGCAAGGATGACTCTGGACTTGGTTTTCAGGTTCTTCTGCTTCGGGCCTGAAGCCTTTGGCTGAAAGGAATACATTTTTGACAGTCGAAAAAGGCCCTGGCCGCCACAGTCATCTTCTACTATGACCCATCTAATAATGACCAAAACAAACGCTCACCCAGAAAGATCAGCCGCTCTATTAGCTTTCAGTTCATCAGTCCAGCATTTGAGTCGCAGGATTCTCTTCATATGGGACTGTCATAATGCCCAGTCTAGAGAGTTGCCTAATGGAATCTACCAAGGCATCCACCAAGAAGCTCAAGGTTCTGAGGAACTCCTACAGGTATTGTCCAATGGCAGGATCCTCAGGATAACACTCCCTGGATCAGACCATACGTTTTTCTCACATATGCTTGCCATATTCCCACTGCTCCTAAAGAGGACATCTTAGAGAGGGCTTTCCACCTCTTACCTGTAGAGTACTTCAAGACCGCAACCCTGCCGACCCGGACCGTCGGGAACTTATTCAGGTAAGAAATAGCCAGTTCCATGGCTGGAGAACGTCACACTATTTTTTACAGAACTACTCCTCCAACTGCTGAACAAACCATATTGGAGGCACCCTTGTCACTCAGCATACATTACTTCCTGCAAAAGAGGATGCACAGAAAGAGGGGAAGAAGGACCTAATATTCATCTCAATCTAGTGAAAACCCCTGAGAGCTGTTTGCACAAGCCTGAGATGGCTGCAAAAAATTCACTGCTAAACATGAACTGGAGGAGTGTGCCCCTTAAGCACTGCAAAAGCTAAACAAGGGCAAGAATTTAAAAAACGGACCTAACCCTGAGGGGTGCCATTACAGAGGGTCTTCCCTACCCTAAGAAGGGACTTTAGAGTTCATCCCTTTGTCCCCCCCTCCATCCACAATGGCTTGCTGAGGGATATAAAGCCTCAGCTCACAAAGGAAATAATGCAGCCTCCCAGCTAAGAGCGTTTCGTCCCACCAAACACCACCTATTGGCTTAGTGACCACCACCACTGGGTCAGGATACTCACTGTTTTGCCTGTACTGTGAAAGGAGAGGTCCTCCCGTAGGAGCTTATCCAAGCGTTAGAAAAATGGCATCTGAGTAAGCACCAGCGTATGCGCATACCAGACATTTAGAACTACCCCTTTCCTCCACCACATACTAGCTCATTAGGAAACGAATCCCCCGCACCGCCTCCCGGTCACCGCTGAGGGAGCTGACATGTTCCCTCTGCGTTTCTTCCAGGTTTGTGGCTCCGGCGCTATGAGTGGCCATAGCCACGATGACGTCACTCCCGCGCATGTGCGGGAGTCCTTCATTTCAGCAAGGAGCTCTGATTTTCTGGCAGCATCCATCGGCCCTTCAGAGTGTATGCGCTGCTGACGTCAGTGGCTGCATGCAAGGCGAATATCTCCTAAACCCTACAGGTTATGGGGATATTTATTTTACCTACAGGTAAGCCTTATTATAGGCTTACCTGTAGGTAAAAATCACATAGCGGGGTATACAACCGCTTTAAAGACAAATTACAGGAATTCAGCTCCTTTGTAAAAAAATAAATAAAAATGAAGGCTTACTGAGTCCAACAAGGTGCGCGACACCTTCTAACCTTAGCTCTTATATTTATTTTTATATCGACAGCTTTATAGTACTCCTGGAAGGCAGCCATTGCTGTAGTTCTGGGAGAGAGACGATGAGCTCAGAAGGCTGTGCATTTTCAACAGGAGAGACGCTGCAGCTGCTATGCTTGCCCTTCCCCTGCAAAATCACAGAAGCCCTAGTATTATTTGAACAGATTCACAAAATACAAAGGCTTCTGTAAATCGGCAACAGAGGGAAGGGGTGGGCTCTGTGGGCTTCTCTCCTTTCAGATCCCCAGAGTGTCTTGGTAGAGAAATACAATCAAATGTAAAAAAAAAAAAAAAATACAGGTAAGCCTAAGAGAAGTCATGCAGCTCCTTGGCCTTAACTCATAGTGTGCCTTCACTTTTTTTACAAAGCAGCTGAATTCCTAAAATTCAGCTTTAACCGAAATGGAGAAACCACCCATTCTTAGCCCCTGTACATGCACATACACAAAATAAAACACTGTGGAATTGAAAAATAAATAGCTTCATACATCAACTAGGAGATCTCGGTCTATGCTGAACTGACGTCCCGACAATAGTGCTTTGAAATCGTCTAAGGTGCAGTCGATGCTGTCTAAATAATCCAACAGTTCAACTCTGCAAATAAAGTGAACAAGTTAAAGCCATGTAGAGGTTTCTTCATAGTAGACAAAAAATGTTAGACTAGACAAATCATATATCCAACTAACTTTCCGAGGAGATTAATATTTTGAGAAATGACACCGCTTTCATTAAGAATGGAATCCATCATGGTGACAGGGTCTTCTGCAGTAAGCGAGGACTGGTTATTAAGCTGAAGAGGACCAGACATTAGTGGGCTTGAGATGTATTCTCGGACTGGGCTCAGTGGACCAATCAATTCTGAATTTCTATCGTCTGGCAGAGTGGAGGCATCATCATCCTCAACATCATCCTCCACTATTACAATTTCAGGTGAAAGCCGGTCACTGAGGGGGAAAAAGAAAAAAAAAAAAAATTTAGTTTTACCTTTGAAGAAGTAGGTGCCAAAAATCAAAAGCTAATGCATGAAATGTTGAAATCCTGGTATGAACTTTTCTGCACACTTACATAGGTCGAGACACTACTGTGGTGTCCCTGCAGGCTGTTTTTTGTTTTTTTAATGGGAAAGAGTCACTTAATAAAAAATTAGAGACCCGTCTTAAGACAGAACTACCGGTCAATATGCTATACGGCAGAGGTTTGTGGATACCTTACCATTAAGCATATATAAAGCTACTTGGTCATGCCTTTCCAAAACCACAGCTATGAATATGCAGTGGTCTTGTCCTTTGTGGCTATAACAGTCTGCACTCTTCTGGGAATGCTTTCCAGAACTTGTAGGAATGTGCGCCCATTCAGTAATAAAACCATTTGCCAAGTCAGGTACAGATGTTGGAGCAAAGGACTTGGGCTCAATTAGGTTTCCCAAGTCAACCCAAAGGTGTTAAGTGAGGTTGGGGCCAAGGCTCTGTACAGGCCACAAAAATGTGAACACCAGACACCTTCTGATGCTCACTCTACTTACCCCTGGGTTTACTGTCAGCACTGCCAGAGCAGCTCCAGTAGTCCAGGGATTTCAAATCCCTGCCCCCCCCCCCATTTTTCAGGCA
Source organism: Lithobates clamitans (assembly GCA_037952925.1). Classification (NCBI taxonomy): domain Eukaryota; kingdom Metazoa; phylum Chordata; class Amphibia; order Anura; family Ranidae; genus Lithobates; species Lithobates clamitans. The sequence continues at coordinate 24,172,356 of JBBGZY010000039.1, forward strand.
TTGCTTCCAGGATGGACCAAATGGATTCTGCCTGCTCACAGTCTTCTATGGAATGTACACTGAGCTGCCCAAGCACAACTCAATCTACATTCCAGCAAAGCACCTGTGTGCTGGGATGACTGCATTCCTGCTCATGCACAATATCAACATCATTCCGTGCCAGCCAATGGGAACCACCCCAACCCAGCTCCCAGTAGAAGCTAGTTAGAAGGTGCCAGATCACAATGTCAGACCATTGAAGGAAGGCAAGTATCGGGGAGTTCAATTCCGCTTTAATGCAGTATTAAAAACATTTCAGAGTTGAAAACACAAAGCAACATTTTTACTTACTTCAGCGTGTCAGAAGAATGATCAGAATTTTCTTGAGCAAGTACATTTCTCTTTCCTTCTTCCTCTATATTGTCAGTTATATCAAAAATTACTATATCATCAGAAATCTCTCTGTTTAAGCCATCTCCCCTATGGGTCATCTGCAAAGAATTTTGAAAAGTGAAGCTTTAATATAGACTGTGAGGTTTAAAGTGCGCAAACAGGAACGCCCAAACAACCTGCATTTAAAAATTTCATAAAAACATAATTTTTCTTATATTGCACTTTCATAAATCGGCCCCCAACAACTGTAGCTCTACAATTCTTTAGTTCACCTAAATTAAAAAGATCTAGCACACAGCTACGCAACCTAAAGAGGTTTAGGATATCAGTGAAAAAAAAAGTCCTGCTCAAACATTAGAGGCTCCTAGACTGGACCAACTAGATTCCAAATTCTGAAGGCCAAATATTATATTTGATTCCACTAACTGAACCCTTTTTGCTACAACCTGCTGCTGTGCTCACCAATAGATGTACAGCATGTAGGATCTATTTATTTTCAAACTCATTGCAAGATAAGGCTATATTCATTTTCAAACCTATACTGTTTAAAGTGTAATCCCGGTAAAATTCTAACGAAGGCTAAATCCCACCCCAATTCCATCTACCCTGTAAAAGAAAAGATGCCTATACTTACCTTTGTGACCAGACCACTTCCAGAATAGTTAAAGCGGAGTTCACTCAAAAGTGGAACTTCCGCTTATCCGTCTCTCGGAAGTTCAGCCGCCTCCCGTCTCCGCACCAAATAGAAAGCGCATGTACAGGAGGTCTCCTGCCTCCGCGGCCTGGTCTCTCGGAAGTTTGGCCCCCTCCTCTTGCACCAAATAGAAACCACATGCGCAGGAGGGGACCGGCTGTGAAGCCAAAAGGCTTCACTGCCAGGTTCCCTTAACAGGAATGGCGGCGGCTGCACCCGACAGCCAATCCCGAAAGATCGGCTGGGGTGCCGACATTGCGGGCTCCCTGAACAGGTACATGTCCATACAGTAAAAGTCAGCAGCTGCAGTATTTGTAGCTGCTGGCTTAATTTTTCGTTGGGAGACTGGACCTCCTTTTTAAAGTATACACTTTTCATTTACAGAGTGGATAGAATAGTCTGGGATTTAGCCTTCGTTAGAATTTTCAAAAGTGCAGGAGCCCAGTTACACTCAATAACTGACAAATGTTAGAGAGGTGTGGACGTTTTGCAGTACATACATGAGACATTCAACAAGTCATCTTTATAAATATGCCATACTGCAAATGAAGTGTGTTACTACTAATATGGCTTTGTTATCTGGAGTTCTAGTGCAGACAACCTACACATAAAATGAAGATTCTACCAGAACTTACATGATGTGTCTCTTCAGCGGTTTCTTTAACCATTGTCTGTAAAATGGTGGATTTCTGAGAACTCTGTGTATTGAGAAGTAAAGGCCTATAATAGAGAAAATTGTTTAGTAGTTTGTATACTGTACATCACAGACCCATCTTAAAATATAAAAGCATACAACTTACTTTTTTCTCTTTAAACTCACTAATCGGTTATTCTGCACCAAAGTCACAATGAACTGCACAATCTGATGAGGAAAAAAAAAAAAAAAGTGTTATTACCGGTTGACTAAATTTTCAAGACCGCTCACGTGAGAGGCTACATCTAAAACCGCACGATCCACATTAAGATAAAAAAACCTAGGCAAAGAACAAGACCCTCAGGCATAGGGTCCAAATCGATAATGAGAAACGATCAAATAAAAGCTGGACCGGGTTGGGGCTTTGCAGATCTGGCTTGCCCCAGCCCTTTCTGCCCATGACATGGCCCTGGTGGAATGAGCTTTAAAGTGGTTGTAAACCCTTTACAACCACTTTAACCTACAGGTAAGCCTAGATTAAGGCTTACCTGTAGGTGCTGGAAATATCTCACTGACCTGCATGGTCTAGGAGATATTTGCAAATCGCCGTATGGCAATTTCTTTTGCGCATGCGCTGGAGTTAGAAAGGGCACGCTCTGCCGTTTCTAGCTCGGGTCATGTCGTTAAAGGCGGCTCCCGCGCGCATGTGCGGGAGTGATGTCACGCGACTCCGGCCAGTCACAGAGCTGGGGTTTGCGTCCCCAGAAGGAAGGGGGGTGAAGAATGAACGCTCGCTACTAGCGAGGAAGGGGGGGGACATCGCGGGTTACTCCTGCAGGTTAGAGTCACATAATGGGCTATTATGCAATGCATAGTAGCCCATTATGCTTTACCTTTGCAGGGAAACAGAGAAAGTAACACGCATCAGGGTTTACTTCCTCTTTAACATCGGTAGGTAGTATCATGGAGAAGGCCTGATAGACTTCCGGGATAAATTTCATCCAAGTGACTATTTTTTGTGACCCCCAATGCTTTTTTTTCTCCGGTCCTAAAAAAAATTAAAACAAAAAATAAATGGGAAGGATGAACATGTGGGATATTCTCTGTGCTTTATTGCAATCAATGTATGCTGGTAAGCATCTTCGAACTTACATTTGGTTAAATTCTGATTCCTTCACTCTTCGAGTCTCCATACAAAGAAGGTATTCTAATCCCTTGCAATCTGTGGAAATCAGTTGTCACATTTGGTAGAAAGGCTGGGTCTAGCATGAACACCAACTTTATCCAGCAGGACAAAGCAATAAGGTTCTGCAGAACAAGACGCCTGAAACCTGCTGACCAGGGAAGACCAGGGAAAGTAAAAGAATCATTTTTAGAGTCAAAAATCTTAGCAGACCGTCCTCCAGTGGCTCAAAGGGCTCCTTCAGAAAGCTTTGCGATACTATTGAGAGGTCCCATGTGGGGAACTTTTTCCTTCGTGGCCTCTTTTTCCTAGCTATGGTGGTCAGGAAGCTTTTTTTTTTACAAGAGACTCTTCTACCAAACTGCTGGGATAATTGGTCCATCTATACGGTTATCGAGTTTTCTCCAACTAGAGGGTGGAACATGAGGCATATTTTTGACGTTTCTCTGATTGGTAAAGATATGAGTTACTCAAATCCAGGGTAACCATAAATGCTCCTGGGGACAACTCCTACGTTGAACATATCGAGTCCATTTTGCATGTTTTTTATATTACTGCTGCATTTACTGTGTTGAGGCTCAGAATTGGATGTAATTTCCCTGAGGACTTTTTTCTCAGAAATATGTGGGGATGACCCCCCCCCCCCCATTCTGGTGGGATGAGGCTTATTATTTGATCCAGCATCTCCTGTAAGAGGGATATCAATGCTGTAGCCCAAGTTGGGTCCATTGTACATAATCTTTCTGGGGGTCTGCAAAAAACTATCCTTTATCCCTGAGATATCAGATGCAGGATGAAAAGGATGATCTTTGACTTGCTGCCATTGGGTGAGAAAGGCCCTAGTCTCCACCTCCAAACACTGGGCTGGTAGGGGGAAGATTAACAGGAATTCCCTCCCCCCCCCCCCCTTTCTCCTTACCCTTCCTATAGTACCAGCCCTTTCAGCTCTTGTTTTCCTAAATCTTTCTGCTGCTTCTTGAAAGGGTGAAAATTCCTCTTCGCTGCCGTTTCTTAATAATCCTTTTTTCTTCTCCGCTGACCATCCTAGCACAGATTCATGCTGTGTTCCGAGCAACAGTTCTTCCACAAAGTGCACACAGCTTCGATTTGGATTCCAAGTTTCCCGTCCATGACTTTAACCAGATTTCTCTCATGGCTTCAGTGATCAGAACCATGGATCTGTCGCCGGCCATTTTACAACACACAAGGAAAAAAAATCAGATTGTACATACTGAAGCCCAATGTAGGGATTGCCTAAAGAAAGAACAATATTCTCAAAGTGTAAAGCATTACCTTACCTTCCGAATAACCTGCTGCTGCTGGGAGTGTTTGGAGCGCAGATCAGTTATCTCTCTCCACAAGGCTTCATTTTCTCTGCAAGAAAAAAAAAAAAAAAAATTAAAAAAAAACCATTTTTGGATTAACAAAAATTCTTTAATTATGAGTATGCAGTATAGAACAGTAACATGACAGGACAGCACATCCATGAAAAAGGTTATCTGTTATAATATAATGGATATTCAAGTAATAGAGGTTAACAATCACTAACCAAGAAACCAAATGTCAATAAGGTAACAAATCATATCAAACACTTTTGGATAACAGATAACTGTAGAAAAAAAGCGCTGCCACGTGATAAGCAGCATTTGAAGCGACATGCCTCGCATGAACATTCTGAGAGGATCTGATCACCTACAGATACGTAGCTATTGTCAGGTAATGGCAAGAATCTACTCTATCGGGGGGGGGGGGTAACCACACTCTGTACACAAGGTATTCCTACCAGACGATTGGTGCATATTGCATAGCATTTTTCAAGCAGAGAAGGAGAAGAAATATTTTGGGAGTCACATTTGTTTTATAGCATATAAGATATGTAAAAGATATTATGTGAGCAGCTTCCCTGTTGATATTTTAATGCAATGTGGAACTGTATACTTTTTTTGGCAAACTAAAAGAACGAATGTATACCCACTGCCAACTGTTGCATACTTAACCCCCCCCCCCCATATGGCAACACCGGACTCAAACATGACCCACTTAGTAAGGTACAACATACTTTACTCCTAAACTTCTCAAAATGTTTAAAAAAAAAGCCCAACTGTCATCCGGTCATGTAAAGACCAACTCCTGCAAAACAATTTAAGCTTTGGATATAGTGAGAAACCGCTCTGAAGACTTCTCTCTGGCTTATGTCTTGTACCTCAATATATGGAATTTACAGGCTAGTCAAAATTCAATCTCATCTTAATTGTAACAGCACAGGACATCGGCAGATTACTGATACACCATGGGACATCACCAAGCAATGAAGAAAACGAGGGAGCAACAATAAGGCAAACAGAAATGCACCAACAGGCCCAACAACAAGGGTAAGAAGACCTCAGGGAGCCACTGCAAGAACCTTGTAGATAAAAGATGCATCAGAAGATTAGATATCCACCTGGTAAAACTTTGAAAATGTATGAACAAAAGACCAGCTGGTGGCCTTGCACAATAGGGCTACAGAAGCTTGGTGCCGAAATACCCAGAAAACGCTCACCGATCTGGTAAAATCGGCGTGCGAAAGAACAGGAGGAGGTTTCTCTTTGAAAATGCTTTTGCAATTAGATTTTATATCCATCATGTAATGGTGGACTTTGAAGCACAATGTTCCTTGCAAGGTCCTTCCATAAGCAGCAATTGCAGCTAAAGCCAGCATCCTACCATCCTGGTTTATGAAATCATCATAATCATTCATGGGAAATGTTTCCATCAAATAGTACGCAGAAACAGCCCTAAAGAAGAGAGAGTCTTGGCTTGATGTACATGTTGCTACTTTTTAATATACATACACTTCAGACTTTGTAATGCTGCCTAAATATTATGAAACTACATACCTCTTCAACGTGAACAGTCGCGAATCAATAGTGTCTTGTTTCATCTGAACTTTTTGAGCATTATTTAAAATTTTTGATATATCTTCCTGTCTCACTTTAGTTTCTTCAGGTCTTGTGGAGGATACCTGGCAAACAAAAAAACAAACACACAATCAAAATTTTACAAGCAAAAAGCAACCAAGCCCATATGATTATTAAAAATGTTTACGTGCAATCTAATTTTTTTTTTTATGTATTTTTGTATTGCTAATAAAACTATCCATATAAAAAAACAAAGCAACAACTAGTAGTAGGGTTGTACGGATACTGGGTATTTTCATGAGTAATGCTTGGAGACCCGAAACCATTTGCAGGGCGATTTGAGCCCGTACTAAATAAATAGGCTCAAATTGCACAGCAAAGAATCTCATGCAATTTGAACAGGAATGCGGTGCAATTCCTGTCAGAACCACATGCGGTTCCGCCCACCGCTACTGTGTGAATCCAGACTTGTCATAGTGATTTCAGTCTAGGTTCACACATGAGAAGTGAGAAACTACATCCGATTTGTACAGGAATTGCAACACATTCTTGTTCAAATTGCATGCTATTCTTTGCAGTGCGATTTGAGTCCATTCGTTTTGTATGGGCTCAAATTGCACCGCAAAAGGTATCGGTACTCGGCATCAGCGAGTGCTTGACCGAAGGGATCAGTACTTGCCGATAAAAATCCAGTAGCAGTGCAATCCTAAATTAGTAGGTACCACCAATTCCTCATCGTACCTCTATTCTAAGAATATAAGTTTCTCTACCACTACCCCTAAACTTTGCAGAAGACCCTACTGAAATAGTAAATTTCTGAAGGCCAGTATTTGCAGTAAAATTTAGACAGCACGCCTAAATTCTCTTTAGAAAAATAAATTACAGATAAAAACTAAACTTAGGAAAAGGCTTTCTGGACATTTGCCATGTATGAACTACATTGTAGTTACCTGTAAATTGCTTATAATGATAACGATTCACAAAGCGTTACGCCCAGGATGAATAAAGATAAAAGTTTTTCACCTATGGAGCACTAGTTACACATGGACAATCATAAGAGATTATAGATATAGATAATAGTCTAACACACAGTGCCTTGCACTTTTACCTATTTTGTTACATTACAGCCTTTAGTTCAATGTTTTTTTTTTTTTAATCTGAATTATATGTGATGGATCAGAACACAATAGTCTAAGTTGGTGAAGTAAAATTAGAAAATATATACATAAAACTATTTTTCAGAAATAAAAAACTGATAATTGGCATGTGCGTACGTATTCACCCTCTCTGTCATAAAGGCTATAAAAAGCTCTGGTGCAACCAATTACCTTCAGAAGTCACACAATTAGTGAAATGATGTCCACCTGTGTGCAATCTAAGGCTACTTTCTACTTTCACACTGGGGCGGGCGCCTCGGCCACTAGCGGGACGGTTTTAATCCCCGCTAGTGGCCGAAAAAAGGGTTAAAACTGCCGCTGCCCCATTGTTTTCAATGGGCAGGGGCGCTTTAGGGGCGGTGTATACACCACTCCTATAGCGCTGCAAAGATGCGGCTTGCAGGGCTTTTTTGACCGTCCTGCAAGCGCACCGCTCCAGTGTGAAAGCCCTTGGGCTTTCACACTGGAGAGGCAGGCGAGGCTCTTTACAGGCGCTATTTTTAGCACCGTAGCACCTGTAAAGTGCCTCAGTGTGAAAGTAGCCTAACTGTCACATGATCTGTCATTACACATACACACCTTTTTGAAAGGTCCCAGAGGCTGCAACACCTAAGCAAGAGGCACCACTAACCAAACACTGCCATGAATACCAAGGAACTCTCTAAACAAGTAAGGGACAATGTTGTTAAGTACAAGTCATGGTTAGGTTATAAAAAAAGATATCCAAATCTTTGATGATCCCTAGGAGCACCATCAAATCCATCATAACTAAATGGAAAGAACATGGCACAACAGCAAACCTGCCAAGAGACGGCCGCACACCAAAACTCACGGACCGGGCAAGGAGGGCATTAATCAGAGAGGCAGCACAGAGACCTAAGGTAACTCTGAAGGAGCTGCAGAGTTTCACAGCAGACTGGAGTATCTGTACATAGGAGGACAATAAGCTGTATGCTCCAGAGTTGGGCTTTATGGAAGAGTGGCCAGAAGAAAGCCATTACTTTCAGCAAAAAACAATATGGCACGTTTTGAGTTTGCGAAAAGGCATGTGGGAGACTTCCAAAATGTATGGAGGAAGGTGCTCTGGTCTGAGGAGACTAAAATTGAACTTTTTGGCCATCAAAGAAAACGCTCTCTGGCGCAAACCCAACACATCACATCACCTAGTCGGAACTGGGAAACTGGTCTGAGTTGAGGGAAAGATGGATGGTGCTAAATACAGGGATATTCTTGAGCAAAACCTGTACCATTGTGTGTGTGATTTGAGGCTAGGACACAGGTTCCCCTTCCAGCAGGACAATGACCCCAACACACACTACTAAAGCAACACTTGAGAAACATGTGTTGGAATGGGAGAAAACTTGCAAAAAATGTGTTGGAATGGCCTAGTCAAAGCCCAGACCTCAATCCAATAGAAAACCTGTGGTCAGATTTAAAGATTGCTGTTCACAAGCGCAACCCAGCCAACTTGAAGGAGCTGGAGCAGTTTTGCAAGGAGGAATGGGCAAAAATCCCAGTGGTAAGATGCGGCAAACTCAGAGACTTATCCAAAGCAACTTAGAGCTGTGATAGCCACAAAAGGTGGCGCTACAAAGTATTGACTTTAGGGGGGTGAATCGTTACGCACATTGACTTTCTGTTATTCTGTCCTATTTTCTTCACAATAAAAAAAAATCTTCAAAGTTGTGAGCATGTTCTGTAAATTAAATGATGCTTCAATACTTTTGCAAGGCACATATACATACACACACATATATTTTAACCCAGAATTCAGCTTTAAGATGCATTTCCTATTAACATTTGCATTCAATCCAATTATTAGAAGCCAGAAGGTAACCCTGTCCCCAGCCAACAGTATTCATGCCTTTAATATCGCTTTCACTGATCTTATGGGGTCTAGTGTTTGTAGTCTGGAAGGTTTTAATAAAAGAACATATTTACTTTAAAACAAGCATTCCTATTACCTTTCTCTTGATATTCTCCAGTAACTCGTCTTGCCCTTGAATGAAGTATGGATGCTGAAATTCAACTGGTCCATCCCTCTCCTGCTTCACAATTCCAGAGTCAACATGGACCACCTTTCTGAAACCATCTTAAAAGCATAAAAAAAAACTTCTGTAGTTAGACACTAATATCAGCCATGCCTCTAAAAATCTCAGTCATTATAAAAACAAGGTAACATTTATAAGCGCTCTCTGCATCTGCTAAACTGAACTGGTCACCACTACCACAAATGTGTGTTTAGGATCAGTCAAAAGGAATAAAATTGTTGGTGCTTGCAAGAAGGTGAACAAGGTGAAAAAGCAAGTGCTGAACGCATGGCCAATGGGGTTCACTGGAAGGAACAGATCCAATACACTGACCCTGGGGCATCTCACTGTATATCATTGGTTAGAACTTTTCTTAATCATATTCAATGCAGCAGCGCTGCAATGTGGTAGTTTGCATTGCAACACGTTGTGCCGAGAAAAAATAAAAAAATAAAAAGAAGGACTTCATGCTGACTGTGCTGCACAAAGCAAACACAAAGTGAAAAATCATATCACTTAGGAGAAGGGGATCAGCAATTTTCAGGTAGTGTGGAGAAGGAAAGAATCTACTATGCATCTTTCTAAGACTTATGTCATTTAATCCGCATCCATTAGGTTAAAGTTCCCTTTAATGAACAATCGCAAGTTCCACTAGCAATAAAAAGATGTACAAAACATTATTTTGTCTCAAATGAACGCAATATCAATATCAATTTTATATGACGCTTGATGCATGCGTACCAGTCTATTACTTTACTTACACATGTTTAATTGTCTCACAAAGCTGGCCATGTTATTGTGCTTGAAGTACTTGGGTAGGATCTCTTTTGCAAATCGTTGTTCATCAAGGACCAAGAAACTCTGACCATTCTAAATAAAAATGAATAAGGTTTACAAAACAGCAGAAGGAGTAAAAGTTTAGAGCACATTTACTAATGCTGGTCACTGCATCAATGTAAAGGCATGCTTTCCAAATACACTTTTCAGTCACCAGACCACTTATTTTCCCAGGTTTAACCAAACCTGGACTTGATCTGTGACGGCCTTGTTCTTCCCTTCTCAGTGGGGTTGATCTACTAAAACTGGAGAGTGCAAAATCTGGTGCAGCTCTGCATAGAAACCAAACAGCTTCCAGTTTTTTTTCTTGTTTGTCAAAAGCTTAAGACTCGGTTCACACAGGGACGACTTGTCAGGCCACCTAGTCGCCTGACAAGTCGCCTCCCATTCTGTACAATGGAACCGTTCTAATCGGAGCGAAGCAAGTCGCTCCGACTTAGAAAAAGGTTCCTGTACGACTTTGGGGGCGACTTGCATAGACTTCTATACAGAAGTCGTTTTGCAAGTCGCCGCGGAAATCATTTGCAGGTCGCCTCGCTGAGGCGACCTGCAAGTCGTGCCGCCCCTGTGTGAACCGACTAACTGAACAAGCTGAGGTTAGAAGTTAATTGGCTACCATGCACAGCTGCACCAGATTTTGCACTCTCCAGTTTTAGACCCCTTTCACACTGAAGGCGTTTTTCAGGCATTTTAGTGCTAAAAATAGCACCTGAAAACTGCCTCTCAAGCCACCCCAGTGTAAAAGCCTGAGTGCTTTCACACTGGGGCGGTGCACTTGCAGGACGGGGAAAAAGGTCCCGCAAGCAGCATCTTTGGAGCGGTGTATACACTGCTCCTCCACCACCTCTGCCCATTGGAATGAATAGGCAGCGCTGCATCATGGGCGCTTTTAAACCCTTCTTGGGGGTTAAAAGCTCCCCGCCAAAGTGCTGCTAACGTCGGCTGAAAACCAATGTAAATGTGAAGTAAATGAAGGGCTCATTTACATCAGAAAATATTCATGTTGTGTGCACACTCACACTTGTGTGTCTTTTACAGCATGCTGCACTATGTTGTGGTTTAAAAGTGTTACAGTGTGTATTTTGTCATCATTATGTAAAATAAGCAATAAATTGTACAAAAGTTCAACATTTTTCCAATGCCAAACACTGAAACAAGATGGTCCCCCCCCCCCCACCAGTGCACACCCTGGACATTTTTAAAGACTGTATTTTTTTTTATGCCTTCAGATGTTGGCTTTGTTGAATAATAGGTTTTAAAAAACTCCATGATTTGAACATTTTCCTTCAGGTGCTCCAGTTTCCTCCCGCAATCCAAAAAAGGTAGAACAGGAGCAATGTAACGGCCAAATCTGGGAAAAATTAAAGTCTTCCCCTGCAGTCAGGCTGTGCCCACACTGCAAGGGTTAACTGCGGAGATTGGTCTAGGAGATGGAAAAGCACATTTACTTACCCAATATCCTACTAACCCATCAGATGGCTATGTCTTGACATCAAACCACTGGAAAGCAGGGTGAAGAGGTTGCAAGAACCCACCTAGCAGCAAGGAGAAGCCTGCTGGAGCAGATCACCAAGTATGAACCACACTGGAAGATTACACAGAAAAGTCACCCTGGGACTTTGGGCGAGGTGAATACGGATAGCCAATGAACATACCAGAAATAAACATATTCTCAAGATGTATTCAAAAATGTCATACGCACATAAAAAAGCATAGATAGGTGTCAAGCCGATAAAATAGTACCCTACAATGTAAAAATTGTCATGGACATACAGTACAAATAAAATGCAGTGCCACAAGCATCTAACATAACCCCACACATTTTACAAGACAAGGCTCGTTTCTTCATGGGTGGATGTGTGTGTAGTATATCTGAAATAAACAAGTATGTAACACAGTGGTGATGATTATCGTTTCAGATATACTACACACGCATCCACCCCTGAAGAAGCGAGCTTTGTCTCGCAAAACACGTAGGGTTATATTAGATGCTTGTGGCACTGCATTTTATATGTACTGTATGTCCATGACATTTTTTACATTGTACCGTACTATTTTATCAGCTTGACACCCTTGACATGCTCATTTATGTGTGTATGACATTATTTGAATAAATATTGAGAATATGTTTACTTCTGGTATGTTCATTGGCTATCCGTATTCACTTCACTCAAAGTCCCAGGGCGACTTTTCTGTGTTTTGTTCTACTATTGGGAAGGAGGTGTTCTACGGGTGACACCAGAACTTTTCTCCTTTGCACACTAGAACATGACCATTAGCTGACAAAGGATGCTCTCCAGCCTGTGTTGTCAGTTCTTAGGTGCTTCCATCTGAGTTCACTCTGGCTGCCTGAGCGGTCAGGACCACGATGATGTCACCCCCAAGCAAAGGCACAGGAGTCACTTCATCACGGCACAGAGTGGGTGTTGTAAATGTTCCCTGAGCTGCCCATGCGTAGCTTACTATACATTACCGCTGACAGGCAGGGGGATGCATTTATGACTGAAGAGACGGTTAGGGTCTTTAGATCATGTATGGGCAGGCTGATTGTACCAAACTCGATCCATCAACTTAGGTACAATCCGCCTGTCTTTTTTTGCATGCAATTATGGTCAGTGGCTATAGCCACTAGCAGTAATCATTGTGTTCTACCGGCTGGGAAAGCTTCCTGCACCCCCTTGTGAAGGAAGGTAAAAAAAATCTAGTGATCTGTGGCATGCTTTAAGGATAAGTTGACCTTTTCAAAAAAAAAAAAGTATTATTATTTAAGCAGTTGTAAAGTGGCCGGAGCTCCAATGACTTCCTCCGTTCCGGCAAGGAGCTTGGAATATCTCCTAAATCGTGTAGGTTTAAGAGATATCCATTTTACCTAACAGGTAAGCCTTATTACAGGCTTTCACACTGGGTTTGCAGCTGAGGCTTTTTTCAGGCGCTATTTTTAGTGCTAAAGTGCCTGAAAAATGCCTCCAGTGTGAAAGGGGTCTTAAGATACTGCAGGTTACCAATCCTTAGATGTGGTGGCCGATACAGATTCCTTTGCAGTGCAATTGAAGCAGATACATGAATGGACTAAAATTGCACTGCAACAAATCGCATGTGAAAAGAAATGCAGTGTGATTCCTGTCCAAATCACATGTAGAAGTCACTAAGACAAGCCTGGGTACACACAGGAGCAGTGGGGGAAACTGCTTGCGATTCATCACATTAAAATGATTGTAAAGGAAAAAGGTTTTTCTTCTTGTTGTGGAAATTTTTATTATATGGACTCATGTATACATTTTATTCTAGGTTGTGTGTTTTATAGATTGTCATCTGTCTCCCTGTGTCTGATTTTACCAAGGAGCGCTCTAGCAGAGCGCACTTGGGTTGAATCGGGACCAGCGGTAAAGCCGTCAGTATGAAAACCTTCTCATAGGCTTGGTGACATGTTCTGTGTGTGGGGACATTTGCCGGTTTGTTAGTATCAAGCGCAATGCGCTGGGCTTCTTGCCTTCAAATGTCTATGCACATTAGAGAAGCGAAGTCCGCATAACAAGAGAAACATGTTATATCTCTGTGTGGCTATGCTATCCCTTTTGGATACATATCTGCTTTAATGAGAGGGCATTGATATCTGCCTTGTTAATATACTCGAACCGTATATTGACAACACCAGTGGCAATGTCCCCACAGATCTTCTCAAGCCTGTAACAAGTAGAATGATCTTACTAGATACTGGTTACTCTGAGCAGTATTGAGTGGGCTCCATACTGACAAAGATGGGACATGTGCATGCATTAGGCTGGGCGGAGGGGGCAGTGTACATGCCTCGAGTGAATGAGACATGTACACTTCTCCCTCCCACTCCTGTGGATGCCCTCCCCGTTAGTGTCATTTCTTGTGATGTCATTTTGCATGGAGGAAGCGATTGGATGTTGGGGCCATGATTTTCTGTGTTGTCATATCCTTATTTGGTCATATCCTGTGATGTCACATCCTGTGTGTGTGAATAAAAAGCCGAGAGTCTCTGCCCTCCTGGGCAGATAAAGGAACGATGGAGTTGAGATGGTGAGTATAGCTGTTTACTGGGGAAAAGGGGAGACATGGGTTATTTAGAGGTGCATTATGGCGAAGGGGTGCGTGTTAGCCCAGGTGAGATTGGTTATGTATAGCCAAACTCTCCACCACAATCTTAATGTATTATGTGCATTAAGATAAAAACCCTTCTGTGTGCAGCAGCCCCCCTAATACTTACCCGATTTCCCTCATCCAGCAATGTTGCATGAGTGTCTTGGCTGCTTAGGACTCCCCTTCTTTTTGGCTAAGACAGCTGCACTGCGACATTGGCTCCCACTGCTGTCAAAGTCAGTCAGCCAATGAGAGAAACGGGCGGGCCACAGCTCCATGTCTGAATGGACACAGGGAGCTGTGGCTCGCTCAGGTGCCCCCATAGCAACCACTTTTACCTACAGGTAAACCTATATTAAGGCTTACCTGTAGGTGCTGGAAATATCTCCTAAACCTCCATGGTTTAGGAGATATTTACAATAAAGCCGTGCACTGATGTCAACAGCACATGCGCACTTTAGAAAGGGCAGATCGTGCCGTTTCTAAAGGGGTCATGCCATGACTGGCGGCTCTCGTGCACATTTGCGGGAGTGACGTCACGCAACTCCGGACAGTCACAGAGCCGGCGTTCGCGGCCCCCGGAAGGAAGATGGACGCTCGCAGCTAGTGGGGACAGCAATGACATTGCTGGCTTCGATTTCAGGTAAGTGACACATAATGGGCTACTATGCGATGCATAGTAGTCCATTATGCTTTACCTTTGCAGGGAAACAGAGGAAGTAAAACCCATCAGGGTTTACTTCCTCTTTTGAATTGGTAAGCTGCAGTATAATAAAATGTTTGCTTTTGGGTTTAATACTGCTTTTAAAGTGGAACTTTACCCATAACCAAAAAAGTTATGGCTAGTTCAAAAACCGTTACATTCCTGGAATGCTGGGATTGCTAACTGTCACATTTGATAAACTGTCAAACCACCAAAAGGCTGGTGTTATAACTGATCACATGTGCAGCACAATGGCAGTTTCAAACAGAAGCAGCTTCCTTGGCTGTAAAAGATATGAGAGTTTAAGTCTGTTTTAAAGCAAACTTTATCCATAACTACTTGATAAAAATCATGTTCTTTAGCAAGGAACATACATTCCAAAAGAATGATTATGCTACCAAATTTAGTGTGTGCTGTAAATAGCCTCCATCATTACTCTGGTTTGTTCTTGCTGGAGGCTGCCATTTTGCTGAAACCCAGAGCCCCTGAACAGCACTAAATCATAAAGCGGAACTAAACCTATTGATTTAACAGTTTCAAAAAAAAAGGTTACATTCCTGAATGCTGGAAATGCAAACTGTCACATTAGTGTCCTCAAACAAACTGTCAAATGCCTGGTGTCAAAACTGATCACACGTGCAGCAGCACGTGGCAGTTACAGATCAAACAGAAGTAGCTTCCTGGGTTGTAAAGGATAGGAGGGTTTAATTCTGCTTAAGCCCAGGTGCACACTACTGCGATCAGACATCACATTTGATTCCCACCTGCGTAGGGTTGCCACCTCATCCCTTTAAACCCAAACATGTATGAATCACACAGGTTCTGAGGCTAATTTAATACAGATAAGGCACCAAGTGAGTTTAATTACCACCTTAATCAGCCTCAGAACCTGTGTATTTAATGTGTTCGGGTTTAAAGGGATGAGGTGGCAACTCTACACCTGTGGTGCCGATCACATGCGAGGTCTATGAGATGCGAGTTCAGCCATACAGTCATATGACTGAACTTGCATTGGATTCGCAGGAAAAAAATGCAGGGACTTTCCCCCCCCCCCGCACTGAAACGGGATCACATGGGTGTTCTCACCTATGCGATCCGATTCCTGTGCGAGTTCACACTGCGATCTGCCGGTGTCATTAACATTGTAATGACACCCGCAGTGGTTCATGGAGGGCAGTGTGAACTTCCTGCGGGAGAGATGCGATAATCGGGGCTACAATCGTGCTGGTTCCCGTATCTCATCAGTGTGAACCCAGGCTTAAGCAGAACAAAGCCCTTGTATCCTTTAAAGCCAAGGAAGCGGCCATCTTAGCCTCAGTCTGGTGTACAGTTGCCATGGTGCAGCACATGTGGTCAGCTCGGACACCAGCTATTTGATGGCTTGTTGTTGAGAGCCAACCCAGGCACACTAGAAGTGTAAGGGTGTTGATTGAGGGCTTGGCATGCTTTGTGAACAATGACATGAATGGGGTTTAGGATTGGATGTGAGCTGTACATATTCTATAATATAGGATGAGAAGTGTCCACTGACAGAGGTACAATGAATGGAGAACACCTAGCCTTGAGGAAAAGAGGCGAGCCCAGGAAGGATGGCAGGCAGCGTGTGGAGAAGGCTTGGTTGGCATCATGCCTGGGCCGCTGCCACAAGATGGAAGCCGTGCCTATGTACACACAGGGCAGAGGGGCACTTACCTGACTCCATGTGATAAACTCGTTCGTGTCCGAGTCCTCCACCAACGTCCACAGTTTGCTCAGGAACGCCGGTACGTTAGAATTCTGCTTCATTGTCCCGAGCTCACCCCCGAACCCAATACAAAGTACAACCCGGCCTCACTGAGCTTAGACGGAGCTACAGCGCATGCGCCAACTGGGCACCACACCACGCCCCCCTGAGTCTGACGCTACGGCGTCGACCGGGACTTGGCTCCTCCTTACATAACGGGTACAACCTCACGTGGGGGTGAGCTGGAGGTTTGACAGAGATGATTGGATGACGATGAGCTAATCAATTCAGATCCAGCAAAGACTCCTCGATTGCTGAAAGTCACCACAGGGTTGTCTCCGCACGCACGGATTCGCTGTCAATTAAACTTTGTGAATGAAAAAAAAAAAACGTATTACAGCCTCGGCAAAGCTGCGCGGCGTGAGTGGTAGTCACGTGACGGAGGTTGGCTTGCTGTTGTGTCGGATGTGGATGATGGAGAGTCACGTGAGGGGGCGCGGCCATGTTTGTGTAGACAGTGTGTGGATACCATGTAAATGAGTAGGGATAACAGGCAGAGATTTCCAGGCCAAACAGCAGCTTGAGAGGAGGGACCACAAATATTGGCGCACTGCAAACATGAAGGCCAGCTCCAGTGTCCCCAAATTCCTCACTAAGATTTGGGCTCTAGTGGAAGATCCCAGAAACAGCGATTACATCTGCTGGAGCCAAGTAAGGGGGCATGATGGGATGATAAGGGGGCATGATGGGAAGGGGGAAGGTAGAGCATACCCATTTCACTAATGATGCTGCTACATCAGGGCCATGCAATGCTGCACAATGGAGAATCACTGAAGGTGTCCTGCCATTCATTGGGATGAGAGCTGCTTTCCTTCTATCTGACAGAATGTGTTATTAAAATGTGTGATTGAAAGGCAGCACTTACACCTGAGCAGATCCATTCCCAGGCATTTTTATTTGTGTGCGTATATATAGAAATGTGTGTATTTAGGGCCTTTTCATTCCAGAACGACGCGCGGGAAACCCGTGTTCAAAACCGCACTGGATGTGCGATTTGCTGCTGGTGTCAATGAATTTCTAACACCCCCCCAAGCACATTACAAATGCAGTGCGGTTTCCTGCACCAGAACATATAGTGCCACAGTAAGGATGGGCTCGGGCGTGTTCACAACCCCCACGTGCATGAGCCCGCCAGGAAGCTGACACTGTGCCGCGCTAATCACAGGCAGTGAGACATTTCCTGATCCGCGGCTGCACAGATCGGGAAATATCTCACTGCCTGCGATTAGCGCTGCACAGTGTCAGCTTCCTGGTGGGATCAGGCATGTGGAGATGCGAACATGCCCCAGCCCATCTTTATGCCACAGCACCGTGCGATCCAGTGCAGTGCGTTTTACTTTTTGTGCTTTCAAGTACAGTTTCAGCCCATTTAAAGCGGTAGTAAAGCCCGCTTTTGTGATTTTTACCTACAAGTAAGCCTATAATAAGGCTTACCTGTAGCTAAAATGAATATCACTGTTTAGGAGATATTCACCCTGGATGCAGCCAGTGACATCACTGACGCATGCACTGTGAAGGTCCAGCATACCTTGCCGGAATTTCAGAGCTTCATGCCGGAACCGAGGGTTCCTGCACGCATGCGCGGAAGTGATGTCATTGTGGCTCCAGCCTATCACACAACCAGAGGGTGTGAACCCAGAAGAAAGACCCCGGAGGGGCGGGAGATGTCAGCCCTCTTAGTGGTAACGGCGCGTCGCGGGAGGGCTTCGTTCTAAGGTATGTATTTCATAATGTGCTAGAATGCAATGCATTAGAGCTGCACGATTAATCGTCAAGAATCCTTATCACGATCTTGACTGAAGTGTTTCCCGATTCTTTCTATGCAAAGAATTCTCTCTGCTCTTCTGAAGCCACAGCTGTCAAAAGAAAGGAAGATAAAAACTGGGCAGTCTGCCGAGAATCAAAACATTCTTTATCAGTTGAACTAAGTGTAAACATTGTAACAATTTGTCAATGGAAGAAACTTTGTGTGTAAGGCCCCTTTCACACTGTCGGACCGTTCAGGTCCGCCTGTCAGTTTTGTCGGCGGACCTGAACGGGCGCTCCATGTAAGGCTATGGAGCGCCGTATGTCAACCCTGACATATCTGCTGACATCTGATCTGCCAAAATCAGACGGATGCCCCTACGTTCACATCCGTCCCTATCGGATCGGGTGAGATCTGACGAAAACAGACATGCTGTCCGTTTTCGTCCAATCTCTCCATAGTAACCAGCGGCGCTCGACATGCCACTCCCTGCTCAGTGAGCAGAGAGGGACCTGTCATCCGCCGGCTCAGTGGAGATCAACGGAGAGATCTCCCACTGACCCGGCGAACTCCATGGCAGCGGGAATGAGGGCTTAGTGGAAAAAGTTTAACCACTTATACTACTAAACCTTTTTCTGCCATTTGTTGGTTTCAAGTTAAAATCATATTTTTTGCTAGAAAATTACTTAGAACCCCCAAACATTATATAGATATATTTTTAGTAGAGACCCTAGAGCAGGGATATGCAATTAGCAGACCTCCAGCTGTTGCAAAACTACAAGTCCCATCATGCCTCTGCCTCTGGGTGTCATGCTTGTGGCTGTCAGAGTCTTGCTATGCCTCATGGGACTTGTAGTTCTGCAACAGCTGGAGGTCCACTAATTGCATATCCCTGCCCTAGAGAATAAGATGGTGGTTGTTGCAATATTTTATGACATACTGTATTTGCGCAGCAGTCTTTCAAATGCAATTTTTTTGGAAAAAATTACTTTAATGAATTAAAAAAAACTAACCAGTAAAGTTAGCCCATTTTTTTTGTATAATGTGAAAGATTTTACATCGCGAGAGAATTGTGATGCTTTTATTCTAAGCAAAAAAATCGTGATTCTCGTTTTGGCCAGAATCATGCAGCTCTACAATGCATACTAACACATTATGCAATTGCCTTACAGGGTTTTTCTCTTATAATCGGCCGCGCTTTACAACCACTTTAAATGACTAGTTCTGAAAATTGCACTTTGTGGAAATGCACATGCACACAGCCCTTAATGCTGAGTTAAACCAATCCATTCAACTGTTTCTCAAAACAGTTGTGGTTCGTTTAGACTCGCTGTCAGGCTAGGTTTACATTAATGCGACTCTGCAAGCCGCATTTTGCCCTTCATTTGAATGGGCTGCCGTGGCTCCTGAAACTCAGGGAAAAGGTCCCTGCACCATTTCTGGAATCGTAGCCCATACGGGAACTGTAAGTGCAATGTGGGTGCGATTTCCAGTGCTTGAGTCGTGCCATTAGGACACATCCAGCGTGCTATTCTGTGGGGGTGGCTGTGGGAACAGGTGATGACCCGCAGTGGGAACCATCCACGCAGATATAAACCTAGTCTCAGGGGACATTCAAAACCAACAGTTGAGCTGCTGTTAATGCCTTCTGAGCAGCCCCTTTAAAGTGGTATTGAACTCTATTTTTGTATTTTTACCTACAGGTAAGCTTATAGTAAAGCTTGCCTGTAGGTTAAATAAATATCCCCTAAACCGTTAGGAGATATTTTAGTGAGCAGCAGTGGGTGATGTCACCGTCACATTTGTCCTCGGAAGGAATGGCATACCCGTGTCGTTTGTTCAGAGCTGTGTGCCGCGCCAGAGATTCTGCACGAGAGTAACGTCATTGCGGCTCAGCCATGGCAGCTGGCAAACCCAGCAGGAAGACTGGGCGAAGATGGAAGCCTCTGTAGCTGTGACCGCGCGCCGCTGGAGGGTTTTGTTTTACGGTAAGTCTTCAATAATATGCTAGTATGCAATGCATACTAGCACATTATGGCTTTACCTTGCAGGGGGAAATTTTTGTCTAAGGGTTTACTACCGTTTTAAGCTGCAGAAAACAGGAGTTCACATGTCACGCCTTTTGCAAAAATGATCGCTCCTGTCGTGTTCGGTGGATAGCGAGCCTACCGAACATGACCTATTCAAGTGAAGTGGAAAGCGCTGCAAATGCCCAGTGCTTTCTGGCTGTTTGTGCAGCAATTATGAGGGTTAAAACAGGTGGTGGTGAGGCGTCCCATCCCCTCCTCACTGCCTGTCAAACTCCTCTGAAAAGCGATCTGAACACATTTTATAGAGGCACGGTAGTTTAGACACAAGTCTAAGCTTGGCCTTATGTTCTAGACATGCCCTAAATAACTGTCACGTTTGTTTGTACTCTAAGGCTCGGTTCACACTGGGACGACTTGGGATCCGACTTGTACGCCCTCAAGTCGCCCCAAGTCGCCCCAGAAAGAGATTCACATTATAGTGAATGGGAGCGTCTTAATAGACACTACTGAAGTCGCTCCGACTTCAGAGCGTACTCCCTGTACTACTTGGATCCGACTTGGTAGGCGACCTGAACCATAGAAATCAATGGAAGTCGCCTCCAAGTCGGATCTCTCTCTTAAGTCAAGCGACTTTGCAGGCAAAAACTTTCGTTTGCCCAGGCAAACCCCTCCCTCCCAGAGAGCTGATTGTCCTGTGATTGGCCACAGCCGAAGTCGCCTGTCATGGAGGCGACTTCAAGTCGCGTTGTAATTTGCTAAAGTCGCGCTGAAGCCGCACTGAAGTCGCGCTGAAGCCGCGTTGAAGTCGCCGTGCAAAGTCGCACTGAAGTCGCGTTGCCCCTGTGTGAATCGAGCCTTAAACGAACTGTCAAGCCATCAAATGACTGGTGTCATAACTGATCACATGTGCAGCACCATGGCAGTTGCAAATCAAACAGAGGAAAAAAATGTCAGCTTCCATGGCTTTAAAGTGGAACTAAACCCACCGATTTAATGTTTTCATAAAAAAGGTACATTCCTGGAATGCTGGAAATGTTAAGTCATATTTGCTTGTGCTCTCAACCAACCTGTCAAACCATCGGTGGCCGGTGTCATAACTGACCACATGTACAGCTCCATAGTAACTGCAGATCAAACAGAGCCAAAGAGCAGCTTCCATGGCTTTTACCAGGTCCCACCTGGCCTACAGTCAAAAGACAGTCGGGCGGGACATACCGTTCCGAGTGGACGTCATATGAAGTCCTCCCGAAATGCGCTGCTGGGCACAGTGGATAACTAATCATATTTTATTAAAGTATTTGTAAACCCAAACACCAAAATGTGATATAAACTTTTACTTCATAATGGAATTTCAAGAGTTATTTGTAAAATTTTTAAATCTGCATTTCTTTCATTAACGCAATACTTGTTCATGAATGACCTTGTTCAGTCACTTCCTGGTATCGGGTGACATTGCTTTTTTCCAATTGTGCTCCTGCATTGTAACACAGGCTTCCGATGTGGACTGTTTCAACACAGGCATGATCCACTGTTGTCACCGCCAGGAAACCTGCTGTCATGCTGCCACTGTTGAGGTACATGAATTCCTGTAGATGAGAACTGGCAGCAAAGAGGCTGGAGGTGATCAGTATCAACAGTTGCAACAAAGGCAGAAAAAAGTTAAGACAAGTCTTTCATGAAAACACATGAAAGTTTAGGATACCCAGGGGTATATTTATAAACAGATTTCGTCGCCATCAGAATACAATGATCACTGCTTGCGACTATAGCTACCCGCAGTGGTCGCACAAAAAAAAAAAAACTTTTAGGCTGCTTGTACTGAAGTCAATTGATAGATCGACTCCAGTACAACCAGCTTGCTCACAGATGAATCAAAATTCAGCCGGTTCATGCCGAACCAGTCGAATTTCGATCTGTCTATGGCCAGCTTTACTGCCTGTTTTCCAGCTCAGTCTAAAGCCTCGTACACACGATCAGATTTTCAGACAACCCAACGTCTGTTTTTTTTTTTTTTGGATGCTAGTCTTATGTTGAAAGTGAAGAGATTACTTACAATACAAAAATTCTCGCAAGACAGAAACTTCAGAAGTGACGTAACATATTGACTAGTTTTACAAAAACCGTACTGATTAAATTAAAATTAAATGTTGAGTTCATGTACGACAAAAATTTTATAGTCTCCACAACCAGCTTTTGTCTGACCAAAAACCGTAATCGGCTGCTGAAAGCACCGTACTAACTATCTGAAAATCGGAAGATCGTTCGGATGAAATTTTACTTTGTATTTTCGTATCGTGTGTATGGGCCATTAGGAATGGGGGACATCATTTATTACACATGTGTCGCTTGAGAGAAGCAAACACTGTCAACTGCTGCTCCTGCATACATTAGCCAAGGTTAAGGCTCCATGCACACTGGAGCTGATAAACTGCAGTTTTTTGGAGTTTGGGCATTTTTTTTTTAAAAGCCCATAAACTCCACTCTATGTTAGCCTATGTGTCTATGCACACATGGACGTTTTTTAGCTTTAATGAGCAGTGGAGTTTATGAGCTTTTTTCCTGAAATTTCAGAAATTCGCGTTCAGAGTGCCGCTTTTCAACACTATAAAAACACCAAACGCTCATAAACGCGTGTTAATTAGCGTTCGGCGTTCTATTTTTTCAATGCATTGTGGGAGTTTGGAATGCATTGTGGGATTTTTGGAGTGTCCTCTGTGTATTTTAATTAAAAACGCTCATAAACGCTAGTACAAAACGCTGTTGATAGCATGTTTTTCAACCAGTGTTTTCTACCAGCAATCTGGCATCCAGAAAAAGCTTTTTTGAGCTTCAGTGTGCATGGAGCCTAATTGTTTAGTGTTTGATTGATGTGAGTAAATAAATAATAATAAAAAAAAATGTCTTCCAGTTAGAGGAAAAATTGCACAAATACAAAAAAGATCTCCCGCTGAGCTGGCAGACTCCGAGGCAGCAGATCCGCCTTGTGAGAATGAAGCCTTAAACGCAGATTTCCCTTTGAAAAGGACACGACCCATCCTTGGAACAAGGTCCCTAAGTTGGATGCGCCGCTGGCGAAGGTTTCCAAGAAGACTGATTTGGCCTTTGATGACCTGGGATCCCTTAACGACCTCATGGACAAAAGGGGTGACGTACTGCTAAAAAGGGTTTGGGATGCCTCTTCTATTGGGCTTAAACCAGCCCTTGCTGCTAGCTGTGTTGCCAGAAATTTTGAATGCTGGTTAACCCAGTTGCAGTCTCACATTTCTGCAGGCACATCCAGGCAACAACTGCTAAAATCTTTTCCTTTTATTATTTAAAGCAGTTGGGTTCTTAGCTGATGCTTCTGCGGAATCTGTAAAGCTAGTAGCCAGGTCAGCAGCATTGGTAAATGCTGCAAGGAGGGCCATGTGGTTGAAAGCTTGGTCAGGAGATGCAGCATCAAAGCTCAAGCTTTGTGGATTGCCTTTCTCAGGCGCTCACCTCTTTGGACCTGTGCTTCAGGAGGCCTTGGAGCGTACCCAGGACAAGAAGAAAGCTTTCCCAGAGAAAAAGAAAAAACCTGAGGGTAGAAGTCTTTTTCGAGGTTTCAGGCAGCAGACCCAACAGGAGAGAGAGGGTCGTCCTAAAAAACACTGGACAGGTTACAAGGGACGTGGTAGAGGAGGAATATTATTCAATCCTCCTCAGACCACCCCAAAGCCCCAGAGACTCCTGTGTTCCGGTGGAAGGTTGAGGGACTTCCTCCCGCAATGGACCAACGCAACTTCAAGCCTGTTTATATTACAGATAAAAGAAAACGGCTGGGAGAGCTGTTGGATCAACAGGTCATCAACTAGGTACCACATGTGGAATGCGACCAGGGGGTATACTCCCATGTGTTTGTAGTCCGAAAGCCGTCTGGCAAGTTCAGGTTGATTCTCAATCTTCGCCCCCTGAACAAGTTTATCAGATACAAGCGTTTCAGGATGGAGTCTATCTTCACGGTTACTAATCTCCTGTTTCCCGATTGTTATATGGTGACGATTGACCTCAGGGACGCATATTTGCATATACCGATACATCGGGATTTCCAGAAATTCCTCAGACTAGCAGTCAGGGTGAATTCGGAAGTTCTCCACTTCCAATTCAGGGCACGATCGTTTGGACTAGCATCCTCTCCAAGGATGTTCACGAAGGTCCTGGCAGAGGCCCTAGCTTCGCTGTGCGTCAGGGCCATTACAGTGATCCCCTATCTAGACGATCTCCTGTTTGTCGCCCAGTCTTATCGGCAGCTAGAAGAGAACTTACAGGAAGGACAACTTTTCCTGCTTTCTTTTGGTTGGTTGATCAGTCGGGACAAGTCCCAGCTGATCTCAACCCAGGAAGTACAGTACCTGGGATACAGGATTTCTTCAACAGAGAGGAAGGTCTTTCTCCCATCAAAGAAGATAAAGTGGGTCTAGTGGTAGCGCAGCTTCAGACCAACCAGGAAGCCCATGTCAGAGATGTCATGAGAGTGATAGGGTTAATGACGTCTTGTTTTCCAGCAGTCCCTTGGGCAAGGTTTCACCAGTGCCCCTTACAGGCTCTCCTTCTGCAGTGCTGGGATGGCAGCCAGCAGGTTTTGGATCAGCCTATGTCTATATCGATCAGAGTCAAAAGGCCACTATTTTGGTGGTGAGCCAACCACAATCTGGACGGGTCTGTTGTGGTTCAGACCAACAGCTCTGGTGGTGACAACAGACGCCAGCTCTTGCGGCTGGGGTGCCCACCTGGAAAAGGATCTGGCTCAAGGACCTTGGTCTCAGGTGGAAGCCAGACGGATCTCGAATCAGAGGGAGCTACTGGCAGCGCAGAGGGGGCTAGAGGACTTCCAGCAAAGAATAAGGGGACGGCACCTTTAAGTAAGGTCAGACAATGCGGCCATAGTCGCATACATAAACAAGCATGGGGGGACCAGGAGCCCTGCACTGCAAATGATAGCAGGCAAAATTTTCGCTTTGGCCGAATCAAACCTGGCTTCTCTGACAGCAGTACATTTAAGGGGGACTCAGAACTCTCTGTCGGACTTTTTCAGCCATCAGCGAGTAAAACAGGATGAATGGTAGCTCAACCAGGAAGTGTTCGAGCAGGTTGTGAAGACCTGGGGCAGACCAGAGGTGGATCTGTTCGCCTCAGAAAGCAACAAGAAAGTTGCTCAGTTCTTTCTGCATGCGCTGGATCGAGCCAGAGGGATGGGAGGAGTGGAAGTAGGTCTTTCTATTAGTACCCTGAAGGTACAGGCTGCCACCTTGAGCGTTTTTCTTCAAGTCTCCCTGCAGCAGGATCGTTTTGTAAAGCATTTCTTTAAGGCTCTCTCCAGATCCAGGCCAGTGAAGGTCAGAGCCTGTCCCTCCTGGGATCTATCCTTGGTCCTCGGCGCACTTACAAAGAGTCCCTTCAAACCCCTGGAAAAATCTGATATTAGGTGGGTGGTTCTAAAGACAGCTTTTTTGATTGCAATCACCTCAGCCAGAAGCGTAAGTGAGTTGCAGGCTCTCTCGATTAGAGAGCCATTTTTGTTGATTTTGGAGGATAGGGTTGTGCTCAAGGCAGATCCTAGTTTCCTCCCCAAAGTTTCTTCTACTTTTCATAGAACTCAGGACATTATCCTGCCAACATTTTACTCCTCCTCCAGAAGTCGATGAGGAAGGAGAGTTCCGTTTAGTAGACGTCAGCCTTTTATTTTATTTAGATATCGGCAAAGACTTCAGGAAGTCAGAATCTTTGTTTGTGAATTTTGCAGGATCACGCAAAGCATTTAAAGCGTCATAATCCACTATCGCCAGATGGATAAGGACAACAATTTTAGAGGCTTACAGGTTGGTGAGGCAAGCGCCTCTGGTTAAGGCACATTCAACTAGGGCGGTTTCAGCTTCGTGGGCAGAAAAAGCCGGTGCCACTCCAGGGGAGATCTGCAGAGCAGCGACGTGATCCAGCTACTCCACGTTCGCAAAGCATTACCGCTTGGACCTGGTTGCTAATAAAGAACAGGCATTTGGGCGAAAGGTCCTCCAGGCAGTGGTCCCGCCCTAATGGAGTTAGGCTGGCCATACACTATACAATTTTCCTGTTCAACTTTCCTTTAGATTTACCAAAACCATATAATATGAGGTCAAACCTAAACCCTTTCAATTTGTATCTCATCAGGCAGGCACTTGCACTACATAGTTGAAGGTAAATCTAAAGGAAATTGAATAAGAAAATTGTATAGTGTATGGCCAGCTTAAGTTTCTTGCTTATCATCTCAGAGGCTGTCCTGGAAGACGATAAGAGAAAACCGGAGTTAGGCTTACCGGTAACTCTTTTTCTAGGAGTCTTCCAGGACAGCCTGGTTTCCCACCCAGAATCTTATAGCTGGTGCAAAGGGGATATAATAATGTTATGCCAGTGTGTTATGTCTTTCAGAGCCTTCCAGGGGTTCTTGTGGAAACTGAAGGGGAAGGCCTGGAGGACCTCCTTTTAACCATTTGGTGGTCCCGGAGGGAGGAGCCCTATATCTGAGGCTGTCCTGAAAGACTCCTAGAAAAAGAGATATGAGTAAGTCTAATGCCCCGTACACACGATCGGACATTCCGACAACAAAATCCTAGGATTTTTTTCCGACTGATGTTGGCTCAAACTTGTCTTGCATACACACGGTCACACAAAGTTGTCGGAAAATCCGATCATTCCGAACGCGGTGACGTAAAACACCTAAGTCAGGACTATAAACGGGGCAGTAGCCAATAGCTTTCATCTCTTTAATTATTCTGAGCATGCGTGGCACTTTGTGCGTCGGATTTGTGTACACACGATAGGAAATTCCGACAACGGATTTTGTTGTCGGAAAATTTTATAGCCTGCTCTCAAACTTTGTGTGTCGGAAAATGTGTGATGGAGCCTACACACGGTCGGAATTTCCGACAACAAGGTCCAAGGTCCGGATGCAGAGACCAGGAGGGATAGAAAAAACAAGTGTTTCGCCTTATTCCATTTCTGCTACAGACTCAACATCATCTTTGGGGTGACCTTTTGGGTTGGAGTACCAGAGAGGATATCAAGAAAATGCCTCTCATGTAGCCAGTTCACTGCATTTGTGTTTGGGGCCAGTTCTCACCACATGTGGTCCAGTGCATTTTTTTTTTTTTTTTTCTGCATCAAAAACATATGAGAGTAAGTTATATGGTTTTCAATGGCATAGTTCACACCAGTGCTTGCAGTTCCAGTGCGCTCCAGTTTCAGAAAAAAAAGTAAAACGTGCTGCATTTTTCCTTTTACTGGGCTTTACTGGAACGCTGTAAAATGCACTGGCACACACATCCTTATTTTATGTTAAGAAAAGAGGGGGAAAAATGCACTGGACTGCATCAAAAATGCACATGCAGAAAAGCTCCAGGAACTCATCCGGACTGCGTTTCTATGGCGTGAACTGGCCCTTAGAGTTTGGGCCACAGCACCTTCTGGATACAAAAGGGCTGTAATGATCACTTCCTGAAATTTTAGGAAGGATCTACTTCTTCCAGTTGCTTTGTAAATAAAAAAAAAAGCATTATACTAATATATAGTGAATTTAAATAAATAGACACCTTTTTGTACCAGTGTTAAACTCTGTGGGAAGATAAATACAGCTTCATCATTTGGTAATTGAAGTCTGCACCACCTATACAAAGATAATAGTCGTGGACACAGGGAGGCTTTACACTGACACCAGATGCCATGCTAATTTTATCTGTCATGCCTGTGTAAATGGAAGACAAGACAAAAACATCCTTATTGTCCTTCCACTTTACTGCGAGTAATTAGTGATTCTGCAAGCAGACTTTCTCCCCCTTTCTAAGTCATTGGGGGAAACCGTGGCAATTAGGGTGCACTGTGCCACAGCAGCCAATTCCAAGAATAAGTGTCTAAAAAGTGGCATGCTTGTATAAAAGTTGTCCACAAACAAATGGTACCTCTTACGGAACAAGGGTGACACCAAGCCCCATACTATCTTGCCACTGCTCCCCATGTAGTCTGGGCATTCGGAGGACTTCACTTCATTTTCTTTTCTATCATAAACTCTAAATCTATATGTAAAGCCTGTTTCCCTCTCACAGAGCTTATACAGTTTGACCCCATATCTGGCACGATTGCTGGGGAGATACTGCTTGATTGCAAAGTGGCCAGTGCATGAGGGACTTGTTTACACAGACGTTTTGTTGAGGCATATACACATCTGGGAATTTCTTGGAGAGGTAGTTCATGAAGGGCTGAATTTTGTGGAGCCAATCATATTCAGGGTCACCCTGGGGATGACAGCGTGTATCCTCACTAAAATGTGTGAAATGCAATATCTCATATGGTTTCCTGGCCGTGCAGCAGATAACAAGGGCATCTGATGAATTGGGTCTGTGCACCAACAGGACCGCAATTCATTCTTTTTTGTAATACCCATGTTAAGGGTCTGGGGTTTAGGCCCAAAAAAGTTTTTCATTCAGAACCCATGATATGCTTCCATGTGAATGGCCTAGCAAGAGTTGAATTTGGGTTGGCGGGGATGTACAACATTGGTGTGCATAAAGATTGCTTTGGTCCACAATCAATTTATACAGATCTTCCGTGAAAAACATCTAAAATAAAATCAAGGGGCGCTGTTAAATTTACTATTTCCAACTGAATTCCGGGTTGGGCTATGAATGAGGGAATAATGGGGGCTGCCAATCAGGATTTGTAAGCACCTCTGGGAGGACACTATGGACTCTATGGGCCTTTGCGTGATTAATTTATGGCTGTGGGACCCTACTAGTGCTAGCCACCTCACCAGCTTGGATTAAGCGAAGACTCTCCACATAACCTTGAGATACTGCAGTGCTGGTGTGTAAAATGCCAGGATGTACTAGGGCACTGGTGCCTGCCAGTCCACCAAAAGGTAGTTCAGCACCAGTACCCTGCTGCATATGAGAAAAGTCATGCTTTCATAGCACTTCAGCTACCTAGGGTCGGGTATGCCTGATTTTTAACAGAGACCTCTTCTCCATTGTCTGAGCTCCTTGTCGCGGATGCTCTCATCTGTCATACTCAGAATGACACTTCACTAGTGTACCTTGCTTTGGAAATTTTGGGCACTAAATTTACAGGTACCTAGTGCGACTAATGGGAAAAAGAGCTCCTGGCTGTCAAGGACTGCTTGAACCGCTAGAAATAAAATTGACCTGCTAGTTAGCAGAGATCGGGCCTGATCTTTCTAACACTGGTCTTGTGTACAATGTACCAGAGGTGGCAGTGATCCACTGATACTGCACTTGTTGGGAGGGGGAGGTTATAAATACAAATGCTGGCAGGTATCCGGGATCATCATGCTGCGTTTTTGGGGACACTATACTAAGGGAGATACTAGTATAGTTCTGTTTGATCAATATATTGATCTCTATTGACACTATACTAGTAATGGCGGCAATCGGCGACCTATAGCACAAATGCAATAGTGTGCGGGCAATCTAATGCTAACTGGTCGTCACTATCTGATGTCACAAGTGATGCTGATTCTGTGATCAGCGAAAAATACTGTACACTGACACTGTACTAATGGCGCTGGGTGACCGGTGATCAAAGGGTTAAATATGTGTGTATATGTGCTGACTTTACTCGCTGTGTGGTAGAGCTGCACGATTCTGGATAAAATGAGAATCAAGATTTTTTTTTTTTTTTGCTTATAATAAAAGATCACTATTCTTGGTGTAACATCATCTAACTAAGTACAAAAAAATTGGGCTAACATTACTGTTTATTTTTTTTAATTCATTGAAGTGCATTTTTTCCCCAAAAAAGTGTTTGAAAGACACAGCTGCGCAAATACAGTGTGACATAAAATATTGCAATGACCGCCGTTTTATTCTCTATGGTCTCAGCTAAAAAATATATATTTAATGTGTGGGGGTTCTAAGTAATTTTCTAGCAAAAAAGTACTGATTTTAACTTGCAAGCAACAAGTGTAAGAAAAAAAGGCTTAGCCTTTTTAAAGGAGAAGTATAGCCAAAGCTCGTTTGGCTGTACTTCTGCTATGGATCACAGGAGTGCAGTTCGTTTTGCCCTACTGTGACCCGTTTTCAGCAGAGAGCGGGCTGAAGTCTGCACTCTGCTGATGTCACAGAAATCAGTCCAGGAACTGCATCATCACGACAAAAACTGGATCCGCCAGATCCTGGACTGACACCCGGCTCAGCCTCTCAGCGCCTCCACAGCCCAGTGCTCCAGTGAGCGAGGAGGGGGCAGAGTAGAGAGCGGTGACTGACAGTCTACAGCTCTCTGCTCATGGAGCTCTGAAAACTGAGCAATCGGCGATGTTCTTAGTGCAGAGGCGCTGGGGAACAAATGCATCATAGGACCGATGTAAGTATGATTCCGAAAAAAAAAAAAAATCCTTTACTTCTCTCAAGTGTTTAAACTGACCTCCATTTGCAGACTGAAGTTCATCCCTTTGATCTGTAAATGAACAGAAAGATGCAATGTTTCTTTTCATCTTTCAGCGCTAAGCAATGTTGATGCACTTTTTTTTTTTTTGACAGGTGTGAGCAGGGAACTGCTCTGCACTCATTACATGAATTGTTGAAATGCTGGATTACGATCGTGTGGGGGGTTGAATCGAGATTGTGACTTTTCTTTTTTGAGCGATTAATTGTGCAGCTCTACTGTGTGGTGTCTCTCTTCTCTCCCTGGACCCTTTTCAGTACAGGAAGAGAAGAACCAACTAGTGTTTACTAACAAAGGCACAGAGCTGATCTCTCGTTTGCTGCAGCCAATCAACTGGGTCCCGTGCAGAATCATTGGCTGGGACCTGCTGACTAGCTTGTCCTGCAGCAAATGACAACTGGGGTCACAAGGGGTGCGCACATGCGCAGACCTAGAAGAAGGCCGCGATATGTCGCTGTACCTGTACGGGCCGCCATCTGCAGTACATTGCGCGCGATCCAGAGGTGGTTAAAAGAAACAAAACATGAGCTGTACATTTCAAAGAATATGAAATACATGTGCAAAAGAGAAGAAATTACATTAGTAATTAACATTAACATAATTACATTAGTAGCTAACATGTAAAGCTAAACAGTATCTACACTAAATCTGTTCAAAGGTACTGCTTTAACAGTTCCAAGCAAGCTCCAGTAACTAAGTAAGTCGGTCTTCCTGAAACCAGCCTTATAAGGTTACGTGAAATAGACAAATGGCAATGAGCAGTCATTTTAGAGTAAGGCTGCTTTCACACTGGGGCGAGTGGGGGTTGATGGTAAAACGCCACTAGTGCTCTACCGTTGCTATTCGGCCGCTAGCGGGGCACTTTTAACCCCCGCTAGCGGCCGAATAAAGAGTTAAGTGTGCCCACGTAGCGCCGCTGCCGAGGCGATTTGGAGGCGGTTCGACAGCGCTGCCCATTCATTTCAATGGGCAGGAGCGGTGTATACACCGCTCCTCCACCACCACAAAGATGCTGCTTGCAGGACTTTTTTTAATGTCCTGCCAGCGCAGCACCCCAGTGTGAAAGCACTCGGGCTTTCACACTGGGACTGCAGGGGTTTGTTGTTTTATAAACTTACAGCAGGCCGTGGCCATCTTAAGTGTGGGCAT
Source organism: Lithobates clamitans (assembly GCA_037952925.1). Lineage (NCBI taxonomy): Eukaryota > Metazoa > Chordata > Amphibia > Anura > Ranidae > Lithobates > Lithobates clamitans. The sequence goes on from JBBGZY010000039.1 coordinate 24,204,131, forward strand.
CTGAAGCCAGACTGTATTTCTTCCTGGATCTCATCCTTGCAGATCTCGCACATGCTCAGTGCAGCACAAGCAGTGTAATAGGTTTCAGGTCAGGTTTCCATAGCAACGGCAATGTCAGAGGAAGTTGCCGCCCCTTCCCAGAAGGCATTGCAAACAGGAAATGATGCGATGGGCCACGGCCAGGGAGGAGCTAGTAAAAAATGAATACAGCAGATATACAGTAGGTGCTGAGAAAATTTTTTTTTTAAATATCCAATTCGTTTACAATGCACAGTTTAGTGAAGGATGCTGAAGAGTTGTAAAAGTGGGTGGAACTCCACTTTAAGGTGAACAGCATGGCACATAAGAATAAATGTTGTCGGTTTAGAAGTGAATGGTAAAAGCAGTCTGAGAGAAGGCATTGAGATTACAGGAGCAAGAGAATAAAAGTGGAATATTTGTATGTGATGATATGAGGTGACAAGGAAGTGGTAATATACGGTATTTAATACATCATCTGTTTTTTGTCTACAGGATGGAAACAGTTTTATTGTGTTGGACGAAGAAAGCTTTGCAAAAGAGATATTACCCAGACATTTCAAACATAACAACATGGCAAGTTTTGTACGGCAACTCAATTGGTGTAAGTACAGACCCCCTCAATATGTCTTACAAAATCATAATCTAGTCAATATTGCAAAATGTTAAACCTGAATTGGAGTCAAAATTTTTTCCACTGCCTGCCATCATATCACTTACCTGTAATGATGTACTGTATGTCCCACATCTGCTACTTTGTGTAGAGATTTTCTCCGAAGAGTGCCCAGTCCTCTTCCTGGTGCTGAACTTCTGACAGTGGAGGTTAATAGTTTTGGGACTTGAGATTAATTGTATTGGTGACATTCTGACGAGAAACCACCCATCTGGACCCCCAGCTCTATTCCTATCAATGGACGCCGAAAAAGCGTTAGATGGGGTAGACTGGGGGTTCATTGTTAAAACTTTGGAAGCGATGGGGATCGGTCCTAGGTTCATTGACTGGGTAAAAATCCTTTATAACCACCCTTCTGCCTCCGTGAGGGTAAATGGGGTTCTTTCCACACCTTTTACGATGGAGAAAGGAACGAGGCAGGGATGTCCCCTGTCCCCATTGTTGTTCATTTTGTCCTTGGAGCCTCTTTTGGCGACCATACGAAATAATATAGATTGTAGAGGGGTGACGATAGGGCAAGATGAACATAAGTTAGCGGCATTTGCCGACGATGTGATCTTCTACATAACGAACCCCAGGATAACAATACATAATTTGCTCGGAATATTGAGGAGGTACGGAGATGTCTCGGGCTTCAAAATAAATCCGAGCAAATCAGAGATCCTAAATATAAATGTGGGTAAACAGGAAGTGGAGAGTTTATCAAAATCCTTCCCCTTCCCCTGGAGGAAGGAAATAAATTACCTAGGAATTAAACTGGCCAATTCATTGAAAAAGTTGTACCGGATCAACTATATCCCCATGTTAGACGAAATTAGACACGAAACAAGTAGGTTATCGCTGCGTCCCATCTCATGGTTTGGCCGCATCAACGCAGCAAAAATGTTGTTAATCCCTAAAATAACATATAAATTCCAGATGTTGCCAATCCCCCTGCCACGTTATTTCTTAAGAGCTTTACGAGGAATGGTGTCGAGGTTTGTCTGGCGTGGCAAAAAGTTTTGATTAGGGGAAAAAAAAAAGGAGGTCTAGCTCTCCCAGACCTCAATAGATACTACACTGCAGTAGTGCTTTCACGGGTGGTAGAATGGTCAATGGAAGTATCAGATAGGAGGTGGGTGAACATTGAACACAGTTTAAGTAGCACGGTTTTAGGTCACATAATTTGGAACCCGCCAAAATTTAGGACACTTGACGCTCAGACAGCATCACTTACACGAAACACGCTCAAATTATGGGATCAGGCACACACACAGAATAAATGGAGATCATTAAGGATAATACATTTTTTGAACCAGGGATGCGGGAGGTGGGAGGGAATTGGATAAAGAATAGTAGCATGCAATTGAAAGATATTATTAAAGATGGGAAATTACGCCCTTATCTGGAATTGAAAGCGGAGACGGACCTTATGGTAGTCAACGCTTGGAGGTACATGCAGTTATCGCTCTTTGTCGAGAAACTACCAAAACCAATTAGAAGAGAGGAAGAGTACAGGCCACTAGAATTGTTATGCAGGAGAGACAAACCGGGCAGTATTATCTCTTTTCTCTATAAAATTCTCTCTGCAAGGGAAGAGCTGGATGTGCCTCCATATATTAAAAAATGGGAAAGGGAGTTGGGGTCACGTTGTAGTTTATTCACAGCGGAGAGGATTTTAAAAATGTTACACGGTTCTTCGGCCGATACTATGCGGTCAGAGACCAATTTCAAATGTTTAGCAAGATGGTATGCTACACCAGACAGACTTGGCAAACTATACCCTGATGCCCCTGATGCTGGAGGGGGTGCGCCAACCTGGGAACAATGGCTCATATATGTTTTTTGGAAGAAAATTATATCATTAATTAATAAAATAACCGGGGAATCTTTGGTAGAAGACCCATGGTTATGTTTATTCCATGGAACTGAGAAGCCGATTAAGCAGTACCAATCATCAATTATCCCAATCTTGTTGGATGTAGCAAAAAAACAGATATCAAGGTCCTGGCTGCGGCCGGAGACCCCGACCCCAAACCAACGGGACTGGCTCTTATGTATAAACGAAATATATAATATAGGATCCAAGGATTACTCAGGAGACGAGGCAGAAGAGAAGACAGATGGCAGGGACAAGTGGACAGGGTGGAGGAAATCATGGAGCTACTTAGCGGAGATTACCAGCTAAATCTCCGAGTTCGGGTTGAGGGAGAGTAAGGCATGAGATGTAGAACTTGGTTAGTTCAGCTGAAACCACCTGCAGGCGGGGGGAGGGGAGGGGGGGGTAATGGGGGGAGGGCGGGTAATAGCATCGAAGGGGGATTTTGGTACTTTTTATATGATAATGTTTGTAATTATGGTTTCACAATAATGTTGATCCTTGTTTGTATATTGAAAAAACTATAAATAAAGAATTAAAAAAAAAAAAGAAACCATCCATCTTCCCTTCTCATCCATTGAGAAAAGCTTGTGCATTGTGTACACCGAATGTGATCTCTTAATGAAGGAGAGAATCCTGTCGTTCATCATACTCTCACCCATTTAGAGATAGTTTTACATGCAGTTTAATTAATGCACTGGATTTTCTTAATGGATGAGAAGGAAGGAGGTGGTGGGTCCCCATCAAACCATCTTGAATGCAGTTCACCCCGAAAACCGGAAGCTACTAACATCTGCTGTGCAAGGGAATCAGTCTAGGAGGACTGGGCACCCTGCATAGAGTTCTACATGAAGCAGCAGCCTGCATGCAGTGGGGCATACTATAGTTCAGATAAATTATGTGACTGCAACTATTGGCAAAGCTCTGGTTCACACTCCTCTCTCTACAGCGGCTGGTGGGAGCAAACTTCACCATATATGGTGTAAAATTCAGCCCTCCCCATTACACAGAGTAGTTGGAGCTTTGCAGTCATGTGACTGCATAGAAAAACCACCATTTCCAGTGGCTAACTTACCTTCCGTTATCCGTTCTGGTTATGTTTCTCAGATATATTCTTTAAATTTCAATAAGTGAGATAACTTTAATGTGCGCACATATCTGCAGAAGCCTCCTACAGCCTGTCACAGCCAAATATCAAGACCTTCTAACAATCAAAGCACCGATGCTTCTGGGTAACATTGGAGCTTGCTGCTAAGGCCCAATCTTACGCTTTGCTGTTGGCATATCACTATGATGGGCAACCTCACTGACCAAAAGTACTGTGCAGGAGGCAGGAAGGAATGTGTGAGCTTCAGGAAATGCCAACGTTTTCCCTGCTGAACTAGCAAGTTTACATCATAGAGAGGTGAAGGGTCCCATAGACATGAGAGTTCATCACCTCATCTGCCAAAAATGACTAGTTGAAGACTTTAGGCTTGCTACACATGACCCAAAAAAGTCATAATTGTACACAGGGTATGTGTAGCATGTCCAGCCTCTCTGCCCTGCTTCTGGGAACCCCCTCCCAGTATACAGTACATTCAGCTGTGTTTAATCAAACCCAGAGAAGTTGGCAGCAGTAGCTGTCAAAAAAGCAGTCTGACAGGGTTTATAAACAACACTGCTCCACATATTATACAAAATTACATATTGTTACTTTTACATCTTTCTGCTCCATTTATCTGCAGATTAATGGGGTTAATTTAGATCTGCAAATCATGTCAGTTAAAGTAACCTAACAAGTAAAGTTTTTGATATTTAACCACTTCAATACAGGGCATCCCCCCCCCCCCCTCCTGCTGAGGCCAATTTTCAGCTTTCAGCGCGGTTACAATTTAAATGACAATTGCACGGTCATGCAACACTGTACCCAAACAAAATTTTTATGACATTATCCTTAGAAAGTAGTTGGTCTTTATTTTACATTTATATGATTACAGATTAATGTAGCAAATGGGGTTGCTACTGGTTAGTGCCTCCTGCACTAATCTCTATATCCTTTGCACCATGCTCTGCTCCATGTATGTGTTAGCGCCCCTATTTGGGGGGTTCCCCTGGGGCTGTCTTCCTGCAGGTGCTGGAGAGACTGTGTGGAGTGGGTGGTGCTTGTTTTCCCCATCATGCCTATTGGAGCTGCAGCAACCTATGGGCCGGCTCCCAAACCCCCCCGATGCACCCGCTTTGGTGCGCTGATTTATTTTTAGGCTGCTCAGTGAAGTCTGCCTGTGCTACTGTACAGGTGCAGCCCGGTGAAGCCACTGTGCAATTGTAACCTGCCTGCCTGTGCTACTGTGCAGGTACTATCTTGGAACTGACCTTTTCCCATTGGGACACCAGTCAAACAGGACACACTTTGCAGAGCCCCCACACAGCACAGGCCACATCATGACTAAGGACCTTGAAGCCTCCAAAAGGTGGGACAGACACTGTGAGGCAACCCTATTCCCCAACCTTGGTGCTAGCACTAAGAATTTAGTATTTTGCCCCTTGTGCGCTTGGCAATCATGGTGTATTTGTTACTAGGGTAATCAGGATCAAGGGGATTAGGCTCTCTTAGGAGACTGTCCTCCCTCCACAAATTAATTTAGGACTAGAAAACCAGCTCTGGCTCTCAAGTAACATCTGGTTTCTCATTAACTCATACAGGAACTTCATCCTCTGCGACCTTTGTGTCCAGGAATTCTCAGCTGCCTTTTCCACTGTTGGAAGAGCTGGTGGATATCCATAAGGATTTGTGGAAAGATTGCTGTAAAACTGTCATTTACCAGAACCCCCAGATAGCAAAAGGTATCAGAATCGGAGTCTTGGAAAGCCCCCCAACCAACTGAGTCTTTCCAATTGCATCCACATATGAGCAGCACCTCTATGAAAACTAGACCCCCTCTGCACAAGGTATTTTCTTTGCTTTTTAGGGGAACAACATTTTCAGTTTGCGGCTTTGGCCTAGTCGTGACACTGCAAGTGCTGATTAAGGTCTTCGCTTTCCTGCGACCCCAAGAGATTCCCATTCTGCAGTATATGGTCAATCTGCTCCTGTCAGGGCAATCGAGTGAAGGCCTCAAGGCCAATTTGCAGCAGATGGCGCATGCCCTGTAGGCTATAGGCTGGGTCCTCAATCTCAAGACTGAATTAAAAACCTGGGCCTCATCCTGGACATGACCCTGGCACAAGTTTTCCTTTCCAAAGGAAAGGATGCAAAACCTTCAGTCCACAGTTTGGGAGTTGAGTTCCTTGGAACGCCCCACTATTCACTGATGCATAAAGTTGTTGGGGTTAGTAGCAGTCTCCTTTCAAGCCAGTCCCTTATATGCAGCAGTTTTACTCAAGGCTGTTGCAACTTAAATTCTTCCCGGCCTTGTCTGTTTGCAGTCGGCCCTTCCACCGACCTTGTCTGGGGGCGGTCGGCCCTTCCCCCCAACCTTGTCTGGGGGCGGCCGGTTAAGAGTGCAAAAACTTCTGCAGAGAGGTTCTGAATAATAGCTAATGTGTCCACTTCTGGAATGTGTTTCAAAGGTTAAACCTCCTTGTCAAGCCCCCCCCCCCCCCTTTTTTTTTTCTAAGACTAGTTGCCGACCAGCCACCGTTGTTCGGCGACAGGTTGGCTCTTCTGAATCGCCGTAGCTGTACGGCAGCTCGCGCAGTGGCGGGTGTGTGGGTCAGGCGGACTCTTAGGTCCCGCCGGCGACCCGCGATTGCTTAGTACAGGGGCAGAATGGGTATCTGCCTTTTGTAAACAAGCCGGATCCCCATTCTGACAGGGGACATGTAATTCACAACTCTGCCCCGAGCTATATCACCAATCTTGTCTCCAAATATCACCCAAATCGTCCCCTCCGCTCTTCACAAGACCTCCTACTCTCAAGCTCTCTCGTCTCCTCCTCCCCATGCTCGTCTCCAGGATTTCTCCAGAGCCTCTTCCATCCTCTGGAACTCGCTACCTCCACTGGTCCGGCTATCCCCTACTCTTGCTACCTTCAGGCGATCCCTGAAAACTCATTTCTTCAGGGAAGCCTATCATGTCTCCAACTAACCTCCTACCACTTCCATCAGCTCATTCCCTACAGTTACAACCTTTTGTACCACCTGCCCCACCCTATTAGATTGTAAGCTCTTCTGAGCAGGGCCCTCTTAATCCTCCTTGTATTTTTTTTTTTTTGAACTAACAATTTTTATTAATTTTTCAAGAAAAGAAAAATCTTCAGCACAGGGTACAGGAAATACAATTTGTGGTATTGCAGGCATTTCTGGCATGTAATCAACTAACATTTGGTCAAAGGTATATTTCAATGTAAACATATATAGTGAACAACCAAAGGGAGTATGTAGGATCATCATACAACTCTGATATTACATCCATTACTACCCGTTACATAGGTGCACAATCCTCTTGTATTTTATTGTAGTGTAACTGCATTGTCTCCTTTTTATATTGTAAAGTGCTGCGTAAACTGTTGGCGCTATATAAATCCTGTATAATAATAATAATTTTTTGCCGTTTTGGTGTATCTTGAGATAGTCTTTACAAAAGTGCCACGTTCATCTACGCCAAAGACTCAGCTCATCCCCACTGGCCACAACTGGTCTTATGCAAAAATTTAAATTTCTGTCTGTAATTGTATGGCTGAAAACGCATTGCATTCGCACCAAAATGGTGCAGGACCCTTTTTTGGTCCTCGCTGGAATCTGATCCGATTCCACAAGTCTCACCGCGTTCTGCAAACCAATTTGGGGGCGTCATTAAATTTCTATTTAGACCCGCAGCGTTTCACAGAGAGCAGTGTTTATGCCTGCGAGTTAGATGCGATGTGGGAATCCACATAGGAATTGCGCTTGTTCCAGCATCGCATATGTGTGAATCCAGCCTCAATCTAATGTCTCTACATCTACCTGTGACTCCTGAAGGATTTTCATAGGTATGATTCTGCATATCACTTTGCATGTCGGGGACAACAAACCACCTGATATCTGACCGTAACTGCTTGTCAACCCGTGTGTTTTGTTTTGATTTGTTTTTTTCAGTAATGGTAACATCGCTCTTGCTTTTGCAGATGGCTTTCATAAGGTTATGCAGGATGAGTCTGGTGCAGCTAGACATGATAAATACTGCTCAGGCAGATACCAGCATCCCTTTTTCAAGCGTGGCCAAGAAGAGTTACTAACAAAGATAAAACGGAAGGTAACGTCAAGTACTGGAGATAAGCGTGTATTCCGGAAGGCTAAGGTTTGTTTGCCTGTTTTCTTTTACAAATTTCAGGTACAGTATGTTAAGCCCAGATGTTGGGTGCATGATTATTCAGGAATAAGATCTACAAAATTTTCGATGCCGATGTTTATAATTGTCTCTAAAAAGAAATATCATAGATAAAATCTGCATCTGAATGGGTTTATAAGGAAATTTTATTTAAACTAAAGCCTTATGAATCATTTAGTCTTTTACTATCATGGTCTGTTGATTGATTAGTGATCTCCAGCATTTTGCATTTCCTTAAGCAACTGGGAGCCCACAGAAGTTTGGTTACAGGTAATTTGGTTCCTAGTTCCAATAACCTGCTGTCACTGACGGTGCTGATCTCAGACTAATGATCTGTGTCCACTCTGATTGAACCCCGATCATGTGATCACTATGAGAGCCATAATGATTGCATGGGTTTGCTTATGAAATAAACCTGCCAGATAAGCTGCCCTATATGATTTGTCCAGAGCGAGGCACATTAACAGCTGGCTGGGCTAATAAAGTGAAACAAAAATAAATATATTACAGCTCAACTGCTCCCAAAACGATTTTTTAGTTTGGACAGAGTGGGAGGTATAACCCCTGTTTGGTTTTTATTGCTGTTTTTACTCACTTTCTTTTGGTCACTGATGCAGGAAGCTTATGAAATCTCTCAAACAATGGCATAGACAGTTCTAAAACATTTTCATAAACTAAAGTGGGGAAGGCTGAGAACCTTGGTCAGATTCTTATTTTCTCTGTCCCCACCTTTGAGATATCATTGCTTCCTGTTTGGTCATCAAGATAGGCAATACATTTAACTATTCCAATAATGGCACAGATGGCAATAAAAATCATACAATAGTTCCGCAATCTGATTTAGGAGTGGGAGTGTGGTACCTGTCAAAACCAGGTACCCCCCCCCCCCCCAAAAAAAAAAGTGCCAAATGTGGCAGTGGAGGGGGGAGGGTACAGGCAAGTGGAGCTTCACTTTAAGTAATGGGGACTTCCATTTCTCCTTTTGGCAGCACTGGAACCCCTATGCCCACCTCCACTTGGTACCATGAAGCTGGCCCCTGTGGCCTTTAAAGTGGTTGTAAAGTTTTTTTATGTTTTTTTTTTTTTTTTTTTTTTTTTTTTAATTTTTACCTTAATGCATGCTATACATTAAGGTGAAAAACCTTCTGTGCTGAAGCCCCCCCCCCCTTTTTCCTTACCTGAGCCCGATCCAATCCAGCGATGTGCAAGAGCGCAGCAGCCCCGGCCGCTGTTGCTTTCCTCATTGGACAGATTGATAGCAACTGTCAATCAAAATCTGTGACGTGGGGAGCAGGGCTGAGTCCCGCTGTCTGTGGAAATGGATGCAGCAGTGGGACTCCGGAGAGAATCCGCACGGGTGCCCCCTTGGAAAGCGGCTTTCCTTGGGGGCACCTGATGGAGAGGAGGGGCTTGGGGTGCCGGCGGGGGACCCCAGAAGAAGAGGATCGGGGCTGCTCTGTGCAAAAGCATTACACAAAGCAGGTAAGAATAGGCACGTTTGTTTTTTATTAAAAAAAAATTGAGTGTTTACAAACCCTTTTTATAGCTAAACTGTAGTCAAAATATAAATTGACCCTTGCATTGGTCGTCTCCCAGCAGTGCGGTGGTTTAAGGATGACTAAATGCAAGAACAAAAAGTAAGGAGACAGTCTGCTCTCTGCTGGATTTGCACACTGGCACTGTATGGACAAGTAGCAGCGGGGCATCCGGGCTCAGGAGTCAGGCGGCTGTGGTGGCACCTTCTGTTCTACTTCTGCCCACCAGCTGGGCTTGCTGTCATTTGTCCTGATTCCTGAGCCTCGCTCAGTAAATGCTGTTTGCTCTGCTGAATGTCGGTGGCTCCCCTGCCCAGGCAGGACTCCATGGCCGACAGCAGGTTGGGTGCATAGTGAACTGTGCTGCCTTTTGTAGCTCCCTGTGCTGATCCTGCAGTGTCGCTCAATATCTCACTCGCACAAATCCTGCAAGTGAGATATTGGATTTAGCAGGATTCCGAGTGAACAGCACAGGCCCCCAGGGTGCTGAAGACCCTTTGTAAAGTGATCATACCTGCTGTGCCCACCCTAGCAGCCCCACCCCCTGGTGTGTACACACAAGGCATGGTGCTAGATAGGGGTGTGTGCATCTGCAGCAGATGAAAACTTTAATTGGTTTACACTAGAGATTGCAAAATCATTGAGTCCACTGTCCAAACACCCCCCAGCTTGACAGATGCTTGCATATGTTGCCTCCTCACCACCTGTTTTAACCCCCTAATTGTTGAATCTCCCCCACCACAACCACATGTATAGTACATGGTTGTGGAAAAGTTCTTTTCCTCAAGACTCTTTTATTTGATTGCGTTTGGTGAGCAGTAGAGCCTGGCAAATGCAGCTGGTGATATCCTTGTTGCAGTCATGAAGCAAAGCATTGTGGCTTCAGCATGTGTACACCCTCAGCTGCAACCTTGTCAGCAAAGCCCTCGTTCACAGTGGTGCAGTTTTGAAATTGCCTTACCTCAGCGCAATTTCAAAGCCGCAGATCAGTGCGATTTGCACTGCTGGATTCATTGCAGCTTGCAACTTCATTTACCAGAATTCTATGCAAATTGAAATGAAATCGGAAAAAAGTAGTGCACAAACCTTTTTCATAGTCGTGATGATATGAACAGTTCAGTTGCCAGCAATGGGGTGCGACTTGTCATGCGATTTGGCCTTGTCAAATGACATGAAAAATCGCACCAGTGATGACAAGGGCTAAGGGTTTATTCACCCCATCTCCTGGGTTACAACACACTGTACTCTTCTTCCTTTTTTTTTTTTTTTTCAAACAAACTTTATTAAAATGTCACACTGACATTTCATAAAGTTCAATTTGGCCGCAGTTTTGTCAACGCAAAGGTGCGAACTGGACATACCAGAGACAAGGTATTTTGTCTTGTCATGCGGTGGCACTGTGCTAGGAATAGCCACCCAACACAGTCCCACCATATCTGGTGTGAATATACACCTGCCACCCAAATTGGCACCCAAATTGGGGAAGGCTTGTAGGGGTCCCGGTGCATTACTTTGCCCAGGTGCACATTATGCTATTAAGATGGCCTTGCCCCTGAGCAGAAGTAAATCATAAAGCAGAACTAAACCCAGCGATTTAACAGTTTCAAAAAAAGTTACATTCCCGGAATGCCGGGATTGCTAATTGTCACATTTGCTTGTTTCCTCAACCAAACCATCAAATGGCTGGTGTCATAACTGATCCCATGTGTAGCACCATGGCAATTGCAGATCAAACAGAAGCAGCTTCCTTGGCTGTAAGGGATCGGCCTCTACAAATTTTGTCATTGCCAAAAAATGGAGAACAACTGAGCATGTACAGAGCAGGGTGAGACAGTGTATTACTGGATTTTACGCAGTATAGACTCTTATTTTTAATGTTTTACATAGCCATACCTGCAAAAGGGGCCAGCCTGAAGTGATCTAGCAGGACTTAATTTTCTGATTAAAGTTCCACTTTAACTTTGAGTACTGCGAGGGTTTATAGTTCAGGGAAAAAGTTCCTGACAAGGTCCTAACACTTCTCCCCTCTCCTCTATTTAAAAATGTTCTTTCATTGTTTAAACTGCCTGTTACTGCGAATGGCGGAGAGAATCCTGTGGCTGATCAGACTTTTCCTCCATTCACAGATCATTGTAAAGGCAGTGAAAGCAATTTAAGAACGTTTCTCAGTAGAGGAGGAGAAGGTGAGTCCTTGTCTGGAACTTTTTACAGTAGCTTCACAAAAGAGCTGAGGGTATCAACCCCCACAGTGCTAGAAGTGTAGAGACAGAAAGAGGACAGGGTATCCCTGCACAGAAGATTTCCTCAGTGTCTAGCTGTCGCTGTCTGGGACATCTTCATTACAGGTACATTTGCTAACTAAAGCTAAAGACAATGTTTTCTCTTATGGCTAACCTTTAGCTTTAAACACGAGCAGCCAAAATGCATACCTTCAATAAGTAGTTTACGTGAATCTGTTGCTGCACAATCATGTACCCTAAGCCCTCATTCACATTGGAGCGATTTGTCATGCGATTTGACAGGTTGCAGCCTATTGCCGGCAATGGCACTGGTCCAATCGGTGCAACGCCAACTTTTGTGGCGCTGCACCAAGTTGCAAAAGTAGTTCCTAACACTACTTTTGCCAATTTCGGGTGTCGACTTCAATAGACATCTGTGCATGAAGCCGCACAGATGTCTACAAGTAGCACGATTTCAAAGTAGCATCAATGTGAACCAGGGCTAAAGCTGAAATATTTAACTGCTTTCTCTTTATTTCCTTTTACTCTCTTTTCCTGATCTTTGCTTTTGCACTATGTTTTTTGTGAATTTATACTGTCCTTAAAGGAAAATTACGCAAGTATACAAACAGACGGGAAACCTGCTTACTGAGTAGGCCTACCATCACAGTCATAGAACATAAATTTTACCTGTCTTTTTTTTTTTGCTTCGGTTTTGAAAAGCCATCATCTGCTTCTTATCTGAAAGTCAGATTATCTTTGAAAGCTTGATTTGCCCTGTTATTCTGTCCCTGTATGCTAATCATTGATTTTTTTCAACTATATAACTGCCTTTTTTAATGTTTGTCAGTTATGCAAGTGACTGATGCTGGCAAAATGTAAATTTTGTGGTTAAATATAAACACTCTGCATCTTGGAATTCCTTTTATCCAGGTATCTGTTCCTCGCATTGAAGAAGGTAAATCTGGACCAGATGACATGCAGAAAATCCTGACGTTTCTGCATCAGCTTCAAGCAAGACAAGATGTACTTGATTCAACAGTGGAATCTCTAAAGAGGTACAGTAGACTACTTGTAAAGCGGCACGGGGGGGTGTTTTGGCTGGGCGGTGGGGTTGTGTGGCGGGGGGTAAGCTCACTTGCTGGTTGCTGCCTGACACACACTGACCTACCTGCCTGACACACACTGACCTACCTGCCTGACACACACTGACCTACCTGCCTGACACACACTGACCTACCTGCCTGACACACACTGACCTACCTGACATACATACACTGCCATGCACTGACCTACCTACCTGACACACACTGACCTACCTGCCTGACACACACTGACCTGCCTGCCTGACACACACTGACCTGCCTGCCTGACACACACTGACCTGCCTGCCTGACACACACTGACCTGCCTGCCTGACACACACTGACCTGCCTGCCTGACACACGCTGACCTGCCTGCCTGACACACACTGACCTGCCTGCCTGACACACACTGACCTGCCTGCCTGACACACACTGACCTGCCTGCCTGACACACACTGACCTGCCTGCCTGACACACACTGACCTGCCTGCCTGACACACACTGACCTGCCTGCCTGACACACACTGACCTGCCTGCCTGACACACACTGACCTACCTGCCTGACACACACTGACCTACCTGCCTGACACACACTGACCTACCTGCCTGACACACACTGACCTACCTGCCTGACACACACTGACCTACCTGACACACACTGACCTGACATACATACACTGCCATGCACTGACCTACCTGACATACATACACTGGCCTACCTACCTGACATACATACACTGACCTACCTACCTGACATACATACACTGACCTACCTAACATACACTGACTGTAGTGACACTGACCTACCTGATCAGGAGACTTCATGTGTCCTGCAGCAGCTCAGCCGTGGTGTGTGGTGCACACCCATCTTCACAGCAGGCAGGAGGAGGAGAGCCGAGCGGGGATCTCACGCGGAGGCTGCATTGTAATTCCTGCTTTCTGGAGCCTGCAGCGCCTATGATGGACGTCACATGTCCCGCGGTCCCACCATTGGACCAGTGGGACGTCCATCAGCGCTGCAGGCTCCAGAAGGCAGGACCTGCTATGTGACTCGGCGGCACTCGGCACAAGATTGGTCCCCGCTCTGCGGCACTCGGGGCTATAAATGGGACGGTGCCCACTTGAGATTCAGGGCTTTTTGGGGACCACTCGGGGCTTCAGCCACGGTGAGCCCCCCCCCCGACGCCACTGGTTGTAGGGTATTGAAGTTTACAGTGCATACCCTCACAGATAACAAATCAAGTAGACATTCCCTGAAACAGGCTCGATTGACCTTGAAAAAAATTAGTATGTACTTAGCTCTGAAAGGCTTTTGAATATTCTTTTCAAGTCAAAGCATGTTGAGATTTTAACCTCCCTTAAAAAAAATGTTTTTCTTTTTTAAATTAGGGAAAATGAGGCCTTGTGGAAAGAGGTCATACAGTTACGGCCAGCTCAGCCGCAGTTTGAACCTGTGAGTACTGTCTACCATATGTGTCTATGTACTGTATGCATGTGTATATATAATTTATTTTTTACTCCAGGATGGCTCCATAACCTGTAATCTGCTGCTTTACCATTTGTTGGACCTCTTGCTGATATGTGCTGTCCACATTATGTGCAATCACCAAGGACCATAAAGCTGCAAGGCAGAAGTATTAAGCAATTGTCCTGCCCCCCAAGCATTTCATATGTGATCTTTTGTTTTTTTGTTTTTTAAATGGTTTTTATCTTGGAATTTTATTTGTGACTTCCACTTCTTCACTTATGTACAATTGTAAACACTATAGTAAGAGTGGGATCAGTGGTTTCTTGTATTCAGGTATAGCTGTACACTCGTTCTCTTCAGCAGTTGATTTTTTTGTAGCAGTGTCAAATTATTCTTAAAGGATAAGTTCACCTTTGGAACATGTGACACGTTCCGCCTGTATTTTCCGGTACGTGTTCCACCCCCCCCCCCCCTTCTCCCCGCTGTCAGTAAATAAAAACAGCTCCGCCCACACGTCTGCGTCATTCATTCACAGAGTTCCTTGATTGAATGAACTACATCTCTTGCCCGCCTCCACAGCCAATGGCTTGTATTTCTCAGTGAACTGGTGAGCATGCTCGAAGTCCATTGATTCTTCCTGCCAGACAGTACGAGGTACAAGCAGACAGCTGTACTGAGTGTCTGCAGGAGCCGGGCATTGCAGCCGCTATCTGCTGATTGCAGGAGCAATGCCTTACAGGCTGTAGAGTAAAAAAAAAAAAAATAAATGCATATTTGCTTGCTAATGAAAATATGTTGAAAGATCATGGTGAATTATTGCTCAAATTGTATTGAATCATTTAGATTTTATCTGATATTATAAATGTAAATACTTTCTATTTTATAGGTTGGAACATCTCACTCTTATGAACCAATATCATCTTTTCAATCAAACCAGTAAGTACTGTTTACATTTACTAAAATAAAATGGCAATATAAAATAAGAGTTTATATGCCTTGCTGTCATGATAAATGCCTTTTACTGATGTAAATTACTAGGGAATTGAAATAGCATGCTGAAAATGTCTGATATTCAAAGATTCAGTTTTTTTTTTTTTCTGAAAATATGGTAATGATGCTGTAGAAAATTAGGTATTAGCCTTATTGGTCATAAGTTTCTGTGGGAAATGTTAGGACTGTGTGTGTGTGTGTGTGTGTGTGTGTGTTAATTTAGAGCACACAAAATGACAACTGTATTTGCATTCTGCAGGCCTCTAATGATTGACAGTACTGGTAACTACAATCAGTTATCTGCTTCCAAAACATCACAAACCACCATTCAGGCAAGTCGTTGTCTTCTCTTCTTTTTTTTTTTTTTTTTTTCCCTTTTTGATTTTACTATTATTAAATAATGGTCATATTTTTATAACCTTGAACATACGTGCAAAGAAGGAAGTGTAGCCTTGCCTCTCTTGCTGCCTATGCCACTGAATGGTGTTGTGATGCCAAGGCATTGGCTCCCAAAGTCTTTTCAGAAAGTGACACTTTGGAAGTGTCGCATGTCTGATCCCCCACTGCTTCCAGAGCACAGCAATGATGTATAAGTTGGAGCAAGAAAGTGCACTGGGGGATCAGGCAAACCACACAAAAGTTGGTGAATAGAATTACAACTATTTTGTCAGGTTAACCAGGTTAAAAGATGATTTTAGAGGCTGTTGAAGAAATGTGCAGGCATCTAGTGGTGCCTGCACTTCATGCCTGCAGCAATTTCCCCTAACTCCTAACTTTGTTAGCTTTGGGCAGATTAGAGAAGGAATATCTGTCAGGGTTTTATTTCTGATCTGTGATCCTGTTGGAGTTCCCCCCCCCCCCAGTGGGGGCTCAGACTTTAACAAAACACTTTTTTGTCAGGTAAACATGGGAAAGGTTAGAATCCCTATCAAAGTATTATTAGAAACTGCCTCCCTAAGGCAAGTCATAGATAATGCGATTTTTCTTTCCTGCAACCGCAGACAGTGTTGATGGGGGAATCCCTCCTGTAGCATTATTGTGTTCTGCCAGCAGGGAGCCTTCCCTGTTGGCAGGATATGATTACCGCTGGTAGCTATAGCCACCAGCAGTAATCGGATGCAAAAAAATCTGACAGACTGGTTGTACTGAAGTAGATTCGGTTCAACCAGCCTGCCCATAGATGGATCGAATCTTGGCCGAACCCTACTGAACCAGCCAAGATTCAAACCATCTATGGCCAGCTTTAGCCCTATCTCTGCGACAGCAGGACACGAAATAAATCAAAAGCTGTCCAACACTGACATAAACTACAATTAAAAATGACAAAAGTATTTATTTTTTTCATGTTTATCAAAAACTGCTAACCAAAAGTGTTGGTTTATTTGATTTTAGATTCTTACAGAATATGTAGACTTATGCTTTTTCCTTTGGGTGGTATTATTTGTTCACTTGTTTTTGTTTGTTTTCATTCTAACAGTATCCATTGTTGCACTTCAGAACAATAAAGTTAAATGTCATTAATAATAAAATAATGTCTGTGCTCAAATCTAAATTGTGTATACTGCTATACAACCTTACTGCATCTAGCAAACTTCTCCATAAAAACACGGATTCCTGATTCATATATATATATATATATATATATATATATATATATATATATATATATATATATATATATATATATATATATATATATATATATATATATACATACATACATACATACATACATACATACATACATACATACATACATATATATATATATATATATATATATATATATATATATATATATATATATATATATATATATATATATATATATAATATGACGAGGGGTCTTCAAAACGTTTCGGCACTTTTATAGTATCATTGGAAACAATGAGGGTGGGAGGAGTTTTGCTGATGGCATTAAAAAGCTGGTACGACGCTGGCAAAAAAAAGGAAGGTGAATGTAGAGAAGTGATGATGTAATTTGTGTTTGAAATTCTTAATAAAAAAATTAAAAAAATGCAAACCTGGTACAATTCCTGTTTAACCTAGCCAACTGAGTCAAAGTGATTTCTCTCTTTCCAGTTCTGATTTTACTTTGCTGAGCGTTTTATGCTTAAATTTAATATCTTATGTAATGTGCAGGCTTTTGAGAACAGATCACCATGGTACACTGAACAGAAGCCTAGCAAAGGCATCAAAAGAGTAATCGGAGAAGATCATGATAGCTCTACAGAGGAGCCCAACAACCATCTGAAAACTTCTTTGTACGTAGATCTGCTGCGTGTTATAAAAACATAGAACTTATGAAATAAGATTTTACATAAAACAGTCTGTTTCTAGTAGCAGGTATAGTATGCTTCTCGGCAGCTGCAATTCTCAAGGAAATTTGTAACAGTACATGATTAGAGTTGTGTGTGGCTGCATTCGTGTTTTTTTTTTTTTTTCCAGACTTTTTTAGTTAATTTTCATGTGGTGACCCTGCCATTATCACACTTCTGTTCTGAGGTGACAAAGGTCAGTCTACGGGCTCGGTCACACAGGGCGCTTTACTGCGGGCCTCATGAAGGTCTGTCTTTTCCCGGCATGGGGATGCACAATTATTGCATGTATCCCTGTGCAGGCATCCCATTTATTTCTTTTGGGACATGCGGGTGAGTGCGGGTCTCCAAACGCACTCTGTATGCATTCGGGGACATTCACCCATACCCACATGTCATATTAGGACACAGCAGCTGCGTCCTTGCATCCTCATGTCCCAACAGAAATGAATGGGATGTTTTTGTGGGATGCATGCAATACCTGTGTGTCCCCATGCTGGGAAAACATGGATCTGCTTTTGGCCCACAGTAAAGCGCCCCATGTGAATGAGCCCTAACTGTAGAGGAGCAGTGTTGTCATCCTAAGGTACTCTCCTGAATAGTAATATTCATATAAAATATCAGCGTACTAGAGCCAAAAGCAAAAAAGGGATTTCCCCCAGCATCTGGATACAATACGCTTCCCTATGCAGAGAAAAAAAAGAATTAGGATCATAACCAGTGCTTGTGAACGAATATTAGTCCCAGAAACAGTCCCATTAAGTGTTTACATTACATATTTGGTAACCCCTGGATCAATTATAGTACATTTGTCCAAATTACAAGTGCGTCTTGCTCTCTTGATCTTTATCCAACAGGTGGAGTTCCAATCTGCAGGCTGATCTTCCCTTCCACTAGTGATGATCTAAAAAACAATATAGTGCAGTATGCTCGGCTCAAAGACTCCTAAAAATAAAATTGAAATGTGCTCACATTAATAATCAGTGCTGGAAACATCCCTAGTGGAAAGAAAGATCCGCCTACAGATTGGAACTCTACCTGTTGGATATAGATCAAGAGAGCAAGACACTCTTGTAATTTGGACAAATGTACTTTATTTGATCTAGGGGTTACCAAGTGATATATTGAGAGAACATTTAATGGACTGTTTCTGGGGCTAAAATTTGTTCACGAGCACTGGTTCTGATCCTAACTATCCTGAATAGACTACAAACCTCTCCCCCTCTCCACAACTGCATTACAATGGGAAGAAGGAAAGAGGGGTCCTAAAATGCTTACATTAGATAGCTTGTAAGGCTAATAAGATTGTTTGTTTGATATTTGAATTCAGTGTCCAGGAAGTGCATAGGTAGCACAGTGCACATTAATTGCCTATCATTCAGATGAGAGATGGTAAATACTTGTATCCATGTGATTGTACGTGTTTTGGGTTTTTTCTTTTTTTTTTTAACAAGTAGAAAAGAAAATGCAAGTACTGGTTTACAGTACAGCACTGAATTGATTTATTCTGAACACATGTGGAAGAGGTATACCGTATATACTTGAGTATAAGCTGACCCGAATATAAGCCGAGGCACCTAATTTTACTACAAAAAAACTGGGAAAACTTATTGACTCGAGTATAAGCCTAGGGTGAGAAATGTGCAGCTACTGTAAGTGGAAAAGAGGGTCAACAATGCCCATTTGCAGCCTCACTGTGCCCATTTGCATGCCTCACTGTGCCCATTTGCAGCCATAAGTCCCCTGAACTTCAAACTTGGTAGTTAGGGGTTCATAGATGCCCCCTAGCTGCAGCCAAAATTTGGGGTCACTGGACCCAAAGGGTCCCGAAATGACATTGCTGCAGATGGACACAGTTGACTGATTTTGGGGCCCCGTATCTCTGGGCTACTTGGTGCTAGGAACCCCAAATTTGGTGAGCAAACCCAGCGGAACTAGCACTACAACATATCCAAAGCTGGGGTTCCTAGCACCAATTGGCCCCGAGACACGGGGCTCCAAATTCAGTTTGGAAAATGTCAAGCACTTTTCTGTAGCAGAGAGTGGCGAGTATAAGCCGAGGGGGGAGCTTTCAGCACAAGAAAATGTGCTGAAAAACTCGGCTTATACTCGAGTATATACTAAAACAGGAGATAATTTTAAAATGAGGAGCTTGTGAAATAACTTTTATATTTCAGTAAACATATATTTTTCTGCTTTTTTACCACTAAGGAGCAGTGCATAGTGCTTGAAGGCAGGTTATTTAAGCATTTTGGTATATTAAGGTGTCTGTAATTCCAGAAGCCGAGGGTATGAAAACTACAACACAGATGAATCTGATGATCCCTCAGATTTATCCTCTTATGAAAGTGAGCTGGTGATTAATGAAGATACTGCCTCGAACCTCGAACAGTCCTTTACAAATCCAGAACAAAAGTAAGTAATAACCCTAAAATTTTGGCACAAGCTGTTATTCAGTGACCATACTTGGGTGACAGAGCACCAAATACACAATTGCATTGTACTTCGAGGACACTTCCAGTGAAAAATGAAAGCCCATTGTTCTTTATTTTTTTTACACATTTTCGGTTTGATAATGTATTTAATACCTTTTTTTCTCTTGGTGAAAATTTGTTTCCTGTCCTCTCATTGCAGTGTCCTATGCTGGCATTGATGAGTAGCAGCCACTTGCCTGATCACAAATCCCCACTTGGAAAGAAAGAGAGGGGCGCGTAACTACCGTATTTATCGGCGTATAACACGCACCGGCGTATAACACGCACCCCAATTTAGGAGGGAATTTTAAGGAAAAAAAACTTTTAGGAGGGAAGTTGAAGGAAAAAAACTTACATTTAAATGCCCATCATTGCAGCCTTCTCAGTGCAGCCTTGCCCCAGTGCAGCCATGTCAGTGCAGCCATGTCAGTGCAGCCATGTCAGTGCAGCCATGTCAGTGCAGCCTTGTCAGTGCAGCCTTCCCCAGTGCAGCCATGTCAGTACAGCCATGTCAGTACAGCCATGTCAGTACAGCCATGTCAGTACAGCCATGTCAGTACAGCCATGTCAGTGCAGCCATGTCAGTGCAGCCATGTCAGTGCAGCCATGTCAGTGCAGCCTTCCCCAGTGCAGCCTTGTTAGTGCAGCCTTGTTAGTGCAGCCTTGTCAGTGCAGCCTTCCCCAGTGCAGCCTTTCCCAGTGCAGCCTTTCCCAGTGCAGCCTTTCCCAGTGCAGCCTTTCCCAGTGCAGCCTTTCCCAGTGCAGCCTTTCCCAGTGCAGCCTTTCCCAGTGCAGCCTTTCCCAGTGCAGCCTTTCCCAGTGCAGCCTTTCCCAGTGCAGCCTTCCCCAGTGCAGCCTTCCCCAGTGCAGCCTTTCCCAGTGCAGCCTTCGCTTCGATCCCCTGTCCTGAGCTTTAAAATCGCCGACTGCGATTTGAAAATGGCGCCGCCGGCGCCGAAATACACCGAGCCGGTCCTCGGCTCTTTCCGGCAGCTGTCGTTCACTTTCGGCTCCACTCGTAGTCCCGAGCGGAGCTATCCGAACCTAGCCGAGTAGGTTCGGATAGCTCCGCTCGGGACTACGAGTGGAGCCGAAAGTAAACGAGAGCCGCCGGAAAGAGCCGATGACCGGCTCGGTGTATTTCGGCGCCGGCGGCGCCATTTTCAAATCGCGGTCGGCGATTTTAAGATTGTGACAGCTCGGGATCGCATGGTATCGGCGTATAACGCGCACCTGCGACTTTCCCCTGATTTTAAGGGGAAAAAAGTGCGTGTTATACGCCGATAAATACGGTAATTCAGCTCTTACACCTAGGGACCACAGCAATTTCACATTTCTTCTATGGGCTTGTTTGTATTCAGCAACAACTTTGTTGTGACTTAAGATAACAAAGTAATACATATATATTTTGTCAAAGAAGCTTTTCTTTTTGTGATATTCTCTTGGGAACATGATTTTATTTTTTTTACCATGCGTAGACCACAAACGCAACAAAAAATTAAAACCCTTTTTTCTACTTTGATAAATGATAGTTCTTAAAAAAAAAAAAAAATAGTTGTAATGTAGTTAAAGTGATACTAAAGCCTTGTTTTTCATTTAAAAATAACAAACATGTTATACTTGCCTGTTCTGTGCAGTGGTTTTGCACAGGGCAGCCCGGATCATCCTCTTCTCTGGACCCTCTTTGGGCCCTTCTACCCCCACCCCCACCCCCGCTGAGTGCTCCCATAGCAGCTTGCTATGAGGGCACCCCAGCCGAACTGCAGCTCCATGTGTCCATTCAGACACGGAGAAAAGGTCTGACCCCCTCTCTCTCCTCATTGGCTTATTGAATTAGATTGACAGCAGTGGGAGCCAATGGAGGGAGAGTCCTGGCCAGCCGAGTCTCTCGTACAACATCCATGGATTGAGATGAGCTTAGGTAAGTATGAGAGGGCTGCTGCATACAAGTATTTTTTTTTATCTTAATGTATAGAATGCATTAAGATAAAAAAAACCTTCTGCCTTTACAATCCCTTTAAAATGTATATATTTCATTCTATAATGGGTCCTTTTTAAAATGATACTAAAATTAGAATTCTGATACAAAGCATTGAAAAGTGATTTACAAATGAAATAAAGACTTTATATTTACCGTACAGAACACAGAAATTGATTAATTGACCATGGGTGATATGCTGCTACCTTTTTAGATGATTGGACACTTATAAAAGCTTCACTGGGTCCCCAAGTGGGGCCATATAACCCCACCCATTCAATGAGACTCCATTTTTACTAGTGTACTTAGGTGATGGATGCCTGCTCCTCTTGGAGAAGAATTTCCTACTATTTTCAGCAGATTTCGTTTACCTCCTTCAGCTGACACTTTTTTCAAGATCTGACTGCTTGTTGCTTTCATGGCCTATTGGCATTTTCTGGATCAGTTACTTGTGGGAACTGTACCCAGACTCCATGGCAGTGGGCCTGGTCTGTAATGTTTGCTTCAGGCATTTGATTCTGCATTCAGCACTTGCCTTGGCACGTGGTGCAACAAGTGTTAGCCGCAGGTCCAGGGCCATGGTCCATTTCTTTGGCACCCAGATGATGAAGACCCCTTTATCGATATGCCCAACATGGTGGGTGTAGCCTTGCCCCTAAATGGGAGCAACAGCATGGACAAGGTAAGGCAGGGTTTTTCTGTACCCTTATACATAAGTGTTCTATGCATTGTACAATAATACTTCTCAATCCATGTATTGAGCTATAATACACATGTGTGCAATGTACATTACTATCACTTTATGAGTGCATTGTTCTATACTACACTGTATATTATAGAACAGTGCATTAATATTTAAAAAAGTGATGGCATAAAAAGGCCAAGTGGTCCATTAAGTCTGCCCTCTTTTTGTCTGAGGACAGACCTACGTTTGTCCCAGGCATGTTTCAATTCACTTTGTGTTG
Source organism: Lithobates clamitans (assembly GCA_037952925.1). NCBI lineage: Eukaryota > Metazoa > Chordata > Amphibia > Anura > Ranidae > Lithobates > Lithobates clamitans. The sequence goes on from JBBGZY010000039.1 coordinate 24,227,002, forward strand.
ACTGACTCACTACCACTGCTAGAAGTCTGTTCTAAGCATCACCTACTCTTTCAGTAAAATTATACTTTTTAAAGTGGACTTCCAGGCTTCTTCAGAAAACACCTGTCTACGAATCCAGCGGTGTCCTTACCCCAACCGATGACTGTCGGGTGCTGCCGCAGCCATCTCCTCTTCTTTACTGCGTATGCGCAAAGCTCGCTGCACTTAGTGAATGGCCAGTGGCGGGCGAGGAAGGGGGAGGCTGATCTTGCCGTGTACCCGCCCCCCCCCCAAAAAAAAAAGCTGCCTTCAGGGCAAATACTGTAGCTGCTGACTTTTAATAAAAGGACACTTACCTGTCCAGGGATCCAGCGATGTCCTCACCCAAACCGATTCTTCAATTGGCTTCGGGTGTAGGCGCCGGCATCTCTAGTGTGGGAAACTGAGTGGAACCTTGCGGTTTTACAGCCTGTTTCCTACTGCGCGAAACGTGCTGTCCCTTGTGAATGGTCCGGGAGTCTTTTGGGACCTGTGATGTGTCCCAGAAGACTGCGGGAAAAGGAGGAGGAGGGGTTGGGGGGCAAACTTCCGGCTTGGATTGCAAATATGGCAGCGGAGGCGAGGAGGAGGCAAACAAGCGGAGATTCCCTTTTTGGATGGTGCTCCGCTTTAAGGTTCATTTTAAACTTTCTTCCTACTAGTTTGAAGTCCCCTTCATGTTTTTCTGGTCTTAACTTCATTCATACAGACGAGCAGATTTTTCTATAGGAACTGGGTCCGGCGGAGTTCCGACGTAAAGATTTGAAACATGTTCCTAATCTAAAGTCCGTCAGATTTTCGACAGAAACAGTCCGCTGAAGGTCCGATGAAGCCCACACACGGTTGGATTGTCCGCCGGATTTGGTCCGGTCAAAGTCCGCTCATGTGTACAGGGCATAAGGCTTACTAGACTTAAAAAGGACGTTGGTTAACAGTAGTCTGCCCCCAACTGTGGGATCCATCAGTGGCTCACCTTAACAGGGAGACAGCTAGTGTAGTAGATATTCCTGTATTAATGGATCCTACTGATGAGCAATTGAACCCCCCCCCCTTTTTAGAATTCAGTTCTTACTGGTGGGTCCTGCCCTTCACCCCTAGTTCAGCTGAGATTTTATTTTGTCAAACCAGGGCAATATCTCTCTTCTGCAGCAGCACATCCTTCACTTATAGTACATGTGGAGCAAATGACTGAAGCTTTGCACTTGTGATAGCCTGCTGGAAGCATCTTCGTTTGTGCTGGTTTGCAGAGCCTGCGTGCAAGGGGCACCTGACCCACAAGGAATGTCTTTTGGACTGCTCTTATCAAGAAGTGTTATCAAGAATGCCACTGAAGGCATGGAGACTTCCTTGCCTCAGCGTAAGATGCTCAGGGAAAGATCTATAAATTTCCTTTTTGCTTCTTTAAACCTTGGGTATGCACATATAGGTCTTCCAAATTTTGGTTCTTTGGTCAACCGCAAAGTCTGAGGTAAAAACCTGCTAAACTCTACAAAAAGCCTTCATCAGCATTTCGATGTGCCTTCTCTTTCCAAAGTAGAGTGACTTTGTTAATCTTTGAGGACTACTAGATTGCCTTTCAGGTGCTTAGGTGTAGAGCATGATATTTTAGGGAAACAACTTAAGCCTTCACTCTAAACTTCCTTTTCAGGTCCTCACATTCAACTTTACTTTGCCACAGTGACCACTTTCCCAGTCTTCCCCATAGGGATTTTCTGGCTTCTGTGGTCAGGGATACTCGGGTGACCTACTGTGGAGGAAACAATTTGTGCAGGTTCTGTTGGATAAAGTCTCTCTGTGCAGATGTCTCAACAATTCAGTTGGATACTAATTTTTCAGAAATGAATACTGGAATCCCCTTATCGCCTTCAGGTGGCTCTAATCTTCTATCATTGTCCTTCATTCTGGAAGTTGCCTGCCTCTCAGTTTTTGCATGAGAGTTGTGGGTCTGTGGGTAACCCTTATTTGAGGCAGACGCTTTTTTACAGTCTTTTCTCAGACTGCCCTAATACTACATTCTGTTTTCATGGGAAAAGTTGGCAGAGATTCTGAGTAGACTGGTTTGTGTGTCCCTTAGGATCATGCAGTCCTTGGTCTGTTGGAAAGTCCTCCCTTCCCACCTTCTGCAAGGTCCTATCATTGGACATTGGCCTGTTGTGCTTGGGAGGAGTTATGAGCACCCTGACCATTGGAGAATTATTATTTTCAGTCTACGGTATATCCTGCAGTTTTAGGAGATGTTGTCGTTTCTACATTGATGGATTATTCCCTTGGCAGGTCACTTGATCTGGATCTAGTTGGACAATGCCACGATGGTGCCATGCCTCAACCGTCAGGGAGAATCACAAGATTTTGCTGTGACGAGAGGTAGTTTCTACTCTGAGCTGGGCAGAAGTTCATTCTAGTCCTGTTCAATATACTCGTATCAGGTGCAGATAATTTGTGGAAAGGCTTCTTCATGGTGTTGTATGTGGACCCCCCCTAATATCCTAGTTCAACTGCATGCTGAACAGATTAATTTCCAGGTGCAGGAATTCTCTAGTGGCAACAGTGGATGTTCGTGTGACCTTATGGGTTCTGTTTGCCCAGAGCTAGACTTTTCTTCTTTTAACACTTCTTTGTCTGCCTTGCAGGCTCAATGGACAGCTTTCTGTGATTTTTTTTTTTTTTTCTTTGCTCCAGTTTGACCAAGGTGAATGTACTTCACTGACCTTGTGAGGTTCCAGTTGCTCTATGGGACTCATTGGATTTGGTCCTAAGGATTGTTTTTCTCTTTTCCTGTCAAGACATACTTCACTAAGCAAGTGTTTCTTGATCTTCTGGGATGAAACATTGGTTTTCCAATGCAAGGTTACAACCTGATATTTCGTGTCAGATTTTTGCTACCAGTTATAGGTTGCGGCCTCATCTGATGCCATCTTTGGGTGTACTGCCTGTCAGTTGGGTCTTGTACTGTAGGCAATCCTCACTTTTTTGATTGTTTAAATTGGGCTTGTAAACAATTGTTTGCTGTGTTGCCCAGTCTTTAGTTGGACATCCCTTCTATGTCCCTCAATGGATGAGAAAAAGAATAGGTTTTTCTATTCACCATAAAATCCTTTCCTTGGAGTCTGTTGAGGGATATAATTTTTACCCCTCTGTGTTTTTGATCATGCTTTCTGTACTGCCTTGCTTCAAAATTGAGGCATGTTGGTAGTGGGAGGGGTTATCCTGGTCTGATGCCCCATTTTTTTGCTTGCCAGTATCCAATCCTTATGTAGGTGGCAGCATTACCGCAAGGTGAAAGACTTCCTGTGTCCCTCAATAGACTCCAAAAAAGTTTTGAGTATTAAAATCCTATTTGTCTCCCTTAACAAATTTCGGCTTCATGCACACTGGTTAACTGTAAATGCTGTTTCTCTTGACAGGAGAAAATCGGCATTAAAAACTCACCTAAGCTGCATTTTTTTCAAACCAGTTTAGATGAGTTTAGCAGCATTTGAGCTCCTCTCCTGAACGCAGAAGAATCACTTTAACTGCCTATAAACTCTGCTGCTCCTAAACTCTGGTAAACGCCTATGTGTGCATGGACACATAGGCTTTTATTGAGTTGAGTTTCGGGGCTTTGGCAAAAAAATGCCAAAAGCTCCTAAACATGCGTATAGGAGAAGCAATGTGCATGGGGCCTTGGCTGTTTCCTTCTTTCTGTGCTTTAGCAGCACTGATAATGTTTGGCCTCCTTTTTTCCTGTTTCATACACTTGCCTATTAGCTACACTTTGTTTCGTTGTATGTCCAATATGCTGATTTTCTTCTCCTTTTTAATATTCAACTTTCCTTTTGTAGTGAAGCACAATGGTTTTCTGTATAGCACAGTAGTACAAAAACAAAGTGGATGCAAATTATGTGCAAATTTTGAAAAATATATTTGGGGTTAACTAAGATTTAAAAACTGGTGAAACAGAAACAACTTAAAGACCAGCTTTGGTCATCTGTGAAAGTGAAAATGAAAACCCAGCATGTTATACCAGGAGGTCCCTTTTTTCCACTTTAATCTACAGGTCTGTCTGTGCTTCTGATACAGAGTAGTACCAGTTCTCATAGTAAGGTCTCATTTACTGTGGTAGCAGCCCTTGCCACCATCTGAAAAGCAATCCATGGTGAATCCCTTTTCAGAGGGTGGCTGGGGGTATGTGATTTGTTGCCTCCACACCACCTGTTTTACTATGAAAAGCCTGCATCACTGCGCTGCAAACACAAGCCACATGTATGAATGAGCCCACAAAGCAGAGCTGTGTAGATTAAACCAAGCCAGTCCCTTCATGCTTACCTGTAAGCCATCAGTTTGACAATTGGGTCACCTGTATGAAATGGAGCTTTATGCGGACAGGGTCTCCGATGTTTGTAAACGCTATGCTTATACAGCTTCCCAGATTTACTGTTTCGTTTTCAAACATACTTGATATATTACAGTATGAAATTACAAAAAAATCTTTACATTAAAAAACAAAACAAAATATTTGTGTTTTAACATACTTCACTGAATTTGTAACCTCATTAGGAACAGGGTGGATTTGATTTAAATGAAGTTTACTTAAATCACTAGTAAAAAGGCTTGATTTAAATCATCGTTTTTAACCACTTGCCGACCGGGCCATAGCCGAAAGATGGCTACAGCGCAGTCGGCCTTTTCTGGGTGGACGTTCTTCCAGAATGTTGCTCCCGCGCGCCCCCTGGGGAGCGCACCCGGGAACATCCGTGACCGCTGGGTCCTGAGGACCTGGCGCATCACGGATCACAGTAAATAGCCGCTGATCGTGGCCGTTTACCACGTGATTGTTCCATCAAATGACGAAGCGATCACTTGTAAACAAACCGGCATCACGTGTTGACGCCGGTTCCTCCCTCCCCTCTGTGTACCGATTGGTACAGTGCGAGGGGAGAGGGGGAGTGATTGCAGCAGCGCTGTGGGCTGGATTCGTAGTGCCCACAGCGCTGCTCAGTGCCAATAATCTGCAATACTCTGCAACACCGTGCAATACTCTGCAACAGTGTGCAACACTGTGCAATACTCTGCCAATACTCTGCAATACTCTGCCAATACTCTGTAATAAATTTTAACAGAAACAAAGATTTTTTTATTTTATTTTTTTTTTTACCGAATTTTCAGTTTTTTTTGATTTATAACACAAAAAATAAAAAACCCAGCGGTGATTAAATACCACCAAAAGAAAGCTCCATTTATGGGGAAAAAAAGGACAAAAAATTCATTTGGGTACAGCGTTGCAGGACTGAGTAATTTGTCATTCAAAGTGCGAGCATCGAAAGCTGAAAATTGGTCCGGTTAGGAAGGGGGTTTAAGTGCCCAGTGGGCAAGTGGTTAAGGAGCAGCTGTCATCTCTGTCCCGCAGTGGCTCCTCCTCTGACCCGCTGTTGACTCATCAACAGTCCCATTCACTTTAATGGGACGGCTAGTGATGCGGCAGTGACACAACAAGGTGAAGGGACGTGGCGACAGTGAGTGAGTGGATGCCCGCTAACAGGCGCTGCCATGATGGATCTGAAAGGACAGGTGCTCTTTAAATGTAAGGACTTATTCTTGCTGGTAGTTAGATTCTTTAATATTTTTCAAACAAAGTATAGGTTTCCTATTAAGAATAATACGCTGTCTGATTAGTAAAACAGCAATATCAGAACCGATGTTAGGATAATAGGTTAATCACACATAGTTGGAGAACTTCTCAAATAATTTTATTTAATTAAAACAATAACTTTATATTACCTGCTTTACCCATAGATAAAGGAACTTCATTAAAATATTCTCAGACTGTGTCTCTTTTACGGCTTGCTGCCATTTTTCTCCTGAAGGGAGGAATAAAGCACTTCAAGCTATGTGCGGAAAGATCACAAGGTTTATAAGCTGCTTTAGAAGGTTTCATTTTTATTGCTTGCCCTTCCTCCTCATACTTGGAGCCTGGTACAGATTAATTTCTTTTCAAACAATTATACATTTTGTAGTGTACATAGATTTGTAAAACAATGGAATATTCATGAACTTCGTTTTATCTCATGTTTACTGTGAAGTTGTGTGAATGCATCAATGAAGTGCATGTTATCTCAGCTTGCAGAGCTTGGATTCATTGAATAAGTTTACCAAAAAATGTAAATTGCAGAATACATAGCCTCATACTACATAACCAAGCTCCATTTCATGCTGAATAAACAATATTGTTAATGTATCTTAAATAGAAAACTATCTTTTACTCCAAAAGCAGTTTATTAAAATAAATTTGATAAAGATCAAAAAATTGAAATAAAATCAAAATTCAGATTTTTTTTTTTTTTATCCACCCTGATTAGGAATGATTTTGTGATTTATCTTTATACAGCTCAGTGGCAAATCACAGAAAATCGGGACCACACAAGAGGCTGAAAAGCTATGCAGAAAGACAAGATTCTGTAAGTACTAAGAATTGTATGTGATGGTAATAAAGATATAGCTGTTAAATGTATGATTAATGGAACTATATACACATGCACATTATATATACAAGGTTTCAAAGATTTCAAATGAACATTTTGTCTTTTCTGGTGCTTATGCATTAAACATTTTTAAACCTTTTTAGGCTTCATGCTCACTAGACACTTAAAGAAATATTAATTTTTGACTGTTTTTTTATCGTACATCACAGTCCACAGAGCACCATAGTAATTACTATGTGGGTTATAGGCCACGTTCAGGTGATGGACACTGGCGCGCCCAAGACAGGAAGTTCACTCCCTATATAATCCTTCCCATACTGGGAGTACCTCAGTTTTTTCGCCAGTGTCTAAGATGTTGGTCACGGTTGAGGAAGTGCTAGGAAGAGCTCCGCTGGAGGATCCTTACTGGATCAAATAGACTTTGAAACCGGATCCATTCAAAGTGCCACTGAGGCCAAAATGGATGGTACCCAGGCCTCGTGAAAGAAGAACGAGGTTTTGTCTGTAACAGCTCTCTTGGAGGGCTGAAACCTTGGATTCAGTGCTTTGGTCATGCAACTAATACCATAAAGCTTTCTGGCAGGGTGCTATACAGGTCCAAGGGAGTGGAACCCCTATAAAAAGGGACCTGGTCCTTGAAGGTTTTTTATAACATAACCCGCCGTGATGGGTGAAGATTGAGTCTGTCTGGTTACCAGCAGAATCCTGCGGCAGGAAAAGGTAAGTGAAGAAACCTAAGGAACTCCAAGTTCACTTATGGATTTCTTCTTTGAGTTAATGTTGTCATGCCTAGATTTCACCACTAGAGGGTGTGAAAGCACATACCTTACCATGCTTCTCAGTATCTCGCTCAGTGTCAGCAGGAGACAGCCTGGCTTCCTCCAGGAGTCAGTCTCCGCCACTAGGACTTTTGAAAGGAGGAATCCCTAGGTACGTCCATGAAGAGATTTCTCCCTCCAGGAGCTAAGGGGATATAAGCTGCGGTGGTCAGCTGTGCTTCTCTCTCTCTCGCGGGGCTGCCGAGTCCATAAAGGTTGCTTGTGTAATGCAGCTGACGGACGAATGGGACACAGGAGCAGACTGAGGCATGTAAGCTGCTGTATACAGGCATTCCCAAGACACATTTGCTCAGCATCAGGCTGAGCATTAATAGCAGCTTTTATTGCTGGACTGTAGCTCAGCAGTGGGTGCGTTGTGTTACTAGTACCTCTGCTTTTGTGCTTAGGACTATGCCTTCCAAAAAGGGGGGTACAAACACCTCAAAGAGGGGACCAAGGGCCGTCACCTTTGGGCTCTGAGGATCCTAATCACCCCGCCACAGTGCCATCCTCTCCGGATAGACCAGAGGTGGCTGGCCAGGGTGAGCCATTGGGATTGTCAGGTGTTGCAGCTGTTTCCAACATTTCAGCCCCTGTCTGTTACTGAAGACACCTTGTCCTCAGCACTAGTGGGGTTGGAAGAAAGGTTAGCTGCTTTAATTGCATCTTCTTCCCAGAATAGGAGAAAGCGCGATAGATCCCCCTCCCCCGCCCTGGGCCCTGGTACAGGGGAGCAGTGGGCAGAGGAGGAGGAGTCACCCTCAGGGTACTGGGATGAAGGAAAGACTAATGATTCCTCATCGGAGGAATCAACTCTAGAAGAACCTTTTCCAGCCTCTCAATCTGAAAAATTGCTGGTGCAATCCCTTACAGAAATGGTCCGTTCCACGTTCAAGCTACCCTTTACTGAGTCAGCTGAATGGCCCGTTTCTTCTTTGGGTTCTCTAAAACCCCCTCAGACTCTACATGCCTTTCCTGTCCATCCGTTGCTGGAGCAATTCATATATGCTAAGTGGGATCACCCAGATAGGCATCATCTTCCTCCTAAAAAGTTAACACTTTATCCCATGGAATAAAAATTCACCAAAAAATGGAGCATACCATCAGTTGATGCTGCTATATCCTGTGTGAATAAAAGCTTAACTTGTTCAGTGGACAATGCCCAGATGTTTAGGGATCCAATGGATAAAAAGATGGAATTCTTGTTGAAAACCTTTTTCTCCTTGGCAGGTGCAGTGGCTCAACCTGCAGTCGCAGCAATAGGCATTTGTCAATCCCTAAAAGATCAGTTGAAGCAGGTGCTTAAGGCTGTCCCTGCTCAGCAGGCCCGGGACTTAGCCGAACTGCCAAGGGCATTATATTTTGCAATTGACGCTATTAAGGATTCTATTCATCAGGCGTCATGCCTTACGCTCTTGCTAGTGCATATGTGTAGGATCCTGTGTTTGAAAAATTGGTCAGCCGAGGCGCTGTGCAAAAAGCTTCTGGCTGGTTTTCAGTTTCACAGGGAACGGTTGTTTGGGGATGATTTGGTCAAATCCATCCAAAAGATTTCAAGTGGGAAAAGTACCCTTTTCCCAGTTAAGAGAAGGAGTAAATGATTCATTTAAACTGGCCTCTTCTCCAGGGCCAGGGGCATCAGCTTCTAGGCAGTCATGACGGCCTCCGCCGTCGGGGTCAAAAGGTAAACCTCAAGTTCAAGCCCAGGGACAGAAGAAGTCCTGGGGAAGGAAACCCACAAAACAGAATTCTAAGGCCTCTTTATGAAGGGGCGCCCCCGCTCGCTCGAGTGGGGGGAAGACTTCTGCAGTTCTCAGGGGTCTGGCAGGAAGAAATTCAGGACAAATGGGTCGTCTCCACAGTAGCTCTAGGTTACAATCTAGAGTTCCCATCTCCTCGTTTTCTGAGGTCAAGTGTCCCCAAAGATCCAGAGAAAAAGAAGTCTGTTTCTAGCATTAGAACAGTTGTTGTCTCAAAAGGTGATCATGGAAGTCCCCATGGAAGAGCAGGGGTTGGGGTTTTAGTCAAAGCTCTTCACGGTGCCAAAACCAAATGGAGATGTCAGACCCATTCTAGATCTCAAAGATCTAAATCGGTTCCTGAATATCTGCTCCTTTCGCATGGAGTCAATCCGGTCAGTAGTTTCCATTCTACAAGGAGGGGAACTTCTGGCATCAATCGACAGAAGTTCCCCTTCTTGTAGAATGGAGGGGAACTTCTGGCGTCAATCGACATCAAGGATGCATACCTGCATGTACCTATTTTCCCCGCTCACCAAAAATATCTGTGATTCGAGGTGGAGCGGCACCATTTTCAGTTTGTAGCCTTGCCCTTCGACCTAGCTAATGCACCCCGGGTATTTACAAAGGTTCTGGCCCCACCTCTGGTCAGACTAAGGGCTCAAGGTATAACAGTTATGGCATACCTGGACGACCTGCTGCTGATAGATTGGTTTGTAGCCCGCTTAGACCAAAGCGTGGTCAGCACAATCAACTACCTGGAATACCTAGGTTGGATTCTCACCTAGAGAAATCTTCCTTAAAACCACTAAAAAGGCTGGAGTACTTAGGTCTGATCATAGACACAGCCCAGAGAAGGGTGTTTTTGCCTCAGGCAAAAATCAGTGCTATAAAGGAGCTGGTCCAGGTGGTCAGGACGAAGAAGAATCCCTCCATTCGCCTTTGCATGAGGTTGTTAGGAAAGATGGTGGCTTCATTCAAAGCTGTTCCCTATGCCTAGTTTCATTCGAGATTGTTGCAAAATGGTATCCTATCTGCTTGGAACAAAAGGATCCAAGGTCTAGATTTCCCAATGCGTCTGACCCCAAAGGTGCACCGGAGCCTCAGTTGGTGGTGGATAACCAAAAATATGCAGAAGGGAAAATCCTTCTTACCAGTTACGTGGAAGGTGGTAACAACAAATGCCAGCCTTTCGGGTTGGGGAGCAGTCCTGGAGAAAGTGACTGTCCAAGGGAAATGGTCCAGAGCCGAAAAGGCCTTGCGCATCAACATCCTAGAGATTCGGGTGGCACGCTTGGCTCTGAGGGCCTAGACGTTCAGGTTATGGGATTGTCCTGTCAGGATCCAATCCGACAATGCTACAGCAGTGACCTATATCAGTCATCAAGGTGGCACCAGGAGTAACGCAGCCTAGAGAAAGGAGAACCATATCCTATCTAGGGCTGAGAAGCATGTACCTACCTTGCCTATCGGCAATCTTAATTCCAGGAATAGAGAATTGGCAGGCGGACTTCTTGAGTCGCCAGCAGTTATTCCTGGGGGAATGGTCTCTTCACCCTGACATCTTCTTGGCTATTTGCCAAAGATGGGGGACCCCAGATGTAGGTCTATTGGCGTCCAGGTTCAACAAGAAACTGGACAACTTTGTGTCAAGGACAAGAGATCCACTCGCATACGGGACAGATGCGTTAGTGACCCTGGGGGATAATTTTTCACTGATTTATGCATTCCCACCTAGTCAGCTGCTACCACGGCTTCTTCTCATGATCGAGCAGGAAAGGAAGCCAGTGGTTCTTGTAGCCCCGGCATGGCCTAGAAGAACTTGGTATGCAGAGATCGTTAAAATGGCAGTAGGGTACCCATGATCCCTTCCACCACGTCCAGATCTGCTCTTGCAGGGACCAGTATTCCATCCTACCTTACAAACTCTAAATTTAATGGTTTGGTTATTGAAACCCACATTATAAAGAATCGCTGGCTTTCCGGGTCAGTGGTATCTACCTTGGTTAATACGAGGAAACCGGCTTCCAGAATCGTATATCGTAGAGCATATGTTTACTGGTGTGAATCCAGAGGTTGGCATCCTCGGAAGTATGTCATAGGTAGAATTCTTGCCTTTCTGCAGTTGGGGGTAAAAATGATGCTGGCCTTTGAGTACTATCAAGGGTCAGGTCTTGGCCTTTTCAGTATTGTTTCAAAGACCACTTGCTTCGCATTCTTTAGTCCGTGGTTTTATGCAAGGGGTAACGCGGCTTAATGCGCCAGTTGGGTCACCCTTGAACCCTTGGGCCTTAAATTTAATCTTGTCTGTGTTACAAAAACAGCCTTTTGAGCCGATACGCCATATTCCTTTGGTCTTTTTGACAAGGAAGTTAGTTTTTCTCGTTGCTATATCCTCTGCAAGGGTAACAGAGTTGGCCGCTCTTTCTTGTAAAGAGCCATATTTAGTTGTTCACAAGGACAAGGTGGTGTTGCGTCCTCATCCAAGTGGGATCAGGTTTTCATCTGATTCATCTTATTCTACCTTTGTTTTTTCCAGAACCATGTTCTATGGAAGAGAAGTCACTACGTTGCCTTGATGTAGTGAGAGCAGTCAAGGTCTATTTAAAGGCTGCTCCGTTTCGGAAAACTGATGTTCTATTTGTATTGCCAGAAGGTCCTAGGAAAGGACAGACAGCGGTGAAATCCACTATTTCTAGTTGGATTCGGCAAGTTATTATTCAGACTTATGGTTTAAAGGGGAGAATTCCACCTTTTCAAATCAAAGCGCACTCTACCAGGGCAGTGCATCACCATACCTCTATGGCTCAAATCTGCAAGGTCGCAACCTGGTCTTCAGTCCATACATTCACTAGATTCAATCAGATGGATGTTTAAAGGCATGAGGATATCGCTTTTGGGCGCAGTGTGTTGCAGGCGGCAGTATAGGGCCTGAAGTCTGATGGCGCCCTGCTTGGTTTGTGTCTCCTTCCCCTCAGATAGCATTGCTTTGGGACATCCCACATAGTAATTACTATGGTGCTCTGTTCCGTGACGTACGATAAAGAAAATAGGATTTTTATAACCGCTTACCTGTAAAATCCTTTTCTTGGAGTACATCACGGGACGCAAAGGTCCCTCCCCTCTTTTGGGATATATGTATATTGGTTTGCTACAAAAACTGAGGTACTCCCAGTATGGGAGGGGTTATATAGGGAGTGAACTTCCTGTCTTGGGTGTGCCAGTGTCCATCACATGAAGGTGGCCTATATGCCACATAGTAATTACTATGGTGCTCTGTGTCCCGTGATGTACTCCAAGTAAAGGATTTTACAGGTAAGCTGTAATAAAAATCCTATTTTAGCATCTCTGCAGTGTTTTTAGAAGTGTTTTCTAAAGTGTTTGAGCAGTAGCATTTTTGTTAAAGAGCGGGCCGCCGCTGACATCCTTAACAACCAGTAAATGGCTGGTTAAGGAGCGGGCCCCCCCCCCCCCAAAGCATCCCCCCATGTTGAGGGGATGTGGCCTGGTATGGCTCATGGGAGGGGGGGCGCTTGCTCGTTCTCCCCCCCCCCCCCCTTTCCTTCCTTCCTGCATGCTCGGATAAGGGTCTGGTATGGATTGTGCCCACGCCGGGTATAGGGTTCCCCTTAAAATCCGTACCAGGGAACCCCGCTGACAGCTGATGAGTCACTTGTTAAGGACGGCTAAGGGAAAAAAAATACGCTGAAAACTGGGGCTTTGAAGCAGTCAACAGCGTTTAGGAGCTTTAGGGAGCTGTCAGCTTTTTCTCTGCTGGCAAATAGCTCCCAAAAAATCTCCTTGTAGCATGAAAAACGCTTCTAGCTTACAAAAGTGTGCATGGACACATAGAATAACACTATTTGCTTCTAGGGGCATTAAAAAAAATGCTCAAAGTAGCTGCTAGGAGCTTAAAAATAAGCTAGTGTGCATAGAGCCTTAGGGTGCATGTTGATGTGCATTAGGCTTCTGAGATCATTGAGAATTTATTGCAGGCGCATTTGATCTGTATTTGACCTCCTCCTGAGGGGGTCCACTCTGTAAAATAAAAAGACTTTTTTAATAAAAGGACATTCACCTGTCCAGGGATCCAGTGCCGTCTTCACTCTGGCTAGTTCTTCACTAACCTTCGGGTTCCTGGTGCTGATATACTAACTGTGGGCAGCCAGCTATGTGGCTTTCGGCTTCACAGCTGGCTGCCCACTGTGCATGCGAGAGCGATGCGGCGCTTTGTGAATGGTTCTGCAGTCTTCTGGGACCTGTCGCGTGTATAAGAAAAAAAAAAAATTGCATGCCAAACGTGGCAGGGGAGGAGGACTTAAAGCAGAAATTCCCCTTTCAGGTGGAGTTCTGCTTTAAGCTGCTTTATAATTCCAATAGACTTGTATAGGAAAATAAGCAGTTCTGATGCAAACAAAAGCCTGTGGCCATTATATTTAAACAACCTTTTATCCACAAAAACAACATAGACATGGTGGATTTATTACTGGGTTTAAAGGAACATACACCTTTTTTTAGAGATGCATTTTTGTGAGTAGTATCAATTATATTTTGTGGATAAAAGGTTTTTTGATCTGTAGGCTGCCTGCCCTGGGGCCGCTTTGGGCCAAGCTGTGGCTGCAGCGCTCCGCTCGCTCCTCCTCTTCTTTCACTATATGTCATACACAGTCTGCGGGCATCTCCCGCTGTGTGTCTCGGAGCTGAGTGTGAAAACTTTGGCCACGCTGTGAGAAAAGTCCCGACCTCCTCCTAGATCAGCTCGTGTGATAGACGCAGTGTTCTGTCTATCACACGAGCTGATCTAGGAGGAGGTCTGGACTGTTCTCACAGCGCGGCCAAAGTTTTCACACTCGGCTCCCAGACACACAGCGGGAGATGCCCGCAGACTGTGTAATACAGGCACGGACTTCAGTGAGGCTGCGATTATGGGCACGGCGAGGCTACGATTATGGGTACGGTAAGGCTGAGATTATGGGCACAGTGAGGCTGAGTTTATGACACCATGCCCCGCTATGTCTGGCTTCGGCTGTTGCCATAACAACGGTGCTAAATCCAGCTAAAAGTAGTTGGGTCTGTATGTGCGTTTATAATTAATCTAAATTATTTGATTAATCGATTTTAAAAAAAATCGATTAATAGAACACGAAAATTTTAATCAGTAACAGCCCTAATATATATTTATTTCAGTATCTCACAAAAGTGAGTACACCCCCTCACATTTTTGTAAATATTTTATTATATCTTTTCATGTGACAACACTGAAGAAATGACACTTTGCTACAATGTAAAGTAGTGAGTGTACAGCTTGTATAACAGTGTAAATTTGCTATCCCCTCAAAATAACTCAACACACAGCCATTACGGTCTAAACCCCTGGCAACAAAAGTGAGTACAGTGCTAAGCTAAAATGTCCAAATTGGGCCCAAAGTGTCAATATTTTGTGTGGCCACCATTATTTTCTGCCTTAACCCTCTTGGGCATGGAGTTCACTGGGGCTTCACAGGTCGCCACTGGAGTCCTCTTCCACTCCTCCATGATGACATCACAGAGCTGAGGGATGTTGGAGACCTTCCGCTCCTCCACCTTCCGTTTTGAGGATGCCCCACAGATGCTCAATAGGGTTTAGGTCTGGAGACATGCTTGGCCAGTCCATCACCTTTACCCTCAGCTTCTTTAGCAAGGCAGTGGTTGTCTTGGAGGTATGTTTGGGGTCGCTATTATGTTGGAATACTGCCCTACCGCCCAGTCTCCGAAAGGAAGGGGGGGGGGGTCATGCTCTTCTTCAGTATGTCACAGTACATGTTGGCATTCATGTTTCCCTCAATGAATTGTAGCTCCCCAGTGCCGGTAGCACTCATGGCGCCCCAGACAATGACACTCCCACCACCATGCTTGACTGTAGGCAAGAGACACTTGTCTTTGTACTCCTTACCTGGTTGCCGCCACACACGCTTGACACCATCTGAACCAAATACGTTTAGCTTGGTCTCATCAGACCACAGAACATGGTTCCAGCAATTCATGTCCTTAGTCTGCTTGTCTTCAGCAAACTGTTTGTGGGCTTTCTTGTGCATCATCTTAAGAGGCTTCCTTCTGGGACGACAGCCATGCAGACCAATTTGATGCAGTGTGCGGCGTATGCTCTGAGCACTGACAGGCTGACCCCCACCCCTTCAACCTCTGTAGTAATACTGACAGCACTCATAGGTCTATTTCCCAAAGGCAATCTCTGGATATGACGCTGAGCACGTGCACACAACTTCTTTGGTCGACCATGGTGAGGCCTGTTCTGAGTGGAACCTGTCCTGTTAAACTGCTGTATGGTCTTGGTCACTATGCTGCAGCTCATTTTCAGGGTCTTGGCAAACTTCTTATAGCCTAGGGCCATCTTTATGTAGAGCAACAATTCTTTTTTTCAGATCCTCAGAGTTCTTTGCCATGAGGTGCCATGTTGAGCTTCCAGTGACCAGTATGAGAAAGTGAGAGCGATAACACCAAATCTAACACACCTGCTCCCCATTCACACCTGAGACCGGGGAGGAAAAATGGCTAATTGGGCCCAATTTGGACATTTTCACTTAGGGGTGTACTCATTTTTGTTGCCAGCGCTTTAGACATTAATGGCTGTGTGACGAGTTATTTTGAGGGGACAGCAAATTTACACTGTTATACAAGCTGTACACTTAATGCTTTACATTGTAGCAAAGTGTAATTTCTTCAGTGTTGTCACATGAAAAGATATAATAAAATATTTACAAAAATGTGAGGGGTGTACTCGCTTTTGTGAGATACTGTGTGTTATATAATTTTTTTTTTTTTTTTATATAATAAATTTTCCTTTTTGGGAGCTTCTGTTACCTATTGTTTTTTGATAAATTTTTTAATGTAAGCACATTATAAGAATGTAACTCATGCACGTGTGGAGTTAAAACCCAGTACACCATATATAACTTTTTTTCCTTTCGAGATTAATCATCTTGATGAGTGGAGCACTATTAACCACTTCAGCCCTGGAAGGATTTGTCCCCTTCCTGATCAGGCCATTTTTTGCGATACGGCACTGCGTTGCTTTAACTGACAATTGCGCAGTTGTGCGTTGTGGTACCCATACAAAATTGACGTCCCTTTTTTCCCACAAATAGAGCTTTCTTTTGGTGGCGGTTTTTATTTTTTGCGCTATAAACAAAAAAAGTGACAATTTTGAAAACAAAAATATATATATATTTTAGTTTTTGCTTTTTAATATCCAGAATTTTTATGTAGAGCAACAGATTCTGACACACAATCTGTCTCTCCTTACAGAGCCAAGATTTGTGTGTTTACACACACACAGATCCTCATTCTGTCTCTCATGCCCCCGATTGCAGGTGGCAGGCGGGTGCGTGCCTGCTAAGGCTCTTAAAGGAGCCAACGCACCTTACGTCGTTTTGCGCAAGGCTGCCAACCTGCCAACGTATATGTACATGTGCTGGTCGGGAAGTGGTAAAAAACCCAAGATCAGCGAAGACGGTGTGGATTCTATGCTATTAAGATGTTAAAGATCTCTGGAAGGACATTTTATGCACTGGGTGTGAAAGTCATTAATAGTTAGCGCTGATCTTATAACTGATATTTTTCTCTGCTGCGGTGCAGAGTTTTTTCAGCTGCTCCTAAAGTGAGAGTTTTGGTTTTTGTCCATTTGATCTCTAGTGCGCCAGTCCTGATGTAAGTGTCATTCAGTGATTGTCATATTTATCAATTTAAATACACAAACTATTCTGCCTGGCAGTGCTAATTGTAGTGCACCTTACCTATGGAATGAGTTACAAAATGCTGGGGTATAAGATGAGGTGAGCTACAACTAGCCTTGTCAAGTACAATGGTTTGTTTAATAAAATTGATGAACTTAACAAATATTTGATACATATGCAAATATTTAATACAACCTATATGTCTTTTGTCATTTAAAAAAATTCTAGACAATAAAGCGCAGAATTGTATACAGTGGCTCAGAGAATGAAGATGAACAAAAGAGCTGTCATATGGACTCGGGTATCTTTTCGTTCTATACTTTGTGTTCTCTATCATATTATCCTGTATATTCTGTTTGCTGATTCTGCAGTCAACCCTTAAATTGGAACTATGGGCAATGAACTACATATATGATATTGTCTGTCACTAACATCAACACAGCAGTTTTTGTTTTCTTTGGTCCCTAGTAGTGTCCTCCAACGGGGTGATAGTACTATTCGTTCTGCAGTGAAATTGCACCACAGCAATGTTACTTGGCGCATAAAACTATCACATTCTAAAATAGTTCTCTCATGTTCCATCTTTGCTCCTAACAGCTGCAGTCAGTCTCTGGCATATATCCCTGTATGTCCAAACCCTATCTGACTAAATATTTCCCAAGACCTCTGACGAAGTTCTTATTTTTAATCTTAAGCCTTTTAATAAATGTTTCTGCACCATAAGGAGCTTCTCTTTCTTTCCCGAGTATCGACCTTTCCAACAATTTCCACAATGTGTACGTGTGGCAGAACTAGGTTATATGAGCACAATATGACTTGCCTGTATTGGTTATTTAATTGTGCTGAGATTCAATCCAAACAGCGGTGGCTCTGCACACATGGAATTGGTGTGGATACACATGTATGGTGAAGTTATTTACAGAGAGATGTAGTGGTTCTTGGTGTACTTAATTATTTAGTGTGCTACCTTTTTGATTTATATCATGTTGTTGTGGTTTTGATTTATGTAGGGCATGCAGCACTCTAAATCGGTTTTGTTACTTTTATACACAGCCGTGCAGCAATTACTATTTTTTTTTGTGTGGTATTATCACATTTTGATTAGGGTAAAAAAAGAGGTTAGTCTACTGTAGCCGTAAAGGTATATCTACTCATGTATTCATCTGTATTTTTCTTTTGAAAGGGTCAGTAGACAAGTCCATCAGATCATGCCGATCATCGTGTTACAAGATGGACCAGATGGTTAAACAAATGCATCGGGATCACACTCGTCTGACTAAAAAGGTCCTAGCTGTGGAGCAACAGTCATTACAGAAACTTTCTGAAATATCAACAGCACTGAGCACATTAAGCAGCTACATCATGAACACCCAGAATACCCAAAGAGCTTCATGTCCTCCTTTTCTAGATGCTGCAAAGAATCAGCAACATGAAAAGCAGGGTCCCCAAAGTCATCGCCATGGACTGTGGTCAGACACCTCTGGAAATCATTCCACTAAAAGAGAGTATGAGTCTTAGCAACTCTTCACGTGAGTGCCTGCATAAGATCTGTTGCATCCATTAGAGTTCTTCTGTTGAATTTGTAATTGTATCTACTAGTAGTTATGTGAATGTCCAGCAGACTACTTTCAATCATGTTTCAAACCATTACATAATTTAAACACTAGTAAATGTGTGTCAGTTGGCTGAATGGTAGAATATATAGAAGGAAAGAATGGAGTGTGCGAGAGTGCCAAAGATCAAAACAAATGGATTTTAAACAATATTAAGCAATTACATGCTGTTATACAATAAATGGATACAAAATACATGGGTGTATCAGTTGTGTGATTTATGTGTAGAAAAATGTGAAGAGTAATTGACATAAATAAATGAACTGTGAATATGATGAAAAAAATGTGTGATTATAAATTTGCATGTGCATAAGATTCATCAGAGAGGGATTCAGGATTTCAGCAGGATGTCGGTGGGCACTCATTGGTCAAAATAAGTATAGTGAATCTTAGTCTACAGGATGAAATATCATTCCTAATGAACCAAAGGTGTTCTTACCAGAGATGAAACGGATACAAGTAAAGGTGTGGACTAGAGAATTAAGGGCTGGTATCAGTCCTTGAATGGACAAGACTGAATGCTCAATAAGCTTATATCTTAATCATACAGCACAAGTACATAGGCTTGGGGTATTCAACAACCCTTGGTTATAGGCTGGTATCTTCAGGTGATTGCACACTGGCAAAGCTTTGCTGGACATATCCCTCTGGGCATACTCCTTTAATCCTGCCCCCACTCCATGAGACCTCCAGTTATTTGCTAGTGTTCTAAGGTGATGGATCTGAGAGCCTTATTTAAGCCCATACTATTCTGTCAATTTCATTCTTGTCCTCTCCAACTCAACATCTTGCTGGCCTGGAACAAGCACATTCCTTCTGTCAACCTTTCGTTTAACTCTCCAGCAAGCAATAAATTCCCTAGCTTTGTGGATTTCCTATCCATCCAGGCATTCCTATCACAACATATTCCAACCTTACAAGCTGGGATGGATTGTTCCAATTACCCATAGTTTAGGGAACATGGTTACCCAAGGTAGCCAAGCTCCCTATTAACATCCTATAGTACAGAGTGATAAAACTATATCTGAATCGGTGGACCTCCCTTCTTCAGGGTTACCAGTGTGAACTGCTCTGCAAAATAGAGCAAAAGAAGAAGTAAGTGCTCAGACACACTCAAACATATAGGAGATTATCTCTGTCCTCACCAAGCAAGCCAAACCTTCTGTCTCAGGGCACCCTGTTCCATCCTGCCTCTCAGTCACTGACATTAATGGCATGGCTGTTGATCCAAGTCTTGAGGAACAGGGGTGTCTCTGATTCTGTCATTCCCACATTGCTCAAAGCCAAAAAAGCTACTTTGAGGAAAAAAATGCTATTATGCCTAAAAATCCTTCTTTGCCTGGTGTGAACATGGTTTTCAATCCCAAACATCTCTGTACCTTGCATGTTGACCACCTTACAATTGGGACCAGAGTTTGGCCTCAAGTACTCTTAAAGGGGACCTTCAGTCATTTTTTTCATCTTTCCATCTATTAAATCTTCTGCCCTTGTTTTAACTTTGGATAGTAAAACATTTTTTTTTCTGCCAGTAAATACCTTATACAGCATACTTCCTCTTTCTTGTCTGGTCATTAGCCTAGGCTTATGACATTATGCACAGTTCTCTCTCTCACTCTCGTGACAGTTTGCGAGGAAGGGTGGGGGGATGAGTCATAAGGGGGCCAATGAGAGCTGCAGAGCTGGAGGTGTGTCTGTGTAAATCCAGGAGGTGAACAGGCAGCAGCTTCAGCTGCCCACAGTTAAAATGGATGCAGCCAGACTTGGTGGAGGAGATTTCTGCAGCATATTTGGCAAGTACAGAATCGCAGTATATATAAAATAATATGCAAAGTGGTTGGAGGGAAGCTTCAACATGGCAAAGATGTTTTTATTAAAAATTATGTGAGCAGACTGTAGTTCCTCTTTACGGGACTGGTTTTGGCCTTGTCCATTATGTTCCAAAAACTTCTGGTTTCATTTTCCCCTGTAAAAACCTTTTTATTCAAGGTGTTTCTTGGATGAGACTACCCCTACAGCACCCTGTGCTTTCTTGGGATCTTAATTAGGTTCTCTCTGCCCTGCAACAACCACCTTTTGAACCCACCAGGGAACTCTTTAAATGATCTTTCCTGCAAATTTAAATGTCCTTAGTGGCTATCGATTCTTGTAAGGAGCTATTCCTGATCCCTCACAAAGGAAAAATAGTCCTGCTCCCATGACCTATCTTTCTACCTAAGGCAGTATCTAACTTCCACCTTATGAAGACATTTCCTCTTTGTGCCGTGCTCCTAAGTACTCCAAAAACATAGCTCTGACAATGTCTGGATAGTGAAGAGCAATCAAAGTTCATCTAAAAAAGGTAGCTTATATTATAAAGACTGACTCTCTTTGCCTTGTCATCAGGACCTTGAAAAGGATATCTTGCTTCAAAATCCACAGTTGCCAGGTACATAAGACAACTCCTTTCAAGAGCATACTGTACACTGTAAAGGAAGATGCCTCCAGAAATCTTAGGTGTTCACTCCACCAGCTCGGTGGGTGTTTCCTGGGTATTCTAAAGTAAAACCTCCGCTGTTCAGTTTTGCAGGGCCGCCACCTGGGCTTCAGTTCATACCTTCCCTAAGTTCTCGCAGGTAGATGTCCAAGCTATGTAACTTTCAGCCGCAAGGTTCTTGCAGCAGCACTGTGTGAGTTCGCTGACCCCTATTGGTGGGCCTGTTGGCACAGTTCTGGAGAGAGGGGAAGAGGAAACCAAAGGCTATGTGAGTTAGTGTATAATCCAGCCTAATCCCTGCAGGATTTGCTGTGGAATATCATAAACTGTAAAGTCAAGCCTAGGTGAGGGTAATCTTTCAGATAAGAATGTCTGACATTCCCCTGGCTTAAAAAATGGGTAGGACTATAGTCACAAAACCTTGTGAAGAATTTGGATGCTGAGGCTAACCCAAAGTGCATAACCACAAAAAGTTTAGATCCTTGAAAGGCAAAGCAAGTCTGACACGAGATGGAATTGGGACATGAGGATAGGTGTTGTAAATGCCTATTATCCTAAGGAAGACTATCTAGTGGGTTTTGAGGTCCAGAATAGGACATGTGATTGCCTTCCTGCTGGGTACTGAAACAAGGTTGGAATTGAACTCGCAAAAGGACATGAATCACTGCTCCAAGGAGAGAGAATAACCTGCAGGGACTTTAAAAACTGCAGTCCTTGGGAAAGGTGTAATGCCCCGTACACACGGTCGGACTTTGTTCGGACATTCCGACAACAAAATCCTAGGATTTTTTCCGACGGATGTTGACTCAAACTTGTCTTGCATACACACGGTCACACAAAGTTGTCGGAAAATCTGATCGTTTTAAACGCGGTGACGTAAAACATGTACGTCGGGACTATAAACGGGGCAGTGGCCAATAGCTTTCATCTCTTTATTTATTCTGAGCATGCGTGGCACTTTGTCCGTCGGATTTGTGTACACACGATCGGAATTTCCGACAACGGATTTTGTTGTCGGAAAATTTTATCTCCTGCTCTCCAACTTTTTGTGTCGGAAAATCCGATAGAAAATGTCCGATGGAGCCCACACACGGTCGGAATTTCCGACAACACGCTCCGATCGGACATTTTCCATCGGAAAATCCGACCGTGTGTACGGGGCATAAATGTGCCTGTAATCACTACACCAATTTATAAATTGGAGAAAGGTCCTACTTCCCCATCGTGGAGCTGAGGGAGTGGTAACTGACCTTCCTGCTGCCCTACAGTTATCAACTTGGCGGAGGTCTTCCCAGTAGACATGTGCAATTTGTTTCTTTACAAGTCGAAATTTAGACAAAATTTTCATTATTTAGAGATTCGGATGTAATTTGAATTTTAAATGGAAACATATTGCAATTAATACAGTAAGGTATAAAAGTGAAATAAGATTCCTACCTAGGTTACTTAATAGAATAGACTAGAATATAATAGAAATTAAAGGAATAGAAGAGAATAAAATAGAAAATAGAATTTAAATAGAATAGAATGGAAAAGAATATAATAAAATGGAATAGAATATTTTCTATTCTATTTTTTTTCTATTCTTTTATAGTCTATTCTATTCTATAAAGCAGCCTATGTAAGAATCATCATCTTGTCTCACTTTTATGTCTTACTGTATTTATTGCAATATGTTTACAATTCAAATTCATTTTCTAATAGAAAATAACGAATATACAAAATTAATCCGAATATATGAAACAAATTCTGAAAACCAATCATTCTAGCATAACAAATATGACAAAATTATATGGTTAACTTAACAAACAAATCTGAAACAAAACAATTTTTTCTGTCCTGCACATCTCCACCTCTCAGACTAGGTAGACTTACGAAAGAGCCTCCCAGACTAGGTAGACTTACGAAAGAGCTGCAATAGGGACATGTCTTGCACATACCCTGGGAGTTTCATGGACCTATCAGTCAAGGCATCCCCTAACAGTCAGGGATAAGGTTAGTGTGTCTGGGTATAAGATCTGCTTTTTCCACCCATGGAATTTTTTATCAAGGTTTGTGCCTCAGAGATGAAAAACCAGGGTGCATGGATCATTAATTTTTTATAACTTCTTCCACTGACCTCCAAAGATGAGACATTTTTTACTTGTACTGACACTAAAGATGGGGCTAATTTTACTCTCACTTACACCAACAATGGGGAAAGAGGGGATAAAGTGGCAGTATGGAGGTGAGTAGAGGGGACCCCAAAGATGGAAAAGGATTGTCCCTGTTGTATGCATGTCTTTTCCTTATTTTCATTACAATACTTCTGGCCATTGCTTTCTTTTACCCTGGGCTTTTCCTGCTATGCAAAGGGCCTGGGTGTTTAGTATAATAGGGACTGGGTATAGCAGAGGTTCATTCATGTTAGACTTGGCCTTCCTCTCCACTTGTGGAAATAAATGTGGCCTTCGGCTCTTTTAAGTTGGACATCACTGACCTATACCATTGGTTACAAGCTCAGAATGACCGCATTTTGCTGTTTGGACCTCGTGTGTGTGTGTAATTTTAGTACTAACAGATGCTACCGTTTCACACACAAACTGGGTGCTTATATTAAGTATGCAGGACGTAATTTTAGTTCATCATTGCTGCATGCTTATTCCATCGTAGTCATCAGGATAAAGATAGCTGCAAAAACAAGTCTGCAATGGCAACTGGCATGTTTCCATCCTCGCTGCTTCATGTTAAAGTGGACCTGAAATAAAATTTTGATTTTAAGTTAGCTTTAAAAGATTATTAAACCTAAGAACAAAAATGTAATGTATTACTGTATACCGCTCTGTAGATGTGGTGGCGGCATTATTTATTTTTTTATTTATTTTAAGTCTAAGAATTTTTTTTTTCAAGTAAAAGAAATACCTGTTGAGTTTGCTGCAATCAGTTTTCTTTTTACTTCCTGTGAGTTGAACTGGTTGTACTCTGTGTGTTATGCATTCCCGACCCCTGCAATGTAGACTCCAAAGTGAGGGAATCCCTAGCTTTCTCCAGAACTAGTGCCCAGGGACCGGCAAGGTGTCCATACACAGACACTGGCATACGTGAGTGGTCTTTGCAGGGTCCGCGGCCCGGCAACTGCTTTCGGGTAGGACTTTTTTGTACTAAGACTGTCAGACCCTCCCTCCCTTACCCGATGGTGATGCGATGGCAGGCTCGGGCTCCTCTTCTGTAGATCCAGCTGGCGCCGCCCACTCTATAGTGGAGTGTGGATGCGGCGGAGTGATATGTTGGAGGGACCGAGGGAGTGCAGCTGCTATCCCGCAGCGTAAATAATGCAGCAGAGTGTTGTGCTTTTCAAATACAGAGGGGGCGGCGCTTTTCCGACAGTGTGGATGGGTCTACAGACAAAGAAGCTCAAAGGACAGGTGCTGGCCTGGAGCTGGATGGATTCTTCTGTGCTGGCCCGGCTCCAGCATAATAACATCATGTTTGCTAAATATATATTATATTCTTTGCAGGGAGAGCCACTGGACCGAAGTACTACCCGGTAGTGGTGCAGGAAAACCTGGTAGCACGGCCGGGGGAATATAGGTGAAAAGATAAGACTAAGGGGGGGATCTATGGGGACCCTGCACTAAAGGGGGATCTATGGGGACCCTGGTCTGCTCTAAAGGGGTTCATGTTGGCTAAATATATATATATATTCTTTGCAGAGAGAGCCTGGAGTACCTGGTGGTGCAGGAAAACTTGGTAGCACAGGGAATATAGATGTGAAGGTAAGACTAAAGGGGGATCTATGGGGACCCTGGCCTGCTCTAAAGGGGGCTCTATGGGGACCCTGGCCTGCTCTTTAAACATTTTATTACAATATACCTCAAGCAATCTTTATATAATGTTATTTTAAGCTTTGTACTTGTAGAACTAGGCCAGAGAGTAAACAGAGTGTTTTTTGATGGTTTTAATTTGAAATGTACCTTGGTGCCTTCACTAAGGTCTGTGCTTTGGAAAATGTCGGCCACAGCCTTGATCTGTGCCTATCCCTGCTAGTGCCCCTATTGGAAAATATCCCTTCTATTCCTGTTCTGGTGACAGCCTAACATTTGGGATTTTCTTTTACTCTTGGCAATAATGGTAAACAGGAAAAAAATATATAAAAAGCAAATCTCTCGAATTGGACGCAGAGGTTAAATCTCCCTAACGGGGTGCTGAGAGCAATAGAAACCTGCCAGGTAATTTAATGCCTTTCCACTCTATCCAAAACTGCAAAAAAAGTTCCCTTGATGCTTAGTTAACATTTGAATGGGATGCTGTGCTACATGAAACTCAGAAAAAAGATGCATGTATCTTTTTAAAAATGCGGCCACGGGAAACCGCATGGACTTTTTGATTATGCGGTTCTTGCGATCACGCTGCGGGCTGAAATGCGTGGGGGTGCCATTCAGGATGAATGGCAGCCCCGCAAGAGCAGTGCGATTCGGCTGTGGATATTGATGTGATTTCTGCAACTGGAACGCACAGTGCAGACTAGTATGAACCTAGCCTTAGGTATTTTTTTTTTTTTTTTTTAATCAAGGCTGGTACTTAACCACTTCCAGCCCAAGGACATCATATGACAACTTTGAGTGGGTATATCTGAATGATGCCTGCAGCTGCAGGCATCATTCGGATATCATCTTTTACAGCCGCCGATACTGTACACCGTAAGAACAATCATAGCGGCAGTTCAGCCTCTTGATCATTTTTACAGGCGGCAGGAGGGGACATTATTCCCTCGGGTGCTTCTCCGGGCTCGTCCATGCGATCGGCAAGCCGAAGAAAGAATCCTCTGCCACCAGACATTGATCATAGAGATTTCTGGTGACTAGATGGTCCCCAGTCATCGCTGTGACATCACGCCTGGCCGGCGGAAGTAAACAAAGCTGAGATCTTGGATGGAAAGAGATTAAAATAGACAATTTTTTTTTTTTTAAAGCGCCCCGTCCTTGTGTGCTCGCGCACGTAAGTCATGCCCGCATATGTAAACGGCATTCAAATCACACGTGTGAGGTATTGCCACATGTGTTAGAGCGAGAGCAACAATTCTAGCCCAAGACCTCCTCTAATTCTAAACTGGTAACCTGTAAAAAAATATAAAGCGTCACCTATGGAGATTTTTAAGTACTGCAGTTTGGCGCCATTCCAGAAGTGTGCACAATTTTAAAGCGTGACATGTTAGGCATCTATGTACTCAGCGTAACATCATCTTTCACATTATACAAAAAAAATTGGACTAACTTTACTGTTTTATTTTTTTTTCATTTATGAACTGTTTTTTTCCCTCAGAAGAAAGTGTTGAAAAATTGTTGCACAAATACCGTGTGACATAAAAAGTTGCAACAACCACCATTTTATTCCCTATGGTCTCTGCTATATATATATATATATTTTACTCTCACTTACACCAACAATGGGGAAAGAGGGGATAAAGTGGCAGTATGGAGGTGAGTAGAGGGGACCCCAAAGATGGAAAAGGATTGTCCCTGTTGTATGCATGTCTTTTCCTTATTTTCATTACAATACTTCTGGCCATTGCTTTCTTTTACCCTGGGCTTTTCCTGCTATGCAAAGGGCCTGGGTGTTTAGTATAATAGGGACTGGGTATAGCAGAGGTTCATTCATGTTAGACTTGGCCTTCCTCTCCACTTGTGGAAATAAATGTGGCCTTCGGCTCTTTTAAGTTGGACATCACTGACCTATACCATTGGTTACAAGCTCAGAATGACCGCATTTTGCTGTTTGGACCTC
This sequence comes from Lithobates clamitans, assembly GCA_037952925.1. Taxonomy (NCBI): domain Eukaryota; kingdom Metazoa; phylum Chordata; class Amphibia; order Anura; family Ranidae; genus Lithobates; species Lithobates clamitans. The sequence continues at coordinate 24,253,614 of JBBGZY010000039.1, forward strand.
GTGTGTGTGTGTAATTTTAGTACTAACAGATGCTACCGTTTCACACACAAACTGGGTGCTTATATTAAGTATGCAGGACGTAATTTTAGTTCATCATTGCTGCATGCTTATTCCATCGTAGTCATCAGGATAAAGATAGCTGCAAAAACAAGTCTGCAATGGCAACTGGCATGTTTCCATCCTCGCTGCTTCATGTTAAAGTGGACCTGAAATAAAATTTTGATTTTAAGTTAGCTTTAAAAGATTATTAAACCTAAGAACAAAAATGTAATGTATTACTGTATACCGCTCTGTAGATGTGGTGGCGGCATTATTTATTTTTTTATTTATTTTAAGTCTAAGAATTTTTTTTTTCAAGTAAAAGAAATACCTGTTGAGGTATTGGACATTCTGTCCATCCAACGACTTTGACAAATTCGCCCTTATCAAAGACATTCACCTCTTTGCACGCAAACTGCTGTACAAAGTGATTTACGACAAATCTCCCTCCAGCACCGCACCTTTCCAAGATACCAATCCCCCTCAACAAGCCCCCACTTTAGCTGAAATACAAGCTCTTGAGGAGCTGATGTCACTCTGGGAGGAGGGCGACACTGATGGAGAGGACCTCTTGGACCCATGCGATCCTGAGGTGGCCTCCCTCGGTGTCTCCTTCCCCCCTCCCGCCTCTTTTAAACCTAAATCCACCAACTTCCCGAACCTATCCACTAATCCCAATATTTGGTCTTTTGTGCAACAGGTTACCAATACCATTGAAGGTCTAAATCTTAATTCCTTCTATCCCTCCAACCTTACCCCGGCCCTTATTAAAGCCATCAAATCCCTTCAAAATCATCCTGAACTAATTATCAAGCCAGCCGATAAGGGTGGTAATGTGGTGGTGATGGATGTGCCCTTTTACGAACAAATGTGTCTTGACATTTTGAACAATCGTGAGTGGTACAGACCTATCTCAAAATCACTTATTGATCACTACATATCCGAATACCAACAGTTGATATTCAGAGCCCACCAAAAGGGCATTATAGATTCCAACACATGGAAGTTCTTGAGTGTCAGAGAACCTAGAACCCCTACCTTCTACTCCCTCCCCAAACTACATAAATCCCTTGATCATCCCCCGGGCCGTCCAATCGTGTCCGGTCGACAATGTCTCACTGAATCGGCCAGCGCATTGGTCGATAAATATCTGGCACCCCATGTAGTGGCCTTGCCCTCATATATCAAGGACACTATTCATCTCCTTCGTATACTTGATGGTCAAACCTTACCAACTAACACATGGTTGGTAGCCTTAGACGTGGAAAGTCTGTACAACATCATTCCACACAATAGAGGAATTTCAGTAATTAAAAAACTAATCCGGGAAAGAGGTCCCCAATATGATACATACGGAGACTTTGTCCTCGAATTGCTGAGATTTATACTAACACGGAATTACTTTATGTTCGGTTCCTCCCACTTCCTCCAGGTGCAAGGTGTGGCCATGGGGACTAAATGTGCCCCTGCTCATGCCAACCTTTACCTGGGGGGGTGGGAGAGGGAACTATTTGATCCGGCCCATTCTAATCCTTACCGGTCCAGGGTGATATCCTGGCACAGATATATAGACGACATTTTGTTGTTTTGGTCAGGTACCAAGGAAGAACTTGTCTCATTTGTGCAGTATCTCACCCTTAACACGTTCAATCTCAGGTTCACCATGGAGTGCAGCCAGTCGCAGATCCACTTTCTGGATCTCCAGATTGGTCTGCTACCCAATGGCCAAATTTACACCGCCCTTTACCGCAAGCCCTCTTCGGGCAACACGATACTGCATGCCCAGAGTGCCCACCCTGAGCCTCTCCTTAGAAGCATCCCGTTTAGTCAATATCTGAGGATAAAACGTAACTGTACCCGAGAGGAAGATTTCCTCAGGACAGCACAGGAACTATACGACAAACTACTGGATAGAGGCTATAGCCACTCCCTGTTGAAAAAAGCCTTTAATAAGGCAAAGAAACTCAATAGAAAAGATCTAATCTTTTCCGACAAACTACTTGACTCCAAACAACCTATACGACTCATCACCCAATTTTCAAATCAACATACCCAAATAAAGGGCATTCTCAATCAATTTTGGCCCTTACTCACATCTGATCCCATCATTGCCAAATACATCAATACATACCCTGACATCACATACCGTCAATCCCCTTCACTTCGTGATCGACTTATTCACAGCCACCATGCGATTGACACTGTGCACATGCCCACTGCCACAGGTACATACCAATGTGGCAGGTGTGACATATGTGCATTTGTCACTAACTCCCAAGTGGTGAACTTGCCTAATGGAAACACTCATGCCATCAGACACCGGGTCACATGTGCCACCGTAGGTGTCGTGTATTTGGCTCAATGCCAATGCGGCTCATACTACGTTGGCAAAACAAAACGCCCATTCCAGATCCGCATCCGTGATCATATCAAACCGCTGTATAAAAACATCACTACCACTGCCATCAACAGGCACATTGCTGCCCAGCATAATTCTGATCCCCATGTGATTTTGTTTTCCGCACTCGAACATGTTCCTCCACATATTAGAGGCGGCAGTATTGATAACAAGTTACTAAGACTTGAGATAAAATGGATTCACATACTAAATGCCACTAAATTTCCAGGACTCAACGAATATATTAGTTTTAAACCTTTTCTTTAATATCTAATTTTGTGTGGTTCATACCCGCAATGTACTATACATCTTTTTCCTCTATGCCCACCCTTCAGTCAGCGCCGTCTGTAGTCTTCGTCTGTCTGTTTCTTCATTTACCTGCCTTCCTTTGCTCCGCTTTTCCCTCTTATTTGCTCCGCTTTTCCTTTCCCTTGTTTCTCACTCTCATTGTCCCTTACCTCCATGCCATGGCTCCACTTGCGTTTCCCCTTACAGCTTTTTTAATATATCGTATACCACAGTGATATTGTTATTTGCTACAAATGTACCTCTCTTCTTAGTAATACTCTTTACTCACTCTGTGAATCCCTGCTCAACTTTGATATTCTTCTTTGCATTTATAGATATGTTAAGCCTTTTGATATTGTATTAACACTAAAAACTTCCCTTTGACCCATATATTCCTTCGTTGTGAGTTTATGTCATATGAATATTTTCTTTTGTCTTTTCAGAAGCTTTATCATTATGTAACCAGGACCCTGTGGTCCTCTATGCATGGTTCGCATTTTGTGGCTGGATAGGCTTCGCTCCCCCACCCTGTGTCTCCGCCCACTCTCTCACATGCGCTTTATGTGCCCCACCACCGGATCGCATCGTATCTTCGGCCCTCTGGTGCCTCGGTGTGGGGGATCGTGGCGCCGGCTTCCCTCTCGGGAAGTGCATCGCCAGCACTGTTCGTGCCTGTACGGACGCCCAGGGCAGATTCCTGTCTGCCCATGGCGTCCGCGCCGCACTCGGACTCTCTGGTCCCTCTATTTCCACCGGCCGATGGGAGAGGGATGCGCCTTGGTACCTCCCATTCCGTGGCGTCTCGCTCTCCCATTCGCCACTTGGCCCGTCAGTTCTGAGCATGCGCGCGCGGTGCATGATGGAACGGGTAGTTCCAGGGCACCGCAGGGCGCGCAGGCGCGGATGCCTTTTCATTTGCGTCCGCACACCTGATCAGTATCTGATCAGGTGTGGGGGGTATATCAGCAACCGGCCAGTTCCCCAGTCCCTTTGTTGGACGAGGGACGTGCCTGCATCTCCCCCACACACAGCATCCAGGTAATCCCCTTCTCTGACGGCAGTCTGCGTTAATCTCTTTTCTGTGTACCACTTACTGTGCCTCCTATTATTATCCACAGAAACTACTTTGGACTCATCATTCAGTCTCTTGGCCAATGCTGATTTTTTCTGAATGACATTGTCTGTCATAGGGCTTATTAGGTATGATACTCCTTGTCCTTTCAGCAACCCTACTTGCCCAATAGAATCCATATTGCTCTAAACTTTTCTCCTGCATCTATCCTATCTAGGACGCACCGTAATTGCTGCCTTATCTCAAAGACTACCTATTAAAAACCTTCAAGCTACATACTCTATATGGGTAACTGCACCACCATTATACCCCTAGCTGGTAGCTGATTACATTAAGTAAGTACCCCTTCGATGACTCTTGCCCTGTTAAATTCAAAGTAATCACTAGTATTACCCTTTAAGCAATTCATTTCTTCACCTAGGCTCTTTTTCAACTGACCGCCGATTTGGTTTATACCATCGACCGTCTTGCTGTCTGTGTGTATTGACCTGCAGGCACTCTGTGTCCTCCTTATCCTATCTGCTTTTAAAGAAAAACGTGAGTTTATACCTCTCGAGATTTAGTTACACTACCTATATACTTTTACACATTTTAGCTCCATGCAACCGATATGTAACTATCCCTTGTTTCTCGTATGCTAAACTCAATAATTACTTATACATTGTTAATACACTCCATTGCCAGGTCTACTGTATACTCCCTGCAGGCACACTATACGGCGCGGCCTGCTTACTCCCCTGTGGTGACGCCTCCGTGCGCCCCCCCTTGGTACTGACGCCGCAGGTATGTTTGCTTTGCCGGAATTGGTGGGTTCTCTGGGTTGCATGACTATCCAGCCACAATGTTGACCTTTCTGAACATATACGATGTACTGTATCAATATATTTTTTGATCACATGATGCTTTCTATATCTCCATATACAGAACTCCCTCCTTATATTCACATTTGAGCTCTTGTTCCCTGAAGAAGCCAATGCCTTGGCGAAACATGTAGGAAATCGAGCCCCCTTTATGTCGGCCACTTCCATCTGGCCTACTTCATCATATTATGGGTCATATACAGTATACGTATTGATTTTAAGTGTTTATTGTTCCTATGTAATTTTAGATTTTTGTATTACCATTAATAAACTTTGTAAACTTTGTCTTTTACAATCTCCCTTTTCGTGCTCTTCTTCTTCATACCCCTTGACCTTAGCACCGTTATAATCCCCCGTCCACATACTTATCAGTCATATATATATATATATATATATACTCTTTCTGGGGGTTCTGAGTAATTTTCTAGCAAAAAAAAAATATATATTTTTACATGTAGGAGAGGAGTGCTAGAATAGGCCCAGTATAGATGTGGTAATGAAATTTAGTTAAAAAAAAAAAAAAATCACTGACTAATTTTTTTTTTTTTTTAATAAAACTTTATTTAATCGTTACCACTTCCATACCGGGCCTATTCTGACACTACTCTCCTATATGTAAAAATCATAATTTTTTTGCTAGAAAATTACTCAGAACCCCTAAACATTATATATATATATATATATATATATATATATATATATATATATATATATATATATATATATATATATATATATATATATATTTAACAGACACCCTAGGGAATAAAATGGCAGTCATTGCAACTTTTTATCTTGCACGGTATTTGCGCAACAATTTTTCAAACGTGTTTTTTTTGGAAAAAAAAACAGTTTTCATGATTTAAAAAATAACAAAACAGTAAAGTTAGCCCAATTTTTTTATATAATGTGAAAGATGATGTTACGCCGAGTAAATAGATACCCAACATGTCACGCTTTAAAATTGCGCACACTCATGGAATGACGCCAAACTTCAGTACTTAAGAATCTCCATAAGCGATGCTTTAAAATGTTTTACAGGTTATATGTTTAGAGTTACAGAGGAGGTCTAGTGCTAGAATTGTTGCTCGCGATCTAACGCACCTTACATGTGTGGTTTGAACGGCATTTACATATGTGGGCGGGACTAACGTGTGCGTTCGCTTCTGAGCGCAAGCTACCGGGGACAGGGGTGTTTTAAATTTTTTTTTATTTTACTTTATTTTTTTTATTTTTACTTTCTTTTAAAACTTTTTTTTTTTTTTTTTTTATCACTTTTATTCCTATTACAAGAAATGTAAACATACCTTGTAATAGGAAGTATTCGTGACAGGTCCTCCTTTATAGAGAGATCAATAAAGACCCCACATCTCTCCTTCCAGGCTAGAAAGCATGAGATCGTAAAAAAAATCCACGATCTCATGCTTACCAGCCACTTTACAACCACGGCCCGGACGTGATGTCATAACGTCGCGCCCGGGCCTCCGACGGTCATAGGAGATAGGATAGGAAATCTCTGTACTTGTCATCCGGCGGCAGGCTTTTTCCGGGTCCCCGATGGCACGGGAGAGCCCAGAGAAGCACTGGATGGCGGTGGGGGGAAATGTCCCCTCCCATCGCCTGTAAGAATGATCAAGCGGCGGAACTGCCGCTATGATCGTTCTTATGGTGCACAGAATTGCCGGCTGCAAACAAGGATATCTTTAATGATGGCAGGCATCATTCAGATATTCCCACTGAAAGTCCAGGACGTCATATGACGTCCTTGGGCTGGAAGTGGTTAAACATAGCATTCGAAAAAATAAGAAATAAACACTTAACTATAGTTACCCCCTAATTGCTGCAGCATGGTACTATGATAAGTCCCGCCTTCACAGTCTGTAAACCGCTGCTGAGTCCACTGGGACATGTAAAGCTACTGGCTGGAGGGTAAACGTCCCCTGCGTCTGAGCCATACAGCTGGTCAGCAACCTACTCGGCATCAATCCCATCACAAACATCCCAACCTGCAAAAACTAATTTCAGTGCTTCTGGGGAAGGGGGTGGGTGGTATGTGGCAGTGGACGGTGTCAGTAGTTTTTTTATTTGTAATAATTGATTTTAATTTAAATTCATTTTTTTAACAATGATTTTTTGGAGGGAGGGGTTGGGGCAGGGGAGAGTGGTGTCAATAGTTTATTTATTTATTTTTTTACACTTTTTTTTTTTTTTTTGTAGAATTTATTTATTTATTTTTTTCTCTGTTTTTTGTGGGGCTTTGGTGAGATGCCAGCGTATACACTTGTTAATTTTTTTACTTCAAAGCAGAATATATATCTATATCTGCTCTGAAATAAAGTAAAAAACATAACAAATAGTGTACAGTCAGGACCATAAATATTGGGACATCAACACAATTCTAATCTTTTTGGCTCTATACACCACCACGATGGATTTGAAACGAAACAAACAAGATCTGATGGTATTTACATCCAAATCAGGTGAACAGTGTAGGAATTACAACAGTTTGTATATGTGCCTCCCACTTTTTAAGGGACCAAAAGTAATGGGACAATTGGCTGCTCAGCTGTTCCATAGCCAGGTGTGTGTTATTCCCTCATTATCCCATTTACAAGGAGCAGATGAGCGTTAATTTCAAGTGTGCTATTTGCATTTGGAATTTGTTGCTGTCAACTCTCAATATGAGATCCAAAGAGCTGTCACAATCAGTGAAGCAAGCCATCATTAGGCTGAAAAAACAAACCAAACCCATCAGAGAGATAGCAAAAACATTATGTGAGGCCAAATCAACTGTTTGGAACATCCTTAAAAAGAAAGAAAGCACGGGTGTGCTCAGCAACATCAAAAGACCCGGAAGACCACGGAAAACAACTGTGGTGGATGACCGAAGAATTCTTTCCCTGGTGAAGAGAACACCCTTCACAACAGTTGGCCAGATCAAGAATACTCTCCAGGAGGTAGGTGTATGTGTGGCAAAGTCAACAATCAAGAGAAGACTTCACCAGAGTGAATACAGAGGGTTCACCACAAGATGAAAACCATCGGTGAAAACCAGAGTGATGGGAAGAGAAGAGTATGGAGAAGGAAAGGAACTGCTCATGATCCAAAGCATACCGTACCAACTCATCAGTGAAGCATGATGGTGGTAGTGTCATGGCGTGGGCATGTATGGCTGCCAATGGAACTGGTTCTCTTGTATTTATTGATGTGACTGCTGACAAAAGCAGCAGGATGAATTCTGAAGTGTTTTGGGCAATATTATCTGCTCATATTCAGCAAAATGCTTCAGAACTCATTGGATGGCGCTTCACAGTGCAGATGGACAATGACCCGAAGCATACTGCGAAAGCAACCAAAGAGTTTTTTTTAAGGGAAAGAAGTGGAATGTTATGCCATGGCCAATCACCTGACCTGAATCCGATTGAGCATGCATTTCACTTGCTGAAGACAAAACTGAAGGGAAAATGCCCCAAGAACAAGCAGGAACTGAAGACAGTTGCAGTAGAGGCCTGGCAGAGCATCACCAGGGATGAAATCCAGCGTCTGGTGATGTCTATGCGTTCCAGAATTTAGGCTCTAATTGACTGCAAAGGATTTGCAACCAAGTATTAAAAAGTGAAAGTTTGATGGATGATTGTTAAACTGTCCCATTTACTTTTGGTCCCTTAAAAAGTGGGAGGCACATATACAAACACTTGTAATTCCTCCTACACTGTTCACCTGATTTGGATGTAAATATCCTCAAATTGAAGCTGAAAGTCTGCAGTTAAAGCACATCTTGTTCGTTTCATTTCAAATCCATTGTGGTGGTGTATAGAGCCAAAAAGATTAGAATTGTGTTGATGTCCCAATATTTATGGACCGGACTGTGTGTGTGTGTGTGTGTATGTGTGTATATATATATATATATATATATATATATATATATATATATATATATATATATATATATATATATATAAATATATATATATATATATATATAATGTGTGTGTATGTATATAATTATATATAAAAAATACTTTTTTTTTTTTTTGTCCTGTGCTGTAAGTAGGTGTCCTTCTTAGGAAAATGGTCGGAGACTCAACACAAGAAGAACGTTTGTTCTCTAGCGTTTGAGAATTCTTCCATTAAAATCAATGCAATTTGGTCCACCATAAAATGGCAGCCAGCCGGAGCCCTAATTACAAGGACAGATTGTTTAGTGTTGATGGGGACGCTAGGAGCAGAAGCTGTTTGCAGAGAAGTCTGCGGGGACACAGTCGGTCTTCACCGCTGTTTCATGCGCACCTCGCAGGAGATTTGAGATGTCTGGTTGATGTCACGTCAGTTTTTTTTTCCTACGCAGAAAACTGCATACAGGTTGTAGATTCCTGCACAGAAAAAATTGTCACGTGATATCAGTGTTGTGGTGTGAACAGAGTACACAGAGCACAATTGTTTCTTTGTGCCCCTGTAGAACGCGTGCAGAAAAACTGACGTCTCTGCACATGGTATGAACGAGGCCTGAGGGAGGAGTAATGTGTGTTTTTTGCCGTTTTAAATCATTTAAGTGGCTGTTGTGGGAGCACAGAGCTACATTTTTGCAGTACACGGGGAGTATTACAGTGCTTTTTTGCTTTAAATAATTTTTATTGTCAGGGGGCAAGTGTATAGAAAAATGCATGGCAGTGTGCTAAAAATGCAACATGCAGTACTTAAACTAATTGAGGTTGATTTACTTAAAGTGGGGTTCCACCCAAACAATCAAACATACCTGAAAAATTCAAAAAACAAAAACAAAAAAACATTTGGATATTTTTTTTTTTTTTTACTTACCTCTAAATGCCTGTTGCTAGGTGGTCTCTCGTAGTCTGCCTCTTCCTTTGCCTGGGCTGGTGATATCACTTCCGCCTCGGCACAGGAAGGGCTCCGCTCTGTTCCCTCCCTCCTGTCAATCATCTGGGACCCATTACAGGTCCCAGGTGATTGAGCGGCCAATCACAGCGCGCGGCGCCGCTCGCGCATGCGCAGTGGGTGCCAGGCTGTGAAGCCACAGCCCGGCGCCCACAGTTGAGATGCCGGCGCCGACGAGCGGAGGGGGGGGGGGACGAGCGGGGCTTCGATCCCCCGCATCGCTGGACCCAGGGATAGGTAAGTGTCCAATTAAAAGTCAGCAGCTGCAGTATTTGTAGCTGCTGACTTTTAATTTTTTTTTTTTTTTTTAAATGGACCCCCTGGGTGGAACCCCACTTTAAAGTGAACCCTTACCTTTTAAAACAACCCATTCAGCTTAAAAGATAAGTATTTTTTTTCAGAATTATACTTGCCTACAGTAGATGGATGCAGCATTGGTCCGATGCTGCATCTGTCTCCCGTCAGCTCTAAGACTAAGAACCGAGCAATCCAACACCGCTGGTCGCTCGGTTCTCAAAGCTCCCTCAGCAGAGAGCTGGTCACCGCTCTCTGCTTTGCCCCCCCCCCCCCATCTGCGCTCATTGAAGCGTTGGACCGTGGAAGGGGTGGGAGCGGCTGGCTCAGGCTGTCAGTGACACGCTGAGAGGCTGAGCCGGGTGTTGGTCCAGGTATGTGGGCGGATCCTCACTTCATTGTTGCGATCTTGCCCAAGCCTGAACTGGCTCTGTGATGTCAGCCGACAGTGGGCTTCACAGGAGTGCAGAAGGAACTGCACAAACAAGCTTTGGCTGTACTTCTCCTTTAAAATAGAAATTCAAGGCAAAACATTTGTGTATATAAATGATTTAAAAAAAATATAAACACTATAAATACTTTTTTCCATGCTTCTTTAAGTGATCACATAACCTTTGTTTGCTGCTTCAAATGATTAGGAGAGCCTGGGGTAAAGACTGCAGGTGGGTATGTCAGCAGTAGGCAGAGAAACTGCAGCACACTGATCTTCCCAGTGAAGTGCTGTGCAGGGGTGTGTGCCAGCACAAGTCTTGGCCATTGTGGAACAGGCAGCCTGTGCTCCCAGCGCAGCCAGGGAACTTGTCCACACTAGGATGGATGTGCCACTATGCCTAGTGTGGTCAATTTGAAATAGAAAGTCAGGAGAACTGGCAGGATCACCAGGAAGCAATTCAAAGAGAATAATACAAGTTCATGGTAACACAGACACATATCAGAAATATGAAATGTTGGGGTAACAAATACTTTAAAGCGGAGCACCGCCGAAAATTTTTTTTTTTAAAGTCAGCAGCTACAAATACTGCAGCTGCTGACTTTTAAAACATGGACACTTACCTGTCCAGGGCGCCCGCGATGTCGGCACCCGAGGCCAAACCGCCTCTCCGTCCTCGGTGCTGCCGCCTCCATCTTCGGTAAGGGAATCAGGAAGTGAAGCCGTGCGGTTTCACTTCCCGGTTCCCTACTGCACATGCGCGAGTCGCGCAGCGCAATAGGGATGGTCCCTGCTGCCTCTGGGACCCGTGTGTTTCCCAGCAGGCAGCGGGGAGGGAGCAGGAAGTGGCGTAAATAACCGCAAATTCTGCGGCTATCTATGCCGGAAGTGAGTACAGATACCTGTAATATACAGGTATCTGTACTCCCCTCCCCCCTGAAAGGTGCCAACTGTGTCACCGGAGGGGGGGAGGAATCTGATGAGTGGAAGTTCCACTTTTGGGTGGAACTCCACTTTAAGGAGTAGAGCAGAGTAAATTTTCACTTGGCTTAGCAAAAATGTTGAAGCTGTGCTCACTTTCAATACACTTGATTGGTTGATTAGAGTGAATGCAGTTTTACCTTATTTACTTAGCTAGGAGCACATTCACTTTGTAAAGTGGACATTTACTTCTCCAAGTAAACTGCCTTAACTATATTAATAAACCAGCCATGAATGAGTTTTGGATTTTTTCATGTCTTTGTATTTAGCTTGCACTGGAAAATACACCAAAGACAGCACATTTGAAATAAGTGATTTGTCAAAAAAAGATTTGAGGGAGCGCATGCGCGGCGCCGAGTGTGATGGACGTCTGAGAGTGTAGCTCCGTCCAGCCCGGGAAGATAACGGCTACCGTAGGGCTATTATCGGCGTTTTAACTCTATCACCCCTCGAGCCCCTTAGACGTGGTGCATGCCTGGGAGAAAGAAGAAACCCAGAGGATCGTCTCAACACACCCTAACCCACTATCTTCTCCGCACCCGCGAGCTCGGCAGCATGTCTCAAAATGGCGCTGCAGGGAGAAGCAAGCCTCCGTCTCCGGCCTCATCCCCAGGATTCCTCCCCGACCAAACACCGGTCTCCGATCCCAGCCGTGAGTACACAGCCTCCCTTACTAAGACAGACCTAGAAAGCATAAGTAAAGGAGAACAGATGCGGGACTTTGAATGAGGCACAAGGGGGCAAGAATGTAAATTGGAAAAAATGCGATTTATTCTTGAGATAATACAAAAATTGCAAAATTACATATCATTACATACATATTAAGGCACAAGGCTCTATATATGCTGGCACATAGCTCAATAATAATGATTAAAAACATTTAAACATTGTATAAGATTCGACAAGAATTATTAATGCAAAAAATGACATACAGTAGGTAGGAACGTTCATACATTTGTGATGAATCATTATGTATACAAAACGGTGGATCTGAGCTCTACGTCGTTTCGGGGCCTTATAGCCCCTCATCAGGAGCGTAACCGTTGTATCATCTATATATTCAAAAGATAGCAATCATAAGTATAAATAAAAAATATTAAAAATAAAATAGAAAAAAATGAAAATAAAAAATAAAAAATAAAAGATAAATGGGTAATGGTGGAACAGGAAAAGATGTTATTTTCTCACCGGAAACATGGACTCGCAACACGTGCGAGTCCATGTTTCCGGTGAGAAAATAAAATAACATCTTTTCCTGTTCCACCATTACCCATTTATCTTTTATTTTTTATTTTTTATTTTTTATATTTTCATATTTTTTATTTTTTATTTTCATTTTTTTCTATTTTATTTTTAATATTTTTTATTTATACTTATGATTGCTATCTTTTGAATATATAGATGATACAACGGTTACGCTCCTGATGAGGGGCTATAAGGCCCCGAAACGACGTAGAGCTCAGATCCACCGTTTTGTATACATAATGATTCATCACAAACGTATGAACGTTCCTACCTACTGTATGTCATTTTTTGCATTAATAATTCTTGTCGAATCTTATACAATGTTTAAATGTTTTTAATCATTATTATTGAGCTATGTGCCAGCATATATAGAGCCTTGTGCCTTAATATGTATGTAATGATATGTAATTTTGCAATTTTTGTATTATCTCAAGAATAAATCGCATTTTTTCCAATTTACATTCTTGCCCCCTTGTGCCTCATTCAAAGTCCCGCATCTGTTCTCCTTTACATATGCATAGAGCCGGGATGGAGGAGGGGTATTGGGCGGCCCCACTGTCCTCACGCAAAGTCCCAATCAATATCTTGTTACAATCACCAGACCTAGAAAGCAGCCTGGAGGCCATGTATGCTAGGTTGGCTACTAAGTTCCAGACTGAGCTGCACAAAACATCTCACACACTCTCCCAAGAGATTGCGGCCTTAGGCTCCAGGACGGAAAGACTGGAAACTAAACATGATGAACTGGCGCTTGCTTACAGTGACCTCTCCAGAGAACATGAATCTCTAGCCACGGCCTTTTCTTTGATGCAGTCCCAAATAGAAGATAACCGCAATGGACGCAACAATTTGCGCATAAGAGGTATCCTAGAATCCGTTACGGATCTAATCCCCACAATGATTTGCCTGTTCAAGTCTTTGCTCCCTGACACAGATGCGGGATCTTTCACCTGTGACCGCATTCATAGAGCCCTCAGACCTAAACCTCCGGATGATTAACCTCCCAGGGACATTGTTCTTTGCATGAAGGACTTTTTAATCAAAGAGGAGATCCTCAGAGCAGTTCGCAATCAGCAACGCATCACTCTTGAAGACCGTACCATTCAAATATATCCTGATATCTCCCCTGCCACCCTGGACAGGAGACGTGGCATGAAAGAGGTTACTTCTGCCCTTCAGGCTGCTCGTATTCGCTATAGGTGGGGCTTTCCTTTTAAGCTTGTAATCCCCCACAATGGTACCACATATTCTGCCACGTCACTCCTGGAAGGTCAAGAAGTTTTGGTTAAACTGGGCCTTCTGGAACCTGATGTCATCCGTCGACCCCCTTCTACCCCAAGACTTTCACCTATCTGGCAGACACCTCCAACCAGAAGAGACAGACGTAGAATCAGATACGACGTCGGAGATAGACCGGAGGACCCCTTTCGTTGATCTTCTCTCCACAGATGACACCCACATGGCATCCCAGCAACTTGCACCCAACTCCAGTTTACAATTACCCGGACGTCGGTCCCTTGGAGCCGCGACATGTTTACCCCACCCAGCCACAGCCTTGCAGGTTTTGACTTCATTTTTATTTTTGGTTTTGTCTTTACTGCAGGCACGTTCTCTTTTTGATTTCTTTTTTCTTCCTACTAGCTCAACATAATACAGAACTTTTTTTAGGCTGGGTTCGAGACCTTGTAGTCTCGAGAGTTGTGATTTCTTCTATCAGGTTTATTACTGTAACCTGATCCAGTTACCAGTTATGATGACACTCGCATTATTTTCAGACTTATGTGGTTTTTTTCATTGTTTTTTTTCCATCTTTTTTTTTTCTCCTTTTTTTTTTTTTAGGTTTTGGTAAGCCGTCACAATACTTTTGCATCAAATCTCTAAGGCAGAAATATTTTATAGTCTACATACTGCAGTTAGCCTTTATAGCTTACATGTTTGATAAGTTTCACTCTTCTACCCTCCAGTACTCGAGTATGTCGGCCCTCTTTTTGGTCCTTGCATTGCAAGGGGCTTGTTTTGGGGCCCTTTTTGGGGCTATTTGTCCTCAGACTATAGACCACTATCACCACCACCATGGTAATTAGGTGTATATCACACAATGTCAAGGGATTTAATTCCCCTTTTAAAAGGAGGAAGGCTTTCGCCTTCTATAAACAGCTTTGAGCGCAAATTCTCCTCTTGCAGGAGACACATTTTGCACACTCCTCACATCCCAAATTTCTCCACAGAAGCTATCCTCAGACTTTTTGCTCATTGCACCAGACAAAAAGCAGAGGTGCCGCCATACTCTTGCACAGTTCTTTTCCAATGGAAGTCAAACAAGTTTTTAAAGACAAAGACAGTAGATATGTTATAATCAAAGGTCTGATTCACTTCAGAGAAATAACTATCGCCAGTATTAATGCCCCAAATGACTCTCCTGCATCTTTTTTTCATTCCTTCTTTGACCGCCTTTCTCAGTTTCAATCACCACACATGATAATAGAAGGGGATTTCAATATGGTTGCTAACCCTACCCTTGATAGATCCTCCGTGTCCCCCTCCTCCAAATCTTTTCCCCGCTCGCTCTCCAGTGGACTGCTGGACCATCAGCTAGTAGACACCTGGAGAGCACATAACATTGGCGCTAAGGAGTACACTTTCTACTCCCATCCCCATAAAAGTTATGTGAGATTAGACTACATCTATACTACCCCCATTATCCTAGCTAATACCACAGATGCTAGCATTCACCCCTGCACTTGGTCGGACCATCATGCTACTGCCTTCACCACTACATACATTAGGCTTGCACCCAATTCCTACTCATGGAGGCTAAATGAAGTTCTCCTCTCGGACGCAGTCGTGGAGGGAGAGGTACCACAAGCTATTGAAGAATATTTTAATCTTAACGCCATTCCAGAAACCCCTCCTTCCACTGTTTGGTCGGCGCAAAAGGCAGTCCTGAGGGGTAAATTGATTGGTTTAGCTTCTGCTCAGAATAAAATTGATAAACAAAACATTTTAACCCTCACTAAAGACCTAGATAGTCTTTACAAGAATACTAATCTCCTACACTTAGAATCCACCAGACAACTGATTGATCAAAAGAGATTGGAATTGGATGGCATCTTGTCGAAGAGGGTGGAAAAAACTCTACGTTGGTCTAAAGCCAAATTTCTTCTTCACGAGAGTTCTGCTTCCACCCTTTTCGCCAGAAAACTAAACCGCTCTTCCTGCCCACCTCATGTCTATAGATTAATGACCCCCTCAGGGCACATCACTTCCCATCCCCAGGAGGTCCTTTACATCTTTGAACAATTCTACTCTTCTCTGCTAGCCCCCTCCCAACTAAAACCCTCTCCATCCGACGAAGCCTGGTTCCAGAATATCCCTCTACCAAATCTCACCCCTACACAATTAGATAAACTGAACGCCCCTATCACACCAGCAGAGGTTTCGAATGTGATTAAATCTTTAAAATTGGGCTCAGCCCCGGGACCTGATGGATTCCCCTCTCTATACAATAAGAAATTCTCTCCCCTCCTTACTACTAGATTGGTCCATTTATTCAATTGGGTATTACAAGGCGGTAGTTTCCCCGAAGAAATGTTATTAGCCAATATGTCTCTGATACTGAAACCTCACAAAAACCATACCCTACCTCAAAACTATAGACCTATCTCGGTCATTAATAATGATTTGAAAATCTTTAGCAGGATCATGGCTGACAGATTAGCAGTAGTTATCCCCTCTCTTATCTCCCCTTACCAGTCTGGTTTCATACCCCATAGACTCATTACCGATAACATTCGCCTTGCGACAAATATAATACAAGATGCCAACCTGTTTTCTCGTAAACTCCTCATGCTCAGCCTAGACATACAGAAGGCATTTGATAGTGTCTCCTGGACATACATCACTACACTCCTACAACGTATGGTCTTCCAGGGAGCATTCCTACAAGCTTTCTTGGCCCTCTATCGTAACCCTAAAACTAGGATTAGACTCCCTGGATGTAACTCTAAGTTTTTTAGCCTAGGCAAGGGTACAAGACAAGGATGCCCGTTGTCACCTTTAATTTTTGCATTAGCTCTCGAACCTCTGGCCATTGCCATACTCCAAAACCCCAATATCTCTGGTTATCTAAAGGGCCATTCGACATACAAATTTGGGATGTATGCTGATGACGTTTTGATGTTTCTCACCAATCCTCTTGTTTCCTTGCCGAACTTATTTCAGACTCTATCAAAGTTTGCAGAGATTTCAGGCCTTTCCATAAACATGACAAAATCAAGTGCCCTCCCGATAGGCTACACACCTGGAGAACTTCTCCATCTTAAATCAGTCTATACTTTTATTTGGGCAGACTCCCACCTCCCCTATCTAGGAATCAACCTGACTAAAGATTTTTGCAGACTCTTTGAGGCTAATCTCCCACCCATGGTGTCTAAACTTAAAGGTATCCTTAAACAGTGGTCACACCTGCACATTTCATTTCTTGGTAGAATCACTGCACTTAAGATGACAATCCTCCCCAAACTTCTCTACCTTTTTATTTATTTGGAAGGACAAGCCTCCACGCTTTGCCAGGGAGGTCTTGTACTGTTCCTCTAAAAGGGGAGGTTTGGGGGTTCCTCAAGTATGGTATTACTACCTAGCCAGTAGATACACTCAACAAGCTCAATGGAACATTCACAACTCCAGAGTCCCTTGGGTGCAATTTGAAGGCGAATCCATCGTCCCTTTGTTTCTCCCAGGCTTTATGTGGTCAAACAATCCGGCTAGATCAGAAGTGGGTTCTAAAAATTTGATCACGCAGGCAGGCCTTCAACTCTGGGACACATATAAAAATACATACAATCTAGTTTCTGCTGTACCTCTAGGTGCCTCATTTCTAGGAGATTCTAGATTCCCCTTAGCCTATGATAGACCCTCTTCCTTCCAACTCTGGATTGATTTAAAATTAACTACATTAAATAAATTTTTCCTAAACTCAAAATTCATTTCGTTTTCTCAGTTGCAAACCAATTACCATATCCCAAACAGTGAATTTTATCATTTTCTACAAATACGTCACTTCTTCCAAAAGCATTATCCGGGTCCTTCTTTGACCTCCACGACTCTGTTTGAGGACATTTGCCATGATTCACCTTGCCAAAAAGGCCTTATTTCACTAGTCTACATCAATTTAGAGGCTAACACTGAGGCATCAACCCTAAAATATAGATCACAATGGGAATTAGAAATAGATCTGGAGGACATTGACATAGACTGGGTAAAGGGCTGGCAAAATTTACGCAAGTGTACCAAATCCATTATGGTTCGTGAAACTGCCATCAAACTATTGACACGCTGGTACTACACCCCAATGCGGATTCACAAGATCTTCCCACAATCTTCCCATCTCTGTTTTAGGGGTTGCGCACAACAAGGCTCTTTTCTCCATACCTTTTGGGAATGCGAGAAATTACGTCCCACATGGAATGAGATCCTGAAAGTGATAGACAAATTGGCAGGCAAACCCCTTAACATTTCCTTCCAACATTGCCTGTTGTTTCAATCACCTCCAGATTCCCCTAAACTGTTAGTTAAACTGATCCATTCTATCTGTGTAGCTATGCAATGGGTGATTGCTCTGCATTGGAAGTCATCTTCTGTTCCATATACACAAATTATTGCTAGAATAGATCGCATGATGTTGGCTGACAAGATTTATCACACCCTTCATGACACTATCCCTCAGTATGATGCTATTTGGAATCCTTGGTTTCTATTTAGGCTCCAAACCTGACTGTTTTATATTTCTTTTCTCCTTTTATTTTACCTTTTTATGTCTTTTCTCCCTATTTAGATGCTTTATTTTCTTTTCGATTTAGTTCCTAGCTGTATTTTATCCATTCGGCTTAGCTTAGACTTTCAGTCTCTATAGACTATTGTAATAGATTTATTTTACTCAGCAGTATATGTATGTACTTAGTCAGAGCAATGAATGCAAGGATCAAAAATGATATGCCAAGACTATCTTGGATTTATATTTGTTTTACTTTTGTTCTAAAATAAAAACATTTTGAAAACAAAAAAAAAAAAAAGATTGGAATTAAATATAAATGAAAAAAAAACACTTCTTTGTGATAAACTGTACATTTTCAGTTATAATATAATATGGAAAAGAATTGAGAATTCCGGGAAAATAAGCAATTTCCGTTAGCACTTTGTCCAAGACATTATAAAACCTCTCCCTTTTGTATTTGTCCTCTGTTGTCACATCACTTATTCCTACCTTTGGATACTTCTGCATTTTCCATGAGTTTGAAATAAAGCCATTTCAGTATGATGTGTTAAATTTATATCTTCTACAGTACAGTGCAGAAAACATAAATTATATGACTTCATCACTACTGGTGAAAACTGGTACAAAGAGGTGATATTTCTGGAAACATTTTGCAAGCTTAACTGTAACTGGGTACAGTGGCAGAAGTGATGCTGGCAGGAATTCTGAGGGAGGCATAATCCATGTCGTTGTAGCTGTAAATTATACCAAGGCACATATAACTGGGGACTCGGCTATTTCTCTCTCTTAAAGCTGAACATTACTCCCACAAGTATATTGGCCTTTAAAACTCTGTTTTATAATATCACTTTCAGATTTCCTTTTGTTCTTCTTACACAGGATCACAGAAAGCTGTGTCTTGCCAGTTTTATTGTAGCTGGAGTATTGCTCTTGTGACATGATACCCCCGTTCTCAGCATCAATGAAATGCCAAGCAAATCTGATGCTGGTGTAATCTAGGCAGACACTCAAATGCTATCTATAGGTGTGTCTAAAAAGTTTGGTGCATGAAATCAGAAAAAACAAAACAAAACAGAAGATAATTCCTCCAACATCAATCGTAGAGTCAGTCGTGAATCTCGTACCAGCATTTGTCGCACTCGCTCGATCATGTCTCGGGTTCTGCTTGTCAACGGCCAACTCGAACGTGGCTCACCCTCAGTCGTTTTCTTCCCGTTGCGAAAGCGTTTGAACCAGTCGTAAACACATTATCTGCTCACGGCTTTCGTCTCATACACTTGCACCAACATTTCATGCGTCTCCGTGGCTGTTTTCCCCAGTTTGTAGCAGAACTTGATGTTCACTCATTTGCTCCATTGCACTGTGACCCGACCTCTCAGTCTGAATCCATACCAGAACCGAAAGGCCTGGTATGGACTGGGGGGGGCTATTTTTTAACCAGCTGTTTTTTTTTGTTTTTTTCAGCTGTCAGCAGGGAAACCCATTGACAGCTGATAACTCATTGGTTGTTAAGGACGCCGTTTAACAACCAGCTTATACTGCGCAAAGCTTTGCCCAATCAGGGCGCGAAATGCACTGTGCAACGCGCAGTGCATTGCAGGGCGTTTGGCAGGTCAAACACCAGCCGAACACAGTGCAAATTCAGGTGTTGGACGAATGGGCCGACAATAACATTTTCGGCCCAAACTCATGCTCGGGCCAAACCGTTCACCCAACACTAATTAAAATATTGGCAGATTAGGTTACTGGGCAATTGAGATCTGAAACTAGTAACCTTGAGCTTCCACTGAGGGAGAGAGAGAGTGCAGAATGTAGTAATATTGAGAGATCTAATCCACACGGAGTGAGGTGTGTTATTAGCGGCCCTCTTACTAATGAAGTGCCGTGATGCATTTTTTTTATGCTCCAGTTACCTGCAGACACGCTAAGATTGATGAGGGCAGATACATTTTATTACATTGCACTAATGATGGCTTAATAGTCAATGAATAGATCCCTCTTCCTTAAAGTGGTTCTAAAGCCTGAAGGTGTTTTACCAAACCAGGGTGTAGCTCCTCCCTCAGCCCCCGCCCCCCCCAATCCTTACCTAAGCCTGATCGCAATTCAGCCATGTGCACGAGAGCAGTGGCTCTCCCGGGTCTCTCGCACCTCATTGGCTCAGATGCAGCAGCAGGAGCCATTGGCTTCTGTTGCTGTCAATCACAGCCAGTGAGGAGGGAGCGGGGTTGGGGCTGTGCCCCGCTCTGTGTCTTATAGACACAGAGAGCGGGCTCAGGAGCAAGGATAAGGCTTGGTATGGGGGCATGCGACAGAGAGGAGGGGACCTGAGAAGAGGAGGATCAGGGCTACTCTGTGCAGAATCATTGCACAGAGCAGGTAAGTATAACATGTTTGTTATTTTTACAAGAACAAAAAAAAAAATCTTAACACTAACAAATTCGTTTAATAAATTTTTCCGAAATGTGAAAATTGAGAAATTCAAAAATTTGGCAATCTGAAAATCGAAAATTAGAAAATTCGGAGAATTCAAAAGAATGAATATCCAAAAATTCAAAATTCACTTTGAGAGACCCGAACCTGGAACCGGTTACAGTTATAAAAGTTACAGTTACAAGAAAAAAAAATATATATAAAATAAAAAACACAAAAATAGTTGTCGTTTTATTGTTCTCTCTCTCTCTATTCTCTCTCTATTGTTCTGCTCTTTTTTACTGTATTCTATTCTGCAATGTTTTATTGTTATGTTTTATCATGTTTGCTTTTCAGGTATGCAATTTTTTATACTTTACTGTTCAGTGTGTTTTATTGTTTTGTTTTCAGGTACGCCATTCAGCTACACCTCAAAATACATTCCGTTGCTTCTCCTGAGTACGGGGATACCACATGTGTGAGACTTTTTGGGAGCCTAGCCGCTTACGGGACCCCAAAAACCAAGCACCGCCTTCGGGATTTCTAAGGGTGTAAATTTTTGATTTCACTCTTCACTGCCTATCACAGTTTCGGAGGCTATGGAATGCCCAGATGGCACAACCCAGCCCCCCCCCCCAATGACCCCATTTTGGAAAGTAGACACCCCAAGCTATTTGCTGAGAGGCATGTTGAGTATTTTGCAGACCTCACTTTTTGTCACAAAGTTTTGAAAATGGAAAAAAGAAAAAAAATACATTTTTCTTTTCTTTCTTCATTTTCAAAAACAAATGAGAGCTGCAAAATACTCACCATGCCTCTCAGCAAATAGCTTGGGGTGTCTACTTTCCAAAATGGGGTCATTTGGGGAGGGGGGGGGTTGTGCCATCTTGGCATTTTATGGCCTTGGAAACTGAGATAGGTAGTGAGGAGTGAAATCAAAAATGTACGCCCTTAGATATCCTGAAGGCGTTGATTGGTTTTCGGGGCCCCGTACGCGGCTAGGCTCCCAAAAAGTCCCACACATGTGGTATCCCCATACTCAGGAGAAGCAGCTGAATGTATTTTGGGGTGCAATTCCACATATGCCCATGGCCTCTGTGAGCAATATATCATTTAGTGACAACTTTTTGTAAATTTTTTTTTTTTTGTCATTCAATCACTTGGGACAAAAAAAAAGAATATTCAATGGGCTCAACATGCCTCTCAGCAATTTCTTTGGGGTGTCTACTTTCCAAAATGGGGTCATTTGGGGGGAGGGGGTTGTACTGCCCTGCCATTTTAGCACCTCATAAAATGAGATAGGCAGTCATAAACTAAAAGCTGTGTAAATTCCAGAAAATGTACCCTAGTTTGTAGACGCTATAACTTTTGCGCAAACCAATAAATATACGCTTATTGACATTTTTTTTTACCAAAGACATGTGGCTGAATACATTTTGGACTAAATGTATCACTAAAATTGAGTTTACTGTATTTTTTTTATAACAAAAAGTAGAAAATATTGTGTTTTTTCAAAATTTTCCGGTCTTTTTCCGTTTATAGCGCAAAAAATAAAAACCGCAGAGGTGATCAAATACCATCAAAAGAAAGCTCTATTTGTGGGAACAAAAGGACGCAAATTTCGTTTGGGTACAGCATTGCATGACCGCACAATTAGCAGTTAAAGCGACGCAGTGCTAAATTGTAAAAAGTGCTCTGGTCAGGAAGGGGGTAAATCCTTCCGGGGCTGAAGTGGTTAAAGCATATCTAAATTCAAAAACAATATATGATTAATCAGAGCTTAGGAGTCCTTATATATGTTATTAGTTTCCTTATTTTGTTTTCTTTTTTGGCTTTTTTTTCTTTATTTTCCTATCCTAAAGGGACATTACTCGCTCACTGCACTGTATCTAGGGAGAAGCAGTGTTGTCAATCTAGGTTGCTCTCCTGATTTGGACTAAAGACATAGAGAGAAGCCTTTTTGTAGTTCACCAAAGATGACTGGGAAAATGGATAACATAACTTTACATATCAATTCAGTATACAGTGGCAAGGACACTGGATTTCTCACAGGATCAACAGGTATTTTGTTTTATTTGCAAAAAATTGGGCTGAAATAAAAAACAAACACAACCACCTCATCTAATGTTAAGTAAGCTGCAATATATTTATATTTCAAATAGCAGACATCTCAAGTCTCCTGCAAGGTGCAGGAGACTCCCGCATTTCTGCGGCAGCTCCCGCACACCCGCAAGCGCCCCCCGATCTCCCGGGAATGATCGGTACGGCGGGGAAGCTATGAAGACAGACTCTGTCCCCGCAGACGTCTCTGCAAACAGCTTCCGCCCCTATTATCCCCATCAACACTAAACAGTCTGTCCTTGTAATTAGGGCTCCGGCTGGTGGCCATTTTGTGGTGGACCACAAAACGTTCTTCTTGTGTTGAGTCTCCCTACAGCATAGGACAAAAAAAAAATATGTATGTATATTATTTATATATATATATATATATATATATATATATATATATATATATATATATATATATATATACACACACACACACACATATACACACTGTTTATTTGTTATTTTTTTTTACTTTATTTAACCACTTCAGCCCCGGAAGGATTTATCCCCTTCCTGACCAGAGCACTTTTTACAATTCGGCACTGCGTCGCTTTAACTGCTAATTGCGCGGTCATGCAATGCTCTACCCAAACGAAATTTGCGTCCTTTTCTTCCCACAAATAGAGCTTTCTGTTGATGGTATTTTGCAGCTCTCATTTGTTTTTGAAAATGAAGAAAGACCAGAAAAAATTTTTTTTTCTTTTTTCAATTTTCAAAACCTTGTGACAAAAAGTGAGGTCTGCAAAATACTCATTATACCTCTCAGCAAATAGCTTGGGGTGTCTACTTTCCAAAATTGGGTCATTTGGGGGGGTTTTGTGCCACCTGGGTATTCCATGGCCTCCGAAACTGTGATAGGCAGTGAAGAGTGAAATCAAAAATTTAAGGCCTTAGAAAGCCTGAAGGCGGTGCTTGGTTTTCGGGGTCCCGTGCGCGGCTAGGCTCCCAAAAAGTCCCACACATGTGGTATCCCCGTACTCAGGAGAAGCAACAGAATTTATTTTGGGGTGTAATTTCACAAATCCCCATGGCATGTTTGAGCAATATAACATTTAGTGACAACTTTGTGCAAAAAAAAAAAAAAAATTTGTCTCTTTCCCGCAACTTGTGTCACAATATAAAATAATCCATGGACTCGACATGCCTCTCAGCAAATAGCTTGGGGTGTCTACTTTCCAAAATGGGGTCATTTGGGGGGGTTTGAATTGTCCTGGCATTTTATGCACAACATTTAGAAGCTTATGTCACACATCACCCACTCTTCTAACCACTTGAAGACAAAGCCCTTTCTGACACTTTTTGATTACATGAAAAAATTATTTTTTTTTGCAAGAAAATTACTTTGAACCCCCAAACATTATATATTATTTTAAAGCAAATGCCCTACAGATTAAAATGGTGGGTGTTTCATTTTTTTTTTTCACACAGTAATTGCGCAGCGATTTTTCAAACGCATTTTTTGTGGAAAAAACACACTTTTTTAAATTTTAATGCACTAAAACACACTATATTGCCCAGATGTTTGATGAAATAAAAAAGATGATCTTAGGCCGAGTACATGGATACCAAACATGACATGCTTTAAAATTGCGCACAAACGTGCAGTGGCAACAAAATTAATACATTTTTAAAAACCTTTAAAAGCCTTTACAGGTTACCACTTTAGATTTACAGAGGAGGTCTACTGCTAAAATTACTGCCCTCGATCTGACGTTCGCGGTGATACCTCACATGCATGGTGCAATTGCTGTTTACATTTGACGCCAGACCGACACTTGCGTTCGCCTTAGCACGAGAGCAGGGGTGACAGGGGTGCTTTTTTTTTCTTTATTATTTTTTTGCTTTTTTATCTTATTTTTAAACTGTTCCTTTCATTTTTTTTTTTTATCATTTTTATCGTTATCTCAGGGAATGTAAATATCCCTTATGATAGCAATAGGTAGTGACAGGTACTCTTTTTTGAAAAAATTGGGGTCTATTAGACCCTAGATCTCTCCTCTGCCCTCAAAGCATCTGACCACACCAAGATCGGTGTAATAAAATGCTTCCCCAATTTCCCAATGGCGCTGTTTACATCCGGCGAAATCTAAGTCATAAAATGCTCGTAGCTTCCGGTTTCTTAGGCCATAGAGATGTTTGGAGCCACTCTGGTCCCTGATCAGCTCTATGGTCAGCTGGCTGAATCACCGGCTGCATTCTCAGGTTCCCTGTTGAGACAGGAGAGCCAGAGAAAAACACGGAACACGGGGGGGGGGCATTCCCTCCCACTGCTTGTAAAAGCAGTCTAGAGGCTAATTAGCCGCTAGGATTGCTTTTACATGAAAGCCGACCGCTGGCTAAAAAGAATGATACCAAGATGATACCTAAACCTGCAGGCATCATTCTGGTATAACCACTCAAAGTCGTGAATGGCGTACCTGAAGACAAAAAAATGGTTAACAATAAAGCACAGTAAACAGTAAAGTATAAAAAATTGCATACCTGAAAAGCAAACATGATAAAACATAATAACAATAAAACATTGCAGAATATAATACAGTAAAAAAGAGCAGAACAATAGAGAGAGAGAGAACAATG
The DNA here is from genome assembly GCA_037952925.1 of Lithobates clamitans. NCBI lineage: Eukaryota > Metazoa > Chordata > Amphibia > Anura > Ranidae > Lithobates > Lithobates clamitans. The sequence continues at coordinate 24,278,985 of JBBGZY010000039.1, forward strand.
AAAAGACAACTATTTTTTTTTTATTTTTGTTTGTGTTTTTTTTTTTTTTACACTTTTTTTTGTAACTGTAACTTTTATAACTGTAACCGGTTCCAGGTTCGGGTCTCTCAAAATGCGATGGCATCTTGGGAGACCCTGTGAAAGTGTGCCTAGTCTGTGCAATGCTGTACCCTACGCTAATACTCAACTAGTGAATGGTAGCGTTCAAAACATTCACCAATGCAAAGACCAGGATTGTCAGGACAGGAGGGACAATAATAGCGGATGTCACGCCTATATCCGCGCTTGCTGTAGACACGACATCTTTTTTGGGGGGGTTCGCTGGGTAGGGGTACTCGGGAGGACATAAAGAAAATGCCTCTTATGCAGCCGACTGCATTTGGTTGGGGATGTGAATGGGGGAAGTACGGGCGCTGCAGAAGCGGTGGGTTCCCAATTAGGATTGGCGAATGCAGCAGGAAGGGCATTATGGGCTCGACAGGCCTATGTTTGTCTTTTTGGTGGCAGCGGGACACTACTTGTGCTTGCCACCTCACCAGCTTGAACTGCACTTATGGGACTCGCCACGTCACCAAGTGTTACTGCAGTGCTGGTTTGACTACGACCGGGGTGTACTAGGCCGCTGGCGCTTGCCAGTTCACCAAAACGCTACAAAAAAAAGTGACAGTGATCGATCGATACTGCACTTGGGTGGGCTGGGCTGGGCTGGGCGGAGGGGCAAAACGCAGGTGCTAGCAGGTATCTGGGCTGATTCCACTAACACTGCGTTTTTGGGAACCCTAAACTGCTGGGGACGCTAGTATAGATCTGATCGGATCAGATACTATACCACTAAGGGAGGTGTACGGTGCGTGCGTGGGTGTTAGCGGTACTGGCGCTAATCTGACCCTGCCTGGGGCTGGTGCTTGCCAGTTCACCAAAATGCTACCAAAAAAACTGTTAGCGATCACAGGGATCAGGCCTGACTCTGCGAACGCTGCAGTTATGCGTTTAGTGTTTTGTAAGTGTCAGTGATCGATCGATACTGCACTTGGGTGGGCTGGGCTGGGCCGGGCAGAGGGGAAAAACGCAGGTGCTAGCAGGTATCTGGGCTGATCCCGCTAACACTGCGTTTTTGGGAACCCTAAACTGCTGGGGACGCTAGTATAGATCTGATCGGATCAGATATTGATGCGTTCAGATACTATACCACTAAGGGAGGTGTGTGGTGCGTGTACGGTGCGTGCATGGGTGTTCGCGGTACTGGCGCTAATCTGACGCTGCCTGGGGCGACGCATATCACCGCCGGGCGATCAGGGGGCTAAACCTTTATTCGGTAATAAACGGCGGGTGCCCTGACACAATAAAAAATAAACAAACTAACCAGCGTCACCCGTAACAGTTATACGGTGATCAGTGGTGAAAGGGTTAACTAGGGGGCAATCAAGGGGTTAAAACATTTATTAGGTAGTATATGGGGGTCCCTGTCGCTATAAAACGCTGACAGCGAACCTAAATATTTACGTTCCTAACTAGCGTCACCAGCGACACTAATACAGCGATCAGAAAAATGATCGCTTAGCGACACTGGCGACAGGGGGTGATCAAGGGGTTAAAACTTTATTAGAGGGGGTTAGGGGGGTACCCTAGACCTACAGGGGGCTAACACTCACTGTCCTACCACTGCTAACTGTCACAAACTGACACCATGCAGTAATCAGGAAAAAAAAAAAAAAAAAAAACCTGCTTGGTGCCAGTTTGTGACAGGGGGGGGGGGTGATTGGGGGGAGATCGGGGGGCGATCGGGGGGGGATCAGGGGTATTTAGTGTGCCTGGCATGTTCTACTGCGTTGTGTGTGAGTGTTGGTGCACTTACATGTCGTCTCTCCTCGGCGCTGGAACGGAAACTGGCCAGCCGAGGAGAGATGACATCACATCCTCTGCCTCTGTGTACTATACAGAGGCAGGGGATGTTTCTCATTGGCTGGGAGCGATCGCGAGGGGGGGGCCACGATCGGATGGTCTCCCCCTCGTCTCTCATCGCTCCCAACCAAACGCCGACCGCCGATGGCACCGGGGGGGGTCCAAAGGCAATCACGTACCAGGTACGTGATTTTGCCTGCCCGTGCCGCTCTGCTCACGTATATAGGCGTGAGGCGGTCGGCAAGTGGTTAAGAACATATATATATATATATATATTCTGCTTTGAAGTAAAAAAAAATAACAAGTGTATATGCTGACAACTCACCAAAGCCCCCCAAAAAATATAAAAAAAAAAATGTAAAAAAATTCGAAAAAATGTAAAAGTTTAAAAAAAATAAACTACTGACACCACTCTCCCCTGCCCTACCAACACTGTCCACTGCCCCAACCCCCTTCCCCCAAAAAGCATTGTGAAAAAAATTTAAGAAACAAATTAAACTGTAAAAAAATCAATTATTAAAAATAAAAAAAAACTACTGACACCGTCCACTGCCACATACCACCCAACCCCCTTCCCCACAAGCACTGTGGAAAAATATTAAAAAGGTGATTTAAAAAATATTTTGCCGCGGGGGGGATTGCGGGCGCAAATCTCCTTCCTGAAATGAGTTTACCACCTCCCTGAAATGAGTTTTTGCAGGTTGGGATGAAATAGTGTTTGCATACAATTATTCTAATAATGTCAGACAGCTCCACGAATAGCCAGGCAGACCTCCACACCATAACTGCTTTATTAGGGGAAATAGGCCGCTGGACACCCATTTTGAGAACTCAACACCCAGAGAAAAACATTGATAGCAGAAAAAGACTAAGTGGTCCATCAAGTCTGTCCCTTTTTTTTGTTTTTTTATTTTTCTTGTTTTCGTTTTTGTTTTTCCCCTTTTTTAAACCATTTTCACTGAGTTTAAATCTATGATTGCTCCAAGCAAGTTTAAATTTACTTGCTGTTGAGTGATTCACTGCCTCTGTTGGAAGTCTGTTCCAAGCAACTACTTTTCAATAAAAAAATACTTTATAAGGTACTTTATTATGTTCTTCCTGCTAGTTTGAGATCAGATCTCTGTGTTCTTGATCTTAGCTTCATTTTAAAAATGCCGCCTACAGCTCAAAGTTAAACATTAATACATTTTTATTTAAATAACATGCTTAGAGATGTCTTAACCTCTTTGGGCCGGTGCCTCCTGGCCCTTTAAGAGGTTTATGACCTTGGGATGCTGGGCGGGGCTTAAGATCACGTGACCGCTGTGATTGGCTGTCACGGTGGTTACGTGTTTTCCGAAAACTCCTAACAGCAAGCAGCAAATAGGAGCTTTCCGTTAGGCACCGATAACTGTGCCGGAATCGCACAGCGTGTGCACTCTCGGCAAAGCTGTATTGACAGCAATTCACGCAAATATGCGGCTTCTTGGGGCCAAGGACCAGGCACAGAGAGGCTGCATATTTGCGTGCGGCCGGCGCCAACGGGTTAGAGTATTTCCATATTTTCAGTCAAACTGGGATAACACCTACTTTATATGTATTACATGTTTCCATTCACATAATATAATTTAAAAACTTACTCCTTTTGAAAAATGTTCCTGGTATGTAATCTTAGGAAGGGGGCTTGGGAATTAATGTTTACCATAATTAACCCTGTCTGTACTTAGCTGCCAGAGCTCCTTATCAGTTGTAAACTAGATTGCAACACTGTCTGTCCCAAAAAAGGGTTCAAGATTTCATGGTTTGGGTTCTGCATTGTATGTTAATAGGAGAAATCTTAATCTGACCCTACTTTGTCAGTGGGGACAGATTATGTTTCCCCTCATTTTTAAATTGTTTATAGTAGATTTCAGTCTGCTCCAAGAAAAAAATCTAGAAAGGCAAGAAATATTTTTTTAAATTATTTTTAGGTACACTGTGGTAATTAGCCAGTCTTAAGGCTAATAAAGCAATATTAAACAATGGGTATGGGGAGCTGGGCACTGCCCTGGGACATATGTACCAAAATATATATTTTTTAAATGCAGTTCAGCAAGGAGCAGCTCTTTTAATATAGCTTAACAACTTGAAGACCAGGCCTTTTTCTGACATTTGTTGCTTACAAGTTAATATCAGTATTTTTTGCTAGAAAGTTACTTAGAACCGCTAAAAATTATATATTTTAGCAGAGATCCTAGAGAATAAAATGGTGGTCGCTGCAATATTTTATGTCACACTGTATTTGCCCAGCGTTTTTTTGAACACATTTTTTGGGAAAAAATACACTTCAATGAATTAAAAAAAAAACAGTAAAGTTAGCTCACTTTTTTTGTATAATGTGAAAGATGTTATGCTGAGTAAATAGATACCTAACATGTAATGCTTTAAAATTGCACACACTTGTGGAATAGCGACAAACTATAGCACCTAAAAATCTCCATAGGCGATGCTTTAAACATTTTTAATAGTTACCAGTTTAGAGTTACAGAGAAGGTCTTGAGCTAGAATTATTGCTCTCGCTCTAACGATCATGTCGATACCTCACATATGTGGTTTGAACACTGTGTACATTTGCGGGTGCGATCTATGTATGCGTTCGCTTTGGCGCACGAGCCTAGAGGGATGGGGCGCTTTAAATTTTTTAAATAAAATTTATTTTTACACTGTCCCTTTTAAAAAATATATATTTTTGATCACTTTTATTGCTGTCATAAGGAATGTAAACATCCCTTGTGACAGTAATAAGCAGTGACAAGTACTCTTTATGGAGAGATCGGGGTCGGGGGGATTTTTGAATACTTTGGACTTTTTGAATACTTTGGACTTTTGAAAAATGGCACCGTTGGCTGCCAAGTAAACCTGGAAGTGACATTGTGACGTCGCTTCCGGGTCAGTACATCCGAGACCCGTCTTTGTTCGGGTCTCCGGCCAGCCAGTGGTGGCTCGTGTCTCCTGATGGGAGAGCCTGGGCAAGCGGCAGAAGGTGGCAAGAGGGGGGACATCCCCCTCCCACTGCTTGTAATAACAGCCGAGCGGCTGCTTTGCTGCATCGAATGTTATTACAGGAAAAGCGGACCGTCAGCTCTAAAAAACAATACTGGGGTTAGGGTTGCCACCTGTCCAGAATTCACCTGGACAGAACAGGTTTTGAATCATGTGTCCGGGTCTCTTTCCGACTGGAACCCGTGCACATGATCCAGACCGGACTCGTGACTTTGGGCTCCATCTGCTCAGCTGGGGGCCAAGGGAGGAACATAAGTAGTTAATGTTATCAGGCACAGGTTCTTATCTTTATTCAGCAGTTCCGATAGTTTAATCAGTCGCGATGTCCACTTCTATACCAATCCGCTGAGGAACTGCAGCACAAGGATTACTCCGCCCGAGCCCAAAAATGATCAAATAGTCCCAGCGGAGTAATCCTTGTGCTGTGGTTCCTGGTTATTACATTCACCAGCGGATTGGTATAGAAGTAGACTTTGACTCTGATTAAATTGTGCTGAATAAAGATTAGATTCTGTGCTTGATAACATTTACTAGTCATTTTCCTCCATCGGCCACCAGCTGAGCAGATGGAGCCAAGAGCCACAGTCCGGTCTGGATCAACACAAGAGGTAAGCAATTGAGCTGAGGGGTTAAATAGTTCTGTTCCTTCTCCTGGCCCCCAGCGGAGCAGAAGTTTTTTGTAATTACTGCAGACAAGAGCTTACTCAGCAATAGTGCTGTTCCTGTCCTCAGTTCCCTGCTGATTTCACAGAATATCTTGGAATGGCTGAACAGCATTAGGGCTCATTTACACATGTGGTTCCCTCTGAAGAGCAATCCATGTTTGGATCGCTCTTCAGAGGACATTTGGCAGGCAGTGAGGAGGAGGTGTTATATCACCTCCTGCCCACCTGTTTAAACCCCACAGCAGCGCCCCGCAACTGAATGCATTGCACACGGATGCGGGAAGCCTCCCATTCACTTGGATGGGCCAAGTTTGGCAGGCATTACTGCTCGCTAAACCCAACAGTGCGGACAATTTTTGCTGGCATGTGTACATCCCTTATAAAGAAAAATTGCGTCTGCGCTAGATGAAAAAATCAAACCAGTATATAAATAAAGAAAAAAATATATATAAAAAATATATATAAAAATATATAATACAATATATATTGCAAGTGCTAAGTGCCCAAACAAACATACATAAACAGATGTGCTTAAATCAACCACTATTAGATCAGGGATAATTTCTAGTGCATTTAACCAAAGTGCAAAGTGCTATATGAAACCCACAGTATGAGAACCCAATCAAAAGTGATATAATAACATTCCTTATATGAGTTCTTAAGGTTTGAACAATGTGAGTCCAGAAATACAAAAATACATAAAGTGCCCAAAATCAGTGTCCATAATTAGTGAAGTATATCCATCTTGTTCTTCAAAAAGTGCAACACCATAAAGCATGCCTTAGTGTCCTCCAGTGATCCCCATAAGCGTATGCGCTCACCTTCCAGCGTGTGACACAGTATTTAAACTCTGTCAAAACACGCTTTGGAGACACTCCTGTGCTCTAATGGAATCAGCTGTGCAGACCTCCAATGCTCCCAATATGATTTTATATGCAAGAGAAAAGAAACTCCATAGCGCAATATTGCTTGTGGCTCGCAAGGTTTTTCATTAATGTGTACATCCCTCTCTTCTGCCTTTGCAGCTTAAGTGGAACTGATGGGTAGCAGTAAAATCACAGCTCAACCTCAAATTTTTACTGTCTCCCAACCACAAGTGTAAACAGATTCGCAGGGCACTCTGAAGAGAAATCCACAGTTGATCATTTTTTAGAAGTATTTTGCAGGTGATGAAGAAGCATTATGTTTCCTCCTCACCACCTGTTTTAAACCCCTAAAATCCCATGCCACAGTTGCAATCCAGCCCCATTAGTGAAAAGGGTTGAGTTAAGCAAGCGCAGAGCCATGCACCACTAACGTGTTCGGGTTTGGCTTGAAGAAAAGGTGGCAACCCTAACCCGGGCATCGCTCTGGTACAACCACTTGAAACCAATGACATACAGGTACATGATTTGGCGGCAAGTTGGGCACCGTTGGTTATATGGTGAGGGGGTGTGGTGGACACCTTTGCTGCCATTGTGCTATTGGCTGGGTGTCCAGTGTACCCCTATGCCTTTAGGGAGGGAGGGGCTCCATTCAGGCATGCCTGCCCTTAAAGGTGTTGTAAAGGTTTGTTTTTTCACCTTAATGCATAGGATTATGCCCCCCCCCGCCAGTTTTACTTACCTGAGCCCCATTATCTTCTTTGGCGGGGATGCGCCGTCCTTCTCTCCACTGAGTCCCGGCTTTGATTGGATAGATTGATAGCAGCGCAGCCATTGGCTCCCGCTGCTATCAATCAAATTCAATGACCGGGGGCGGGGCCGAGTCATACATTCGGCTTCTATGGACGCCGAATGAATGACTTTGGAGCGTGCCCGCAAGGTAACCCCCTTGGGAGAGCGCTTCTCCTAGTAGGTTATCCAATGCAGGGAGGAGCCACGAGAGCCGCCGAGGGACCCCAGAAATGGATGTTTGGGGCCACTCTGTGCAAAACGAGCTGTACAGTGGAGGTAAGTATGACATGTTTGTTATTAAAAAAAAAAAAAAAACGAAGCTTTAGTATCACTTTAATCTATCCCTTATTATATATGTGCTGCTACTATGGAGGCTCTCAAAATGTATAGAGTTAGGACTGTAGATAACATTGGGGTGCCGTGACGTGGCCTCTGCAGCTTACGCATGTAGTTGCAATGAAATGTGTGCAGGATAATTTAATTTGTTGCAGGTTGGCTGGTAAGTTGAGCTGGGAATTTTTCTGTGTTGTTTGGCAGACGATTTTAAGCCTTCACATATTTGGTATCTATTTACTCTACACAACCTTGTCTATTATATTTTACTAAAAACTGGGTAATATATTGTTGTTTTTGTGCACTAAAATTATCTGTGTCTAGTGTATTTTTTTTTTTACTGAAAATATGGGGTTGATAAACTGTTATTAAACCCATAACATAAAAAATTGCAACTACCACCATTTTATTCTCAAGAGGATTTCAGAAAATATATAATGTTTGGGGCTTTTAAACTAATCTTTTGACCTAGAATATGCATGTTAACGTGTTCAAAACTGATCTGGCTTTTTGTACTAGAAACACATGGTAATTAGCAATGACATTTTTGGAACATTATGTGTAAAGCTTTCAGAGTTAGCGTTCGCTTTGTTTTCATTCAGTGCAATATAACACATCCTGGGATAGTTGCCTTTCAGTTTACTGAATGCTTTGAGTCAGATTTGAATAACTGCCATTAGGGGGCAGGTACATTATATTTAATATACACTTTTTATTTCTATATATTATTGTGTTAAGTTTCCTCTGCAAACAACTTTTCTGTTTTATTTCTGAAAACAGAAATAGCTGATTAACATGAATCTACAAGGATCATTTTAGATTCTAATTTCTCTTTCACGCATATAGCATTGTTTTGCCAGTAGATGGCGAAACTGTCACATTTATTGAAAAGCAAAAAAAAGTAATAGCAATAGTTATAAAAATGTATTGGTGGAAAAATACAAAAAAAAAAATTCCTTATTGGTTCCTTATAGAAAATCATTAAATTTAATATATTTATTGAAATATTTGTCTAAAAAAAGTATTGATGGTTATTACTAAAATGTTTTTAATAATAAGGGACTCAAAAGACTCTCATATAAAAAGTCATATATCATTGTACAATATGAAATAGGATGACTTGCTAGAAGCTTTGTACATCTGTGCCACCACTGGCACAGTTTTGTTAGACGAGCAAATGACACTTAACCTTTGTACAAGTCAAACATTTTAATAATCGCCTGCTATGATTTCTATAGAACAAGCCAAATTTGTTTAATTAGCAAAGTGATATGTTTAGCTCTCACTTATAATAGCATTTCCATGACATAAGCTGGATACCTAATCACAGACAAACCATTAAGAACTGTTTCATGTTGCCCTTTGTTTCCAAGGAAAAAATACATAAACCAAATGAACGGAAAATCTTTAATCTTCTTTTCTATGTCTTTATTAATATGTTATGTTATAGTTCAACAAAACTTGACTGATTTGTAAGCTGTTGTGTTAAGAGAATCTGTCACAGTAATGATTTACATAGTGTCTTATACAGTATGTATGTCCTGAAAACCATGAAGAATGTTTAAAAACCCTACTAGTTCTGCGATCATGACAACTGAAAGTTTATAGGATTTTTCCATTTTTGAGACCCACAGTCTGAATCCTCTGTGAAGCACAAAGAATAAAGAAGTATGGTCAAAGCTATTTTGGCTATATTTTCCTCAAATGATCACAGGAGTGCAGTTTGTTCTGCACTCCTGTGACCCGTTTTCAGTTGACAGTGAGTTGAAGCCCATTGTCGGCTGACGTCACTCAGCCTGTCCAGGCTAGGGAAAGAGCCTGACTTTACAATCAGGATCCACCTAGATGCCTGGACCAGCAGATGGCTTAGCCTCTCAGCTGTGCCGCTGGGAGACTGAGCCAGCTGCTCTCACCCCCTCTCCAGCCCAGTGCTCCAGTGAGAACTGGAGAGGCAGAGCAGAGAGCTGCTGACTGAAAGTCACTACTCTTTTCTCAGAACAGAGGGGAGAACTGAGCGATCAGCAGTGTTTGATCATTCAGTTCTCCATGCAGAGGTGGCAGGGATTTGGTAATCCCATACTTATCTTTTAAGCTTCTTTTCTATTAGCCATCTCACACCTGGACTGAAAGTTGGAAGGTTGGAACCCCTGTCAGGATCATTGTGCCATTGAGGAAATTGCCCTTTACTTCCTCTGCAAAGTAGCACCTTCACTTTGATCATGAAAGTAGACCTTAGCACTTAGAAAACATGTAAATCCAGAATAATATTGTTATGTTATGTGGTATCAGCCAAATGATCATACATGCAGTATTGTGCAACTTGAAATTTACCATACGCAAGCTAATTTGACAATGCTAAAAAAGCAGTAAAGGGGTGTGCAACAATCAAACAAAGGCAAAGTATACCAGGCAGGGAAAAAATTGTAGTACGAGGCTGCCTAGAGGTAGTTCCCACAATATGTGGCAACACAATACAGACTTATCAATAGAACAGAGTATCGAGACTACTTAAATAGCAAAGGCGTGGGACTTTTGAGGCACAGCATATTGTATAAAATGACATGTATTCAAATTAGTTAAAATTTGACAAATTCAGTCCATGTTACAACAGATTGCAATAAAATACAATTGTATACAACCAATCTATCTGAATACTGCAGTGATTGCGCATAAAAGTCTTTACAGCTCAATGCATTTCTCAGAAATAGTCCTCTTCATCAGGAGCTATCAATACAGACTTTTTATAAATACCATCTCTTTCGTAAAATGGAGGGAATTTTGAACTGTTGTAGTTCCATATCTTTATCCTGGTTGATTGAAATATGGTCTGGCAGTTTTCAATAAACTATACTTTCTCTCTTCTATATTCTAGTGTATGGTATGCAAAAGCCAGTTCACATTATCACTGCTGTTGTACTATAAGTAATCCAGAGGGTAAACGGAAAAGAGGCCCCCCTCACAAATTTAGTTTAGATTCTCCCAAATGGAAGGAGTCGCATAGCAGATGATACCGGCTATAAGTCTGTAAGACTCAACATGCTCCCATTGTGGAAATATACGGCTTCATTTTAGGCAAAAAATGCCAAAGTCTATATCCTGCCGAATGATCAACCTGTTCCTGGACTGTGAAGGAGGAAGAGTAGAACAGAGTATACAAAAGTCTTCACTAGTGATAAACAGCACAGTACAGTTCAGTCTAGTGTAAACACAGTTACTTGGGGTTCCCTGGGGATGTGGGGGGATGGGAGGGCAGGGGGTAACACCTCTCTCACATAGCTTGTAGCCTATATGATCTATCACAAGAATGACCAGACAGTCACCATAAAGGTAAGGAGACTCTGATCTGAATGTCCAAGTAGTGGTAGCAGTCCCAGGGATAGGTATACAAGAGTGTACTTAATATAAAGCTGCATGCACTTGTTCTCATCTGGTGACTAACATGCTGGGAACAACATAGTTACATAGTTAGTCCGTTTGAAAAAAGACACAATTCCATCTAGATCAAACAAAAAAAATAAAAATCATACAATCTCATATACACAATCCTATACCCTCAGTTGATTCAGAGGAAGGCGAAAAACCCCAGCAAAGCATGATCCAATTTGCTCCAGCAGGGGAAAAATTCCTTCCTTATCCCCTGAGAGGCAATCTAATATTTCCTGATCCCCCGAGAGGCAATCAGATATTTCCTGGATCAACGTTACCTATAAATGTTAATACTTAGTTTTATTATGTACATTTAGAAAAGAATCCAGGCCTTTTTTTAAAGCAATCTACAAAGCTGGCCAGAACTACCTCTTGAGGGAGTCTATTCCACATTTTCACAGCTCTTGTTGTAAAGAAACTTCCGTATTTGGAGATGATATCTCTTTTCCTCTAGCTGTAAAGAGTGCCCCCTTATGTATTTGTACATTGATCATATCCCCCCTTAACCACTTGCCGACCGCCGCACGACGATGTACGTCGACAGAGCGGCACGGGCAGGCAAAAGGGCTTACCTGTACGTCCCTGCCTGCCCGCGGGTGGGGGGTCCGATCGGACCCCCCCCCGGTGCCTGCGGCGGTCGGATCGAGGTCAGGGTCGATCAAAGGTGAGGGGGAGGCCACTCATTCGTGGCCCCCACCTCGCGATCGCTCCTGGCCAATGACAGACTTCCTCGGCTTCTGTGAATGTAAACAGAAGCAGAGGAAGTGATGTCATCTCTCCTTGAGCCGGTCTTTTCGTCCGGCGCCGAGGAGAGAAGACATCCAAGTAAGTGCACCAACACTACACATACAGTAGAACACGCAGGCACACTTGTCACCCCCCGATCACCCCCTGATCACCCCCCTGTACCCCCTGTCACTCTGACACCAATAGCAGTTTTTTTTTTTTTCTGATTTTTTGCATTGGTGTCAGTTTGTGACAGTAACAAGTGTTAGGGCAGTTAGGTTAGGCCCCTTTAGGTCAGGGGTACCCCCCTTTAGGTCCAGGGTACCCCCCTAACCCCCCTAATAAAGTTTTAACCCCGTGATCACCCCCCGTCGCCAGTGTCACTAAGCGATCGTTTTTCTGATCGCTGTATTAGTGACACAGGTGACGCTAGTTAGGGAGGTAAGTATATAGGTTCGCTGTCAGTGTTTTATAGCGACAGGGACCCCCATATACTACCTGCTAAAGGTTTTAACCCCTTGATTGCCCCCTAGTTAACCCTTTCACCAGCGATCACCATATAATTGTTACAGGTGACGCTGGTTAGTTGGTTTGTTTTTTGTAGTTTATTGTAGTTTATTACAGTTTTAGGGCACCCGCCGTTTATTACCCTATAAAGGTTTAACCCCCTAATTGCCCGGCGGTGATAGAAGTTAAGTTTTTAGGATCAGATAAGGTCTGCGTCGCCCCAGGCAGCGTCAGGTTAGCGCTAGTACCGCTAAAACCCACGCACGCAGCATACACCTCCCTTAGTGCTATAGTATCTGAACGGATCGATATCTGATCCGATCAGATCTATACTCCCCAGCAGTTTAGGGTCCCCCCAAAAAACGCAGTGTTAGCGGGATCAGCCCAGATACCTGCTAGCACCTGCGTTTTGCTCCTCGGCCCAGCCCAGCCCAGCCCACCCAAGTGCAGTATCGATCGATAACTGACACTTACAAAACACTAAGCACACATAACTGCAGCGGTCGCAGAGTCAGGCCTGATCCCTGCGATCGCTAACAGTTTTTTGGTAGCGTTTTGATACAGTCGCTGACAGTCAGGAGCTTTTTTGCCTGTGAGTCTCACTAGTGTACCCCTAAATTTAGAGCCCAAAATGGCAAATAGAAGGTACACTAGTGAAGAGGCCTACAGGATTCTGAGCATGACAGATAGTGAAGAGGAAGTCACTCATCTGTCAAGTTCAAGCTCAGAATACGAACCTGTAGAGGACAGCGGCTCCATGACAGATAGCTCTGACGACGGAGTTGTGGTCCCTGCTAGGGTCAGGCGTACCAGACCCCGATCTTCTTCTTCTGTCCTTGACGTGCAAGAACCGCAGGGCTCTCGTAGGGAGCAGAGAGGTACTAGCGCCGCTACTCCTTCTGGTGAACTGGCAAGCACCAGCGGCCTAGTACACCCTGGTCGTACATCCAGCACTGCAGTATCACGTGGTGACGTGGCGAGTCCCATAAGTGCAGTTCAAGCTGGCGAGGTGGCAAGCACAACTAGTGTCCCGCTGCCACCAATAAGACAAAGACAGGCCCGTCGTGCCCATAGTGCCCTTCCTGCTGCATTCGCCAATCCGAATTGGGTACCCACCACTTCTGCAGCACCCGTACTTCCCCCTTTCACTGGCCAACCCGGAATTCAGGTGGAAACAGTTGACTTTATGCCACTGGATTTTTATTCACTGTTTTTCACCGAAGATCTCTATAGATCTATTGTGGACCAAAGCAATTTGTACGCTGGTCAACACATCGCCGCTAATCCCCAGTCCTCCCTTGCCAGAGATTGGAGACCAATTACGGTCTCCGAATTTAAGATCTTTCTGGGCCTTTCCCTCAACATGGGCATAACCAAAAAGAGTGAGTTGCGGTCATATTGGTCCACTGACCCAATTCACCATATGCCCGTGTTCTCTGCTTCAATGGCCAGGGCACGATACGAGCAGATTTTGCGGTTCATGCACTTCAACGACAATGAACTCTGTCGTCCTCGTGGAGACCCTGCATACGATCGGCTCTACAAAATTCGGCCCCTCGTAAACCACTTCAACCAACGTTTTGCAGACTTGTTTACCCCCCATCAAGTTGTCTGCGTTGATGAGTCCCTGATTAAGTTTTCTGGCCGCTTGTCCTTCAAACAGTACCTTCCCAGCAAGCGTGCCAGATACGGGGTCAAGATGTATAAGCTCTGTGACAGGGCCACAGGCTATACATGTAGATTTATGGTTTACGAGGGCAAAGATAGTCACGTAGAGCCGATAAACTGCCCTGACTACATAGGAAGCGCTGGCAAGATAGTGTGGGACTTGGTGTCACCCTTATTCGGAAAGGGGTACCACTTGTACGTGGACAATTATTATACGAGCGTGCCACTTTTTAGTCACTTGTTTGATCATCAGATTGGAGCATGTGGCACCGTGCGACCTAATCGCCGGGGCTTTCCCCAGCGGCTTGTAGAGTCCCGTCTTAGGCTGGGGGAGAGAGCCTGCTTGCAGTATAATAATTTGCTCGCTATGAAGTGGAGGGATAAGAAGAATGTTTTCGTTCTCACCTCCCTTCATGCAGACACGATGACCCAAATTACTACGGCGACTGGTGTTGTGGAGAAACCCCTCTGTGTCCACGAATACAACCTTAATATGGGAGGGGTGGACCTCAACGACCAGTTGTTGGCGCCGTACCTAATTGCCCGTAAGGCCAGACGCTGGTACAAAAAAGTGTCTGTTTATTTATTTCAATTGGCTTTGCTGAACGCTCATGTGCTATACAGAGCTTCAGGACGGACTGGATCCTTCCTTAAATTCCAGGAAGAGATCGTCAGAGCCCTTCTGTTTCCAGACGGTGCTCCACCTCACCTTCCCAATCCAAATGCAGTAGGCCGGCTGCATGAGAGGCATTTTCCTTATGTCCTCCAGAGTACCCCTACCCAACGAGCCCCCCAAAGAAAATGTCGTGTCTGCAGAAAGCGCGGATTTAGGCGTGACACCCAGTATTATTGTCCCTCCTGTCCTGGCAATCCTGGTCTTTGCATTGGTGAATGTTTTGAACGCTACCATACACTAGTTGAGTATTAGCGTAGGGTACAGCACTGCACAGACTAGGACACACTTCCACAGGGTCTCCCAAGATGCCATCGCATTTTGAGAGACCCAAACCTGGAACCGTTACAGTTTTAAAAGTTACAGTTATAAAAAAAAAAAGTAAAAAAAAAAAAAAAGTAAAAAAAAAAAAAAATACACAAAAAAAATATAAAATAAAAAAACCAAAAATAGTTGTCGTTTTATTGTTCTCTCTCTCTCTATTTTCTCTCTATTGTTCTGCTCTTTTTTACTGTATTCTATTCTGCATTGTTTTATTGTTATGTTTTATCATGTTTGCTTTTCAACATTTTTTTGTTTTCAGGTACGCCATTCAGCTGCAGCGCGGATTTATTTATCTTGACAGCAACAGCGTTTGCTCCCACGATACATAAAGCCGCGACTCCAGCGCTGTCGGAGGTGATTTCACCACCACAGTTACATACTTCAGCATATATGCCGAAGCGTGGGGGCAGAAGTGGGTGGAGGAGCGATTTGCTCCTGCCTTTTGCGGGAGGATGCCCCCATGCTTCGGCATATATATATTTTAGGTAGGCACAGGTTGCGTTAAATGTTTTATTTTTTACTATGGTTTTTTTTTGTATTTGCTTTGCAGGTATGGTAAGTATTACTGTTATACTGTAATGTTACTTTGTTTTTTGTTAACCATCATTTGCTTAGCAGGTACGCCATTCAGTTGCAGCGCGGATTTATTTATCTTGACAGCAACAGCGTTTGCTCCCACGATATATAAAGCCGTGACTCCAGCGCTGTCGGAGGTGATTTCACCACCACAGTTACATACTTCAGCATATATGCCGAAGCGTGGGGGCAGAAGTGGGTGGAGGAGCGATTTGCTCCTGCCTTTTGCGGGAGGATGCCCCCATGCTTCGGCATATATATATTTTAGGTAGGCACAGGTTGCGTTAAATGTTTTATTTTTTACTATGGTTTTTTTTTGTATTTGCTTTGCAGGTATGGTAAGTATTACTGTTATACTGTAATGTTACTTTGTTTTTTGTTAACCATCATTTGCTTAGCAGGTACGCCATTCAGTTGCAGCGCGGATTTATTTATCTTGACAGCAACAGCGTTTGCTCCCACGATATATAAAGCCGTGACTCCAGCGCTGTCGGAGGTGATTTCACCACCACAGTTACATACTTCAGCATATATGCCGAAGCGTGGGGGCAGAAGTGGGTGGAGGAGCGATTTGCTCCTGCCTTTTGCGGGAGGATGCCCCCATGCTTCGGCATATATATATTTTAGGTAGGCACAGGTTGCGTTAAATGTTTTATTTTTTACTATGGTTTTTTTTTGTATTTGCTTTGCAGGTATGGTAAGTATTACTGTTATACTGTAATGTTACTTTGTTTTTTGTTAACCATCATTTGCTTAGCAGGTACGCCATTCAGTTGCAGCGCGGATTTATTTATCTTGACAGCAACAGCGTTTGCTCCCACGATACATAAAGCCGTGACTCCAACGCTGTCGGAGGTGATTTCACCACCACAGTTACATACTTCAGCATATATGCCGAAGCGTGGGGGCAGTGGGTGGAGGAGCAATTTGCTCCTGCCTTTTGCGGGAGGATGCCCCCATGCTTCGGCATATATAAATGGTGCATGTATGCCCATCATTAGAAGTGGGTGGATGAAGGGAGGTATTCTAATGGTGGGCATACCCACCGATCAATATCTTTTTTTCGTTCAGCCCACAGGCTGCATGAAAAAAAAGTTTACAATATATGCCCAACAAGGACCAGCAACGTACTGGTATGTTGCTGGACTTTGAGTGGTTATACCAGAATGATGCCTGCAGGTTTAGGTATCATCTTGGTATCATTCTTTTCAGCCAGCGGTCGGCTTTCATGTAAAAGCAATCCTAGCGGCTAATTAGCCTCTAGACTGCTTTTACAAGCAGTGGGAGGAAATGCCCCCCCCCCCCACCGTCTTCCATGTTTTTCTCTGGCTCTCCTGTCCCAACAGGGAACCTGAGAATGCAGCCAGTGATTCGGCCAGCTGACCATAGAGCTGATCGGAGACCAGAATGGCTCCAAATATCTCTATGGCCTAAGAATCCGGAAGCTACGAGCATTTCAAGACTTAGATTTCGCCGGATGTAAACAGCGCCATTGGGAAATTGGGAAAGCATTTTATCACACCGATCTTGGTGTGGTCAGATGCTTTGAGGGCAGAGGAGAGATCTAGGGTCTAATAGACCCCAATTTTTTCAAAAAAGAGTACCTGTCACTACCTATTGCTATCATAGGGGATATTTACATTCCCTGAGATAACAATAAAAATGATTTAAAAAAAATAAAAATGAAAGGAACAGTTTAAAAATAAGATAAAAAATCAAAAAAATAATTAAAAAAAAAAAAAAAAAAAAAAAAAGCACCCCCGTCCCCCCCTGCTCTCGCGCAAAGGCGAACGCAAGCGTTGGTCTGGCGTCAAATGTAACCAGCAATTGCACCATGCATGTGAGGTATCACCGCGAAGGTTAGATCGAGGGCAGTAATTTTAGCAGTAGACCTCCTCTGTAAATCTAAAGTGGTAACCTGTAAAGGCTTTTAAAGGCTTTTAAAAATGTATTTAGTTTGTCGCCACTGCACGTTTGTGCGCAATTTTAAAACATGTCATGTTTGGTATCCATGTACTCGGCCTAAGATCATCTTTTTTATTTCATCAAACATTTGGGCAATATAGTGTGTTTTAGTGCATTAAAATTTTAAAAAGTGTGTTTTTTCCCCAAAAAATGCGTTTGAAAAATCGCTGCGCAAATACTTTGTGAAAAAAAAAAATCAAATACCCACCATTTTAATCTGTAGGGCATTTGCTTTAAAAAAATATATAATGTTTGGGGGTTCAAAGTAATTTTCTTGCAAAAAAAAATAATTTTTTCATGTAAACAAAAAGTGTCAGAAAGGGCTTTGTCTTCCAGTGGTTAGAAGAGTGGGTGATGTGTGACATAAGCTTCTAAATGTTGTGCATAAAATGCCAGGACAGTTCAAAACCCCCCCAAATGACCCAATTTTGGAAAGTAGACACCCCAAGCTATTTGCTGAGAGGCATGTCGAGTCCATGGAATATTTTATATTGTGACACAAGTTGCGGGAAAAAGACAAATTATTATTTTTTTTTTTTTTTTTTGCACAAAGTTGTCACTAAATGATATATTGCTCAAACATGCCATGGGAATATGTGAAATTACACCCCAAAATACATTCTTTTGCCTCTCCTGAGTACGGGGATACCACATGTGTGAGACTTTTTGGGAGCCTAACCGCATAGGGGACCCCGAAAACCAAGCACCGCCTTCAGGCTTTCTAAGGGCGTAAATTTTTGATTTCACTCTTCACTGCCTATCACAGTTTCGGAGGCCATGTAATGCCCAGATGGCACAAACCCCCCCCAAATGACCCCATTTTGGAAAATAGACACCCAAAGCTATTTGCTGAGAGGTATAGTGAGTATTTTGCAGACCTCACTTTTTGTCACAAACTTTTGAAAATTGAAAAAAGAAAAAAAAAATACGTTTTTCTTGTCTTTCTTCATTTTCAAAAACAAATGAGAGCTGCAAAATACTCACCATGCCTCTCAGCAAATAGCTTGGGGTGTCTACTTTCCAAAATGGGGTCATTTGGGGGGGTTTTGTGCCATCTTGGCATTTTATGGCCTTCAAAACTGTGATAGGTAGTGGGGAGTAAAATCAAAAATTTATGCCCTTTGAAATCCTGAAGGCGGTGCTTGGTTTTCGGGGCCCCGTACGCGGCTAGGCTCCCAAAAAGTCCCACACATGTGGTATCCCCGTACTCAGGAGAAGCAGCAGAATGTATTTTGGGGTGTAATTCCACATATGCCCATGGCATGTTTGAGCAATATATCATTTAGTGACAACTTTGTGCAAAAAAAAAAAAATTTGTCACTTTCCCGCAACTTGTGTCCAAATATAAAATATTCCATGGACTTAACATGCCTCTCAGCAAATAGCTTGGGGTGTCTACTTTCCAAAATGGGGTAATTTGGGGGGGGTTTGTGCCATCCTGGCATTTTATGGCCTTCAAAACTGTGATAGGTAGTGAGGAGTAAAATCAAAAATGTATGCCCTTTGAAATCCTGAAGGCGGTGCTTGGTTTTCGGGGCCCCGTACGCGGCTAGGCTCCCAAAAAGTCCCACACATTTGGTATCCCCGTACTCAGGAGAAGCAGCTGAATGTATTTTGGGGTGCAATTCCACATATGCCCATGGCCTGTGTGAGCAATATATCATTTAGTGACAACTTTTTGTAATTTTTTTTTTGTCATTATTCAATCACTTGGGACAAAAAAAAAAAATATTCAATGGGTTCAACATGCCTCTCAGCAATTTCCTTGGGGTGTCTACTTTCCAAAATGGGGTCATTTGTGGGGGTTTTGTACTGCCCTGCCATTTTAGCACCTCATGAAATGACATGGACAGTCATAAACTAAAAGCTGTGTAAATTCCAGAAAATGTACCCTAGTTTGTAGGCGCTATAACTTTTGCGCAAACCAATAAATATACGCTTATTGACATTTTTTTTACCAAAGACATGTGGCCGAATACATTTTGGCCTAAATGTATGACTAAAATTGATTTTAATGGATTTTTTTTATAACAAAAAGTAGAAAATATCATTTTTTTTCAAAATTTTCGGTCTTTTTCCGTTTATAGCGCAAAAAATAAAAGCGGCAGAGGTGATCAAATACCATCAAAATAAAGCTCTATTTGTGGGAAGAAAAGGACGCAAATTTCGTTTGGGTACAGCATTGCATGACCGCGCAATTAGCAGTTAAAGCGACGCAGTGCCAAATTGTAAAAAGTGCTCTGGTCAGGAAGGGGGTAAATCCTTCCGGGGCTGAAGTGGTTAATCTCCTCTTCTCAAGAGAGACTAAATTCAGTTCCTCTAATCTTTCCACATAGCTGAGTTTCTCCATGCCTCTTATCAGTTTGGTTTCCCTTCTACTACTTTCTCAAAATTCCCAATATCCTTTTTGAGAATTGGTGCCCAAAACTGAACTGCATATTCCAGATGAGGTCTTACTAATGATTTGTACAGGGGTAAAATGATCTCTCTCTCTGGAGTCTATACCTCTCTTAATACAAGAAAGGACTTTGCTTGCTTTGGAAACCGCAGCTGGGAATTGCATGCTTTTATTAAGCTTATGATCTACCAAAAACTCCAGATTCTTCTCCACCATTGATTCCCCAGTTTTACTCCCCCTAGTATGTATGTTGCATACTTATTTTTGGCCCCAAGTGCATAACTTTACATTTATCAACATTAAACCTCATTTGCCACATAGTTTCCCAATTAAACAATGCATTCAGGTCATCTTGTAGGTTGGAGACATCTTGTAAGGACGTTATTCCACTGCAAAGCTTGGAGTCATCTGTAAAGACTGAAATTATACTTTTAATCCCAGACCAGTATCTTCCCGACTATAGAAGTTAAACTAGCAGGTCTATAGTTACTTGGTAAAGACTTTAATCCCTTTTTAAATATAGGCACCATGTTGGCCCTACGCCAATCCAGTGGTACTATTCCAGTCATTAACGAGTCCCTAAAAATTTGAAACAATGGCTTTGAAATGACAGAGCTCAATTTTTTTAGGATCCATGGTTGTATGCCATCTGGTCCAGGTGCTTTATCCACCTTTATTCTGTCTAAATATCTCTGGACCATATCACTTTTGAGCCATTGTGGATCATTTGGGGCTGTGTCAATACCATGACCATTATGGACATGAGCTCCCCCATGCTCCTTTGTATACACAGAGCTAAAAAAAATATTTAATAAATTTGGTTTCTCTTTATCCCCAGTCACCCACTCCAGATTATCTTGCTCAGATCTGAGCTATTTACTATTAATATATTTGAAGAATTTTTGGGGGTTTGTCCTACTATCTTTTGTAATTTGATGTTTGCTTTGAATTTTTGCATTCTTGATTTCCTTTTTATATATATCCTCTCTCTCTCTCTCTCTCTCTGTATATGTATGTATATGTGTGTGTGTGTGTATATATATATTTATATATATATAAAATATAATATAATATTCTTTGTAACATTTAAACGATGATAGTGTGCCTTCATTTTTATATTTTTTAAAAGCTCTCTTCTTATTATTTATAGCTTTTTTAACTTTGGCTGTGAGCCACATAGGTTTTATTTTTAGCCTTTCTAACTTATTGCCCAAGGGAATATACTTTGCAGTAAGTTTGCATACAGTCTTTTTAAAGAATTTCCATTTCTGTTCTTTGTTCATCGATGCCAATATTCCCTCCCAGTCTAAGTCTTGGAGAGCAGCCCTCATCCTTGGAAAATTTTCTCTACTAAAATTAAGTATTTTTTATATTTCCCGTATGTATTTGTTGCTTACAGCTAACATTACTATTCTCTGAAATACTACTGGTACCTCGAGCCACACTAGAAAGGTAGAGGGAGATTAGGGAAAGTAAACAAGTGGCTGAGGAGCTGGTGTAGAAAGGAGGGGTTTGGTCTTCCTGGAGAACTGGGGCGACTTCTCAGTTGGTTACCAGCTCTATAGAAGGGATGGACTGCACCTAAATGGGGAAGGTGCAGATCTGCTGGGAGTGAAGATGGCTGAAAAGTTAGAGGGGCTTTTAAACTAGGCGACGGGGGAAGGGTACAGAGGTAGAGATAGTCAGCGTGGAACATATTCCAGAGGGAAGTATTGGGGGCATTAGTGGTAGGTTGACTAAAGCACCTAAACCCAAGGTAAATATAGTAACAAGTCCTATTTGCAACCCAAGAGCACCCAATAAGGAGATAGTATGCGACCGGTCTAAACTATGTGGCACGTTCACCAATGCCAAGAGCCTGTGAACAAGATGGGAGAACTAGAACTACCGTTGTACGAGGAGGATTTTGATTTTGTAGGAATTGCAGAGACTTGGTTCGACAGCTCTCATGATTGGCTGGCAACCATTCAAGGGTATTGCCTATATTGCAGGGATAGAGAGGGTAAAAAAGGGAAAAATGATGTACAAGTGAATATGAGAGATGTCATCACTAAGGGAGCAAGGGAGGAGGTGAAATACTTATGGGTAGAGTTCCAAAGGGAGGAAACTAAGGGGAAAGTAATACTGGGAGTATGCTCTAGGTCCCCTAACCAGAGGGAGGAGGTGGAGGCAGACCTCCTATCACAATTTGGATTAGCGGCAAGAATGGGAAGTGTCATTATAATGGGGGATTTTAATTATCTAGACATAGGCTGGGTGGAAGGAATGGCGCATTCATCTAAGGCTCCCCAATTCCTAAATGTCTTTCAGGACAAATTCATGGGTCAGATGGTAAATGCACCAACTAGAAACAAAGCGTTACTAGACCTACTAATGACCAACGATACAAACCAGATCATGGATGTGGAAATACGGGCCAATTTAGGAAACAACGATCATAGTTCAATTCGTTTTAGTATAAATCACACAAATAGGAAACATAAGTGGAATACAAAGAAACTGAATTTCAAAAGAGCCAACTTCCCTAAACTACGATCCTTGCTAGAAGATAATAATTGGGATAAAATCTTAGGAACATAGAACATGTAGGAAAAATGGGTATGCTTTATGAGCATATTAAATAAGGGCATTAGCCAGTGCATCCCAATGGGAAATAAATTTAACCATTTGCTGACTGGCTCACGCCGATATACATCGGCAAAGTGGCACGTTCCCGTGAATCGCCGTATGGGTACGCCATCCCCTTTAAGAGCCGCCAGAGACGCACACACGCCCGCGGCACGGCGGGGGACCCGATGCACATGGCTGACATGTGCGATCGTCGCTGGCCACCCACAATTGCGGGAACGAGAGCTAGAACGGTGATTTGTGTGTGTGTGTAAACACACACAAATCCCTGTTCTGTTAGGGGAGAGGAGACATATAATTTGTTCCTACTAAGTAGGAACAGCGATATGTCTCCTCCCCCCGTCAGTCAGTCCCATCCACACACAGTTAAAAACACTCACTAGGGAGCAGAGTTAACCCCTTGATCGACCCCTAGTGTTAACCCCTTCCCTGCCAGTGACATTTACATATTTACATAGTAATCGGTGCATTTTTATAGCACTGATTGCTGTATAAATGTCAATGGTCCCAAAAATGTGTCAAGTGTCCGATCTGTCCGTGGTAATGTCGCAGTACCGCTAAAAAAATCGCAGATCACCGCCATTATTTAAAAAAATTAAAAAACCATAGAAATGCTATAAATCTTTCCCATAGTTTTGTAGACGCTATAAATTTTGCACAAACCAATCAATATACGCTTATTGCGATTTTTTTTTTTTTTTTTTTTTTTTAACCAAAAATGTGTAGAAGAATATATATTGGCCCAAACTGATGAAGAAATTTGTTTTTTAAAAACATTTTTGGGAATATTTATTATAGCAAAAAGTAAAAGATATTGTTTTTTTTCAAAACTGTCACCCTTTTTTTTGTTTATATCGCAAAAAAAACCCGCAGTGCTGATCAAATACCACCAAAAGAAAGCTCTATTTGTTGGAAAAAAGGATGCCCATTTTGTTTGAGTACAGTGTCACACGACCGTGCAATTGTCAGTTAAAATGACGCAGTGCAGTATCGCAAAAAATGGCCTGGTCATTAAGCAGGCAAATCTTCCGGTCTGTGAGCGGTTAAAAAAGCTCATAAGTCTTGGGTGGCTTAACTCCAGCGTAAATATGCATATAAAAGCAAAGGAGAAGGCCTTAAAAAAAATAAAAATAAAAAAAAAAGGCTGAGGGATCATCATCAGCATTCCAACTTTACAAAGAATGCAACAAGAAATGTAAGGGTACAATCAGGGCGGGTAAGATAGAACACGAAGGGCACATAGCGGAGGAGAGTAAAAAAAATCCCAAGAAATTCCTTAAGTACATGAATAGTAAGAAAGGGAGGTCAGATGATATTGGTCCCATAAAGATTGATGAAGGGTTACTAAGGATGGAGGGATGGCGAAGGTATTGGATTTATTCTTCTCCTCAGTCTTCACGAGGGAATCGGGGGGCATCAGTAACCAAAACTGCAATGTTTATCCTCATGGCATATCACATGAAACTCATGGCTAACAGAGGACAGAATTAGAATTAGACTGGAAAAACTTAACATTAATAAGTCACTGGGACCAGATGGCTTGCACCCGAGGGTCCTTAAGGAAATCAGTCAAGTACCGTATTTATCGGCGTATAACACGCGCCGGCGTATAACACGCACCCCAAGTTTAGGAGAGAATTTTAAGGAAAAAACATTTTTAGGAGGGAAGTTTAAGGAAAAAAAACTTACATTAAAATGCCCATCAATGCAGCCTTATCTGTCTATCTGCAGCTTTTTCAGTGTCAGTGCAGCCTTGCCCCAGTGCAGTCTTGTCAGTGCAGCCTTGTCAGTGCAGCCTTGTCAGTGCAGCCTTGTCAGTGCAGCTTTGCCCCAGTGCAGCCTTGTCAGTGCAGCCTTGTCAGTGCAACTTTGCCCCAGTGCAGCCTTGTCAGTGCAGCTTTGCCCCAGTGCAGCCTTGTCAGTGCAGCCTTGCCCCAGTGCAGCCTTGCCCCAGTGCAGCCTTGCCCCAGTGCAGCTTCGTTCGTGCAGGTCTGCCCCAGTCCAGCCATGTCAGTGCAGCTTTGTGCACTCAGTGTAGATTCAAAAAATGGCGCCGAGACTGCAGGGAGCCGAGATACACATACACGAGTGTTCTCGGCTTTTTCCGGCGCCGTCGTCACGCTTAGTCCCGCCCCTGGACCTGTGTTATGTCCATCATAGGGCGGGACTGGGCGTGACTGTCAGCGGCGCCGAAAAAAGCCGAGAACACTCGGGTATGTGTATCTCGGGTCCGACAAGAGCAGAGATACACATACCCGAGTGTTCTCGGCTTTTTTCGGCGCCGCTGACAGTCACGCCCAGTCCCGCCCTATGATGGACATAACACAGGTCTAGGGGCGGGACTGGGCGTGACGGCGGCGCCGGAAAAAGCCGAGAACACTCGAGTATGTGTATCTCGGCTCCCTGCAGTCTCGGCGCCATTTTTGAATGTACCCACGGCTGTGTATGTCGGCGGCGACCGCGGCAATTGCCGCGATCGCTCCGATGACACAGAAATCGGCGGGGATCGGCCTATAACACGCACCCACGATTTTCCCCTGATTTTCAGGGGAAAAAAGTGCGTGTTATATGCCGATAAATACGGTAATTGCCAGACCATTGTTCTTAATTTTTACGAACAGTCTACTGACTGAAACTGATTGGAGAAAAGCCAATGTAGCACCAATATTTAAAAAAGGGCCAAGATACTTCCCTAGAAATTACAGACCAGTTAGCCTAATATCAATTGTATGCAAGCTCTTGGAGGGGATGATAAGGGACTATATACAAGATTTTAGTAATGACAACGGTTTGATTAGCAGTATACAGCATGGATTAATGAAGAATCGTTCTTTCCAAACCAATCTATTAACCTTTTATGAGGAGGTGAGCTGCCATCTAGATAAAGGAAAGCCCATAGACTTGGTGTATCTGGATTTTGAAAAAGCATTTGATACAGTTCCCCATAAACGTTTACTGTACAAAGTATGATCCGTTGGCATGGACCATAGGGTGAGTACATGGATTGAAAACTGGCTACAGGGGAGAGTTTAGAGGGTAGTGATAAATGGGGAGTACTCTGAATGGTCCAGTGTGGAAAATGGGGTCCCCCAGGGTTCTGTCCTGGGAGCAATCCTATTTAATTTATTCAGAAACGACCTGGAGGATGGGATAAACAGCTCAATCTCTGTATTTGCTGACGATACTAAGCTAAGCAGGGCAATACTTTCTCTGCAGGATGTGGAAACCTTGCAAGAAGATCTGCACAAATTAATGGGGTGGGCAATTACATGGCAAATTAGGTTTAAAGTAGAAAAATGTAAAAAAATGCATTTGGGTGGCAAAAATATGAATGCAATCTACTTACTAGGGGGAGAACCTCTGGGGGAATCTAGGATGGAAAAGGACCTGGCGATCCTAGTAGATGACGGGCTCAGCAATGGCATGCAATGCCAAGCTGCTGCAAGCAAAGCAAACAGAATATTGGCATGCGTTAAAAAGGGGATTAACTCCAGAGAAAAAAGAATAATTCTCCAACTCTACAAGACTCTGGTCCGGTCGCACCTGGAGTATGCTGTCCAGTTCTGGGCACCAGTCCTCAGGAAGGATGTGCTGGAACTGGAGAGAGTCCAGAGAAGGGCAACAAAACTAATGAAGGAACTAGAGGACCTTAATTATGAGGAAAGGTTACGAGCACTGAACTTATTCTCTCTGGAGAAGAGACGCTTGAGAAGGGGATATGATTTCAATGTACAAATACCGTACTGGTGACCCCACAATAGGGATAAAACTTTTCAGTGAAAAGGACACGCGGCGATTCACTAAAATTAGAAGAGGTTTAACCTTAAATTGCGTAGAGGATTCTTTACTGTAAGAGTGGATAGGATATGGAATTATCTTCCACGGGCAGTGGTTTCAGCGGGGAGCATAGATAATTTAAAAAAAAAATATTAGATAAGCACCTGAGCAACCACAACCTACAGGGATATACAATTTGATACTGACAAAATCACAGACATAGGTTGGACTTCGTGTCTTTTTTTCAACCTCACCTACTATGTAACTATATAAATAAAATCACGTTATGGTCACTACCACTCAGATGTTCTTTTATATGAATATTGGTAATAAGCTCTGCATGGTTTGAGATTACCTGATCCAGCAGAGCATCATTCCTAGTTGGAGCCTCAATAAACTGGACCATAAAATTGTCTTGTAATAGGTTTATACATTTTTGCCCTTTAACTGTTCCAGCAGTGCCATTACTCCAGTCAATTTCGGGGTAGTTAAAATACCCCACTATTTTCACTCTCCCAGCCCTTGCAGCCCTTTCTATCTGGCAAGGAGCTGATTCTCTACCTCCTCATTAATGCTGGGAGGTCTATAACAAACTCCAATGATAACCTATGTCGTACGCACACCCATGCACAGTTCCACCCATAATGCTTCAGACTCATCACACTCTCCATCAACTAGGTTCTCTTTCACACTCTCTTTGAGATCACTTCTCACATAGAGACAGACACCATCACCCCTCCATTTTACCCTTCCTTTCCAAAAGAGAGCATATCCAGGAATATTAATAGCCCAGTCATGTGAAACATTAAGCCAAGAATCAACAATACCAATTAAATCATAGTTCTCCTTGTGCACCAGAGCTTCCAACCCACCTACTTTGCTTGGCAGACTTCTAAAATTGGTGAAAAAATAATTTAATTCATTGTCAAATTTTGCACACTTATGTTGCATATTTTTTATTTTTGTACAAATAGTTCAATTACCAATGGTTGTTTGTAACATGGGAACCTTCATATCACCTGCCAAAGCCCACCCCCCATCTTTCCCTATTCCACCCACCAATAGGGTCTTACCCCTGTCTGCCCCATTATAATCAAATTCACTCCCCCCCCCAATCCTAGTTTAAATACTCCTCCAGCCTTCCCATAAACCTCTCCCACAGCACAGCAGACCCCCTTCCATTTACGTGCAAAACATCTTTAGCATATAAGTTGTACCACAACGAAAAGTCAGCCCAGTGCTCTAAAACCCAAATTCCTCCTTCTTACACCAGGTCCTTAGCCATGCATTCAGTTCTCTAATCTCCCCCTGTCTTTCCCACGTTGCGCATAGCACAGGCAATATTTCAGAGAAACTCACCTTTGAGGTCCTTCCCTTCAACTTGCAGTCTAGTTCTTTAAATTAGTACAACAGAAGTGAAACCAGAGCTGATCTGCCCTATACTCTCACTACGCAAGCTTACTCAAGGCCCCGCCTCCCCCTCGTGTCATAGCGCGTCAATTAATGTTTACAACATCCAGTGGCGGAACTTTAGGGGTCGTTGCAGTCACATTTGTGACTGGGTCCTTCCATTATACTGCTGTGGGTGGGCCCCCAAGACCCAGCTTCCCCCCTGCACCTCTGGCTGGCTGTTTAGAGTGCAGTGGGAGGAGGTGGAAGGCGGCGATCGGCAGCTCTATGGTGCCTGTGTGGGCGGCAGGATCTCCCTGGGGCTTGTAGTACTCTCTCGAGTGTCAGTGTATACAGTGGAGAGGAGAAGGGAGGGGCCTCTGACCCGGGCAGGTATCAGTTTTACTTTTACTCTGCTTAAACACTGTTGCTGATGCCTGAGTCAGAGGCCCTCCCCTCTCCGCTATATACATTCTTAGATAGAACTACTAGTCCCAGGGAGATCCCCCTCCCTGTGGACACCATAGAGCTGCTGGTCGTCACCTCCCACCTCCACCAGCCAGGTACAAGGGAACCTCTGCAAGGTGGGGGGGAGTCAGCTGTTTGGGGACCCTGATGTAAGAGGGGGGCTTTCTGGGGACACTAATGTAAGGAAGGGGCCCTCTGGGGACACTGATGTAAGAGGGGGGGCTCTCTGGGGACACTAATGTAAGGACGGGTCCTTCTGGAGACACTGATGTAATAGGGGGGCCCTCTGGGGACACTAATGTAAGGGGAGTCTCTCTTGGGACCCTGGTGTAAGGGGGGCTCTCTGGGGACCCTGGTGTAAGGGGGGGGGGCTCTCTGAGGACCCTGATGTAAGGAGGGGCTCTCTGGGGACCCTGGTGTAAGGGGAGGCTCTCTGGGGACCCTGGTGTAAGCAGGGAGGCTCTGTGGGGACCCTGGTGTAAGGGGGGCTCTCTGGGGACCCTGATGTAAGGGGAGGCTCTCTGAGGACCCTGATGTAGGGGGAGACTCTCTGGGGACCCTGATGTAAGTAGGGAGGCTCTCTGGAGACCCTGATGTAAGGAGGGGCACTCTGGGGACCCTGATGTAAGGAGGGGCACTCTGGGGACCCTGATGTAAGGAGGGGCTTTCTGGGGACCCTGATGTAAGGGGAGGCTCTCTTGGGACCCTGATGTAAGGGGAGGCTCTCTTGGGACCCTGGTGTAAGGGGGGGCTCTCTGGGGACCCTGGTGTAAGGGGGGCTCTCTGAGGACCCTGATGTAAGGAGGGGCTCTCTGGGGACCCTGGTGTAAGGGGGGCTCTCTGAGGACCCTGATGTAGGGAGGGGCACTCTGGGGACCCTGATGTAAGGAGGGGGCTTTCTGAGGACACTGATTTAAGGGGGGCTCTCTGGGTATCCAGATGTAAGGGGAGCCTAATGTAGGGGGAGGCTCTCTAGGGACCCTGATGTAAGGGTGTCTCTGGGGATCCTTATGTAAGGGGGCTCTTAGGGGACTTATTCTTTGACTGATTTGTTTAAAAGAGGGAGGATTGTATTGGGAGCACTGAAGTGTCAGGTGTGACTGTGTGGCAATGACAAATAGTTTACATAGCTAACGGCATCACGGGTCAGGTAGAGGGCCCCTTAGCAGAATTTTGCTTAGGGCCCCAGGGTGGTCAGGATTGGCACTGGATGGAACTTCCACCTGGTGACAGCGAACATACTCAGTCACTGCTGTCCCATCTCCCTGAGCACCTGAGGGTGGCAAATAGTGAAATTTATATCCCCTGGACATGTCCAGAATTCTTGGGGATTGTTGAAGATTGTTGAAGCTCATTGAGACAATGAATTAAAGGGGCTTGCACCCACTTTTGGACAAAGTGTGTAAAGAGGGCCCCTACTACAATATTTCACTACACTCATTTGCTGGGAAGATTTAGTTCATTGGAATATATTAAATACATTAAGAAGGTGTGTTTGTTTAATATTATATTTATCTACTGTATGTTTGGAGATACAAAACTAGAGCAGGATTAAAACATTGGTGCACATTACTAAAAAGAAAACTTCAGATCTACAGCAATGATGATGATTGATTTATATCCGTATTAACAAAGTTAAGGAGGTCTGGAATGATAATTATATCTTACTGATCTCTATTTAACATATGCATGCTGTGTGCTATGCTGTGGCAATGATTTAGGGTTTACAGCAGGAAAGAACCCATTAAAGTAGTGCATGGGATGCTGGAGCACAGCTTGTACAAGGACAGAATTTATTCTGTCTCTGGCAAATAACAATGTTCTTGGAAAATACATATCTATAAAGCATTACACATATTTTATTTAAGGTCTCACAAAGGGGATCCATGTGGGAGACTACAGTGTATACATAAAATATAATTAGACTGGCTTTTTGACCTTCCACATACCAAAAAAAAGAAAAGAATTATGAAGATATGAAGAGATACATCTCCCACCAAGGGTTAACAAATGCCACTCAAATATAGGAAAAAAAAATGGTTAATAAGTGCTACACTAATTTAGAACCTGATCCCTGCTTCAGCCTCCTTCCTGACCCATCTCACCTGCTGTTGCTCACACCTACTGCCTGACAGAGCACTGTGGCAGGCTGGGGGGGGGAAGAGGACAGATCATTGTGGCAGGCTACGAGGGGGGTAAGGACAGAGCACTGTGGCAGGTTAGCATGGGAGGCGGGGACAGAGCACTGTGGAAGGCTACAGGGGGGTAAGGACAGAGCACTGTGGCAGGCCTACATGGGGGGGTGGGGACAGAGCACGGCAGGCTGGGGGGGGGCACTGTGGTAGGCTGGAGGGGGGGGGTGAGGACAGAGCACTGTGGCAGGTTAGGGGGGTAGGGACAGAGCACTGTGGCAGGCGTGGGGGGGTGGCAGGTGGTGGGTCGGGACAGAGCACTGTGGCAGGATAGCGGGGGTGACTAGGTGACACCAACCCTAATGAAGCCACTTCTAGACACTAGCTTTCTCAGAATCCTCTTCTCGGTTACCCTCAGCAACAACAGCTGCAATAAACCACCTCCAGTCCAGGCCTTTTCTGGCACTTTTTGTTCACATGTAACAATCAGTGTTTTTTGCTAGAAAATTAGTTAGAACCCCGAAACATATTTTATATATAATATATATATAATTTTTTTTTATTTAAACAGAGGCCCTAGAGAATAAATTGATGGGTTTTGCAACTTTTTATGTTCCATGGTATTTGTGCAGCGGCTTTTCAAACACAATTTTTTGGAAAAAAATACACTTTTTTGAATTTTAATGCAAAAAAAACAGTGCATAACCCAATTTT
Organism: Lithobates clamitans; assembly: GCA_037952925.1. Classification (NCBI taxonomy): domain Eukaryota; kingdom Metazoa; phylum Chordata; class Amphibia; order Anura; family Ranidae; genus Lithobates; species Lithobates clamitans. The sequence continues at coordinate 24,309,932 of JBBGZY010000039.1, forward strand.
TTTGTAAAATATAAAATATTGTGTTACACTGAGTAAATAGATACCAAACATGTCATGATTTAACCACTTCAGCCCTGGGAGAATTTACCCCCTTCCTGACCAGAGCACTTTTTGCGATTTGGCACTGCGTCGCTTTAACTGACAATTGCGACGTGGCTCCCAAACAAAATTGACGTCCTTTTTTCCCCACAAATAGAGCTTTCTATTGGTGGTATTTAATCACCTCTGCGGTTTTTATTTTTTGCGCTATAAACAAAAAAAAAGCGACAATTTTGAAAAAAATGCATTATTTTTTACTTTTTGCTATAATAAATATCCCCAAAAAATATTTAAATTTTTTTTTTGCCCTCAGTTTAGGCCGATACGTATTCTTCTACATATTTTTGTTAAAAAAAAAAAATTATTTATTGATTGATCTGCACAAAAGTTATAGCCTCTACAAAATAGGGGACAGTTTTATGCATTTTTATTGATATTTTTTTTTTACTAGTAATGGCGACGATCAGTGATTTTTATCATGACTGCGACATTATGGCGGACACATCGGACAATTTTGACACATTTTTGGGACCATTGTCATTAATACAGCAATCAATGCTAAAAAATTATATTGATTACTGTAAACATGTCACTGGCAGTGAAGGGGTTAACCACTAGGTGGCGCTGTAGGGGTTAGGTGTGTCCTAGGGAGTGATTCTAACTGTGGGGGGGAGGGGCTGTGTGTGACACGTCACTGATCAGTGCTCCCGATTACAGGGAGAGCTGATCAGTGACAGCGTCACTAGGCAGAACGGGGAGATGCTTGTTTACATTGGCATCTCCCCATTCTTCCTCACCGTGAAACGATCGCGGGTATCTCCGCGGACATAGAGTTCGCGGGACCTGCAGTCACAGAGCTCCTGGCGGGCGCGAGACGCCTCTTAAAGAACAATGTATAGGTACGTTAATCTGCCTGTACGTGCCCTGCCGCAGTATATCTGCGTGAGGCGGTCGGGAAGCAGTTAAAATTGCGCATGCCTGTGCAACGGTGACTAACAACATAAACTTTACTATCAGTAGGCAACGCTTTAAAAGCCTTTACAGGTTACCACTTTATATTTACAGAGGAGGTCTGGTTCTAGAATTACTGCCCATGATCTGACGTTTGCGGTGATACCTCACATGTGTGGGACGATCAATGTTTGTGTGCGTGTGGGACCGACATGCACGTTTGCCTTTGAGCAGCTCAGGAGGATGGGGGCATGTTAAAAAAAAATTTTCACTGTTGATTTAAAAAAAAAGTTTTGAAAACTTTTATTGCTCAATCAGTCCCGGCCTGCAGAGACAGTCCCCGCCCCTTGCATACGTGCAGCTTTGGGGCGGGGAAAGCCTTGAAAATCCATCCAAGGAACTTGAAGGTAATATTTGCGAGGAGGGCCGATGGGGATCAGGACATTCAGCTCTGCCATGACAGCTTCCCTGCGCCACTCTGCATAAGTAAAGAGCTTTTGTGCCTTCCTGACCCCCAATAGTATACCCTCCTACCTCCCTGCATGCGCCTATCTCCCTGTATTGTCCTCCTGACCCCCCAATACCATACCATCCTACCCCCCTTAGTACTGTATGAAAGGGTTATTCTGCCCGGATTCTATGAATGACCAGTGAATTCCTTACACAGAGCTCTGGGAGCATACAATGAAGAGGACACAATTATGGTTCAAAGTATACTCAGGTTTAATGGTAGCTTGGCTGAGTCTTTAGCAAAACTTCAGAACAAAAGGCGTCACATAGCATAAGGGGGAGTTACAAAACATAAGACATATACATGTATAATATTACATGTTAGACATATAGTTTAAATTAGCAAATAGCATGCGTCACAGGATATTGGTGTCCAGCCTGTTCCAGGACATAGTCTCACAGTCAGTTATTTATGGGGTTTGTTTGGCCTGCGGTTATGCTATGCGTGAAAGTACAGCAGAAGGACACTTTGTTTCTCAAGCATTTAATGTAACAGTGCATTAACTCTTTCTACTCCTTCAATCCCCTCTTAAATCACCACGTGATCTCACCATGGTTGCCTAATAACTTTCGGTTGACTTCAGTATTCTGTTCACCGTATTTGCAAAAGCACTGGATAAATTTGAACAAAACATATACAGCAAAAACAAACAGTAAGCACATTAAAATTAGCATTCCAGCTTTCTTAAACCATGAAAAAATGGAGCCAAAGAAATCACCAAAGCTTCCCAATCCTTTAAAGGGATTACATCCATCTTTGGCAATGTCTCTGGCTTCAGCCTGGAGGAGCGACACCTCCTGTCGGTGTTCGCTGATTATCTCATAATAATCAGGTACTTCAACTTGTATTATGAATCCAGGTACAGCACTCATAGTCCTCCGTGACTTCAGAGTCCTGTCAGGGCATCACTCATGGACTCGATGGCTAAATCATGCAGTTCTAGTTACTTACGAATAGCTCTTTGCTCAATACTTAACAGTTTGATATCTGCAGAGTTCTTTTCCATAACCTCATCTATAATTTTGGAGTAGTTGTTTAGCCTTTTCATTAATTCTATACCTCACCCTGTCCATAAGGGCAACCATGCCCAAGTCATGTCATGTTCCAAAAACAATTCCCTTTTTCCTATGTGTTTAAGGGGGTACCTGGGATGTGTGCTAGCCTTCAAAAGGTGTTGATGTTTACCTTCTCCATCCCTATGATCCCCAGTACTGGGACCAGTAAGGCCAGATAACACCATCCTCGCTCTTTAGCGGGAATCCAAGTATAGCACTTCTTGCAGCAACAGATATATACATTATCACTCAGAGAAAATGGTTGTCTACTTATGGTATCCTGGACATTTTCAGAAAAGGTGGCTAGGGTTAATTGGCCTAGGACAAAACCCACAGAGCTGTCCCGTGCTGTAAAGAGGCAATTTGGAGTAGAATTGATTTCTGGGTCATTGGTTTGAAACATGGAGGACAAATCTTCATGCAAGGATATATTAAATAGTGACTTCTGGCATATTTTGTTTTGACCTTTATCTGACGAGTTTCCTAGCTTAAAACACCAATCTGGGAAATGACTACCTATTATTGGAAAGGAAATTGTGTCATTTAAAAATACAGCTGATATATTGGTTATAGTCATAGGAGGGGTACCATTCAGAAAGGGGGTTATATTCAAGTGGACAGCCATTAGGGGGATTCAAGCCGTGCTGAGGTGCAATTTGCTACATACCCAGCACTTCTCATATCCTGATTTCTGATTAAAAGGAGGGATTTTAAGGATATGATTGACTTCACAGTCTCCATGTTGATTATGCAGCTACCATTTTCTTTACGAAGAACAGATAATTATTCATCAGTAGGACTTCTAAGTTAAACTCATAAACTGCTGACTGTGTCTTGTCTATTTGCCTAATCAATAACATGCAGAAAGTACCTGAACATTCTGACCTGACCAGAGAGTAAATAGTAGATATTAAATAGAGATATGATCATGCGTGATGAATCATTAAGGTCTCAGTGACATTGAGTTGTAGCTTTGTGATTGGTTCAATTATGAATAGTAAAATAAAATAATAATGCCCCAACTAAAACAGAAAGAAGCTGCCGACACAACAATCAGACTAATTGTGATGGGAATGTAGGATAAAGTAAGTGTGGCGCTAAATAGTTATGTGCGTTATTGGGCAAAGCCTGACAGAATGGAAATCCGTGAGGACAACAGCTCAATAAAGTATATTTAATGAAACACCAAATAGCTTATGTGGTATACTCGTGGAAGTAATAAATGAATTAAGAAATGTGTGAATAGATTGGTCAGAAAAGCATCTAACTTGTATTATAGGTCAACAACAATAGGATCAACTCGCTATGAATAATGTGAAAAGGTGAGTGGAGGAATTCTTCCCCATAAATCTCAAATCAAAAAGTGATAAATTAAACAAAACTTGTGAATAGTGTAGTGACACACATGAGAAGTATAGAAATATGAAACACCATAGCAACATATATTGCTGTCACGGCCAAAAGTCCGGCGGAAAATTATGGAAATCTAGTAAAACTATAGTCCAATGACAAATAGAAAGTTTGTAACTGTAAGGAGGAATGGTAAAAGGCCTTAAATCCGGGGATGACGTCCACAGGATAAGGAGCTCTGCATGTATAGAGACGGGATAGGCAAAAATACTCTTACCAGAAGTGGTGGACCCCTCGGCCAGCGGCCTGGGGGTCAAACAGGCTTAGGATAGGGAAGAGGGTTCCACAGCAGTTGGAGATGTTGGGAGGAATCCGCAACACTCACCCACCGGCCTCTCTGGTTGTAACGACTCCCGGTCTCCGAGGGGTCAATCAAGAACTGCTCACAGTAAAGCCGCTTCCGAAAACCAGATATAGATCCTCAAAAAATGGGGTTCAAAAAAGAAGACCTCCCCATAGTGTAAATCCGCTTATTGAGAAGCATTTATTGAAGATCAAAAGCTAAACAGCACACCATGACCTAAACATCACAGTCAGGTATAAAACAATAAAAAGCGCTATAAAATAAAAGTGGCAAGACAGGCATAACCACCCGACGCGTTTCGTCCTACGGGACTTCAACTGGGGTACATGACTGTCTGCCACAAATGCCTGTATATATATAAAACGTATAATTACCCAGTATTAGCAGCTGTTCGCGCCATGTATGCCGTTACTTCCGGGTTAACCGGAAGGGGGCGTCAGAATCAAAAACATGCCAACATGTTCAATTATGAATGCCTTAATTGGTTCAATTAAGAATGCCTTAATTACTTGCCGCCTGCCGCACGCCGATGTACGTCCAAAGTTTGGCGGCTGATATCGTTGTTATGGCAGCAGCTAGCTGCCGTAATCCCGGTATCCCCGATTTCGTGCGGCGGTCGGCTTTCAGGTAAAAGTGGTCTCTGCGGGGATTCGCTGCGAGATCACTTTTATCTGTAACAGGAGGGGGCCCCCCCCTCCCACCGCGATCCAGTGCCCTCCGCCGCTTACCGGAGCCGTCAGTAGCGGCGGAGGCGATCTCATCTGTCCCCTTGTTGTGCCTGGAGACGAGTGAGGGGAAGATGGCGCCCACTCGTCTCTATGACACTGCAGGGCGGAAGCGACGCCAAAACGTCACTTCCGCCCATACATCTTAAAGGCACATTTTTTTCAATGTCATTTTTTTAAATGACTTTTTTTTTTTAAATTGCATTTTAGTGTAAATATGAGATCTGGGGTCTTTTTGACCCCAGATCTCATATTTAAGAGGTCCTGTCATGCTTTTTTCTATTATAAGGGCTGTTTACATTCCTTGTAATAGGAATAAAATGTTTTTGTTTTTTAAACCGTGTAAAAATAAATAAAATGTTTTTAAAACCTCTCGTCCCGATGAGCTTGCGCGCAGAAGCGAACGCATACGTGTGTAGCGCCCGCATATGAAAACGGTGGTCAAACCACACATGTGAGGTATCGCCACAATCGTTAGAGCGAGAGCAATAATTCTAGCCCTAGACCTCCTCTGTAACGCAAAACATGCAACCTGTAGAATTTTTTAAACGTCACCTATGGAGATTTTTGAGGGTAAAAGTTTGACGCCATTACGAGCGGGCGCAATTTTGAAGCTTGACATGTTGGGTGTCAATTTACTCAGCGTAACATTATCTTTCACAATATAAAAAAAATTGGGCTAAATTTACTGTTTTATTTTTTTATTCACAAAAGTGATTTTTTTCCAAAAAAGCGCGCTTGTAAGACCGCTGCGCAAAAACGGTCTAAAAAAAAAAGTATCGCAATGACCACCCTTTTATTCTCTAGGGTGTTAGAAAAAAATTATATATAATGTTTGGGGGTTCTAAGTAATTTTCTAGCAAAAAAAACTGTTTTAAACATGTAAACACCTAAATTCCAAAACGAGGCTAGTCCTTAAGTGGTTAAGGATAATGTTCTGTAATCCTACTATATATGCTGTACGAATTTAAATACAATTTGTGCTAAAGCATCATACACTGTCTCCTGCGATGTTTTACTCCCGTGTGCACTCAAATGGTCTGATAAAATGGTGATTATTCTAAAACTGTCATAATAGGATAAACTAAGAAGTCCACACAAGAACTCTAATGCCGCGTACACACGGTCAGACTTTTCAGCTACAAAAGTCCGACAGCCCGTCCGGCAGACTTTTGGCGGACTTTCCATAGACTTTTTAACGACCAGACTTGCCTACACACGATCACACCAAAGTCTGACGGATTCGTACGTGATATTTTACATTGGACTAAAATAAGGAAGTTGATAGCCAGTAGCCAATAGCTGCCCTAGCGTGGGTTTTTGTCTGTCGGACTAGCATACAGACGAGCGGATTTCTGGGTCCGGCGGAGTTACGACGTAAAGATTTGAAGCATGTTCCAAATCTAAAGTCCATCAGATTTGCGACTGGAAAAGTCCGCTGAAGGTCCGGTGAAGCCCACACACAATCGAAGTGTCCGCCGGATTTGGTCCGTCTGCGTCCGTCGGACAAGTCCGGTCGAAAAGTCCGACCGTGTGTACGCGGCATTAGCATACCGATAGAAAGAGTACTTGAACTGAAGCAGCAACATTTTATCAGTAAAAGAGTCTGGGCTCTTTGCATTAGTCTCTCTCTTGTTCTGTGTCATGGTCTCATTTCTAGGGCAGCCACATATAATACCAAGCAAAGATTATATTGGTGCAAATGTCCCCATTGGGTGCCACATCCAAATTAACTAGACCAGAGAGGAATCCCCTAGGTGGACTTTTGAGGCACTCACATAGTTCATAGAAAAAACATACATTTTATTGAACACATAATACCAATGGCACCCAAGATCTCAGGGTAATAGATACAGTTAGTAATGATCCAAGTGGGAAAAACACTACACAGCATAAAGAGCAGACACAGGATATTTCCAGAAGTCTGTGGAGAAAGTAGTGAGGTAATCTGTTTCAGAGTCTCTGTCACCTGTTTCACTCGCTCTTCGAGGATTTATATCACCTGTTTCACCTCCTTTTATCTTTATCTGTGTCTTGCGTCTGGGTCCTTTGTGGTAATTTCTTTAACCTCTCTGCCTGGATCCACGCTCCAGACTGTTCTGTAAGGACAGCAGTTCTGGTCACTGCGATGACAGTAGTGGGTGGGCCAAAGGGATAGTCTTGCTTCTTGGTCCAGTTCAGCTGATGAATCACCACTGTGTCACCAGGCTGGAATTCATGCGTTGGTTCCTGTGAGGGTAACGGGAGAAAAGAGGATACTTTACCGTAGATGCCATTCAATTTCATAATCAAACTTCTGTAATATTCTTCTTGTATCATGCCCAGGTCACCTTGTTCTATTACCAGAGGTTTCTTGGCCCAGGGGGTGGAAAATGGTTGAACCATCAGAATTTCAAAGGGTGACAAATGATTAATCTTGGAAGGAGACATTCTAATCTCTGCTAAAACTGCAGGAAGCACAGTTTTCCATTTGGCAAATGTGCCACCCATAGCTTTCCTAATCTTGTCCTTGATTGTCCTGTTCATTCTTTCCTCTATACCCAAGCTTTGTGGGTGATAGGTAGTGTGGAATTTCAACTCTATTTGTAGGGTTCTGGCAAACTCCTGACACACCTTGGAAACAAAGCCTGGGCCATTATATGAGCTAATTTGCAACGGGCACCCCAACCTAGGTATTATTTCCAGTGTCAGGATATTTACATCTGTCCTTGCATCCTCCCTAGTACAGATGAAAGCTTCCACCCACCTGGAAAACATGTCTACTGACACAAGTAAATATTCCTGTCTCTTTCCCAACTTTGGCATTTGGGTAAAATCCATTTGTAGGTGAGGTAAGGTACAGTAGGTGTTCATGTTTGGCGTGTTTGGGTTGTTTCTGATACATTCAATGTATCTGGACACAAAAGACTTACATAATGACCAGAGGTGTAGGATGTGGAAATCTTGTGTTAACATGTCAGCTGTGGCCTTCCATCCTCTATGTCCTAGAGACATATTGGTATTGTGAAATTAATAAAGGTGCACTTGCTTTTGGTATAGCTGGTCTCCCCTCTTTGGCAATGAGTCCAGTTTCAGGACTCAGTGTCAGACCCTTCTTATGCTAGTAGGCCAGGTCTTCTGATGAAGCCATAGCCTGTAGGTCCTGTAAAACCTGTTCCCAGGATAAGGTTGGGGGCATAAAGGGGGGCATTTGGACAAAGGCTTGAACTGTGAGAGCAGCTTGTTTGGCAGTGGCATCTGCCAGTGCATTTCCCCTGAAGACATCATCAGCATGGTGTGTATGTGCTTTGCAATAAATGATCGCTATTCTGCTGGGTAAGGAGATGGCTCCAAGAAGATTGGTGACCAGAGAAGAGTGAAAAATAGATTTCCCACCTGCAGCTATGTAACCATGCCTCTACCATATTATTCCGAAGTCTTGTGTGACTCAGAAAGCGTACTTGGAGTCTTTGTAAATGTTTTCTTTTTGTCCTTTAAAAAGCTGACATGCTCTTGTAAGAGCAAAAGGCTCTGCTGCTTGAGCTCATTGATAAGGGATGGGTTGTGCCTCTATCTCTATGTCAGGCATATCCGGCATAGTAGGTGTGATCATCGGGACGAGAGCAAGAACCATCCACAAACACAGTGTGTGCTCCCTCAATGGGGCTTGCAAGTAGGTCAGCTCAAATTGATGTGTCCTGATGTACAATGTCTATACAGTCATGAGGGGGGACTAATTCATTTGTTTCTCCTTTTATGCCAAGTAAGGCGTTCAAGATAGGAGCAGGACCTTCTGTAGGGGCACCGTATTTGATTTGTAGGGAGGGATTGCTCATGAGGATGACCTCATACCCGCTTAGTCGTTGTGCAGAAATGTGTTGGGTATTAAGGTTCTTCAGTAAATATGCAACCTGATGTGTAGTGTGCAGTTCTGTAGGGTGACCCAGTGTAAATGATGTGGCCATCTCCACAGCGATGGCACACAAGGCCAAGGCCCTCAGACACGCCGGCATGCCTTGTACCGGAACTGGCACTACTCTAGAACAAAAGGCTACAGGTCTCAGCTTTCCTCCATGCTCTTGTGCAAGGACCCCAGCCATGGTTTTACAGTTGTCCCTTGCAAACAAATGAAACACTTTACAATATTCAGGTAATCCCAAATCAGGAGCTGTTACCATAGCAGTTTTAAGATATACAAATGCATTAACCATTTCATCATTCCATTTTACAATGTCAGGGCTATCGGCAAGGCAGCCTGTCTCAACACGTTGTCATAGTAGGAGCAATCAGGTATCCATTGGCAGCAGTAACCAATCATACCTAAGAAGGTTAAAATTTCCTTCTTGGTGTGTGGGCGGGGCAGACCCATGAGAGCCACATTCCTTCCTCTTTTTCTTTGGAGAGATGGTATTGTTTATGGTAAACTGGGGACACTCCTTGCTTTAAACAGGCCTTGTAGGGGGTGCAAGGCATATATCCCACATCAAGGCTGTCCTTTAGCCCAGAGGGGATGGTCCTGTGGGAATGGGGAAGGAACTTCAGCTTGGAAAAACAGTGGTGACACTATAGCTACGTCCGCTCTTCGAGTCAGGAAAGTTTCAATTTCCAGAACTCCTATTAAATCTCTTCCCAAAAGATTTACTGGGCATGAGGGTATTATTCTGAATGAGTGATGCAAGAGCACTGTCCCGGTGACAGAATCAGTAATTGGGAGTGGAGGTGTTTTGTAAGTTTTAGTTGGTATCCCATTAATTCCCATTGAAGGCTCAGCATCCATTCTCTCACCTCCATACATCTCCTCGGATATGGTCGATTTTGTTGCCCCTGTATCGAGGATATATGGGAGGATCCCACCATTAACCTCCAAAGGGTCAATGGGAGATTGTTGTTTCACTACCAAACCTGCCTCATTTCTCAAACTAGAAATGAAGGTCTGGATAAACTGTGCTTAAACCTGCTACTCCCTTCCACACTTTCATAAACCTCTTGTAGAACTCTATTTCGTACATGGTTACATACCCTGTTTCCTCGAAAATAAGACCTAGCATGATTGTTGGTGATGGCTGCAATATAGGCCCTACCCCCCAAATAAGCCCTACCCGGTTTCCACAAAAATAAGCCCTACCCTGAAAATAAGACCTATAAGGACTTTAACTAGGGCTTATTTGGGGGGTAGGGCTTATATTGCAGCCATCACTGACAATCATGCTAAGTCTTATTTTCGGGGAAACAGGGTAGTAGGTGAGGTTGAAAAAAGACACAAGTCCAACCTATGTGTGCCTCCCCACTGCTTTTGTTTACAAGCTATGGCTGTGGGGAGGGAAGATTGTTCCTTAAAAACTTTCTTCATTTCTGCCTCTAATTGTGTCCACATTTCAGTACGAACATCTTCTGTGTTAAGCTTGTAAGCATTGGCTGCCATGCCAGCAGGCTGTATGTTGTGTATGCTGCCAACATTTCTCCAGTCCCAGCTACTCTCTTGATCATAACCCATAATGGCATCTATCAACAGCTTCATATTCTCCTGTGTGTAATTTCTACCTTTGCATGCTCTCTTTAAGAAAGCAATGTAAGCCATAGGGTTAACTTGAGGTTTGGGAGCTCTTTTTATTATAGTGGTAAGTTCCTCAAAATATAATGGTTTTGGATTTCCCATATTGAGGAATGGTAGGGTCAGTTTCACTTCATCCAACTTGGGCTCCTCCACATCAGAAGCAGATGCGCCTAGCGTGGATCAGTCTTCCTCCTCATCCTCACTACCAGAAACTATGCCTTATCGGGACGTGGCTCCTTCAGATAATGTTGGAGGATGGATAGGGAGTCCCTGTTTTTGACATTGCTTTTGAGATTTGATGGTGGTGAGTTTATGCATCGCTGTAAATTTTGCGGCTCAGGGTTTTAGTTCTAGTTCTGGTGCCTCCTCCGAGGTATCACCAGAATCTGTTTGTTTTTGTTGTATTTAAGTAACTTAATCTGAGATAGCTTGTACTCTTTACATAAGCGTCTCTAGCATCTTCCTTTCAACAATTATTTCTGATCCTGCCTCACTATCAGCAGTCTAAAGCTTCCTTGACTTACATCGCCACGGGTATCTTTCGTTGAAATACCTGTGGAGGTGGAGCTGCTGCCACCAAAGGAGGGGGGTTTACTGGGTTGCCTATGGCCAGGGCGGCTATTTGGATCAACTCATTATCCCCTGAAGCCTTGCACACAGGTATGCTGGGATACAGGGGTGTGTAGGGAGGTGGTGGTGGCTGAGGGGGTGCATCAGGCACAATGGTGAGGAATGGGTTAGTGGGCAAAAGGACGGGGGGCGGCTGGCTGTATGTAGGGTCGCTTTACTTTTGCTTCCAATAAGTGCAATTGTTTTGCCGTAAAAGGTAGTGGGAAAGGCTTTGTATTCAAACGCTTTTTACCCCACTTATTCTTTTTATTCCCTTCTGGCTGCGTATCGCCCTAATAAGGGGCTATGTTTACCCATTTCTTCCCTGCCTCTCTCATGTACTTTATGTCCCACTCAGGCTCCCCCATATACCACGGGAAAGCCTTTTTGTCCCCCAGGAAGAGTCCTCTGACCATGTCCATATGGAATTAATCGTTGGCACCCGTCCGTGGGAAAGGGGAACTGCTATGCATACTCTGTGCATGCTGCCAGTTCATCTACAAAAGGATTTATTAAAGAATAATCCATTCCACATACTCTTAACTACATAATCTTAGCATGTTTCCCCGCAATTGGGTGGGGGGGTACTGTTTGCTACTCATTGCTACTCCTAATTAGACCAAAAACTACTTATACTTATACTCTACTACTTATACTCTATTCAAACTTATACTCTATTATTCAGCATGCAGCGATAGAAAGAAAAGAAGCAAAAGAATGGTAGGGAATCACTGGTCGTCCACAAGTCCTTCCCAAAGGGACTTCTGTCTACCAAAGACAAACAATATAAGTCTACCAAAGACAGTCTACCAGAGACAAATTTATGGTGCTTACCAAAAGCACAATGATCCTGCAAGAATTTCCCCTTATAAACACAGCGCACACATAGTTTTGTCAGAGGCGGGGCAAGGAGAAAATCATCAGTAAAATAGACACCATCCACTACTTACCTCAGATGAACACAGTATCCCGCCAAGCTGACACCATTAACTGAAAGGGTTATTCTGCCCGGATTCTATGATTGACCAGTGAATTCCTTACACAGCGTTCTGGGAGCATACAATGAAGAGAACACAATTATGGTTCAAAGTATACTCAGGTTTAATGGTAACTTCAGAACAAATGGCGTCACGTAGCATAGGGGGGGTACAAAACATAAGCCATATACATGTATAATAAGACATTTTAGACTCAACTGAAGTCTCGCTCCACAGCCTCGATACTCATGTCAACCCCTCAGACACCCTATCCTGCATCCGCTACTTTCCCCTTTCAGCTTCTTATTGCTCTTCCAGCCTTACCACCAACAAAAGAACCTGATTGGAATCCTGCAATCAATCGCAGGACTTGAGAGTCTTAAGCTAAAAACACAAATGTTTTTTTCCAGCCCACACAGCTGTGTCATGGCCCACTCCTGCTTTAAAGGGGTTGTAAACCCTTAAGATTTTTCACCTTAATGCATTCTATGCATTAAAGTGAAAAACCTTTTTTAGTGCTGCAGCCCCCCCGAGCCCCCGTTTTGCTTACCTGGATGCTGTCATCCTCTGTCTGGGAACGAGCACACCATCTGCAGCTGGTGTCTTGTGTCCAGATTGGATAAATTGATAGCAGCGCAGCCATTGGCTCCTGCTGCTGTTAATCAAATCCAATTATGCAGCGCCGGGGGGCGGGGCCAAGTCCTGCATTCTGTCTGAATGGACACAGATGCAGGACTTGGGAGCGTGCCCGCACGGTTGTCCAGCAAGGAGAGCGCTTCTCCAAAGTGGACATTCGATACGGGGAGGAGCCAACAGCGTCGTTGTGGGACCCCTGAAGAGAAGGTTCGGGACCACTCTGTGTAAAATGAACTGCGCAGCGGAGGTAAGTATGACATGTTTGTTATTTTAAAAAAAAACAAACAAGAGTTTACAACCCCTTTAACAATAATTTAGCCAGGTCCTGTGCCATTTACAGCCTCTGTACAGTCAGGCCTTGTATCCACTCTAGATCAATATACTACTGCACCAGCCTCTGACCAGTGTATGTTGCCATTGGTCCTGTTAATGTATCATCAGCAACTATCAACCAACCCATCTGCCTGCTGTCTTAAAGTGGTTGTAAACCCTTACAAACCACTTTTTACTACAGGTAAGCCTATAATAAGGCTTACCTGTAGCTATCGTGGATATCTCCTAAACCGTGCAGGTTTAGGAGATATCCACGATAGCTACAGGTAAGCCTTATTATAGGCTTACCTGTATCTGCATTTGCTGACATCATCAGCACATGCGCACTGAAGCAAGGGCATGGTTTGTGCTGTTGCTTCAGTTGACGTGCCGTTACCGACGACTCCCGCCCACGATACCCGTAAATAACTCCGGGAGACATGTCGCAGAGAAGTGTGCTGGGACCACTGTGGGGGCTTCGATCTAAGGTGATTATTTCATAATGAGCTAGTATGCTGTGCATACTAGCTCATTATGCCTTTGTCTTGCAGGTTTCTTTTTTTTTTGTGGGTTTACAACCACTTAAAGAGTAATGCCCCATACACACGGTCGGACATTGATCGGACATTCCGACAACAAAATCCTAGGATTTTTTCTGACGGAAGTTGGCTCAAACTTGTCTTGCATACACACGGTCACACAAAGTTGTCGGAAAATCCGATCATTCTGAACGCTGTGACGTAAAACACGTACGTCGGGACTATAAACGGGGCAGTAGCCAATAGCTTTCATCTCTTTATTTATTCTGAGCATGCGTGGCACTTTGTGCGTCGGATTTGTGTACACACAAACGGAAATTTCGACAACGCATTTTGTTGTCGGAAAATTTTATAGCCTGCTCTAAAACTTTGTGTGTCGGAAAATCCGATGAAAAATGTGTGATGGAGCCTACACACGGTCGGAATTTCTGACAGCAAGGTCCTATCACACATTTTACATCGGAAAATCCGACCGTGTGTACGGGGCATAAGAGCAGCCTGCCTCCATGTCTGCTGCTCTAGTCCAGTCTTTCCCAGTGCCATTTGCTCCAGTCCAGCCTGGTCCTATGCCAGAAACTTCAGTTAAGCCTGTTTCAGTGGTATGTACTCCAGTCCTGCTTGTTCCCATGCCAGCAGCTCTAATTCAGCCTGTGTTCATTGATCCTGTTCAGCCTGCCTCAATGCCAGCTGCTCCAATTCAGTCTGTTCCTGTGCTTGTTGCTCTAGCCCTGCTGGTGTCCGTTAATTATGTCCAGCCTGTGCCAGCTGCTCCAGTTCTGACTGTCTCTGCACCAACCATTTCAGTTCATCCTGTTGCATTGCAAACTTTAAGCCCATTCACTCCTGCTTCGACCTCTGCCCTGACTTTTGCCATGCTACCTTTGGCACCCTTAGCTCCCCAGTCTTTCTCTACTGCAATAAAATAACATCTATCCATGTCTTTCTGAGAAGTTCCATCCATCCTTGCACTCTCATTCAGCTAAGCGGGATCCTCAAACACTGCTCAAAGCCATTCGCCACCCTGACATTGCTTAAGTAGCTTTGCGCTTCATTTCTGTTCCAAAGACTTTGCACTCTGTAGCCATTCCAGAAGTCATGCACTCTGTCCATGTTTCAGTTCTCCAGCCTGACTCAGCTGATCCTCCTGCCTGTTGACCAGGCTAACTTTGCTGGTCCTCTGCCTGCTACCCAGGCTAACTCCATTGGTCCTCTGCCTGCTGTACAGGCTGACTCCACTGGTCCTCTGCCTGCTGCCCAGTCTGACTTTGCTGATTCTCTGTATGCTGCCCAAGCAGACTCTGCTGATGCTCTATGAAAACACAATTAGAAGAGGGTGCACCAGCCTAGAGCATTTACCCATGAACCATTTATCAACAATATGTCACAAATAGATATACTCACAAACAATATGGTAAAAGCAGCATGCCAAGGAAAATGCATGTAGAGCTGTTACCAGCCTATCACACTCATGCGCAGGAGGTGTTGTGTTCTGTCACTGCTGATCCTCTGCCTGCTGCCCAGCTAGACTCTGCTGATCCTCTACTAGCTGCTCAGACAAACTCCACCGATCCTTTACCTGGTGCCCAGCTAGATTCTGCTGATCCTCTGACTGCTGCCCAGTCAGACTTTGCTGATCCACTTCCTGCTACCCAGCCAGACTCTTCTGAACATAAGGAAATTATTCCAGATGGCTGCACTTCCAAAAATCCTTTTATTGACGCTTCATATGACAAGTGGTTGACAGATGGAGCAGGGGACAAAAAGGTAGACACGTTTCGCACAAATGACTAAGCGCTAAAATTTGCGCGAAACGCGTCTACCTTTTTGTCCCCTGCTCCATCTGTGAACCACTTGTCATATGAAGTTTCAATAAAAGGATTTTTGGAAGTGCAGCCATCTGGAATCATTTCCTTGTATTACACAGCATGGGAGCTGGGCTAGCACCTGACTAGTGTGTGTGGGGATTAACCAGAGACTCTCTCACCTGGAGCAGCTTTACTTGTTTCATTGCAGACTCTTCTGAACTTCTACCTTTTACCCAGTCAGACTCTGCTGCTTCTCTGTCTGCTGCAAAGCCAAACTTTGCTGCTTTTCTGTCTGCTGTCTAACCAGACTCTGTTGCTTCTCTGCTTTCGGCCCAGCCAAACTTTGCCACTTCTCTGCCTGCTGCCCAGCATGACTGTGCTTCTCTGTCTGCTGCCCAGTCTGACTCTGGTACTAAGTTAAGCACCTGCCAGCTAATTGGTCTGATAGTTCAGAGTTTTCTTTTTTGTCAGGTGTCTTGCATGGGTTGCCCATCTGCCTTGAGATTCTTCCAGTAGTTGCTTTGTTCAAGTTTTTTTGGAGTGTTTTGCTCCTGTAGTGCCACAGCTTGGTGATCTGGACATTACCTCTGTAACCAGTAGCCACATTTGCCATAACAGTCCTGCTAGTCTCAATCTTCTGGGGAGTTCATGACCCAGATGTAATTACTGTGACTTTAGGTGCATTAGAAGACCTGGATCAGGTAAACAGCACCCTGGAAAGACCTAGGTCAATGTGCACAACAGGTCCTAGGAACCAGACAAGCTATCCAGTTACAACAAGACACCCTAATGATGCCAGGGTTCCTGTGCTGTCAAAAGACCCTAGTGCTAAGTTTTCTCATGACCCATGGTATCCCAGGGTTTAGGGTACTTGTGCCTTGAGGGACTTCAAGTGTCGGGTTTAATAGAGCCTTTGTTCAAACGGGGAACTTGTTCCCATTAGTAAGCACTTCTTTTTTTTTTCATTTTTGTTAGTATTGTGACTGTGCCCTGCTATGGTGTGAAAAGGGTTTGGTGTCACCCAGGCTTCTCACCCAGGTTGAGGTGCTCCATGGGGCCTGTCTCATACAGAGGTACAGCATTTTTAGCTTTCTCAGAGGCTGGTAAAGATGTTGGGACCTGGAGTCTGGAGGCTTAATATAGACTTGTGAGGGATGAAGTCTCCATTCCAGGATCCAGGTTTTGTGGATAACCAGAATACTGATTGTGCAGGGCATGACTATGGTTCAGCACTCCACCCTGGCGGACATAGAAGGTGTCAGGAGGGCTTCATCTAGGAGACAGGTGGGAGCCAGTGCAGCACAGACATGCTAGGTGTATGCACAGAGCTTGTGTTAGCAAGCAGACAGTGAAGTATACAGACAAAAAGCATGGTGAGCAGTAGTGCTGCAAGTGTAAGCCAGGAGGCTGATGTTTTGTAACAGAGAAAATGAAGCCCTGGTGTGTTTTGGGAACTTTGTTTTAATAAAAGTGGGCAAAAAAGCCCTTAAAAGGTAGTTGTGAGTGGCTTAATGCTCTACCATATGAAGCTGGTTCCCACTGTATGTACATATTTTTTTTTGAAAGTCAGTCTTTGTATCTATGAATTCTCCCATTATGTAATATTTATTACCAGCACTATTTAGCTTGACACAAATCAAAATCTTTAAAAATATTAAAGGTTAAAAAAAGGAAACCACTCCAGCTCTCTTCTACACTGCTTACTTTATTGTATATCACCGTCCAATGTTTAAAATCTAAATTACTTTTATGTATTTAACAAAGCTTCCTTTTGTCATGATCGGTTGATTTCTGTATAAAGTAAAGTAATAAATAATGGTCTAATGCCTGCATATCAGCCACTACTTGGTAGCATTTATTTATAGTTATCCATGATACTGTGCTTCACAGGGTTTTAGCGGATCATTCCTGGAAAGAAAGTACAGTAGTATGATTATATTGTCAAGTCATTTCTTTGAAGAAGCAGCCATATGGCTTTTAGTTCTGCCTATACAGGGCAGAAAAAACAGATGCAAGCTTTTTAGAGATTATCTTCGTAACTCCTGTCAATTGAGTTAACCCTTCCTGTGTTCACAGGGAAATTCTTGAACAAAATGTTTGAGGCATATCTGCAATACAATTAGCAGCACTCATCTTTGGCAAAGTAGGATGTAGGCCCCCCTCCCCATGCTTTCCCCACTTTTATACCTACCTTTTTTTTTGTAGAAATCCCTTGCTGAAGTTTGAATGTCTTCATCTCCTGATGCTCCAGGCCTTGGCTTCCGGCAGCAAAGGTAGAAGGAGGAACTTGAGGAGACAGGCTACCTATCGCAATGTTAAACAGCTTGGCTGACCGGTTTCCACAACAGGAAATACTGTTGCTAGAATAGCTAGCAGGTTTCAGTATTATGATCTGAGAATAAATTTAGTTCTAAGAACCTAAGATTACTTCACTAAGGTTTTGAAATGCATGTGGACCGTTCTTGGAAGCACAATATATGGAAAGCCTAAATGGTGCACTGCTGCAACAAGTCTTTTTCTATTAAAGAAAAAAGTTTGCAAAGAGACCCTTACTATCCTAATACAGGGGCATGTTGTCTTTTCAAATGATATTTTAACCAAAAGTGAAAAAATCAAACAGCGTGAAGATAGTCATTAACATTGAGTACAAAATTCTAAGAAAAATTTGAACTTGTGTCTGATTTGGGCATAAACATTCTAACATCTTAAAGACCTTTTTCTTCAGCAGCTGCCCTGCACATCTGGCTTAGGAAAGGGTAAAAATGTACACAGATTTGTACAGGCTCAGTTGGTAGTGGCAACAGTGAACCATGCACAAGACAGGGAAACCTAGGAACAGTCCAAGAAGGTGTGATCTGCAATTTTATTCAGCAAGGCAGTAAACATACACAGCTCTATGCAGGAGGACTTTGTACTGACAAGGTCTCCCCTATTGGATTATCCAAAACCAACAGTCAGCACTTGTTCCCTTGTTTGTTTTATATATTTTGCATTTAATTTTTAAAAGAGTAAAATAAAGGTAAAACGTGGAGATTCAATCGCAATTTTACAATTTACAAATGACACATCAGATGGTATATTCCTCTGGAAATAAGACACATTTCTGAATGAAGCTGCAAGATCTATGTTTGATAGCTCATGGGGTGTATGACAATACAGACTCAAGGAATTCAAAAAAAGTAAACCGTTTAAAAACATGATTTAAAACAGAGAAAAGACCTCCACTGCTTCTTTAAAATGCCACCTCAGCCTAAAGCCATCGATCGACATATGTCTCTTCATTAATCTAACCACCTGTAATTTGAAAATGCCAAGAGGGTACAGCTAATTCATTGGGCCCATACATGCAATCATCTGCCTTCCTACTTGATCCTCTCTACAGATGCAGAGAAGGCGTTTGATCGCGTGAACTGGGAGTTTCTCAATGCTGTGCTGGTGAGGATGGGTTTAGGCTCTCATATGTTGTTCTGGATATCTGCGCTATATACACCTCCTGCTTGTCCTCTTGTGTTCTCTATGCAGAATGACACGAGGCAGGGGTGTCCACTCTCGCCCCTATTGTTTACGCTGGTCCTGGAACCACTGCTCCAGAAAATACAAGCTAATCAGAACATTAAAATGGTCCCGTAGGTCCCGTGGAACATAAGCTCTCAGCATACATGGACAATGTTCTTTTTCACGTGGTGGAGGAACTGGTGGCCTATAGCCGGGTGTCCAACTTTAAGATTAACTATGCCAAATCTTGCCGACTACAATTCCTCCTCCGTGCAATATCTAGGCATTTAACTCACTGGGAGCTTAGACACTCTGTAAATAAAGAAGGAAAATTGGGTCTTTAAATTAGGCTATTGACTTTGTGGAGGTAAATTGGTAAAAGAACATATTTATTTGTCATAGGAAGATGTAAAAGATACATATCAATAATGGAAGACAAATTAGTAGTATTATTTCATATATAGTCACACACACATATGTGCACATGTAGCATGGACATCAAAGATACATAGATATATATCAGCTTGGCACCACATGGTAATCTGACAAAATTGATTGATACATTCTATAAATTCATAGACCCGGGTCTTTTATGCCCGGGACACAGGTATGTTGTGTCAATGAGATCGTGCAGCACTGTTGCATCATATTACTAAAAAGGGCGGCTTTTACTGACCCTATACACTGCTTTTTACTTTGTGATCACCTTTTATATGTATTGTAGTTTTTTATGAGTAAAAATACCCATACCCAGTCACACTATGTGGAAGCATTCCTTCTTTTTTCCACATAGGAAATAGAAAAATATATAGGGCGCACAGGACTAACGTAGTCTAAATAATGTCTCTATATAAAAGGGGCAGTCCAAAATAAAATGGGGGTGCTGATGACGATGATGAAATTGTGGGATGATAATCTTCAGCACAAAGGGCTGCAACTTTAAAAGACTGAAGCAGGATCTATAGGAACACAAAAAACAAACAAAGGCGCCTCTAAGTGCAGAAGAAGAACAAGTTTAATGCCCCAACTGGGTTCAAAAACACTTACAAGATGGAAGGTGTAATCAGGCACATCATAAGTAAGGCTGCATTGGAAGGGGTCACGGTGGGAGGAAGCCTTCAGAGGGGATGGATGTAGTCACTGGCAGCAGCAGGGTGAAACACAGGGAGCTGCTGTGAAGCCGGCGTCGTCAGCATGGAGAGACGGCGTACCCGGAAGTGATGTCATCCACTGAGCGGCTCCGTAACCAGCCTGAACCACAAGCACACAGCCAGAAGGGGGATGTGATGTCATCAATCAGGGACGCGTTTCGGAACGTCAATCGTTCCTTTTTCAACCTGGTTGACAGTGAGTGAGCTGTGGTTTCTTCAAACCTAGGGCCGTTCTGACGTCTTATGCCTGTGTCGGAGCCCCTTCCTGCGTATGCTGTGCCAGCGTGACGGTAGGAATCGGCGTGCATGTGTGCGGGGTGTATATATGCTGCCTCCCTGGACACAGCTTTTTTGCCACACATTTGAAGATGCTATATCCTACAAATAGCACTTCATCCCTTTTGTACACATGTAAGCTATTTATAATGTCACTTTACATACTGCTTTGCCAGTTAGTCACGTCTTCCTTCCAACTGTTCTTGGTGATTCGGGACTGTCCTTTATGTCTCTGTACATTTATTTCTACACCATTATCTGTTAATTTGGTTGCGGTTATATCTTTATTCTATGTGCACAGATTCTGATTATCCTTACTACCCTAATTGGGCATTTATTATCTCCACTGTATCTCATTAACATTATTTAACTCATCATATTACATTCATTTATCCCAGACTCGTTGGCAGTTCACCAATCTGTTTCAACACGAACTTTGGCATTCTGTGATCTGGGGGGAATATATGTGCGTCCTGCTGACACGCGACTCCAGATTACCTCAGCTCCGCAATACGAAACGCGACGGGAATTTAGGATGCAGACATATGCCTGTACTAGACAATCAGTCCAAGTCATCATCTACAAATGAATCATGTTTTTACTGCTTTTATATCATTCATATTTCCTTTGCAATGTGCAGCCTAGATGACATTTGTATGTATATGTGTATATATATATATATATATATATATATATATATATGTATGTATAGAATGTATCAATCAGTTTTGTCAGATTACTATGTGGTGCCAAGCTGATATACATCTATGTATCTTTGATATGAATATATATGAAATAATACTACTTATTTGTCTTCCATTATTGATATGTATCTTTTACATCTTCCTATGCCAAATAAATATGTTCTTTTACCAATTTACCTCCACAATGTCAGTAGCCTCATTTAAAGTCCAAATTTTCCTTCTTTATTTACTTGAACCAGAAATGGAAGCACACCACACATTTAAAGTCCCAAAATCCCCCCCATCTTAGACACTCTGTGCACACACAAATATATTTCCTTACTCAAGAAAATCTGTCTAGACTTACAATCTTGGGACAAGGCGACTTTCACATGGGTTGGGCGCACGCATATCATAAAGATGACAATTCTCCCCCGCATACTGTTTCTCCTGCAGATGGTACCTGTCCCCCCTACCTTGGTGCTTCTTCATGTAGCTTCCTAGTCTTTTTATTGGGTTTGTGTGGAGAGGCAAGAAACCACGATTAGCCATGCGTTGCTGCAGCGGTCCAAGTGAAATGGGGACTTGGGTCTGCCTAATGTTCTCCAATATTACCAAGTGATAGCTCCGCAGCGTGTACTTGACTGGAAATTTCACGCTTCCTCTAAATGATGGGTTTTACTGAAAAAAAACATTGCAGGCCGCAATCTGTTATGTGCTCCCTGGGTTCCATCGGGGGACAGACGTCTCTCTGACTGGGTGTCCCCGTTGACTACCCATTCTTTGAAAGTCTGGGATAGACTGAACAGGTGCTTAGCCTTTCTGTACTTATTTAATTGTTTTTTCTTTAATTGTACATCACGGGACACAGAGGCATAGTAATCACTATGTGGGTTATAGGATAGCTTCAGGTGCTGGATACTGGCACACCCTAAACAGGAAGTTGCCTTCTTATATAACCCCTCCCATACCGGGAGTACCTCAGTTTTTTTCGCCAGTGTCTAAGGTGTTGGTCATGAGTAAAGATGTGCTGTGCTGAGCTCTACTGGAGCAATCCTTGCTGGGGCTAGCTATGCAGCTGGATCCAGTGTTTTTTCAGGCAAATTGAATGGTACCCGGGCCTCGTGCCGGAAAAAATGAGGTTTAGCCCGTAACGCTTCTCTTTTTAGAGAGCTGGACCCCAGGATCCAGTGCTTTGGTGTTTTCAGCCATAAAGTTTTTACTGGTGGGGTGCTATTACGGGTCCAGAAGTGTGGGTTCCCCAAGGGTCCCAGGTTCCTGAAGGTTTGTAACGGAGCCCACCGTGAGAGGTGAAGATTGGGTCTGTTGGTTTTACCACAGAAAACCCTGCGGCAGGAAAGGTAAGTGGAGGTTTCTAAGGAATTTTTTAATTTTCTTATTAAATGTCTTCTTTTAACCACTTACCGACTGGCTCATGTACATATATACGTCGGCAGTTTGAAGATGGACATCTTGGTAACGGCAGCTGCTGCCACAATCGAGGTATCCATCTTTAGAGCCGGCGGTTCTGTTTATGAGCA
This sequence comes from Lithobates clamitans, assembly GCA_037952925.1. Taxonomy (NCBI): domain Eukaryota; kingdom Metazoa; phylum Chordata; class Amphibia; order Anura; family Ranidae; genus Lithobates; species Lithobates clamitans. The sequence goes on from JBBGZY010000039.1 coordinate 24,332,484, forward strand.
ATAATTCTAGCCCAAGACCTCCTCTGTAACGCAAAACATACAACCTGTAGAATTTTTTAAACATCACCTATGGAGATTTTTGAGGGTAAAAGTTTGACGCCATTCCATGAGCGGGCGCAATTTTGAAGCGTGACATGTTGGGTATCAAGTTACTTGGCGTAACATTATCTTTCACAATATTAAAAAAAATTGGACTAACTTTACTGTTGTCTTATTTTTTTATTAAAAAAAGTGAATTTTTTCCAAAAAAGTGCACTTGTAAGACCGCTGCGCAAATACGGTGCGAAAAAAAGTATTGCAATGACCACCATTTTATTCTCTAGGGTGTTAGAAAAAAACAATATATAATGTTGTCATGCCTAAAAGTCTTGGGGGCTGTATAGAGCACGTACCTTGTCATGCTTCCTCAGAGATCACGCTGTGTCAGAAGCAGCAGGCTTTTCCTCCGGCGAGCAGCTCAGACCTCCGGTAAGATGGGGGGATCTCCTTTCAATTTTCTTTCACTAAACACCCCCACCTGGACAAAGCTCTTCCCCTGGGAAGGGGGAAGCGAAACGATTGACATTGCCTCTCTGCCTCTGTTTTTTTCACTGCCCCTGTACGGCGGCTGGTCACCAGGCCTCCTCGACACCCCCCCCCCCCCCCACACACACACACACACGCCGATTCTGTCGGATCGGAGGCCCGCGCTCACGCGGGAAAAGTTTCTTTTGAAAACAGGGGGGGGGGGGGGGGTGTGGTGTGCGGAAGGGCCTGGGCTTAGCGCAGCATTGGCATGCAGCAATGCTTAGCACATGAGTATGTTTAAAAAAGCTCCTTTTTTTGCTTGCTGCAGCTGTCGGAGGGACACAAGAGCAAAAAAGGGGCATGCAAGAGGTTGGTGACACAGGCATTTCCTTGGCACATTTACTAATAGCATCAGGCTGAGCGATAATAGCAGCGGCAGTGGCTGGACTATTGCTCAAATTAGTGGATGCGATTCTTCTGGTAGTACCTCTGCATTTATGCATCGGAAAAATGGTCAGAAGTGGAGGTAGAAACACCCCAAAAGAGGGCTAAAAGGATCTCCCTCAAGCTCTGAAAGCCTAAAACTCATCTCTACAATGGCATCCTCCCCTGAGAGGGGGTGGCTGGTCAGAGTGAGCCTTCAGGGGCCATGGAATGTTTGCAACTGTTTACAACACTGCAGCCCCTGCCTATATTTCTAAAAAAGTTTTTTTTTCCTCAGCCATGGTAGGATGGGAAAAAGGTTAGTGGCTTTAATTGCATCCCAGATTGGGATAAAATGCAACCGGTTCCATTCCATTACCCAAGGACCCTCAAACTGAGGATCTGGGGGTGGGAGAAGATGTTTTCTCTCAGGGGACTGTGAACAGGCTGATGACTCCTCTTCTGATGGGTCATATGCAGAAGGATCAGCTTCACATTGTCGGTGCAATTTTTTACTGAATTGGTCCACTGCACATTTTATGCTACCCTTAACTGAATGTCCACTTCTTGTTTTGGGTTCGCTAAAGCCTCCTCAAAGCTGTGCATGCCTTTCCTGTGCATTCATTGTTGGGAAAGTTTATGTATTCTGGGTGGGATCACCCAGATAAGCATTTTTTCCCTCCTAAAAAGTTTTTTATCCTATGGAAGAAAAAACTTATTAAAGGTGGAAGATACCAGCAATTGACGCTGCTATATCTTCTGATTAAAAGTTTGACTTGTCCGGCAGACAATGCTCAAATACTTAGGGATCCAACAGATAAAGAGCTGGAATTCCTATTAAAAAAAAAAAAAAATGTATATTGTTTTCCTGACAGGTTGAGTGTCTCAGTCTGTGCTGACAGTAATTGGTATATGTCAAATCCTTGAGGGACCAGTTTAAACAGGTGCTCAAGGTTATCCCTGTTCAGCAGGCCCAGGATCTGGCAAGCTCCTAGTAGCTTTATGTTGGCAATAGACGCTATGAGAGATTCTATCTTCAGGCCTCACGCTTTTCGCTGGCCTGGTACATATGTATAGAATACTATGGTTGAAAAATTGGTCAGCCGAAGCGTCATGAAAAAAAAAAAAGAGATACTCCTGGCTGGTTTTCCTTTTTGCAGTGAACGGCTGTTTGGGATAACTTGGATAATTCATCCAAAGAATTTCTAGTGGAAAGGTACCCCTTTGCCATTTAAGAAAAGGAGTAAATGTATTTAATTTAAACAAGCTCCTTCTCCAGTGCCAGGGGCATCAGCCTCCAGGCAGTCACAACGACTTCCGCCGTCAAGTTCAAGAGGTAATCCTCAGGGTCAAGCCCAGGGACAAAAGAAACCTACAAACAAGATACTAAAGCCTCCTTATGAGGGGGCGCCCCCACTTGCTCGGGGGAAAGATTTCTGCAGTTTTCAAGGGTCTGGCAGAAAGAATGTCGAGACAGATGGGTGGCTTCTTCAATAGCTCTAGAGTACAATCTGGGATTTCAATAGTTCCCATCTCCTCGTTTTCTCAGATCAGTCATTCCTAAAGATCCAGAGAAAAAAATCTCTCTTTCTAGCATTGAACTATCCTTTGGCAAAGAGTGCTCATGCTGGTCCCCATGAAAGAGCTGGGGTTGAGGTTTTATTCAAACCTTTTTTCACGGCAAAATCGAATGGAGATGTCAGACCCATTCTGGATCTCAAGAATCTAAACCGTTTCCTGAATATCCACTCTTTTTTGCTTGGAGTCAATCTAATCAGTTGTCTCCATCCTACAAGGAGGAGAACTTTTGCCGTTGGGTGCATACCTCCGTGGGCATATTTCTGGCTCACCAGTAATATCTACTTCAAGGTAGAAAAATCTTCATTTTCAGTTTATAGCTCTGCTTTTCGGTCTAGCTACTGCACCTTGAGTGTTTACAGAGGTTCTTGCCCCTCATTTAGCCATATTAAGGCCCAAGGTATACGGATTATAGTTTACCTAGACGATCGGCTCTTGATAGACCAGTCGGTAGCCTGCTTAGACCAAAGAATGGTCACCACATTCAACTACCTGGATTCTCAACCTAGAGAAATCTTCCTTAAAACCATTAAGGAGATTATGGGTCTGTTCATAGATACACCCAGAAAAGGGTATTCTTGCCCCAGGCAAAAATCAGCGCCATAAAGGAACTGATTAATGTGGTCAAAGCAAGATAAATCCTTCTGTTCAGCTTGCATGAGGGAAAGATGGTGGTTTTATTCGAGGCCTTTCTTTATGCTCAGTTTCATTCAAGACTGTTTCATGCAAAACAGTATCTTATTGGCTTGGAACAAGAGGGTTCAAGCTCTAGATTTTCCAATGTGTCTGACTCCAAAGGTGCGCCGGAGCCTCAGTTTATGGTTAAGGACCAAAAATCTGCAAAGTGGAAAATCCTTCCTACAGTTACCTGGGAAGTGGTAACAGCATACACCAACCTTTTTTCAGGTTGGGGAGCAGTCCTGGAAGAGGCAACTATCCAAGAGAAGTAGTAAGAGGCAACTGTCCAGATCAGAAATGACCTTGCCCATTAACATTCTACAGATTTGGGCAGAGTGCTTGGTCCTGAGGGCCTGGACGTTTAATTTACGGAGCTATCCTGTCAGGATCCAATCCGACAATGCCACAGCAGTGGCCTATATCAATTACCAAGGGGGCACAAGAAGTTGTGCTGCCCAGAAAAAGGTGAATCATATCCTATCTTGGGCAGAAAACAATGTACCTTGCCTATTGGCAGTTTTTCATTCTAGGGATAGAAAATTGGCAGGCGGTCTATTTTGAGTCGCCAGCAGTTGTCCCGGGAGAATGGTTCCTTCACCCCGATATCCTTTTGGCAATAGGTCAAAAATGGAGGATCCCAGACATAGATCTGTTTGCGTCCAGGTTCAACAGAGAGATTGACATCTTTATGTTAAGAACAAATGATCCGCTAGCAAGCTGAACAGGTGCCTTGGTGTTCCCATGGAATCAGTTTTACTGATTTATGCATTCCCTCCTTTTCTGCATGCGTCCACGACTTCTTCGCAGGATCAAGCAGGAAGGTCCTAAAAGAGGACAGGCAGTATCGAAATCTACTATTTCTAAATGGATTTAACAAGTAATCGTTCAAGCTTTTGGTTTAAAGAGGTAGATTCCACCCTCTCAAATCAAAACGCACTCCTCTAGGGCTGTTAGTGCTCTATGGGCAGTGCATCACTGAGCCTCCATGGCTCAAATCTGCAAGGCCGCCACTTGGTCTTCAATCCATACATTAACCAGATTCTATCAGGGGGATGTAAAAAGGCATGAGGATATCGCCTTGGGCGTAGTGTGCGGCAAGCAGCAGTATAACTTCTTTAGTCTCATGTTGTCCTAATTCAGTTGTGTCTCCCTCCCCTCAGTTGGCATTGCTCTGGGACATCCCACATAGTGATTACTATGGCTCTGTGTCCTGTGATGTACAATTAAAGAAAATAGGATTTTTATAATAGCTTACCTGTAAAATCCTTTTCTTTTGAAGTACATCACGGGACACAGAGGCCCCGCCCCTCTTTCTAGTATACACGTGTATTGCTTTGATACAAAACTGAGGTACTCCTGGTATGGGAAGGCTTATATAGGGAGGCAACTTCCTGTTTAGGGTGTACCAGTGACCAGCACCTGAAGGTGGCCTATAACCCACATAGTGATTACTATGGCTCTGTGTCCCGTGATGTACTTCAAAAGAAAAGGATTTTACAGGTAAGCTGTTATAAAAATCCTATTTTTTTTCTTTATTTTTTTCCTGATTTGTACAGCTTAAAATGTTAAATAAAGATTATTAAAAAAAAAAGAAAATACCAAGAGGGTAGGTATCCTCTCCAAAAATAAACTGATCCAGTAACTTTGTAAAGCACTGGAAAAAAACAAGAGAAACAACAGTGCATCCACATAGTGTAGCATTAAAAAATAAAGTTTCTTTGAAAAATAGAAATGCACTCCCAAAAGTATGCATGTATGGGGCATGGCATAAATGTGACTTGGGAACCAGAAATATCCGAAGAGCAACCAGAGAACCACCAGACTTTGCCACTGGCTGGGGATGAACCATGCTGAAGGTGGAGGAAGCCGCTATCACTGCAAATGCAATCAGTGTTCAACCCAGGACTGGAATCCCAACATCACTATAGACACATGCGTAGTAGACACGGGATGCATTTAGAAGTCAGTTTGCTTCTTTATCAGTACTTTTACTTAGGACACACTTTCAGAAATGGATACCTATTTTCCCCAACAGCTCCCAAGACAAGAGAAAATCACAGCCCAGTATTACACCATAAAGTAAGTTCCTATCCACACCCATGGCATGCTATACAGCTCCACTAGGCACTGGGAGCACTGCAGTAGAGTAGTTTTTAGCTATGTTGTTCATCCCTTGTGAGCAATAAAGTTGAATAAATAAAAAATGTAAAAAGTGTAAAAAAATACATTTAAATAAAATAAGTAGTAAAGTAAAAAACAATGAAGCATCCCCGTGCTCATATGTAAATGCAAACGCACACACAGGTCCTGTATGCACATGTAAACAGTGATTGAACCAACAAAAGAGCAATGAGAGCAACCTTTCTAGCACTAGAGTTCACATTTACCTCTGAACTGGTAAACTGTAAAGTCTTTTAAAGCCCTGCATATGGAGATTTTTAGGTACCTTAGTTTGTTGCCATTTCAGAGGCGTGAAAAATTTAAAATCTTTATATGTCTGATATCTGTTTACTCAGCGCAACATCATCTTTTATTCTTTACAAAAAATTGTGTATAATAAACAGCTGCACAAATATCGTGCAACATAAAATATTACAAAAGCCACTATTTTATTCTCCAGGGCCATTGCTTTCAAAAAATGTTTGGTGGGAGTTCTAAGTAATTTTTTAGAAAATGTGTGATTTTAAAATGTGTGTGAGAAATGTCAAAATTGGCACAGATGACAAGTAGTGAAAAAATCAGATAACAGCTCCCATATACTGTATTTAACCTCACAGATTCACAAGTTTAGAATTTAGCAGAAAGAAAGGGAAATTTTACTCAGTTCTACATGGGGAACCTCCACAATTAACCCTTGGTCCATGAGATATAAGTAAGGTAAGTAGTCTTGATAGCATTGCTGTAAGATGCGGTGTGTAGATACTCCTGCTGCAGCTTGCGAGGAATAAAAAAGAACCAAAAGTGTACATATCTAGCTATTTGTACCAAGAGTGTGATTCTCATTTAACATCCAGGTCAAGTTCATTTGGATGGGATATGTACAATTCAAAATGATCTTTGTCGGTGTTAGAGACATTAAAATAGAATATAGTCTATTATATATAAATGGTACAAAGATTATAATTTTATGTGTTCTTGGTAGCTGTTACCAGGGTCCAGTGGCAAAATTTGATGGGACTCTTCAATGAAACACAGAAAGAGAATAATGAATACAGCCAGTCATAATGTAAGTGGGGAAAAAACAAGCACTGCAGGAGTGAACAGAATGTTCCATTTCACTGTGAGCAATCTCCAGTATCAAAGTAATCTGCTTTCAGCAAGTGCCAATGGCTACATGAGAGCATTCTGCTTCCGTGATGGCTTTGTATTCGAGGTGCATTTTCCCACAGATGCGAAGAATCCTCTCCTGTGCCTAGCTCTATATTTCCCTGTCCCTTATGCTTGAAAATACAGTAAGTACCTTGGGAGAAAATATAGAAGTATTATAGACATTGTATAAAGTATGGAAAGATTTGCAATGACATCCAATACACTAGTCTATTTACTGCATGTTTTCACTAAAAGATGTATGCTACAATATTGAGTTGGCCCACCCTTTGTAGCTATAACAGCTTCAACTTTTCTGGGAAGGCTGATTTAGGAGGGTGTCTATGGGAATGCTTGACCATTCTTCCAGAAGCGCATTTTTGAGGTCAGGCACTGATGTTGGACGAGAAGGCCTGGCTCGCAGATTATGTACTTGTGCCCCATCAAACGAAAAGCAGCAAATGGCATATATAAGATATTGCACCGCTACCTGTGCGTGCACGATGACTTCAGATCGCATGCTCCTTCTTATGTATTTAATCAGAACTGACGTCATCAAGGACCCAGGAACACATAATACTGATTATTTAGGATTGTTTATGGAAACAACTTTCTTTGCACTGATCACTTTCATTGCACTTTTGCACATTTGGTTTGATCAACATAATATTTGTACTAAATTTGATTGACCGCACATGGGCAGGTGTGAAGTTGGGCTGTAGTGCCCAATGGAGAACTCGTCATTGCACAAATATTGCCACATTTGGGTAGTAACATCAGCCTGTATCTCTTTGTTTACATTCAGTTTTTAACCAGGGAATTTCTTGACCGGCAGCTGAATGGGGCCAGGGATGAGTCATTGGTTGCTAGGAAGCTGGCAGTCTCCTGTGTCCTATCAACATTGAGCCATGGGCGGGAAACTGTCACATTCATGACAAATGCTCAGCGTATACATACTATCATCCTGAACATACAACCTACTCTGAAATACGCCAGCTGAGCTTTGGTCCTGTTTACTGCCAGTTTCCCAATCTGCGAACTGGTGGTAATTCTTTTTGAATCTGTGATAACCATAGCAACTGGTCAAAGTGGAGGTGGTAAGAACTACCTACAGTGAGGGAAAAAAGTATTTGATCCCCTGCTGATTTTGTACGTTTGCCCACTGACAAAGAAATGGTGAGTCTATTATTTTAATGGTAGGTGTATTTTAACAGTGAGAGACAGAATAACAACAAAAATATCCACAAAAACGCATTTCATAAAAGTTATCAAATTGATTTGCATTTTAATGAGTGAAATAAGTATTTGACCCCTTCGCAAAACATGACTTAGTAATTGGTGGAAAAACCCTTGTTGGCAATCATAGAGGTCAGACGATTCTTGTAGTTGGCCACCAGGTTTGCACACATCTCAGGAGGGATTTTGTCCCACTCCTCTTTATAGTCATTAAGGTTTCAAGGCTGACATTTGGTAACTCGAACCTTCAGCTTCCTCCACATATTTTCTTTGGGATTTAGGTCTGGAGACTGGCTAGACCACTCCAGGAGCTTAATGTACTTCTTCTTGAGCCACCCCTTTGTTGCCTTGGCTGTGTGTTTTGGATCATTGTCATGCTGGAATACCCATCCACAACCCATTTTCAATGTCCTGGCTGAGGGAAGGAGGTTCTCACCCAAGATTTGATGGTACATGGCCCCGTCCATCTTCCATTTGATGCAGTGTAGTTGTCCTGTCCCCTTAGCAGAAAAACACCCCCAAAGCATAATATTTCTACTTCCATGTTTGAAAGTAGGGGTGGTGTTCTTGGGGGTCATAGGCAGCATTCCTCCTCCTCCAAACACGGCGAGTTGAGTTGATGCTAAAGAGCTTGATTTTGGTATCATCTGACCACAACACTTTCATCCAGTTCTCCTCTGAATCATTCAGATGTTCATTAGCAGACTTCAGACTGGCCTGTACATGTGCTTTCTTGAACAGGGGGACCTTGCGTGCGCTGCAGGATTTCAGTTCTTTATGGCGTAGTGTGTTACCAATTGTTTTGTTGGTGACTATGGTCCCAGCTGCCTTGAGATCATTGTCAAGATTCTCCCATGTAGTTCTGGGTTGATTCCTCACCATCCTCATGATCACTGAAACTCCACAAGTTGCGATCTTGCATGGAGCCCCAGAGCAAAGGAGATTGACAGTTATTTTGTGTTTTTTCCATTTGCGAATAATCGCACCAAGTGTTGTCACCCTCTCACCAAACTGCTTGACGATGGTCTTGTAGCCCATTCCAGCCTTGTGTAGGTCTGCAATCTTGTCCCTAAAATCCTTGGACAGCTCTTTGGTCTTGGCCATGGTTGAGAGATTGGAATCTGATTGGTTGCTTCTGTGGACAGGTGTCTTTTATACAGGTAACAAGCTGAGTGTAGGAGCACTACCTTTAAGAGAGTGCTCCTAATCTCAGCTCATTACCTGTATAGAAGACACCTGGGAGCCAGAAATCTTGCTGATTGATAGGGGATCCAATACTTATTTCACTCATAAAAATGCAAACCAATTTATAACTTTATTGAAATGCGTTTTTCTCAATATTTTTGTTCTGTCTTGCACTGTTAAAATAAACCTACCATTAAAATTATAAACTGATCATTTCTTTGTCAGTGGGCAAATGTACAAAATCAGAAGGAGATCAAATACTTTTTTCGCTCATTGTAAATTTTTTTGCATGTTGGTAATATTACCGAAACTGTTGCGTGAATTAGATGCAGGTAATTATAAAGGCACCTGCTGCCAGCAAAGTGTTTGGAATACTTTATTGAATTTATTCTGAAAAGTGGTAGGCACATTGTTACAGGGCCTTTCTGTTGTATATGCTGTTTCTTTGATTTGCAAATCATATCGAAACTTGCTACTTTTTAAACTACCTTCAGAGCAAGATTGAATTTTTCCAACACCACTCTGCTGTAGCTTAATTGCTAGAGAAGCTGTCTCCTCTGTACAAACATCCCTTCATAAACCACATATAACTTGTGAACAGATTACCATAGTTGCAATGAGAACACATTTACCTCTAGTTATATGATTTAAGAACATTGCTAAGAATAACAATAACTACATTTTCATAAGTAAAAGCATATTCTAAGAAGAGTTTTTAATGACTATTATATGAGCTGCCGTATTTGGCATGTCTAGCAAAATCTATTTTTTAAAGCACAAATCATGTTTTCCTTTTTTGGAATGGTTGTATGCTTCTTGAGAATTATTTTTTTTTACTTTTTACATTCATTCCATTAAAAGTTTTCTTTCTTGGAAAGTGCAAACAGAATCTCTTCTGCAGAAGCTGTTAGTGTTCCGTTGTAAATTTAATTTTCTAGATTGAAGTTTTTAAATTTGATTTATAAGAACATGCAGATTGTAAAGCCTGGTAGCATAACTCCCGTAATACCTCCAACTTGCCATTAGATGGCAGCAAGCATTAATGTTTCGCACAGACCGGACCTATAGAAGTTAACTGTTGGAAATTCCTATAGACGTCTTTATTATTGAGGTCAGTTTATAAGCAGCAACTCAAAGACAAGGTTGAGTACAAAAAAACATTTCAAAAGGGAATTCATTGAGTACAATTTTATGCATTCCCTTTAGTTTCTTAATATTAAAAAAATAAATATCTTAAAGACAGTGTATTATTGTTTTGATAGGCTGTATTACGTAGTCCACTATTAAATAAATGACTGGATTTTTAGTCAATGCCCAGCTCCTGGAAATCTGAACATTCTCCCTTGCATTGGGGTTGCACACTGAAAGGGTTTCCTACTTGTTTATTTTGGGGGGAGTAAAAACAACAACACAATTAGCACCATTTAAACCAATGGCTAACGTGTATATGCACATGTATTGCGGGCTGTATCTATTTATTGCTTACATTCTCAATCAACGCTATACTCCATTGCCCCATGGACTACGTTCTGTTTGATAAAACGTGTTGGATAGACGTCAGCTTTTATGTCATTACACCCATCAGGGTGCTGATCTGGATTCAAAAAAATATGTATTTATGAAATGTAGCTTAGACTGCAGAGCGGCGGAATGCCTTTGATTGATACTGTTTAATCCTTGTGGCTTTTAATTCACTTTTTCTTTTAACTTACCTTAAAAAACCATTTGCAATATATGTCTGTGTGGTGTTGATGATATGGATGACATCTGGTAGTGGAATAAAAAATTACATGCCAGAAAAAAGCTTAAATAAACAACACCAACTTGCCCCTCCCCTCCCTGACGAAGCTCGAGCTGACTGGGTGAAAGGAGGTCCCTATACCACGTGAGTGATGCTTTGATGTCACCAGTGTTGCGGCTCCACACATCTGCACATGCCTAGTGAGACAGTTGGTGCCACCTTAGGTACAGGCACAGCTATGCTGATAACAGACCACCGCAATTACAGATCGCTCCAACCTCCATGAGAGACCAGAATCATCAAGACAAGTACTGATGTCAGCAGACAGCCTGGCTCCTTGCGAGATGAATATCTGTGAGTACAGAGCCTCTCTTACATGACCCAGAGGGTGGATTCATCTGTATGCTGATCGTATACTGGTCGGGTGAGCTGATCCAACTGGTCCTGTTCTAGATTACAGTGCGGATGCACTTTACTGTTGCGTGCAATACCTTATGAGCATTTGACTTTATAGCATACCTAATGCTTTATTTCCACTGTCATCCTATGGCACTGAAGTTATGAGAGTCCCTTCAGATAGCTGAGTCTAACATTTTCTTTCAGTCCTATTTTTTATAGCATTCACCCTATCCAAACAAGGATCAACTATACTCACATTAAGTGACTGTAAACAATCCTATTTACCCGGTGATTACATGTGGATTCTTAAAGTGGAACGTCAGTCATTTTTTCAACTTTCCATCTAGTAAATCTTCTGCCCTTTAATAAATAAATACCTTATACAGCCCACTTCCTGTTTCTTGTCTGGAAAACAAGACTAGGCTTATGACATCATACACAGCTCTCTCTCTCACTCTCATGAGAGTTTGCCAGGAAGAGGGGGGGGGGGGTGAGTCATAAGAAGGCCATTGAGAGCTGCAGAGCTGGAGGCGTGTCTCTGTGTGTCTGTGTATCCAGGAAGTGAACAGGCAACAGCTTCAGCTGCCCACAGTTAAAATGGATGCAGCCAGACTCAGTGGTGGGAGATTTCTGAAGCATATTTGGCAGGTACAGAATAATAGTATACATATAAATTATAGGCAAAGTGGTTGGAGGGAAGCTTTAGAATGGCAGAGATGTTTTTATTACAAATTATGTGAGCAGACTACAGTTCCACTTTAAGAGGCTGCTTTATTTCACTGTGATAGTGTGCACTAGGCTCAGATTCCTCTTACCACTAGGAAGATGCTATAATCAGTTTATGAGTGTGATTTGTATGTGTGTGCACTATGTGTTCACAGCTGCATTTATCCTAGACAACGTTTTCTTTTTAACTTTTCACCAAGGGGAAGGTGATGGTGGTGATTTACCCAGAAGTTTTTTGTATTTGTTAATTCAATAAAATTGTCCCATGATTAAGCAACATGGTCCATCTGTGACTTCCTATTTGGGGTTCTTTCCCCCAACTACTTTTTACATGAGTTTGGATCACCCCCTAATTTGAGGTGAGTCAGCAATCACCAGGGATGCTGTCTAGTTGGCTTATTAAAGCCTTACAGTGATAACCACTAGTGAGAGACCGGTTATTTTCCCTTTTTCCTACTTATGCTGATCTGGATTACCTGTGTTACATGTGATTTTCTTGCCTGTTTGTTGTAAGTAGTTTTAACCTTAAATGCTGGATTTTACAGCTACTGCACTATGAGTAGGGTTGCCACCTCATACCTTTTAAAGAGGAAGTAAACTCTGCATTCCTTATCGCGATTTTCATCTCATGTGATATAAAAATGTATTTCCAACCCTTGCACAGTATAATATATGCTTGATCGCTGCCTACTTACTGTTTTTAGTAGTTTGTAAAAAAGTTTTCTTGCTGGATTCAGCGGCGCTATCTTAAGTACTGTTTTCTGACTCATCTTCCGCCCTTCCTTGTTTCCCCTGCTAACATCTCGCACATGCGTGATCGTTTTTTAACCAAGCCTCTTTCTCGAGCTACTTTCTTCATCAGTCTGTAGTATGCCCTGGTTTACGTCACGTCACTAGAGATAACCAGGAAGCTGCAAGTGACTGCCTAGTCTCACGAGTCTGCAAAGCTGTGCCGCAGACAGCCGAGCTCTTGTACACATCATGTTATGGATGGGGAAATGGCACACAGAGCATGCTGTTAATCACAGGACAAGAAGCGCATGTGCCGGTGACGTAATCAAACATTGCAGGATGGATTGTAAGCAGATTAAACAAGTAAGGAGAATTTCACAGGCTGCGATCAATAGTATTCTTTATGAGGAGTGGAATGTACTGAAGTTGCTTTGGAGGGTTTACAACCACTTTAAACCTGAACACATATGAATTACACAGATTCTGAGGCAAATTTAATGCAGATAAAGCACTAAGTTAGTTTAATTACCACCTTAATCAGCCTCAGAACCTGTGTAATTCATATGTGTTTGGGTTTAAAGGGATGAGGTGGCAACCCTAACTATGAGATATTTCTTTGCCTTATACTGAGTTCCATATGTGGATTGTCCTGGCCGATTGAAAGTTTTTCACTTTAGACCCGTTGTATAGTTATCGGCCATAAATAATTAAAAACAATCCAACCTTTGTATCAAGGGAGCACAGAGCAGGTGAATCATAGCCTCAGCTCTGTATGTATTTCTATGAGCCTGTGTACAGGGGGTGTGTCCCTTCCCTCCATTCAGCTATCAGATTACAGACAACTCTGTGCTGCAGCTCTGCATTGTGTGTGAGACATCAGATCCCTGCCCTCCTGCTTTGTGCTGCTGTGAAAAATCCTTTGATCTGCATGTTTTAGAAGGCTCTAAAGGAGAAATGGCTGCAGATTTACAGGCACACTTTATGTAGGAGGATTTGTTTCATCTATGTGTATCACCTGAGGCTACTCCGTTCACTGGGTATATGTAAGGGTTTACAAGCACTTTATAGCCTCATTCACATGGACACTGAGGTTCATAGTTTGCTAATTGGCTGTGTGCTTATGCGGCTTGAGCTGCCAGGTGCTTCATGCCGACAGCCTAATTAAGTTTATAGGGATGCAGTGGCTCACAGGCACAGCTGCTTATCCCAATTTGACAGACATATGAATGTGGGTGAGTGACCTTGAATGCACACTGTCTCACCCACACCCATATGCCTGTCAAATTTTAAGGAGGCATAAAGGCCAATATAGTAGAGAATTGTTATAGACTTTGTCAGATTTTTAATGTATCTGCATCCCCACTGAGGAGATTTTTGCTCACTTCCTTTAACAGCTTTATAAGAACTTTTTAAACAACTTTATTAAAGGTTTCCAATCCCAGATGACCCCTTCTAAAGGGAAAAACATCGGGTGGAGCTAGTGGAGCAATGTTAACATGCATGGACCGGATCATCGTGGCCGTGTTTATATGACATTGTTTGCCTGTTTTACACAATATTTCTGTAAGTGCAATGCTTTTTATGAAATACTTGATTTAAACACTATAGCACTGTGAGTCCTCTTCCTTATTTTTAATACATGTAACTGGGAGAATCGAAAGCTGAGATCCATCCTGAAACATAGGGGCCCTGTAACAAGCTGTGGCTTCCCAGCTGGGAATATCTTTATGCACTTAGGATCTTCTTTGTGGGATTTATTGGTCTGGTAAGCTGCCCATTTGTCTCTAAGAGCATTGTGGTGACACAGAAGCACTTTATGCATGACTATTTTTGCACAAGAGCATCTTTCTTTGCACGTGGATGAACTTTTTTTGCACTCAAATGGACTTTATTTGGATTGTATTGCATTATATATGAATTATCAATTATTTATCACTGTAGTTTGCACTTTTGAGAAAAAGTGGCTAAGAGATGTTTTTTTTTATATTCTTTGCACCTTAAAGTGGTTGTTAACCCACTTTCACAAGTTCACATAATCCGTTCTGTCTCCCCTGTCCCCCTGTCTCTGTGTTTTATTAAAAAAATGCCTCCTTTAACGTATTTCACAGTGGTTCCTGGCGCTCACGTGACTGGCAGGCTCTCTTCTCTGCCTGTCTGACAGATGCAATGGGCGGGCCGAGATTCCCCCGCTGACCTCAGCGGGACACGAGGAGGAGAGGCGAGAGAGAGCCGGCCGGTCACGTGATCTATGAGCTGTCGTAAAATAAGGTAAAGGAGGCATTTAAAAAAAATTACAGAGGCAGGGGGGCACTGAATTATGAGACAGAGTGGATAGTACACAGATTTATTTGTTATTCCAGCAGCAGAGGGGGAGCAATCACCGTCACTAGCTGACAGGCAGGGAGGGGAGGGGGGAGAAGGACACAGGAGCAGAGAACAGGCTGCGGATGATGGAGGCACATAAACTGACCGCAGTGTCAGGGCTCAGCAGCCATGATATACTGTGGTCAGTTTACGGGGGGGGGGGGGACTTTCAGGATCAACCAGGTATTTTAGGTGTTAGAGGGGGCCAAATGACACAGCACGAGCACTGTGCTGTATAACATGTTTGAAAGGAGCAGGATCCATTATTTTTTTGGGGGGTGTTAACAATCGCTTTAATGTTTGAGTTTTAGCACATCATTTGCCCTTTAAAAATCTGAGGATGGCATTAATTAATTGATGCCGCAGGTATTCATGATCACATTATGACTTTTATATTCACATTTGGTGGTTTGAGACGGTATATCATTAATCATTTTACAAAATCTGCACAGTTCTAGAATTCAAGGAAAATTTTGGTGCAGCAGTCTCAATTTAATTGTGGCTAAGCACAAATCTTAGGATTTTTTTAACTTTATTAAAGTGTCTCAAAGTGAAATTTCATTCATTTTATTCACAGCAGAGTGCTTTAATGTGGGTGTACTGCGTCGTAACATGCTGCAGTGAAAAAAGTAATGCATATGCTACTTTTGTGCAGTGAACACAACTGCAGCACAGTGGTGTGCACCGTTCACATAGGACACAAGGCAATTTGCTTTAGGACTGCGTTGAGCTGCTCAGTACAGCCTAATGCAAATAGTGTGAATGGGCCCTTATTCTGCAGAGGCCCTGTTGTTCTGTGTTGGTCAGTGTGTCTGTATCCATGTGAAAGAATCATTCTGTGGACAAATTGTACAGAAGCACCTGTGATGGTCGGCATAGATGCTGCACACATCTGTTTAATAAAGAGCCTGAGGCTGTTCGTCATACAGTAATGACACAATATAAATGCATATGTCATTATTACAATGTGCAGGCTTCCTTCACCATGAAAAGCTTTATTGGCTGCAAAACAAAAAGTGACACATCAGGGGTGTGAATATTTACTCTTGACTACAGAATGTAGTGACTGAGCAATGTCAGGCTAAAGCAAAACGACAAACCTGCTCGTTTTCCCTAATGAACCTGTATGCCCGTAAATACACTTCTATTAAAGGTGTTAAAATTCTCCCCAGATGTTCTGTTCCCCTCTTGGAATGATCTGAGATTAGAAATGAGACTTTGATGGAAGTTCTTTTCACTGTTACTAGGTCACCAGTACAATGAGGTCTTGTGTAATGCTGCCTAAGTCCCACAATATGGCTATTACAAACCTGGCTAATAAATCAATTTCCCTGCACAATAAAACCTATTATGCATGAAAGTAATTGCAAAAATAATTTAGCAGGCAGCAAAGACACTGAATTGATTTTTTATTAGTGACTGGAAGTCCAGTAAACACAAATTCTCCACTGCATGCATGTTTCAGCCTCAAATACCTTGGGCAGAAAGCTTTAAATGATCCTTTATTACTCTTTTTTTAAGACTTTCTAAGCATGGAAAATCTATAAATTCCAACAAGCCCTTATAAAATGGTTTCTAAGTAACCAAACAAAAGACTGCATTTTGCGAAAGTTTGCAGGTAAACACAGAAAAGAAGCCAATTAATGCTGTCTCTACTATAATTATATTATGATACAATGTTTCACACATATCTATCTTTTTCTATAGATCTGTTTATCTTACATTTGATATCATAGCAGTATTTATAATGGGAGGTGATAGAAACATTCAATATGTATGGTTAGTATGAATGGTATAGACATCTATCCCTGTGAGCAAATGAAAAGCTGTGAGATACGCTTAAAGACAATGTAAAGGTCAGGGGCGATCCTTTCATTGTTACATAGTCGGTAAGATTTAAAAAAGACACCAGTCCATCCAGTTCAACTTGTGTGTGTATGTGTTTATTTCAATAGTAAATTTTAATAGTAAATTATTATATATATATCCCTGTATGTTGTGATCATTAAGATGTCTATCTAATATTTTTTTGAAACTATCGATGCTCCCTGCTGACACCACTGCTTGTGGAAGAGAATTCCACATCCTTACTGCTCTGATAGTAAAGAACCCTCTACGCTAATTACATTTAAACCGCTTCTCTTCCAATTTCAGTGAATGACCGCATGTCTTTTTAAACTCCCTTTAACTGATCCTAACGTTTTGCTGCATTAGGTGAAGTGTGACATGGTACCCCCTGCAGGTAATCCCATGCAAACTGCTTCATTGTGTACAGTATATGTTCATTACTTTTATTCATTTGACCAAAGATTACACAAAATGACAGCCTATGAGAATTACCGTATTTATCGGCGTATAACACGCACAGGCGTATAACTCGCACATTCATTTTAAGAGGGAAGTTTCAGGAAAAAAAACTTAAATTTTAAATAAGGAACTTTGTAGCAAAATAAGGGTCAGTGCCCATCTGCAGCCTCACCATTGCCCATCAATGCAGCCTGATCAGTGCCCATCTGCAGCCTCACAAGTGCCATCAATGCAGCCTCATCAGTCCACATCAATGCAGCCTCACCATTGCCATCTATGCAGCAGCCTCACCATTGCCATCAATGCAGCAGCCTCCCCATTTCCATCAGTGCAGCCTGATCGATGCCCATCTGCAGCCTAGAGGGGAGGGGGGGAGCGCCGACAGATTACATACAGTGAGAATCTCCTATGATAGACAGAACAGTGGTCCAATGGCGGCCCAGGAGACGGGACTTCCCATTACAGAGGCCGCCAAGTAAACAGGAGATTCTCACTGTATATAATCTGATGGCGCTCATCCCGCCCCCCACTTCAGATCATCTCCACTGTGTGCACTTAAGACTTCAGATAAGCCTCAATATGTCTACTTCAGACTTCATATCAGCCCCAATGCATGCACCTTTAGACCTCAGATCAGACTCAATTTCTGCACCTTCAGACTTTAGATCAGCCCCAAATGCATTCGACTTTTGACCTCAGATCAGCCCCAGTTTTTGCACCTGCAGGTCTCAGCTCAGACTCAGTTCTTGCACCTTTACACCCAAGATCGGTTCCAGGGCATGCACCTTTTTACCAAAGATCGACACCAATTCCTGCACTTTTAGATCTCAGATCAGCCTTAAGTTTTGCACCTTCAGATCTCAGATCAGCCTTAACTCCTGTACCTTCTAACCCCAATTTCTGCACCTTTATATCTCAGATTGGCCCCAATTCTTGCACCTTCAGACCTCAGATCAGCCCAATACATGCACCTTCAGATCTCAGATCAGTCCCAAACCCTGTAATATTATTCCAGTTTGGGCTAAATAAATGTAGGCAACCACCAATACTGCCTGTTTTCTCTACATCATAACTGAACTCCCCACACACCCAAAATACTCCCATCATTCCCACATTTCCACTCATCTACTTCCTGGTTTTCATAGTGATGCACAGAAGTCTACCCCAGGAGGACCAGCACCAGTAAAGCATCACATATTTGAGGTGAGCTAGAGCAATTCTTCTTCATCTCTCTCCTCTTCAGGTGGTATGGATGGGCAGGTTTTCGCAGCCCTAGGCCCCAGTGTAGGGGACTGATAAGCAAGAGGATAGGGGTACTCGGACAGCCTTGGATATAGGTAGCAAATGGTTTCGATGCTAAGTCTTCAAAGGGCCAGTCTTCCCTTCAGGCCAAATCTGATACACAGGGAGTCCAGGTAATTGTTAACAGACAATGTAGGGTTGAGAGCGCCATCGATCATCCAGTGTATGTTTCCCAGCCACCCCTAGATTGCGCAACAACACTCGATCTCCAGGTTGTAGATCCTGAACCCTTACTCTGAGGTCAAAGTTTTTCTTGTTCCTCTGTTCTCTGATGATAGAGGCTTCCTTGGCTTTCTCATAGGCCACTTTCAGATTCTTCTGAAGTCTGCCAACATACTCCCGGTAGGATGCCTGAGATGTGTGATCTAATGATGTTCCAAAGCCCAGATCCACTGGTAAACAAGCTTTTCTTCTGGACATTAAACTATAGGGGGAGTATACAGTAGAATCATTTGAGGTGCTATTATAAGCATGAACCACTGCAGCTATATGGTCCCCCCAATTCTGTTTCTTTTCCAAGGGAAGGGTTTCCAACATGTTCAGCAGGGTACGGTTGAAACGCTCCAGTTGTGTATCTCCTTGAGGGTGGTAAGGAGTAGTCCTGGATTTCTTTATATTTAAGAGTTCACACAGTCTTCTGATCAGCTTGCTCTCAAAATCCCGACCTTGATCCGAATGTAGGCGCTGAGGCAGCCCGCAAGTGAATGAAAAGCGTTTCCACTAGAGTTTTTGCTACAGTGCTGGTTTGCTGGTCCCTAGTGGGGAAAGCTTGAGCATAACTGGTGAAATGATCTGTCACAACCAGGACATTACTCCATCCAGCCGGGGCAGGTTCCAAGCACAAGAAATCAATGCACACCAAATCCATTGGTCCCTGGCTTTGAAGATGGCCCATTGGGGCTGCTTTTCCATGTAAAGTCTTTTTCTGAATACATCTGATGCAAGAGCAACAGTAGCTTTCCACCTCAGCTCTCTTGGATGGCCAATAAAATTGCTGACTAACTTGAAGGTTCTATCTGGGCCTAAGTGACTATCATCATCATGAAGAGCGGTCAATTGAATGACAATTGTATTTATGCATACTTTTATGCATACTTTTGTTGTTACCAGCATATATAATATGAACTGTGCTCAATAGTCTTATTACCTATGTATGTTAAATTACCTTTGCTACTTTGAATATGTATGTATAATGCAATGTGTAATAAAATTCCTTCATACTCACCCTATTATTCTCTGGGCTGTCATATGCTTCACACAAAGTCCCACACACCTGGTATATGGTTATATACTTTTTTCTTCAAATACAGGCCATTGCTGGTGTACGTTTTCAAATACACTTTCAGGCAGGCAGGCAAGTGATTCAGTGATCCGCAGTGCATAAAATATATATACTGTCTCCTACATGTATAGCCACTGCATTCTAGTCTAGCCAAGCCTATATCTGACTGCAGGCTATTGCTGGTGTATGTTTTCAAATACACTTTCAGGCAGGCAAGTGATTCAGTGATCCGCAGTGCATAAAATATATATATACTGTCTCCTACATATATATCCACTGCATTCTAGTCTAGCCAAGCCTATACCTGACCTTGGGCCATTCCTGGTGTACGTATTCAAAGACACTTTCAGGCAGGCAGGCCAGGCAGGTGATTCAGTGATCTGCAGTGCATAAAGATAAACAATGGGCCTGTTGGGGGTACTTGAGGACTGAGTTTGAGAACCACTGATGTACAGCACAGGGATCCTGGAGGGTGCTCAACACTTCTGGAAAGCGTGGAGATTTTTGTGGAAATCCTTCCCTTTGCCTGATGCAAGTTCCCCCTTCCTTATTCGCTGCATACCATCACTTTATTGGTTTTTGGAGGCTTTCCCCTTCTACTTCTGGATTTCTTTACTGGTATATAGGTATATGTGATTGCCTATAGTGTTCAGCTTGCAACTTTCACGTTTTTTATTATTGTGTTTGCACTGATTGCTGTTTTGTTTTCAGTGCATAAACATATATATACAGTCTCCTACATATATATCCACTGCATTCTAGTCTAGCCAAGCCTATACCTGACTGCAGGCCATTCCTGGTGAAATTTTTCGAGTAAACTTCAGGCGGTGTTTTGCTAATCCAATTTTACAGCATGTCTGGAAGGCCACCAAGGAAAGGCAGACACTCACAGGCCATTAAAAGAGGGCAAACAGGCTCTGTGTCTACAGCCAACAGTGCTGGTTGTGGACACAGTGCATCCTCAGCATGTGGCCGGGGGGCACGCTTGTCCTTTTTTTTCGACAGCTGGCCGTGTTGAACCACAACATGCAGAAGAGTTGGTAGAGTGGATCACAAAGCCATCCTCATCATCCTCATCCTCTGTCACCCAGGCTAAGACAAGTTTGGTTGCCAATGCAGCTGCCAAAGCGTCTTATTCCATCAGCTCAATGGCATCAGTTACTCCTTCCCAAGCCCCACCATCATGTCCTGAGGAGTCCCCCGAACTGTTCGATCACAGTGTCGGGTACATGCTGCAGGAGGATGCGCAGCATTTTTAAGGCTCAGATGATGGTACCCAGGTTGAGGATGAAGGCAGTAATGTGAGCCCAGAGAGAGGGGGTACCCAAGAAGGACAAGAAACTGGTAGTCATGTTCCCCCAGCTGTAGCATACTGCCAGGTTTGCTCCAGTGGTGAGGAGGGAGGGAATGATGAGGTCACTGACTCTATGTGGGTGCCTGATAGAAGCAGCTTAAGGAAAGCCACCCGACTGCATCACACCGCAGAGCTCCGCACATGCAGAGCGCTGCTGACTCCACGCGTTTTTTCAAAAGTTCTTTGGTGTGGGCCTTTTTCAAGTCGTGTGCAGCAGATCGCACCGTTGCTGTCTGCAACATGTCTGAAGCGTATCAAGCGTGGCCAAAACAGCAGCCACTTGGGCACCACATGCTTGACCAGACATATGTCGAGCTTCCATGCAGTCCATTGGCAACAGTACTTAATAGACCCACATCAAAGAACAAGGCGGACCTCTCCTTGCTCCTCATCAGCTGGGATCTCCAACCCCACTACACCTTCAGTCCTCTCAGAGACCTGCACTGAGAGGAATTAAGGTGTAGAATTAGGTCAATCCGATTGTAGCAGGCCAATTTCCTTACCCCTGTTGCTAAATCGTCGACAGAAATTCGGTTCCAGCCAATGCTAGTTTAGCTAAATTGCTAGCACTCCAACTGCTGCCTTTTCAGCTGGTAGACTCTGTCCCCTTTCAAGAATTTGTGGAATGTGCGGTATCTCAGTGGCAGGTTCCCAAACGCCATTTTTTTTCTCGGAAGCCCATTCCGGCTCTCTACTGGCATGTGGAAGGCAACGTCTTGGCCTCGTTGGACAGAGCGGTCAGCGGTAAGGTGCCTATTACCACTGACTCATGGTCCAGCAGGCATGCACAGGGATGTTACCTTTCTTTCATGGTGCACTGGGTAACCCTGCTGGCAGCTGGGAAGGATGCAGGACAGGGTGCAGTAATGTTGGAGCTTGTTCCACCACGCCTCCAAAATGCTGGTAGTGGTGATTCTGCCACACCTCTCTCCTCCACCCCTCCTCTTCTTCTTCCTCTATGGCCTCTTCCTGTGCAGATTTGACCTCGGAACCAGCGGTGCTCCGTAGGGGTTCTAGGGGTTACGCAAGCATTCAGGCAAAAAGATGCTATGCGGTGCTTGAGTTGGTCTGCTTAGGGGACAAGAGCCACACTGGGTCAGAGATTCTGGCAGCTCTGCAGGGGCAGGTTCAGAGGTGGTTGATGCCATGCCAGCTTCAGGCAGGAATGTTGGTTTGCGAAAATGGCACCAACCTCCTCTACGCCTTCCGACAGGGACACTTGACCCATGTTCCCTGTTTGGCTCACATCCTTAATTTTGTCTTGCAGCAGTTCTTGTGCAGGTACCCAGGCTTACAGGATATCCCGAGGCAGGCCAGGAAAGTCTGTGGGCATTTCTGCCAGTCATATAATGCCAGTGCTCGGCTGGCTGACCTTCAAAAGGAATGCAACCTGCCCAAGAACCACCTCATCTGTGACATGCCCACCAGGTGGAACTCAACTTTGGCAATGCTGCAGCGGCTTCACACGCAGCAGAGGGCCATCAAAGAGTACCTGTGTGAGTATGGCACCAGGACAGGGTCAGGGGAGCTTGGCTTTTTTTCACCACGCCAGTGGCTAATGATCAAGGATGCATGCACTGTCCTGTCACCATTTGAGGAGGCCACGAGGATGGTGAGCAGTGACAGTGCATGCATCAGTGATACTGTCCCTCTTGTCTTCCTGTTGTAGAACACGTTGCGTGGAATAATGGACAGGGCACTTGAGGCAGAACAGAGGGAGGAAGAGGAGGACTTCCTTACCTCTCAAGGCCCCCTTTATCCAGACAGTATTCCTGCATGCCCGTCTATCACACAGGAAGAGGAGGAGGATTGTGTCAGCATGGAGGTGGAGCCTGGAACTCAGCATCAGCAGCAGTCTTCAAGGGATCGTTTTTAGTCCCCAGAAACCCATGGACTTGTACGTGGCTGGGAAAAGGTGGTTGTGGATTATGTCTTCCTTAGTGACCCAGAGGACTCTGGACTGAATGCCTCAGCAAACCTACGCTGAATGGCCTCCCTAATCCTGCAAAGCCTGTGAAAGGACCCTCGGATTCATGGTATCAAGGAGAGGGATCAGTACTGGCTGGCAACCCTTCTTGATCCACGTTACAATGGTAAGGTTGTGGAACTTTTCCAGCCTTCGCAGAGGGAGCAGAGGATGAAACATCCTCGGAAAGGCCTTGCAGAAAGGTTTGTGCGAAGCGTTTCCAGATCCTGGGAGGTTGCAATTTCCTGGTCGCCTGGACAACGTGTTGCTGAGACTTCGGTCGGTCAAGAAGGAGTGGTGGAGAAGATGGCCGTCTGACCGATGCGTTCAGACAATTTTTTAGTCCGCAGCCCTAAGGTCTGATCGGTTCCAGCAACCATCGCCAGCATCTGATTTACATGGCGCAGGAATACCTTGGGGCAGGATCAGACTTGGAGACCTTTCCAACCAAAAATCCACTGGGTTACTGGGTCTTGAGGATGGATCACTGACCAGAGCTTGCACAGTATGCAATTGTCCTTCATTACTTCTGCAGGAATTTCAAGCACTATTACATCAGCTCCATGCACGCACTGGCAGGATCATCATTGTGATTTTCTCACTGTTCCAGATCTAACAGCTGTATTATTCTTAAATGTTTATATCCCAGTCGTGACCAGGCTATGTTCACATAATACCACTAAGCCCAGGACGTATCTATTTATAGTCATGACTTGGGACATACTACTAGCTGTTCAGCCTATTCAGGTGGACTTTTGATTTTTTCCTTTTAATATAGGCCTGCAGGTGAGTTTTATGGCTCCCACACAGAGACTGAGGGGGAGGGGTGGTCTACCAGCTTTCTGTTTTTATCATTCAACGTTGTTTTATGTACACAGTCTATTGTTTTTTGCTTTGCACAACTCATAGATATCGCAGAGGAACGGACCCCACCTGTGTGGCCACCTTCCACACATGAGGGATGCCCCTCCTTTTTTAACTCATGTTAAAATAATTTTTTCAATAAAGTTTTTTTGTCATTGATCACATAACATGGCAGCTTCTCCCCTTTGTTGGCTATCCTGGGGCCGGTGTGGTCCCCCCTTTTTTTCTTGTTTCTATTGCAATTGATCTACTGGCCTGTCCTGCACCCAGCATTCTATCTGAATGCCCATTTAGTGCTGCTGGAGGCTTTGTAACCAATCACAGATGTGCGCCTGTACACAGACTCGGTTGATCGGCTCACCTTCATAAAAATGAATCAATCTTGGATCACCAGCTACCAAGCACATGATGCTGATGTACCGATTAATTTTTTTATGAATGTGAGATCCCTTGAAGACTGCTGATGCTGAGTCACTATCCTGTTATGCTGAGTGACTATCCTATTCCCCCTCAATGTTTATGTTGATAGCTTCTAAGAACATTTTTGGTTCTGGGCACCACCACCAGTGCCTAAAGCCCAATTTTTCTGCTGTGTAATTACAATTTTTGCTGTAATATTTTGCAGCAGGGCTCATTCCTGCACTCAACTAGAGTATCTGTGAGGGGTTGCAGTGTTGTGGCACCAACACCAATGCCTAAAGCCCATTTTTTTTGCCCCTGTTTAACAGGGGCGTGTAATTACAATTTCTTCTGTAATATTTTGCAGCAGGGATCGTTCCTGCGCTCAACTAGAGTATCTGTAAGGGGTTGCAGTGTTGTGGCACCAGTGCCTAAATCCCAATTTTTCTGCCCCTGTTTACCGGGCGTTTAATTACAATTTTTGCTGTAATATTTTGTAGCAGGGCTCATTCCTGCACTCAACTAGAGTATCTATGAGGGGTTGCAATGTTGTGGCACCAGTGCCTAAAGCCCAATTTATTCTGCCCCTGTTTAACAGGGGTGTGTAATTACAATTTTTGCTGTAATATTTTGCAGCATGGCTCGTTCCTGCGCTCAACAACAGAATCTGTGAGGCGTTACAGTGTTGTGGCACCACCACCACTGCCTAAGACCCAATTTTTCTGCCCCTGTTCAACAGGGGCATGCAATTCCAATTTTTGATCTAATATTTCACAGCAGGGCCAGTTCCTGCGCCCACCAATAGTAAATGTGGGGGCTTACGGTGCTGTGCCAACACTACCACACCACCACCAAAGGCCCAATTTTTCTGACCCTGTTCAACAAGGGCATGTAATTACAATTCTTGATATAATATTTCACAGCAGGGCCCGTCCCAGCGCCCACCCAGAGTAACTGTGAGGGCTTACAATGTTCTGGTACCACCAACACCTAAGGCCCAAATTTCTGCAGAGTATATAGGGCAGGCCGTATAGTATATACAGGCGGTCCCCTACTTTCAAACATCCGACTTACAAACGACTCCTACTTCCAAACGGAGGGAGACAACAGGAAGTGAGAGGAAATCTACCCCTAGGAAGGGAAATTCTCTCCTGTAAGAGTTAATATGGGAAAAAGGTGTCTCCACTGATGCTTTATCACCAATCCTTGTTTCCCTAAAAACCCCAAATTTTCATTGGGACAGAAAGTGAGGTGAAATCTTCTGAACAGGGGCACAGACAGCAAAACAAATGTTACAGGGGTGAAGATAACCATAACCCTTCCCTATGTTATCCAAAAAGCTTAAAAATAGATTTTTTGGCTGGAGCTACACTTAAAAAATGTACCTGTTCCAAATTACAAACAAATTCAACTTAAGAACAAACCTACAGTCCCTGTCTTGTTTGGACCGCCTGTATACTGCTGTTCAGAGTATATAGGGCCTTTTAGCCCCACGCCTTTTCTTTTTTTAATTTGGGTGCGGGGTTCCCCTTAATATCCATACAAGACCCAAAGGGCCTGGTAATGGGCTGGGGGGGGGGTACCCATGCCATTTTTCTCTTTAATTATCATCCATATTGCCAGGACCCGACATTACATTACAGCCGCAAGCAGTTTTAAATGACTTTTATTCCTTTAGAAATGTCATTTTGTGCAGGGACTGTTCTAAACAAGGGATACACGCGCTACTTTACAGGCATACTATAGACACCCCCCAGGTACGACATTTAAAGGAATATTTCACTTTTATTTTTTCACTTTAAGCATCATTAAAATCACTGCTCCTGAAAAAAACGGTTGTTTTTAAAACTTTCTTTTGCATTGATACATGTCCCCTGGGGCAGGACCCGGGTCCCCAAACCCTTTTTAGGACAATAACTTGTATATTAGCCTTTAAAATTCTCACTTTTGATTTCTCACATTCGAGTCCCATAGACTTTAACGGTGTTCGAATGTTCGCGCAAACTTTCGGTCCGTTCGCAAGTTCTGGATGCGAACCAGGGGGTGTTTGGCTCATCCCTACTAATAAACATATAATACAGTATGCACACAATATGGCCTCTTCAATAAAGTGCATGGGTAATATTAGGGATGCACCGACTTTTTTTAAACTGAGTACAAGTACCGATACTTGGCATCATGTACTCGCCGATATCAATTACCGATACCTGATTTTGGTCATGTGACCATTTTTAAAAAAAATTATGAAAAATTACACATTTTCACGATAATATGAGGAATTGAAACGCAGTCAAAAGATTATGAAAGAAAACATGTTTATTTGCTGGTCACAAAGCTGTTAAAGTGCAAACTATAAAAAAATTTCAAAAAACAAAAAAAACACAACATGTGTTTGTTTCCAGTTCAACTTACACATGTGTAATAGAAACACATTTCACAGACAGAACATTCCAGGATGGCAAGGATGTGTGTTAGGTTGGCATGTAGGCTGCAGTAAGGCCTCATGCACAGCTCAAAACAGCTGCTTCTACAGGTGTTTTAGCTGTTTTGAGCTTTTTTTTTTCTCTACCCGTTACCTCTTCCCCTCCATGTTAGCCTATGTGTTTATTCATGGCCATTGGCCAATGAACACTGTGCTGTTTCAGAAGTTTAGTGGCAGGACAGCTTACAGGCAGCAGGCAGAAAAAAAATCCAAAGAAATTGGAAATGGAAATCTTTGGATTTTTTTTCTGCTTGTAAACTTTCCTGCCACTAAACTCCTGAAACTAGTGTGCAATGGGCTGACATGGAGGGGAGGCGTTAACAGGCAGGAAAAAAGCTTAAACTCCTTGAGGAGCAGATGCTTTTAGCTGCATTGTACAGGCATTATGCCTTGAAAATGAAAAGCTCAAATGTCACACAGAACATGAAATATCATCGTTGTTGATGACGCCACGTATAAAACAAACATCACAAGTTCACGTCATCACATCAACCAACCCAAGTGCAATACAGTTAAATAATGTTAGGCCTGAGGAGGAGCAACTGAACAGTACCTCAAAACTAACATTATTTTGTAAACAATAAAAAAAAGTGCTAGCTTCTAGTTCAACTTCTTATGAAACTCGTGAAAAAACATTTTTCACAGACAAAAATTAGGGTCATTCCAGGATGGCAAGGCCAAGGAGCCAAGGACTTAGCAGCAGTAAAGCCACATGCACAATAAAGCTCAAAGTAGCTGCTCCTATAGGCATTTGAGCTCCCTGTTTTTGAGCCTTTTGTTTGCCTGTAGTGTTAACTCAATGCCGCTCCATATTAGGCTATAATCACCTATAGCGTGCAATGTGCACACCATAGGTGATTCACTTTTTCACTTAAGGAAAAAGGTTGTGGTGTGGAGTTAAAAAGGCATATTTTATTTTTTTTAAAGGCCAACATGGAGGGGAGTTACCAGGCAGAGGAAATGCAAAAAAAAAAAAACGCTCAAATGCCAGGTGGAGCAGTTGCTTTGAGCTGCAGCGTGCAACTGTGCATGATGCCTTACAGTTAGACAGTAGGGATGAGCCGAACACCTCCCTGTTCGGTTCGCACCAGAACTTGCTAACAGGCAAAAAATTTGTTCGAACACGCGAACACTGTTAAAGTCTATAGGACACGAACATGAATAATCAAAAGTGCTAATTTTAAAGGCGTGTATGCAAGTTATTGTCATAAAAACTGTTTGGGGACCTGGGTCCTGCCCCAGGGGACATGGATCAATGCAAAAAAAAGTTTTAAAAACTGTTTTTTCGGGAGTAGTGATTTTAATAATGCTTAAAGTGAAACAATAAAAGTGTAATATTCCTTTAAATTTCGTACCTGGGGGGTGTCTATAGTATGCCTGTAAAGGGGTGCATGTTTCCCGTGTTTAGAACAGTCTGACAGCAAAATGACATTTCAAAGGAAAAAAAGTCATTTAAAACTACTCGCGGGCGGCTATTAATGAATTGCCGGTCCGACAATACACATAAAAGTTCATTGATAAAAACGGCATAGGAATTCCCCACAGGGGAACCACGAACCAAAATTTTAAAAAAAATGACGTGGGGGGTCCCCCTAAATTCCATACCAGTCCCTTCAGGTCTGGTATGGATATTAAGGGGAACCCCGGCCATAATTAAAAAAAAATGGTGTGAGGTCCCCCTCACAATCTATACCAGACCCTTCAGGTCTGGTATGGATTTTAAGTGGAACCCCACGCCAAAATAGAAAAAAAAATGGCGTGGGGTCCCCCCAAAAATCCATACCAGTCCCTTATCCGAGCATGCAACCTGGCAGGCTGCAGGAAAAGAGGGGGGGACGAGAGAGTAGCCCCTCCTCCTGAACCGTACCAGCCACATGCCCACAACATTGGGAGGGTGCTTTGGGGTAGCCCCCCAAAACACCTTGTCCCCATGTTGATGGGGACAAGGGCCTCATCCCCACAACCCTTGCCCGGTGGTTGTGGGGGTCTGCAGGCGGGGGGCTTATCGGAATCTGGAAGCCCCCTTTAACAAGGGGACCCCCAGTTCCCCCCCAGGGTCTGTTATAGATTTTGAGGGGGACCCCACGCCATTTAAAAAAAAAAAATTTGGCCGGGGTTCCCCTTAATATCCATACCAGACCTGAAGGGCCTGGTATGGAATTTAGGGGGACCGCCAACGTCATTTTTTTTTTTTTTTTTGGTTCGGGGTTCCCCTGTGGGGAAATCCCATGCCGTTTTTATCAATGAACTTTTATGTGTATTGTCAGACCGGAAATTCATTAATAGCCGCGAGTAGTTTTAAATGACTTTGTTTCCTTTGAAATGTCATTTTGCTGTCAGACTGTTCTAAACACGGGAAACATGCGCCCCTTTACAGGCATACCATAGACACCCCCCAGGTACGACATTTAAAGGAATATTACACTTTTATTGTTTCACTTTAAGCATTATTAAAATCACTGCTCCCGAAAAAACGGCCGTTTTTAAAACTTTTTTTTGCATTGATCCATGTCCCCTGGGGCAGGACCCAGGTCCCCAAACACTTTTTATGACAATACCATGCATATAAGCCTTAAAATTAGCACTTTTGATTTCTCCCATAGACTTTTAAAGGGTGTTCCACGGCTTTCGAATTTGCCACGAATACCCCAAATTGTTCGCTGTTCGGCGAACATGAGTTCGACTAGAACTTGAAGCTCATCCCTATTGGACAGTAATGGGTGGTAGATTACTTTTCCAATTCAAACGCAAGTGGCAAGTTTTTTTTGAGAAACAGTAGAATCTCTGCATGTTCAGTTAGAATTCGGCTTCTGGTGTCAGTCAGAATGTGTGACACTGCACTGAACAATCTCTCACTTTCCACACTACTGCAAGAAGCTGAAAGATATTCAGATCCAGCTTGGTCAACCCATTAAAAGACTTCAACAAGATGTTCAGACTCGCTGGAACAGCACTTTTTACATGCTGCAGTCCTCTGATAGAGCAAAAACGGGCCATTGGAGTATATGTGAACATGAGCCTGCAACGATCACTGCAAATCAGTGGAATCTCATGGAGAAGATGATCAACATCTTGGCTCCCTTTCAAGAGTTGACTCGGCATGTGAGTTGTTCAGATTCTTTTGCCTCGGATGTAATTCTTGCAGTGACTGTGCTACAGCGATTATTATCTAAAGAAGTGGATGAGGACCACGGTGTTTAAAACGATGAAGAACACATTGCTTTGTGCTTTGCAGAAACGGTTCTCTGACATGGAGCAAAATCCACTTTACTGCATCGCTACTTTATTCGATCCAAGGTAATCAATTATTGCTGGCTGCTATTTTGCATTGTTTTTATTTGAATATTGATGATATGATTTTGTTTTTTGTTTTTTGGATGAAGGTGATATTTTTCAGTGTTATTATCACTTGCTTGCATTAAAAAAACATTTTGTAATGCAAGTGATAACACTGTAAATCTCACCTTCATAAAAAACACAAAACAAAATTGATAATGACAAACACACTTACCTGCTCTGCCTCTGTGTAATTGTACACAGAGCAAGCCAGACAACTGTTTTTGCCATGTCCCCCGCCGTCACCTTTCCTTCTAGCAGTGCCCCCACAGCAAGCTTCCACAGTTGTTGCTTTGCTTGCATGACGTTGTCTAATGTCTTGTATTTTTCTTCTTCTAGGTATAAAGATCGGTTCTTCTCAAATGCAGATGCTGGCAGGCAGGCCAAAGAGATCTATGTGCTGGAAATGCAACAAATATCTTCTGTACAGGTACAACAGGCATAGGCAGCTACACCTGAGGTGCTTGAGAAACCAGCTACAAAAAGGCCTTGCACTGAGCAACAGCCAGGTACTGGTGTGACTGTGGACAGTGTTTTTCAAGAAATTGCTTATTCATTTACATTTGAGAACAGTGCTCCCACAGCTGCTACCATACATCTAGAAGCATATCTTGGAGAGGTCACTGTGCCTCGTTCGGACAAACCTCTTGAGTATTGGGCAGTCAATAAACTGCGATTTCCCACTCTAGCCCAAATGGCACAAAAATATCTTTCAGCTTCTTGCAGTAGTGTGGAAAGTGAGAGATTGTTCAGTGCAGCGTCACACATTCTGACTGACACCAGAAACCGACTTCTAACTGAACATGCAGAGATTCTACTGTTTCTCAAAAAAAACTTGCCACTTGCGTTTGAATTGGAAAAGTAATCTACCACCCATTACTGTCCAATAGGGATGAGCTTCAAGTTCTAGTCGAACTCATGTTCGCCGAACAGCGAACAATTTGGGGTATTCGTGGCAAATTCGAAAGCCGTGGAACACCCTTTAAAAGTCTATGGGAGAAATCAAAAGTGCTAATTTTAAGGCTTATATGCATGGTATTGTCATAAAAAGTGTTTGGGGACCTGGGTCCTGCCCCAGGGGACATGGATCAATGCAAAAAAAAGTTTTAAAAACAGCCGTTTTTTCGGGAGCAGTGATTTTAATAATGCTTAAAGTGAAACAATAAAAGTGTAATATTCCTTTAAATTTCGTACCTGGGGGGTGTCTATGGTATGCCTGTAAAGGGGCGCATGTTTCCCGTGTTTAGAACAGTCTGACAGCAAAATGACATTTCAAAGGAAACAAAGTCATTTAAAACTACTCGCGGCTATTAATGAATTTCCGGTCTGACAATACACATAAAAGTTCATTGGTAAAAACGGCATGGGATTTCCCCACAGGGGAACCCCGAACCAAAAAAAAAAAATGACGTTGGCGGTCCCCCTAAATTCCATACCAGGCCCTTCAGGTCTGGTATGGATATTAAGGAGAACCCCGGCCAAATTTTTTTTTTTTAAATGGCGTGGGGTCCCCCTTTAAAATCTATAACAGACCCTGGGGGGGAACTGGGGGTCCCCTTGTTAAAGGGGGCTTCCAGATTCCGATAAGCCCCCCGCCTGCAGACCCCCACAACCACCGGGCAAGGGTTGTGGGGATGTGGCCCTTGTCCCCATCAACATGGGGACAAGGTGTTTTGGGGGGCTACCCCAAAGCACCCTCCCAATGTTGTGGGCATGTGGCTTGTACGGTTCAGGAGGAGGGGCTGCTCTCTCGTCCCCCCCTCTTTTCCTGCAGCCTGCCAGGTTGCATGCTCAGATAAGGGACTGGTATGGATTTTTGGGGGGACCCCACGCCATTTTTTTTTCTATTTTGGCGTGGGGTTCCACTTAAAATCCATACCAGACCTGAAGGGTCTGGTATAGATTGTGAGGGGGACCTCACACCATTTTTTTTTAATTATGGCCGGGGTTCCCCTTAATATCCATACCAGACCTGAAGGGACTGGTATGGAATTTAGGGGGACCCCCCACGTCATTTTTTTTTTAAATTTTGGTTCGTGGTTCCCCTGTGGGGAATTCCTATGCCGTTTTTATCAATGAACTTTTATGTGTATTGTCGGACCGGCAATTCATTAATAGCCGCCCGCGAGTAGTTTTAAATGACTTTTTTTCCTTTGAAATGTCATTTTGCTGTCAGACTGTTCTAAACACGGGAAACATGCACCCCTTTACAGGCATACTATAGACACCCCCCAGGTACGAAATTTAAAGGAATATTACACTTTTATTGTTTCACTTTAAGCATTATTAAAATCACTGCTCCCGAAAAAACGGCCGTTTTTAAAACTTTTTTTTGCATTGATCCATGTCCCCTGGGGCAGGACCCAGGTCCCCAAACACTTTGTATGACAATACCATGCATATAAGCCTTAAAATTAGCACTTTTGATTTCTCCCATAGACTTTTAAAGGGTGTTCCACGGCTTTCGAATTTGCCACGAATACCCCAAATTGTTCGCTGTTCGGCGAACATGAGTTCGACTAGAACTTGAAGCTCATCCCTATTGGACAGTAATGGGTGGTAGATTACTTTTCCAATTCAAACGCAAGTGGCAAGTTTTTTTTGAGAAACAGTAGAATCTCTGCATGTTCAGTTAGAAGTCGGTTTCTGGTGTCAGTCAGAATGTGTGACACTGCACTGAACAATCTCTCACTTTCCACACTACTGCAAGAAGCTGAAAGATATTTTTGTGCCATTTGGGCTAGAGTGGGAAATCGCAGTTTATTGACTGCCCAATACTCAAGAGGTTTGTCCGAACGAGGCACAGTGACCTCTCCAAGATATGCTTCTAGATGTATGGTAGCAGCTGTGGGAGCACTGTTCTCAAATGTAAATGAATAAGCAATTTCTTGAAAAACACTGTCCACAGTCACACCAGTACCTGGCTGTTGCTCAGTGCAAGGCCTTTTTGTAGCTGGTTTCTCAAGCACCTCAGGTGTAGCTGCCTATGCCTGTTGTACCTGTACAGAAGATATTTGTTGCATTTCCAGCACATAGATCTCTTTGGCCTGCCTGCCAGCATCTGCATTTGAGAAGAACCGATCTTTATACCTAGAAGAAGAAAAATACAAGACATTAGACAACGTCATGCAAGCAAAGCAACAACTGTGGAAGCTTGCTGTGGGGGCACTGCTAGAAGGAAAGGTGACGGCGGGGGACATGGCAAAAACA
The DNA here is from genome assembly GCA_037952925.1 of Lithobates clamitans. Classification (NCBI taxonomy): domain Eukaryota; kingdom Metazoa; phylum Chordata; class Amphibia; order Anura; family Ranidae; genus Lithobates; species Lithobates clamitans. The sequence continues at coordinate 24,365,861 of JBBGZY010000039.1, forward strand.
GTTGTCTGGCTTGCTCTGTGTACAATTACACAGAGGCAGAGCAGGTAAGTGTGTTTGTCATTATCAATTTTGTTTTGTGTTTTTTATGAAGGTGAGATTTACAGTGTTATCACTTGCATTACAAAATGTTTTTTTAATGCAAGCAAGTGATAATAACACTGAAAAATATCACCTTCATCCAAAAAACAAAAAACAAAATCATATCATCAATATTCAAATAAAAACAATGCAAAATAGCAGCCAGCAATAATTGATTACCTTGGATCGAATAAAGTAGCGATGCAGTAAAGTGGATTTTGCTCCATGTCAGAGAACCGTTTCTGCAAAGCACAAAGCAATGTGTTCTTCATCGTTTTAACACCGTGGTCCTCATCCACTTCTTTAGATAATAATCGCTGTAGCACAGTCACTGCAAGAATTACATCCGAGGCAAAAGAATCTGAACAACTCACATGCCGAGTCAACTCTTCAAAGGGAGCCAAGATGTTGATCATCTTCTCCATGAGATTCCACTGATTTGCAGTGATCGTTGCAGGCAGCTCATGTTCACATATACTCCAATGGCCCGTTTTTGCTCTATCAGAGACTGCAGCATGTAAAAAGTGCTGTTCCAGCGAGTCTGAACATCTTGTTGAAGTCTTTTAATGGGTTGACCAAGCTGGATCTGAATATCTTGCAGCCGAGAATATGCCAGGTTTGAATGTTTAAAGTGCCCAACTATTTTGCGCCCAACTCCCACAGCCTCCGTAATGCTGTGCGGTGATAAAAGCCCCTCTGAGACAGCCAGCTGCAGTGTATGTGCCACACATGAAAGACTCTGAAGACCAGCATCTTGTACACCTTTTATCATATTTCTGCCATTATCACGGACTACCAAATGGACAGAACATTTGGGAATCACCCAAGTGTCAAGCAGTTTTTCTAGTATGCTTCTTATAGCTTGGCCTGTGTGAGAGAAATTTCTTTGCGTGCAGCATGACTTGGTGCAGAGTGAAATTGGCATCAATTCACTGTGCAGTTAAGCTAATTACAGACACGAGACTCACACTACTGCTCCAAATGTCCGTGGTAAAACTGATAGCCTCTATGTTCTCCTGTAGCATGTTGGTAATGTGTTTTTTCACTGTGTTGTGTAATTGTGGCAACATGACATCTGTGACATGACGGCGGCTGGGAATTTCGTACTTTGGCTCCAAAAGATTCATAAGTCGACGAAAACCCACATTGTCAACTATTGATAGTGGCTGATCATCAAGAACGATGAATTGGGTAACTACTTCAGAAATTTTTTTAGCCCTTGGGTTATCCATGGAAAATGTTTCACGTCTGGCAAGGGTTTGCTGCAGTGTCAGCTGCTGAGTGCAAGAGCTAGTGACAGCTGTAAATTCGCCATGCTCAGTCTTGTGTTTCATTTTGAGGTGTTTTATGAGATTACTGGTATTATAAGAACTAACTTTTGAACCTCCTCTAGATATTTTGGCAGAACAGAGTTTGCAGTCTGCAATGCGCTTGTTGGTTTCATCAATTTTAAAAAACTTCCAGACAGCTGACATTTTGCTGGCAGTGGCATCCGTTTGCATTGCACTTAAAGCCAAGTAAGTCTCTCCACCTTAAGGGGGAAAAAATGAGGAAAATGGGGGAAAAATTTTGAGCCCAAATGTTTTGTTTTCTGATTTTTTCACACATGGTGACACCTACTATTTTTTAGAATAATGAAGCTGCTCTCACCGATGCTTGTTGTTTGCTCCTGCTGCATCCAGCATCTTCGTATGGCCAAGTAAACCAGCGGGGATGATGACATCCATCTGTCGGGTACAACGATCGGTATCTCTATAATACAAAAAGCAGAGGATGGTCTCAGAAAGGCACATGCGGGAAAATGTTAGGCAAGAGACAATGGTGATTTATGTAACAGCAGCAGTCATTTGCCGCCATGATGGACATGTTAGGCAACAGAGACAATGTGGGACACTAAGTTATGTAACACACACAAACGCAGGCTGACCACCATGCTGGACAGTGGACATTATGTTAAGCAAGAGAGAGAGAGACAATGTGGGACAAACTAAGTGTAACACAGGCCGTCCACCATGTTAGGCAAGAAAGAGACAATGTGGGACAAAACCAATTTAAGTATAACACAGGCTGGCCGCCATATTAGGCAAGAGAGAGACAATGTGGGACAAACTAACTTAAGTGTAACACAGGCCAGTCGCCATGTTAGGCAAGAGAAAGAGAGAGACAATGTGGGACAAAACTAACTTAAGTATAAAACAGGCCGTCCGCCATGTTAGGCAAGAGAGAGACAATGTGGGACAAACTAACTTAAGTGTAACACAGGCCGTCCGCCATGTTAGGCAAGAGAAAGAGAGAGACAATGTGGGACAAAACTAACTTAAGTATAACACAGGCTGGCTGCCATGTTAGGCAAGAGAGAGAGAGACAATGTGGGACAAAACTAACTTAAGTATAACACAGGCTGTCCGCCATGTTAGGCAAATGATGATGTAAGCTAGTAGTACTGTTCAGCAATCACCGGCACATAGGAAGAATGCAAGCAACAGTTAGAAATAGAGAAGAGCACTCACCGGCTGCCATGAGAGGACCTGATGTAAGGAGGACGCTCGCCATGTGGGGCAGCCATGTAGCAGGCACAGCAGCAGCAGCAAAACACATGTCTGTCATGAGGGAAACAGCACTCACCGCCGTGTGGAGAGGCCACAACCTTATTCAGTTCCCGAGCTCCGCCCAAGCTGACGTCACTTCCGGTATCGGCTTCTGGTATCGCTGAATTTTCACGAGTACCGATACCCCTGATATCGGCACCGATACCGGTATCGGTGCATCCCTAGTTAATATGAAATAAAATATTATCTTACACCAATGTGACCAATCTAAACTCAATACATTGTGCCTAAACTTTAAATGAAATTGTGATAATAATAAATTCCATATATTTTTATCGAGACCACCATAACAACCTCATAAAATGGCTGCTCACCAGCTCCTCATGACCTGCTGTTATGGGAGGTCTTTTGCGCTTGTGGCTATATACCCAGCCAGGGCCTTTGATCATCCAGGGGGATCACGCTATCAAGCTTCCACCACCCGAAAGGATTTGATCAGACATGAGCCCCAAAAAGAGATAAGGCCTCCATAGTGTAAAATCTATGTTTATTAGTTTAAATTTGGGTTGCACTTACATCAAGGAATGTAATCTTTAGGATAAAAAATTCAAGCCGGCCGGCCAATGGAAGCAGCCTGTATATTGGGACTTGTGACGCCAGCACGTCGCTTCTCCCTACGCATTTTGTCACAGATGACAGTATGTGTTCACGTATCAGGAACAACAGGATCTACTGTAGGCTCATCTCCACATGCAGGAGTCTATGATAGTTAAGATAGTAGGTATGTTAAGATATTGTATAAATATGCTGGAATTCTAATCCTGGTATAAAAAAAGGATTGACATATCCATACAACCATACCTTTTGCATGGATATAGTATATTAGTCCTTTTTTTATATTAGGATTGGACCTACAGCATACTGCAGTGTCCGTCACCCCTATCTGCCAATCCCTCCACTGGCTTCACATTGCCCGATGAATATAAATTTTATACACTAACAATAACATACATAGCCATTTACAACTCTGCCCCAAGCTACACCAACAATCTTGTCTCCAAATATCACCCAGACTATCCTCTCTGCTCCTCCCAAGACCTCCTGCTCTCTAGCTCCCTTGTCTCTCCCTCCCATGATGCTCATCCTCAGAACTTCTCCAGAGCCTCTCCCATCCTCTGGAACTCCCTACCCAAATCTGTCTGGCCATCACCTACTCTGTCCACTTTTAGGCAATCCCTGAAAACTCATCTCTTCAGGGAAGCCTATCCTGCCTTCAGCTAATAACCAAATCTTCTATTTCTCCCATCAGTTTATCCCGCACAGTTATTAACTTTTGTCCCACCAACCCCTCCCTATTAGATTGTAAGCTTGCAGGAGCAGGGCCCTCCTAACTCTCTATGTTGTAAAGTGCAGTGCAATCTGTTGGCGCTATATAAACCCTATATAATAATAATAATACTGAGATAGGTCTCTTATATAATATCTTAATGTACCTTCTATTAGATGATCATAGACCTCTGGCTGTGGAGGTGAGCCTTGATCCCATTGGCCCTGATATGGGTGGTTAATGCACAGATAGTAATGGGTGGACTCTCTTTTTAGTTTGTAAGTTGTAGGTATTTGTGTTGCCAACTGCTGCTGTTCTGACTGGAGTGCCTGTGGCCGCTTTGTCTGCCCGGGAAATATATCTATATATTCTCGCCATAAGTCTTTCCCACGTGAGACTATGTTTTAATGATCTATTATTATAATATGTACACTAGCAGAAATGTATGTATCTGATTTTGTGTTGGTCTTTTATCTATATTCAGTGTATTCATACTATACTGTCTTGTCCCGTGGAAGCAGCTCTCCAGACGTGAAATGCATTGACATATATGAAAGTGATGCTGCCATCTACCATTTCAGTATATACTAATTTGTGAATACGCATTTAATAATATCATATATGGATCTACTGTATGTCCTTTCCATCTTTGATGGTCTTATATGTTTTTTTATATTTTTGTGATAGAATCCTCTTTTTTAAAGTTGTTCTAAAGCCAAAACATTCTTTGCCTTAAAGGGGCTGTAAAGGCAGAAGGTTTTTTTTTATCTTAATGCAGTCTATGCATTAAGATAAAAAAACCTTCTGTGTGTAGCAGCCTCCACAGCACCCCCCAATTACCTACCTGAGCTCCTTCTCTCTCCAGCGATGTCCATGATCCCCCTCAGCCATCCAGTACACTCCTCCTGATTGGCTGAGACAGAGCACTGGCGCTATTGGCTCCCGTGGCTGTCAATCAAAGTTAGTCAGCCAATCAGCGGAGAGAGGGGCGGAGCCAGGTCGGGGCTCAGTGTCTGAATGAATACACGGAGCTCTGACTCAGCTTGGGTGACCACTGTTGCAAGCTGCTGGCTGAGGGGCACTCAAAGGAGGGAGTGACTAGGAGCAGCAAAGAGGGATCTGGGGAGAGAAGGATCCAGGCTGCTCTGTGCAAAATCAACTGCACAGAGGAGGTAAGTATAACACGTTTTGTTTTTGTTTGTTTTTTTTAAAAACAAGCCTTTACAATCAATTTAATGCATCCCTGAATTAAGGTAAAACATGTTTTAAACCTTGCTGTCCTCCGCTACCTCCCTAAATACTTACCTGAGTCCTCAATTGATCCAGCACGGTGCATGGCTGGATCTCTTCTCTCCTCTCTTCCTCTTCACGCAGGGACTTGGTGAGCAGCAGAAGCCATTGACTCCTGCTTATCAAGTGCTATTATTAATCAAATGCTGTGAGGAGGAAGCAGGGGGCAGGGCCAAGCTGCATGGCTTCATGGACACACACAGCTCGGGAGTGAGCACGCATGTTTACCCCAATAGCAAGCAGCTTGGTATGAGGGCACACAGAGGAGAGCAGGAGCCAAGATCACCGGTGGGGATTCCCAGAAGAGGAGGTTCGGGGCTGCTCTGTGCAATACTAGACATGTGTAATTCGTTTCATTCCAAATTCATTTTTTAACGAATTTCAACAAATCTGTTTAACAAATTTTTCTGAACATTCGGAAATTCAAAAATTCGGAAATTTGTAAATTCGAATATTTGAAAATTTTAAAATTTGTAAATTCGAAAATCCAAAAATTTGGAAACGAGAAATTCCGAAGATAAAAGCGAAAATTCAAAAGAACGAAAATCCGAAAATAAGAATGAGAATTTGAAAATTCAAAAACCCAGAAATTCGAAAATATGAAATAATATCTAACTAATCATAACTTAACTATTACTAACTATTACATTATAGGTATTGGAATTTCCTTTCAAATTTGGCTGTTAGTGAACGTAATAAATACGAATTTATCCAAAGTTACGAATTATCCGAAATAACGAATGCCGTATCTGCACGAATGGAATGTAACAAATTAATAATAATAAATAATAATAATAAAATCATTTTATTATTATTATTATTATTATTACTATTATTATTATTATTATTATTAATAATTTATTCTGTTCCATTTGTTTAGATGCGGCATTCGTTATTTCGAATAATTCGTAACTTTGGATAAATTCGCATTCTTTACGTTGACTAACAGCCAAATTTGAACAGAAATTCCAATACCTATAATTTAATAGTTAGTTATTATTAGTTAGTTATTATTTAGAATTTTTAGATTTTCAGGTTCCGGATTCTCAGATTTTCGAATTTACTAATTATCAAATTTATGAATTTACGAATTTCCGAATTTACGATCATAACAAATGAGCCGAAGAACGAAAAAAACTAATAAAACAAAAACAAACGGATTTTTCGGCAGTGCACATGTCTATGCAATACCATTGCACAGAGCAGGTGAGTATTACATGTTTGTTATTTTAATTTTAAAAAAAATTGCCTTTAGTAACCTAACCGCTGGAAGATTTTACCCCCTTCATGACCATAGTATTTGTGCTATTCTCACTGTGCTACTTTATATGGCAATTGCACACTGTACACAAATGCATTTTTTTCCACACAAAAAAAGCTTTATTTTGGTGGTATTTGATCACCACTGTTTTTTTAAATTTTTTTGTATCTAAAAATAAAAATACCGAAAACCATGTTTTTCTTAGTTTTTCTGAAAACAAATAATTTTTCTTCATAAATTTGGTCAAAATGTATTCTACTACATTTCTTTGGTAAAAATAACCAAAATCTGTGTATATTATTTAGTCTTTGGGAAAGTTACAGAGTCTACCAACTATGGGATATACATTTAAAAATTGATCAATCCTGATGTACTGATAAAAGCAGATAATGCAATGCTCAAAATCAGTGTAAGTCCTTTGCAGGCTTGTGATAAAATCCATAGTGGGTGCTCTGGCTCTGATACTCTCTCTCACACCGGTACAGACATAAATACAAAGAATAGAGTCGGCAACTCCAAACGTCCTTGTTGCTTCTTTATTGGTGCATAAAAAAGTGAGTAAAAACATACAGGGGCTCATGCGTAGCGGCTTACAAGCCTAGATCAGAGCACAATTTTCAAGTTCAAAAACAGAACATATATTGTTCACTGTTTGCCAAACCTCACCACCTCTAATCTTGAACACCATCTGGTTTAAACTCAAGATATGATGTAGATCTGTTTCTCAAATAGTCTGTGTTTGGGACTACATATCCGAGCATGACTATCAGGAACCATGAATCAGACCAAGACAGAAGTATAGTTAAATCGCACTTGTTTAGTAATAATAATAATAATAATAATAATAATAATAATAATAAGGTAAACAGAGTAAGCGTAGTCAAAAAAAGCCAGAGTTGAGTAACCAGATCGGGTAGTCAGCCAAGCAAATGTCAGAGAGCCAGAGATAAATGTAGTAGTACAGCCAGCAGGATCAGGAGCCAGAAGGAACGTCAACCAAGCAAGTCTTCAACAGAAATGCAGGAGAAAGTCTCTGTGATGTTGACAAAGGCGAAGGCAGAGATCAAGTGAGCTGGGCAGCTTTAGAGCCGATTCACACTGGGGCGACTTGTCAGGCGACTTAGCCGCCTGACAAGTCGTGTTCCGTTCTGTACAATGGAACCATTCTAATAGGAGCGACTCAAGTTGCTCCGACTTAGAAAAAGGTTCCTGTACTACTTTGGGGGCGACTTGCATTTACTTCTATACAGAAGTCATTTTGCAAGTCACCGCTGTTGTCGCGTGCAGGTTGCCTGAGGTAGTCGCGCTGCAAGCCGTGCTGCCTCAGTGTGAACCGGCTCTTAAGTAGGCAGGACTGACTATCAGAATCAACAACAGCTGGGTAACTGTGGAGAGGGATGGGAGCTGGCAATTAGCCGACAGCTGAGCGGCCAGCTCAGAGAAGGAAGGGCTGAGCCCGGACCTGACAATGACTGCACATATGGTTTGAACTCAAGATATGACGCAGACCTGTTTGTCATTTAATTTATTTGGAGGAACCTTTTTTGTCTTGTTTTACACACTTTTGTCTTATTTTCTATTGTGTAGATCAGTGGTTATCAACCTTTTTTCGGTTAAGGCACCCTTTAAAATGGACAAACTCAAGGCAGCATCGACACGTAGGACACCCAACATTAGAGGTGATTTATTCTTACAAAGCAAATACACTTTTGCACACTGGTACTGACTAGTATTCCAGTGTTTCTCCTCTCCCTCAGTTTCTCTCCATGACTCAGCTAATGTGACCCCAGTGTTGACAGAGAGGGGCAGGGGTGGGTCAAACAAGGATGCTGTGTAGGTGATCAACACCCTTCTTATCAACACTGATGACATCACTGGTTGTTAGGATGTCGGTGGCTGGAAGGTTGAAATGGTGCAGAATAAAAACCTGCGGCTTATGCCGTGTACACATGGGCGGACTTTCTGACCGGACTGGTCCGACGGACCAAATCTGGCGGACAATGCGACCGAGTGTGGTCTGCAATAGACTTCCGACGGACCGTTTTGGTCGGAAATCCGACGGACTTTAGATTTGAAACCTGCTTCAAATCTTTATGTCGTAACTTCACTGGACACAGGGTACTGCATCTCGCGCTTGCTGCAATAGGAAAAACAAATTTTCTTATTGAAGGGAGTGCGAGGGGGATGGCGTGGGGTCCCCCCAAAATCCATACAAAACCCCTATCCGAGCACGCAGCCTGGCCGGTCAGGAAAGGGGGTGGGCACGAGCGAGCGCCCCCCCCCCCCCGAACTGTACCAGGCTGCAAGCCCTCAACATGGGGGGATGGGTGCTTTGGGGAAGGGGGGCGCCCTGTGGCCCCCCACCCCAAAGCACCTTGTCCCCATGTTGATGAGGACAAGGGCCTCTTCCCGACAACCCTGGCTGTTGGTTGTCGGGGTCTGCGGGTGGGGGGTTTATCGGAATCTGGGAAATCTTATTAATCCTTTAATAAGGAGGCCCCCAGATCCCGGCCCCCCACCCTATGTGAATGAGTATGGGGTACATCGTACCCCTACCCATTCACCTAGGGAAAAAATGTCAATAAAAAAAACACACTAGACAGGTTTTTAAAGTAATTTATTAGACAGCTCCAGGGGTCTTGTTCCGACTTGGGGGGTCTTCTTCCGACTTCGCCACTCTCTCCGGCCTCTTCTCCGGTGTTAGACCTCTTCTCCCGGTGTCCGGTTCTTCTGCCGCCTCCTCCGCTATCTTCTGCCGCTCTTTTCCTAGCAGTGGCCCGGACTTCTGCGTCGTCTTCTTCCCTCTTCTCTTCTTCCGAAGTTGACACAATGCTCTCTCCCGCTGTAATGCTGTGTGAGCGCTCCGCAATGACTTATATAGGTGGTGACCCCGCCCCCTTATAACGTCACAGGCCCTGGGCATGCTGGGACTGTTATGTCATAAGGGGGCATGGTCAACATCACCTGGTGACCACGCCCCCTTATGACGTCACAGTCCCAGCATGCCCAGGGACTGTGACGTTATAAGGGGCGGGGTCACCACGTATATAAGTCATTGCGGAGCGCTCACACAGCATTACAGCGGGAGAGAGCATTGTGTCAAGAGGGAAGAAGACGACGCAGAAGCCTGAACCACCACTAGCAAAAGAGCGGCAGAAGATAGTGGAGGAGCAGGGAGAAGAGGTCGAACACCGGGAGAAGAGGCCGGAGAGCGGGAGAAGAACCGGACACCGGGAGAAGAGGCCGGAGAGATCGGCGAAGTCGGAAGAAGATCCCTGAAGTCGAAAGAAGACCCCCGGAGCTGTCTAATAAATTACTTTAACCACTTGACAACTGGGCACTTAAACCCCCTTCCTAACCAGACCAATTTTCAGCTTTTGGTGCTCTCACATTTTGAATGACAATTACTCAGCCATGCAACACTGTATCTATATGAAATTTTTGTCCTTTTTTTCACACAAATGGAGCTTTCTTTTGGTGGTATTTAATCACCGCTGGGTTCTTTATTTTTTGCGCCGTAAAAGAAAAAAGACCGAAAAATCTGTAAAAAAATGCATTTTTCTTCATTTCTGTTATAATATTTTGCAAATTAGTAATTTTTCTTCATATATTTTGGCCAAAATTTATACCGCTACATATCTTTGGTAAAATTAACCCAAATCGGTGGATATTATTTGATCTTTGTGAAAGTTATAGAGTCCAAAAGCTATGGTGCGAATATTTGAAAATTGATCACACCTGAAGTACTGACGGCCTATCTAATTTCTTGAGACCCTAACATTCCAGAAAAGTACAAATACCCCCCAAATGATACCTTTTTGGAAAGAAGACATTCCAAGGTATTTAGAAAGATGCATGGTGAGTTTTTTGAAGTTGTCATTTTTTCCCACAATTCTTTGCAAAATCAAGGTTTTTTTTTTACTTTTTTTTTTCCCACAAAATTGTCATATTAGCAGGTTATTTCTCACACACCACATATGCATACCACAAATTACACCCCAAAACACATTCTGCTATTACTCCCGAGTACGGCGATACCACATGTGTGAGACTTTTACACAGCGTGGCCACATACGGAGGCCCAACATGCAGGGAGCACCATCAGGCGTTCTGGAGCACCCAGGCCAATTCTGACATTTCTCTCCTACATGTAAAAATCATCATTTATTTGCTAGAAAATTACATAGAACCCCAAAACATTATATATGTTTTTTTAGCAAAGACCCTAGAGAATACAATAGCGGTCGTTGCAACTTTTTATCTCGCACGGTATTTGCGCAGCAATTTTTTAACGCGTTTTTTTTGGGAAAAAAACTGTTTTGTGCTTTACAAAAACCAAAACAGTAAAGTTAGCCTAATGTTTTTGCATAATGTGAAAGATGAAGTTATACTGAGTAAATAGATACCCAACATGTCACCTTTCAAAATTGCACGCGCTTGTGGAATGGCGCCAAACTTTGCTATTCAAAAATCCCCATAGGCGACGCTTTAAAATTTTTTACTGGTTTTACCGATCGCAGCGATACCTCACATGTGTGGTTTGAACACGGTTTTCATATGTGGGCGGGACGTATGCGTTCGCTTCTGCATGCGAGCACACAGGGACAGGGGCGCTTTAAAATTTTTTTTTTTTTTTTATTGTTCATTATACTTCATTTATTTTAGTTTGATGCTTTTTTCCAAAAAAAAAAAAAATTTTTGACCACTTTTATTCCTATTACAAGGAATATAAACATCCTTGTAATAGGAATATGGCATGACAGGTCCTCTTTACAGTGAGATATGGGGTCAATAAGACCCCACATCTCACCTCTAGGCTGGGAAGCCTGAAATAAAAAAAAAAAAACGATCCTGGCTTCGATCGTAGCGGTGAGTCGGTAGAAGCGCGGGAGGGGGGACATCCCCTCTCGCCTCCCGTAAGAACGATCAAGCAGTGGAACAGCTGCTATGATCATTCTCATGGTGTAGGGAAGCACCGGCTGAAAAAGCTGATATCTGAATGATGCCTGTAGCTGCACCCATCATTCAGATATCTCCGCACAAAGTCAAGGACGTTCTATGACGGCCGGCGGGCGGGAAGTGGTTAAAACGCATTTTTTTTTTAACACAAAGTTGTCCATTTATACAATATTTCTACCACATAACATGTACATACCAAAAATGACACCCCAAAATAGATTCCCCTGCTCCTCCTGAGTACGGCGATACCACATGTGTGAGACTTCCACAGCCTGGCCACATACAGAGGGCGAGTACAGCTGAGCATGGCTCAGCATGGCAGGGTATGGCGGGGTATTGCGGAGTATGGCGGGGTATTGCAGAGTATGGCGGAGTATGGCAGAGTATGGCGGAGTATGGCAGAGTATGGCGGAGTATGGCGGGGTATGGCGGGGTATTGCGGAGTATGGCGGGGTATGGCGGGGTATGGCGGGGTATTGCAGGGTATTGCGGAGTATGGCAGAGTATGGCAGAGTATGGCGGGGTATTGCGGAGTATGGCGGGGTATGGCGGGGCATGGCAGAGTATGGCGGGGGCATTGCAGAGTATGGCGGGGGCATTGCAGAGTATGGCGGGGGCATTGCAGAGTATGGCGGGGGAATTGCAGAGTATTGCACAGCATTGCAGAGTATTGCACAGCATTGCAGAGTATTGTGGGGGCATTGCAGAGTATTGCACAGCATTGCAGAGTATTGTGGGGGCATTGCAGAGTATTGCACAGCATTGCAGAGTATTGTGGGGGCATTGCAGAGTACTGCACAGCATTGCAGAGTATTGCACAGCATTGCAGAGTATTGTGGGGGTGTTGCAGAGTATTGCACAGCATTGCAGAGTATTGTGGGGGTGTTGCAGAGTATTGCACAGCATTGCAGAGTATTGTGGGGATGTTGCAGAGTATTGCACAGCATTGCAGAGTATTGTGGGGGTATTGCAGAGTATTGCACAGCATTGCAGTGTAGTGGGGATGGCTGAGCATGGATGGATGGATGGCTGGATGTCTCTGTGCAGCGCTGTGGGCACTACACATACAGCCCACAGCGCTGCAGACATCCATCCATCCCCCTCCCCGCTCACAGTGTACCGATCGGTACACAGGAGGGGAGGAGAGGAACTGGGCATCAGATGACGCCGGTCTGTTTACATGTGATCGCGCCGTCATTTGACGGCGCGATCACATGGTAAACGGCCGCGATCAGCGGCCATTTACCGGGATCCGTGATGCGCCGGGTCCTCCGGACCCAACGGTCACGGAAGTGTTCGGGTGCGCGCCCCAGGGGGCGCGCGAGAGGGGAATTCTGGGAGGACGTCATAGTACGCCCTCCCAGAGTTATCCAACCGCCCTGCAGCCGTCATTCGGCTATGGGCCGGTTGGTAAGTGGTTAAAAACCTGTCTAGTGTGTTTTTTTTTAATTGACACTTTTTCCCTAGGTGAATGGGTAGGGGTACCCCATACTCATTCACATAGGGTGGGGGGCCGGGATCTGGGGGCCCCCTTATTAAAGGGGGCTCCCAGATTCCGATAAGCTCCCCGCCCGCACCCCCGACAACCAACGGCCAGGGTTGTCGGGAAAAGGCCCTTGTCCTCATACTTACCTGAGAGACCTGAGGTAAATGCTGACTCCTCCAAGTGACAGGAGAGGATATAAGTAAAAGGTTACACCCATTGACTAGATGTTTCCCACCAAAGGATTTCTAACAAATCCAGTGCTCAGCAGCTGAGGTAATTATTCCTAGCAGCAGCAGGCAGCTTATCAGAAAACACAAAACAGAAAGAACCAGCAAAGCAGCCAAAGAGAGTCATGTACTTAATCACTATAGCGCTCTATTAAGAGTAAAATTTATTTATAAAACAAATGGGTGTTAGGGGTGACAATCCGATGGGGCCACTTCTATATTGTATTCTTTTGTGGCCGGACATTCTTTGTATTTATGCCTGATGTACTGATGGCCTATTTATTTTCTTGAGGCCCTAAAATGCCAGGACAATAAAAATACCCAACAAATGATCCCTTTTTTTTAAATTAGACAGTCCAAGGTATTTAGTACTTGTGATTGGCCTAGGTACCATATGATAGCTGTGGGCCATCACAGCATTACAATACAGTCACGTATGAAAGCCATTTATGACTATTTTGTTGTCATTGGAATCATGTGATCGCTAGACTAAATATAGTAATCACATGATATCCCGGCAGCTCAAAGCACGGATACAGTGGTCACGGTATCTCACCACTGCGTGACCCAGGGGGTGTGCTAGTGCGCATGTGCTAGGCCTCGTACCAGGACTTCGCTTAGCCTGGCTGTGCCACCCATCCTCAGTAAATGTACTGTGGGCAGGCAGCAAGTGGTTAAAGGTGTACCAATGGGGTTTTTTATAAAACATATTGTAAATGTATTATTTGCTTTTAGAAAATACATTAACAATACAATACAATTATATACATAACATTGTTCGCTGTCTCTTTATGTATCTGAAAAGTCCAGTTTCTTGAAACAAGTTTTGAATTTGTTGTGGTAACAAAGCAAAGCATCGTAACTGAGGCACATGTATGAACACCTGACACTGCCATGTTAGGTTTTTAGAGGAGGCAGAAAAAATGTGAATCTGTTCTAACCCCCCCCCCCCCTCTTTTTGCACTGGTGTCACTAATGCTCAGAAAATGGATGCAATAATATAGACATTTCTCTATTTTAAAATATGGAGTGAGTTTTTTAGCTAATCTTTGTCCTATGAATATGCTGCAGGTGCATTAGAGAAGACAAGCAGCAGGCAGCACATCCCCTGCGTGACTTTACGCCCCTGTTCACATCAGGACGATTTGACCAGCGATTTGACAGGCAATAGGAGCGTCCCAATCAGTGTGATTCAGACTTTGCGGTGCCGCACCAATTTCCAAAAGTGGTTTCTGCACTACTTTTGGTGACTTCAGGGGTGGTTTCAATAGACATCTGCGCATGAACCCGCACAGATATCTTTCAAGTCGCCCCTGAAGTCGGACTGAAGTCGGACTGAAATGCGTCTTTGAAATCGTGTGAGTTTAGATGAACTCACACGATTTCAAAGCTGTGTTCAGTGTGAATGAGGGCTTAAAGTGGTTGTAAACCTAATTACACCACTTGTACCTACAGGTAAGCGTATAATATTAATACCTCTAGGTACTGTATAAATCTCCTAAACCATGCAGGTTTACCGTATATTTACCATATACACTTGAGCTGACGTCATTGGCGCATGCGCACTGAAGAAACAACTCGCTCGTGACGTTTCTTCAGCAGCTGTGCCGTTACTGGTGGCTCCTGCGCGTATGGTGGGTGTGATGTCATCGCGGCTCTGGTCAATCACAGCACTGGAGCCCATGAACCTGGAAATAACTCCAGGAGACATGCCGCCGGTCACAGCGGTGTACAGGGACAGCTGCAACAGTGTCAATCTAAGGTAAGCATTTCATAATGAGTTAGTATGCGATGCATACTAGCACATTATGCCTTTGTCTTACATGTTTTGTCTTTTTTTTATCCCCATTAGGTTTACAGAAAGGGTATGCTGATCTTTAAAAAAGGATGTTTTATAATGCTTGTGTAGAGTGACTTTGTGTGGGCACGATTCCCTGCAGTGCATTATCCTTTCTAAGGTGTTTATGTTTCCATGCATAGTAGATAATGTGATAAACCATCACTTTTCTGCACATATCTATCATCATTGATGGATGTGGGATCAGCAGACCTCCAAGAAAACTCTCTTTGAGGTTACATTCTGTTAACACCTCTAAATAAAATATGTACACTGCTTAACTGAGTCTATTCTCTACATTAAATTCTAACATTTCACCGCTGACTGTGCGCTTATACTAAACTAAGCAATCTCTTTTCTTTCCTACCTAAAACTCCAGCCAAAAGTCCAAATGCACAATGGGAATACATCTACAGGAGCTACTTTATAAATGATTTCTAATTTTGTCCAGCCAGTCCCTAAGATTTACACAGCCCTGCTAATCAGTTGTGTCAAATTGGTGGCCTAGCTTTTCTATACTGTAGTTAAGCAATACAGATGGTTCTCCTCATCACCCATAGCTTGTGACTGGACCATAAGAAAGCCAAATCAGTCTGTGGAGGTGATCTCTCTCTTCAATTTGTCACTGTGGTTTGGGGTTCTGACAATTGATCTCCCAGTATGAGTGCTGGTGTACAAGGGATTATACAAGCTGATAAACAAATATGTAATTGGGGTACAGTTCTTTCTTGCATTTAAAAATGCATTTAATTATTTTTTAATGAATACATAACTGTATTAAATTATATTTTGTATATCCAGCCTGAAGTTCAGTTGTAAATCAAATTCTCTTGTGATGCACAGAACACAACACACCTTGCAATATCACAGAACCAATTCAAAATCACTCAAATTTTCTTTTTCCTGCATGAGTATTTTATCAACATGCAAAAATGAGCTCAAATGCCATGTCTTTTTATAAACTGAATCTCTAACAAGGCAAAGTAGCTTCCCTTTCCCCCACAACACTGTACCCTCCCCCTCTGAGGCTGACCCTCAGACAGAATGACAGAGTGCAGGGAGAGCCCATCCACACCCATAGGATATTTAGCACCTGTTGGCGATCATTTTTTTTAACAGAAAAACTTTTTTAAGATTTAACAACACGCTGCAAATAGCAGTGGTACATATTCTCCATGAAGAACAGTATAAAAGTTTGACGGTACAACATTGCAGGCCACGTACATAGTTACAGTAGGTTAGACAAAAAGGTATTCATAGAAAAGCAAAGATCAAATTACAACTTTGCAATGTTGGGTACACTCCAAAAGAACCCAGAAGGATATGAGGAGTGCTCAGCATAGAGCCCTGGGAAGGGAGGAGCAAGAAGGGGATTAAGGAAGAGGTAGGGTGGGAAGAACATAGTTCCCAACATTCCGAAAAAATTTATTGGGACACTTTTTTTGCATGTAAAAGCGGCTCTCATTTTAATTAGGGGAGGGACATTCATTTGTAGGTGTGGCTTAGTAGAGGAAAAAGGTGGCACTGTAAAAATGGGCGTGGTTTCAACTAAATTGTGGGCGTGGCTTAATGGGGTTGTGGTCAGCATTTGAGATGAAAGAGGGATGGAGGGAGAAGGAAGTGAGGGAGAGAGAAAGAAAGGGAGAAAGAGGGAGAGAGAAAAATAGAGAAAGGGAGAAAAAGAGAGAAAGGGAGATGGTTAAAGAGTGTGCGGACATGATACAGGAGATAGTCAGAGATTGCAGACATGATACAAGAGACAGTCAGAGAGCGTGAGGACATGATACAGGAGACAGTCAGAGAGGGTGTGGACATAGTACAGGAGACTGTTAGAGAGGGTTTGTGGATATGATATAGAAGACAGTCAGAGGGGGTGCGGACATGGTACAGGAGAGCATGTGGACATGGTACAGGAGAGGGCGAGAGGGTGCAGACACGGTACAGGAGGGGGTGAGAGGGTGCAGACATGGTACAGGAGAGAGTGAGAGGGTGCAGGCATGGTACAGGAGAAGGTGGGAGGGTGCAGACATGGTACAGGAGAGGGTGCAGGCATGGTACAGGGGAGGGTGAGAGGGTGCAGACATGGTACAGGAGAGAGTGAGAGGGTGCAGACATGACACAGGAGAGGGTGAAAGTGTGCAGGCCTGGTACAGGAGAGGGTGTGGACATAATACAGGAGAGGGTGAAAGGGTGCAGACATGGTACAGGAGAGGGTGAGAGGGTGCAGACATGGTACAGGAGAGGGTGAGAGGGTGCAGACCTGGTACAAGAGAGGGTGAGAGGGTGCAGGCATGGTACAGGAGAGGGTGAGAGGATGCAGGCATGTTACAGGAGAGGGTAAGAGGGTGCAGACATGATACAGGAGAGGGTGAAAGGGTGCAGGCATGGTACAGGAGAGGGTGTAGGCATATTACAGATGAGGGTTAGAGGGTGCAGGTATGGTAATGGAGTGGGTGAGAGGGTGCGGACATGATACAGGAGAGGGTGAGAGGGTGTTGACATGGTACAGGAGAGAGTGAGCGGGTGTAGACATAGTACAGGAGAGGGTGAGAGGGTACGGACATGGTACAGGGGAGGGTGAGAGGGTGTGGACATGGTACAGGTGAGGGTGAGAGGGTGCGAACATGGTACAGGGGAGAGTGCAAGGGTGCAGACATGGTACAGGGGAGGCTGAGAGGGTGCAGGCATGGTACAGGTGAGGGTGAGAGGGTGCAGGCATGGTACAGGAGAGGGTGAGAAAGTATAGACATGGTACAGGAGGGGGTGAGAGGGTGCAGGCATTATACAGGAGAGGGTGAGAGGGTGCAGGCATGGTACAGGAGAGGGTGTAGACATGGTGCAGGACTTCACTTAATGTGCACCTTCAACACAGCGCTCTGTACCCCCCCAACACACAGACCATCTAGAAGATCACCCCATTATGGTCACTCACCTGCAACATCCTGGTGCCTGCAGCATCTCCTCCTGCACCTCTGCTGGCTGTCAGCTCACTAAGGGGGGGGTGGACGACAGCTCTGTGGTGCCCACGGGATTCCCCTACGGCTAGCAGGTCACTTCCATGTGTACAGTGCAGAGGGGAGGGGCCTCCGACCCGGACAGCTAGCTGGCATCAGTATATAAGTAAATTGCTCTGCATGTACACTAAAGAATGAAGCCGGTTAGCTGCCCGGGTCAGAGGCCCCTCCTTTCTGCACTGTACACACAGAAGAGACCTGCTAGCCGCATGGAGATCCTCCGCGGCCATGCCTTCACAGCCAGGAGCTGCAGCCGGTGATGGATTGCCGGGACAAAGCCAAATTCCCATGATTTTTCCCAGGACACGGACAGACCGGGACAAGGGTCTAAAAACCGTAAATGTCCTGGGAAAATCGGGACTGTTGGTAGCTATGGAAGAAGGGAAAACAGACAAGGAGTTTAAGGAAACTTCAGCCCTCCTCTCAACAAATGGACCTACAGGGTAGCACAGTTACTTTAAGAAGTGTCAACAATGCTAATAGCTATATAAACCTTTACATTTTATAGAGTCTACTCCCTCGCTTCAACTCAGATTACCTAAATCTTCATACATTTATTTGGACAGTTATGCACTAGATATGTAAGCTTATATATAGTAGCAAGGTTGCATTAAGCATGGCACTTCACATCTGCAGAGTCAGGAGAGTAGACTGGTTCCACTGAGGTAGGATAGTTTTCCTGGCAAAGTAAGCAGTATAACACACAAAGGGGGGGGGGGGGGTTTACTAAAACTGGAGCTTGCAAAATCAGGTGCAGCTCTGCATAGAAACCAATCAACTTCCAGGTGTTATTGTCAAAGCTTAATTGACCATGCTGAAGTTAGAAGCTAAATGACTACCATGCACACCTGCACCAGATTTTGAGTGCTACAGTTTTTGTAAATCTCCCCAAAGTGTTTTTTATGGTAAGTAGTATCTACTGTATCACATGCCCCCAGTAGCAAATGAGGGAGTTTCCTGTAATTGTCAATTTCCCCACCATATTCATATCTCCCGCCACCATAAGCCAAAACACCCGTATTAAGGGACAGGACCACACCATATGTATAGTAGCATCTCTTGTCCTGAAAATTATTGAAAGCCTGCAGCCTGTAATTTCAATTGAACGTATTTTTTTCTGATCAATATCATCAAGGGGAGGTATTGCTGTATCACAAGTTAGCCTACAGTTTGCTGCCTGTGCATTCTTACCTCTTTGCTGCAGTGTTTTTCCTACCCTGATTCCTTTCACATGTGTAGTTTGGCTGTGCTCACCTATGGACGTTACCTGCTATTCTGTTCCCTTCCATCACTTCCTGGCCCCCACATTGTCTGAGCAACTTCACAGTTCTCTGAGCTCCCGGTTGCATGCTACTTGTGTATACTGTGCCTAACTACCCATGTGCCCATCCCAGCTTCATCCACAGTGTGCTTGTTTGCTGCCTGTCCTGACCTCTGCTCGTCTTCTGGATTCCCTGTTGTCTCTTGCTGTTGTACCTGCACATGTGAATGATCTCTGCATCCTCAGCTGGGTGTACCTGGGGGCGGGGGCCTGATCTGGTTCCAGCTTGCTGAAAGTCCATCCCCACCATCAGAGGCCCTGATGAAAAAGCAGATTGGGGCTTAGACTCTGCACCATACTACAGAGGATTGACATGCTGTATACCTTCCTCCCAGTCATCATCTTCCAATGCAGGTACATTATCTCACAAAAGTAAGTACACCTCTCACATTTTTGTAAATATTGTATTATATCTTTTCATGTGACGACACTGAAGAAATGACACTTTGCTACAATGTAAAGTATTGAGTGTACAGCTTGTAAACCAGTGTAAATTTGCTGTCCCCTTAAAATAACTCAACACACAGCCATTAATGTCTAAACTGCTGGCAACAAAAGTGAGTACACCCCTAAGTGAAAATGTCCAAATTGAGCCCAAAATGTCCATATTTTCCCTCCCCGGTGTCATGTGACTCATTAGTGTTACAAGGTCTCAGTTGTGAATGGGGAGCAAGTGTGTTAAATTTGGTGTTATTGCTCTCACTCTCTCATATTGGTCACTGGAAGTTCAACATGGCACCTCATGGCAAAGAACTCTCTGAGGATCTGAAAAAAAGAATTGTTGCTCTACATAAATATTACCTAGGTTATAAGAAGATTGCCAAGACCCTGAAACTGAGCTGCAGCACGATGGCCAAAAACATACAGTGGTTTAACAAGACAGGTTCCACTCAGAACAGGCCTCGCCATGGTTGACCAAAGAAGGTAAGTGCATGTGCTCAGCGTCATATCCAGAGGTTATCTTTGGAAAATAGATGTATGAGTGCTGCCAGCATTGCTGCAGAGGTTGAAGGGGTGGGGGGTCAGCCTGTCAGTGCTCAGACCATACGCCGCACACTGCATCAAAGTGGTCTGCATGGCTGTTCTGCAAGCCTCTTCTAAAGATGATGCACAAGAAAGCCCGCAAACAGTTTGCTGAAGACAAGCAGACTAAGGACAGGGATTACTGGAACCATGTCCTGTGGTCTGATGAGACCAAGATAAACTTATTTGGTTCAGATGGTGTCAAGCGTGTGTGGCAGCAACCAGGTGAGGAGTACAAAAACAAGTCCGTCTTGCCTACAGTCAAGCATGGTGGTGGGAGTGTTCTGGTCTGGGGCGGCATGAGTGCTGCCGGCACTGGAGAGCTACAGTTCATTGAGGGAACCATGAATGCCAACATGTACTGTGACATACTGAAGCAGAGCATGATCCCCTCCCTTTGGAGACTGGCTACAGGGCACTATTCCAACATGATAACGACCCAAAACACACCTCCAAGACGACCACTGCATTGCTAAAGAAGCTGAGGGTAAAGGTGATGGACTGGCCAAGCATGTCTTCAGACCTAAACCCTATTGAGCATCTGTTGGGCATCCTCAAATGGAAGGTGGAGTGATGTCGTCATGGAGGAGTGGAAGAGGACTCCAGTGGCAACCTGTGAAGCTCTGGTAAACTCCATGCCCAAGAGTATACAAGAAAAAAAGAGAGGGGCAAGTGGGACTTTAAATGAAGCATGTCAATTGAAAGTATAATAATGAATACATGTGAGTAGGTAAAATGATTGGATTTAATTTATAGTCAAGTCCATGATTTTGATGCATACAGTACCAATAAAGTAGTATAAATACAGACATAATCGCATGAATTGATATAAACGCATATTTAGCAGTAACAATCAAGGAAACTCAGTAGTGTAAACAAATCAATGGACGTACATATATGCAATTCATAACAGAAGTACATGAATTAAAATCGCCAATCAAAATCACAAAATCGCATGAAATGAGAAAACTCAATAAAAAATTGATAAATGTCAGGGATATGATTTAGGCTTGATAGGGCATCCTTAGTTTGCGAACCCGACGCGTTTCTTGGCTTCTTGCCAGTCATCAGGGGTGGGATGCATAATTTAACTGAGGAAAACAAAAGAATAACATAAATATTGATACATGTGGAACCTCCGGCCAATAGAGAAAATCGTATCAGAAATGTCCAAATTGTCTACTTTGAATGGAAAAGCTACTTACAAAAATAGACCAAAAGTCAAGAGGGGTCACCAGCAATGGGATCTGTTAGGGTGTGAGTTATTTGGTTCAGATGGTGTCAAGCGTGTGTGGTGGCAACCAGGTGAGGAGTACAAAGACAAGTGTGTCTTGCCTACAGTCAAGAATGTTGGTGGGAATGCCCTGGTCTGGGGCTGCATGAGTGCTGCCGACACTGGGGAGCTACAGTTCATTGAGGGTACCATGAATGCCAGCATGTACTGTGACATACTGAAGCAGAGCATGATCCACTCCCTTTGGAGACTGGGCCATCGGGCAGGATTCCAACATGATAACGACCCCAAACACACCTCCAAGAAGACCACTGCCTTGCTAAAGAAGCTGAGGGTAAAGGTGATGGACTGGTCAAGCATGTCTCCAGACCTAAACCCTATTGAGCATCTGTGAGGCATCCTCAAACGGAAGGTGGAGGAGCGCAAGGTCTCTAACATCCACCAGCTCCGTAATGTCGTCATGGAGGAGTGGAAGAGGACTCCAGTGGAAAACTGTGAAGCTCTGGTGAACTCCATGCCCAAGAGGGTTAAGGCAGTGCTCCAAAATAATGGTAGCCACACAAAATATTGACACTCTGGGCCCAATTTGGCCATTTTCACTTATGCCGCGTACACACGATAGAATTTGGCCCGCAAAAGACAGATGAGATTTTTTCGTTGGAAAATGCGACCGTGTGTATGATCCATCGGTCTTTTGCTGGCGGAATTCCAGCCAGCAAAAGATTGAGAGCATGCTCTCAATTTTTCGGCCGGGAAAAGTTCCTATCCGAAAATGCGATTGTCTGTGGCAATTCCGACGTGCAAAATTCCTACGCATGCTCGGAAACAATTCGACGCATGCTCAGAAGCATTGAACTTCATTTTCTCAGCTCGTCGCAGTGTTGTATGTTACCGCATTCTTGACGGTCCCTAATTTCAGCGAACTTTTGCGTAACCATGTGTATGCAAGGCAAACTTGAGCGGAATCCCGTCGGAAAAGCCACCATATCTTTTTCCGACGAGAAGTCTGATAGTGTGTACACGGCATTAGGGGTGTACTCACTTTTGTTGCCAGCGGTTTAGACATTAATGGCTCTGTGTTGAGTTATTTTGAGGGGACAGCAAATTTACACTGTTATACAAGCTGTACACTCACTACTTTACATTGTAGCAAAGTGTCATTTCTTCAGTGTTGTCACATGAAAAGATATAATAAAATATCTACAAAAATGTGAGGGGTGTACTCACTTGTGTGAGATACTGTATATCCTGCTGCCATAACAAAAATTTTGAGAAATTCTACACAAATCTAAATTGGATAGGTGGAGATGAAGGAAGGAAAGGGTTTTATCCTTGCTTCCAGACCTTAGAAAGCTTTCAATATCATGAGAATAGGATAATAGGATGGGGAGATTTTAAAAACATCCAACTGGGCAAATTATAGCAAGATTTCAACTCGTTGAACATAAGTTAACACCCATAAGGCATTACATCCCCAATGTTTTGATGCCATACTCGGCCCACATTGTGGCCCACAAAGTTGTGGAAGTGTAGGGTTTCCCCATAAAGAGGTGTATGGTGACCAACAGTCCACCTTTCTAAGTTTCGCACTCTTGTCTCCACACCTGAAGGGTAGTTTTTACACCAATTACACTGTAATAGAGAGAGAAAAAGACACTAGGGCTTTGCTGAAGTCATGAGCTGGGTGCTCTCGGTTGGAGTGTTGATGTTTAAAGTACCGGTGAGGAAGGAGGGTGGTTATGATGGGTGACTTCTGGAACTTCGAGTTCCACTGGTTGTGGGTTGATTCTCAGAGGTGATCTCTTTCCCTGAGGGTGTAGGGAGAGCCCTGTAGTAATAGAAGGATTTTTTTTCCTCTTGAGATAGTGTCGATTGCATGAAGGCCTGCCATCTGAAGTAGAATCCTGCATTGGATGCTTCTTGTTTGAGGTCGGTGTTGAGTTTGTCTTTGTGCAATAAGTGTAAAAGTTCCTGTTTGATTTGCGAGATCTTTGGACAGCGGAGGAAAGTCCAATTTTTTAAAATGGATCTTCTGCCGAATAAGAGACATATCAGGGCCCAGTCCTTATATGATAGGTGGGTGTTGGGGGACCATGGTAGTAGTTGATTGTCCCATTTGAAGGGTAGTTTTCATAAGGAGGGTAACGTTAGGATTAGATCAAGGACCATGATATACTAAATTACTGAGTTCAGAGTTGAGAGTAATTTATGCTCTTTGAAAGCTCAAAGGTGCTCCTTGGATTTTGGGCCCCTCTATGCATCTAGGTTGTGAAAAAGTCTCAAACATGTGGTATCCCCTATGACAGTGCAAGGCCCTTCCACTTTGAAAATGTAGGAGAATGTGACACAGGATTTGCATTAAGTCTTTCCAGATGTTCATTTCTGAGCAGAGAAAGCTGTGTTTTTGGCTTTCTCTGGATTCTGTAAACCTGGACGGGGCCCAGAGCTTGAAGGTTCCAAAGTGTCTTGGGTGGCACGGAACCTTCAATTAAGTGTCCGGATTTTACTGGATGCCTGCGGCTTATGTGAGTACACAGGTGTGCAGGGCTGTGATATACTCAAGCCTGAGGATAGCTCAGGGCTCCCAGTTTAGAGACAGCTCTCATATGGGAGATAGGAGGACCCATGGGGTCAGAGCTGCCCCAGTCGGGAGTCAAGTAACAGGAGGTCTTAACTGGGGGGTCAGAGGTGCCCCAGCCAGTAGCCAGGAGACAGGGGGTCTCCTCCCAGGAGTCAGGTTGGCTCCTATCACAGTGTTAGGAGAACCCCTATACAGAGGACTAAAGGCTAAGTAAGCCAAGTGAACCAGCAGAGCTGGGCAACACAGTGAGAGGGACATACCTCCCAACTTTTTGAGATGGGAATGAGGGATACCTATTAGCAAAAGTATGTAGGCATGAGACGCACCCCCTGCCATACCCCCTTAAAGGAGAATTATACAAAAAAATTAGTAAACCCACAAGTACTTTTTTACCACTGCTATTCCTTGATAGTGGTTTTTAAAATTTACAAATGCAGTAATTTAGAAATCAAATGAAATGTTTAGCACTGTGAAACACTTTTTGAAAGCTAAATAGTGCATTTTTATACAACTATATAGATCAGACCAAAATGAGGGACAAATGAGGATGAAAGAGGGGCAGAGGGACATTGTTCCAACTTTGGGACAGTCGCTTGAAATCAGGGACAGTTGGTAAGGAATGTAGTGATGCAGATGACCAGGAAACCAGGTAGCTTTGTACTTTCAGTTGACTATTCATATTGATGGTAGAAACCCCTGTGTGGGAAACTGATTTCTATGTGAATTGTTCCAAAAGTGGGCTTCCACACCCTAAAATCAAGCTAGGACTGGCATAACCCATTGGAAAATCCATCAGCCACATGAGCATAATCACTCAAACACTGCACCCCATACTCCAGAGGCATACCAGAAAGTTTTTTGGGTTGTAATTACAGTGTCTTGCAAAAGTATTCACCCCCTTGGGGTTTTTCGTGTTTTATTGCCTCACAACCTGGAAATAACATGGATTGTTTGAGGATTTGCATCATTTAATTTACAGAACATGCTCACAAGCAAACAACAAATAGAACAAAATAACAGAAAAAGTCAATGTGCATAACTATTTACCCCCCTAAAGTCAAGACTTTGAAGAGCCACCTTTTGCAGCTATCACAGCTCCAAGTCGCTTTGGAAAAGTCTCTATGAGCTTGACACATCTTACCACTGGGATTTTTTCCCATTCCTCCTTGCAAAACTGCTCCAGCTCCTTCAAGTTGGATGGTTTGTGCTTGTGAGCAGCAATCTTTAAGTCTGACCACAGATTTTCTATTGGATTGAGGTCTTTGCTTTGACTAGGCCATTCCAACACATTTACATGTTTTCCCTTAAACCACTCAAGTGTTGCTTTAGCAGTGTGTTTGGGGTCATTGTCCTGCTGGAAGGTGAACCTCTGTCCTAGCCTCAAATCACACACAGAGTGGTACAGGTTTTACTCAAAAATATCCCTGTATTTAGCACCATCCATCTTTCCCTCAACTCTGACCAGTTTTCCAGTCTAAAAACATCCCAACAGCATGATGCTGCCACTACCATGTTTCACTGTGGGGATGGTGTTCTTTGGGTGATGTGATGTGTTGGGTTTGCACCAGACATAGCGTTTTCTTTGATGGCCAAAAAGTTTAATTTTAGTCTCATCAGACCAGAGCACCTTCCTCTATACATTTTGGGTGTCCCCCGCATGCCTTTCCACAAAATCAGAATGTGCCATTTTGTTTTTTGCTGAAAGTAATGGCTTTCTTCTGGCCACTCTGCCATAAAGCCAAACTCTATGGAGCATATGGCTTATTTTCGTCCTATGTACTGATACGCCAGTCTCTGCTGTGGAACTCTGCAGCTCCTCCAGGGTTACCTTAGGTCTCTGTGCTGCCTCTCTGATTAATGCCCTCCTTGCCCGGTCCATGAATTTTGGTGTGCGGCTGTCTCTTGGCAGGTTTGCTGTTGTGCCATGTTCTTTCCATTTGGTTATGATAGATTTGATGGTGCTCCTAGGGATCATAAAATATTTGAATATTTTTTTATAACCTAACCCTGACTTGTGCTTCTCAACAACATTGTCCCTTACTTGTTTGGAGCGTTCCTTAGTCTTCATGGCAGTATTTGGTTAGTGGTGCCTCTTGCTTAGGTGTTGCAGCCTCTGGGGCCTTTCAAAAAAGTGTGTATAAGTAATGACAGATCATGTGACACTTAGATTGCACACAGGTGGACATCATTTCACTAATTATGTGACTTCTGAAGGTAATTGGTTGCACCAGAGCTTTTTATGGGCTTCATAACAAAGGGGGTGAATACATACGCACATGCCAATTATCAGTTTTTTATTTCAGAAAAATAGTTTTATGTATATATTTTTCTAATTTTACTTCACCAACTTAGACTTTTGTGTTCTGATCCATCACATATAATTCAGATTGAAAAAACATTGAACTAAAAGCTGTATTGTAACAAAATAGGTAAAAAGCCAGGGAGGTGAATACTTTTGCAAGGCACTGTATAAGTATTCCTATGCTGTGTGTGAAAAATAACTTAACATGACAACTTTGTGAAAAAAAAAAAAAATAATTTCTTAATTTTCCAAAAATCTTACCAAAAAAATTACAAATGACAAAATGCCATCTGGGTACAGTGCTGCATGCCTAAGTATTTGTCATTCGAACTGTGACAGCAGTGAAAGCTGAAGGCCTAGGCAGGAAGGTGATAAAAGTTTCTGGTCTTGAGGTAGTTAAACGGAACCCTGCCATCAACTAATTTTTTGTCTGCTGTAACCTGCTTTGCTGTCCTTAAGGTTTATGGATTATACATATCTGTGCCAACTCTATGAAATGGTGAAAGAAACTTTAAGAGGAAATGAAGTTCAGATTAGTGCATTAGACTGAGCAGATCTGTCTTATATTTAAGCCAATGGAATTTTCCTTTGAACAGATGCCTATGTAGATGCCAACAGTAAAATCAACTGTACACAAACTGGCATTTCCTTTCATCTTGACACATCATTTTACATACACTCTACATGAAATATCAGTTGCTTGCTAAGTTACTGGCAGTTTTTGAGCAAAGGAAATGTACTTCATGTCGTGTAAAGATTTTCCCTGAGTGTAACCCTTGCAAGATTGGGTTTCATTATTTTGACTACAGATGTGCCAATCTACACAAATGTAATTTGGACAGGCTCTGAAGCATAATGTGTACCGAGGTGCATAACGATTGCAGACGCGTCAGATTTTTCTTCTATCTGTTGCCAAGAAAAAGAACGAGACACAAACTTTACACTTCCACCCTGATGCTCTGGTTCTGAATCAAATATAAGGGGTTTAAAAGATTTGGGCTGCCACTGTGTACATACAGATTTACTTTTGTATAGCTGACATTTGATACAAGTAAAAGCTTGTCTCTATTATTCTACATTTGGATTAAATACTAGTGTGGCTCCTATGTATAGGTGTTATTAGTATTTTAAACTGTTTGAATAAGTTTGCCTTTTCTGCTTTGTGCGTATGACTCCTTGTTTTACTTGTCAATGATGACTTTACTGTGTCTGTACCTGTATCTGTAGTAGTCAGCATTGAAGATGTTATTACTAAAAATGTGTATGTAAACCCTAACAATTAACTTCTCCTATACAGTCCGGTCCATAAATATTGGGACATCGACACAATTCTAATCTTTTTGGCTCTATGCACCACCACAATGGATTTGAAATTAAATGAACAAGATGTGCTTTAACTGCAGACTTTCAGCTTTATTTGAGGGTATTTACATCCAAATCAGGTGAACGGTGTAGGAATTACAACAGTTTGTATATGTGCCTCCCACTTTTTAAGGGACCAAAAGTAATGGGACAATTGGCTGCTCAGCTGTTTCATGGCCAGGTGTGTGTTATTCCCTCATTATCCCATTTACAAGGAGCAGATAAAAGGTCCAGAGTTCATTTCAAGTGTGCTATTTGCATTTGGAATCTGTTGCTGTCAACTCTCAATATGAGATCCAAAGAGCTGTCACTATCAGTGAAGCAAGCCATCATTAGGCTGAAAAAACAAAACAAACCCATCAGAGAGATAGCAAAAACATTAGGTGTGGCCAAATCAACTGTTTAGAACATCCTTAAAAAGAAAGAACGCATTAGTGAGCTCAGCAACACCAGAAGACCCAGAAGACTATGGAAAACAACTGTGGTGGAAGAATTCTTTCCCTGGTGAAGAAAACACCCTTCACAACAGTTGGCCAGATCAAGAACACTCTCTAGGAGGTAGGTATGTGTGTGTCAAAGTCAACAATCAAGAGAAGACTTCCCCAGAGTGAATACAGAGGGTTCACCACAAGATGTAAACCATTGGTAATCCTCAAAAACAGGAAGGCCAGATTACAGTTTGCCAAACAACATCTAAAAAATCCTTTACAGTTCTGGAACAACATCCTATGGACAGATGAGACCAAGATCAACTTGTACCAGAGTGATGGGAAGAGAAGAGTATGGAGAAGGAAAGGAACTGCTCATGATCCAAAGCATACCATCACATCAGTGAAGCATGGTGGTGGTAGTGTCATGGCGTGGGCATGTATGGCTGCCAATGGAACTGGTTCTCTTGTATTTATTGATGATGTGACTGCTGACAAATGCAGCAAGATGAATTCTGAAGTGTTTCTGGCTATATTAACTGCTCATAGTCAGCAAAATGCTTCAGAACTCATTGGACGGCGCTTCACAGTGCAGATGGACAATGACCGAAGCATACTGAGAAAGCAACCAAAGAGGTTTTTAAGGGAAAGAAGTGGAATGTTATGCAATGGCCAAGTCAATCACCTGACCTGAATCCGATTGAGCATGCATTTCACTTGCTGAAGACAAAACTGAAGGGAAAATGCCCCAAGAACAAGCAGGACCTGAAGACAGTTGCAGTACAGGCCTGGCAGAGTATCACCAGGGATGAAACCCAACGTCTGGTGATGTCTATACATTCCAGACTTCAGGCTGTAATTGACTGCAAAGGATTTGCAACCAAGTATTAAAAAGTGAAAGTTTGATGGATGATTGTTAATCTGTCCCATTACTTTTGGTCCCTTAAAAAGTGGGAGGCACATATACAAACTGTTGTAATTCCTACACCGTTCACCTGATTTGGATGTAATTACCCTCAAATTAAAGCTGAAAGTCTGCAGTTAAATGTTGTTCGTTTCATTTCAAATCCATTGTGGTGGTATATAGAGCCAAAAAGATTAGAATTGTGTCGATGTCCCAATATTTATGGATCTGACTGTATGTTCCCATCTGGTCTATTAAGTATACCATTGGAAACATTTTGTTATATATGTTTTAATAAGTGCAAAAAATCATGTTGCTCTTACCCGAAATTCAAAACTGTCCTGTTTCCTTTACACACTTCCTGTGTATTATCCAAAAAGGTTATTTAACCCTCCTACTTCTGTTGTCCCCATTTACTCACCATGCTCAGAAGTAGATGCAGGCCCCTTTAATTCATTTTTATCGCAACTCCCTGGGTTTCAGTGGCGGCTGGTGTTCAAAATTTTTGGGGGGCGCAAACAAACTAAAAAATTCTGAAAAAAACCCCCATCAATTGCAGCCTCACTGTACCCATCAAACGCAACCATTGTGCCATCAAACGCTGCCACTGTCCCCATCGTATGCTCCCACTGTGCCATCAAATACTGCCACTGTGCTCATCAAATGCTGCCACTGTGCCCATCAAATGCTCCCACTGTGCCTATTAAATGCTGCCACTGTGCCATCAAATGCTCCCACTGTGCCATCAAATGCTGCCACTATGCCCATCAAATGCTCCCACTGTGCCATCAAATGCTGCCACTGTGCCCATCGAATGTTGCCACTGGGCCCCCCCTGCCCGCCGTCTGCCTGGAACTTACCCTGTCTCGGTGGGGCAGCGGGTGACAGTGGCAGGCGGTGTCCTGCATGTCCTCGATGTCTTCTCCCGTCCTCTCCTATGACCGGACGCTTGTTAGGCGTCCAATCACAGCATCTGTCTTTTCAGCCAATCAGATGATGGCTAACAGACTCGAGCACCTGATTGGCGGAGAGGCGGTTCAGTTTTAGGAAAGCGAATATTCATTCGCTTTTCTAACAAAGCAGGGTGAACTGCGAGTGCCAAGCATGGCGCTCGCTGTATACCTTTTTTGACGCCTATTAGAGCCTATCGCTCTAAGCAAGTGCTTCAAAAACACCCCCTGCCACTGTAATTGCAATGAATGAATCTATCTATTGGTGATAGAGGGGGTGGCTGGAGAGAGGGGGCGGCGTCCGAGCGCCCTTATGGACGCACCGCCACTGCTGGGTTCCCTCCCGCAGCAGCTTAGAGAGGCCACACCTGATGACACAGAGGTAGCTGGACAAGTGATCTGTAGCCAGGTGAGTGTCCCTCCCCTGTCTTAACTAGCATGTTAGCAACCAGGCTGGAGCCTAATCACACAAAGCTTTTCGAGCAGACCCAGCTACTGTGGAGAGCACCTTCCTGATTGTTGGAAGAAAACTCCAATTCCAATGGGGTGGGACTTTGTCCTTGGTTCTATCCAGCTCTTCACCTGTACTACCATAGCTACCTTGGACTTCACTGGCAGGGATACTGGTTAAAGGCCCATTCACACCATGCCTGCACATAAATTGTACAGGAACGCACAGAGCGTTCCTGTGTGATTCACACCACATGCACAATGCACTCCATTTGCGATCTGCAGCCGGTGTCAATAGAATGTTAACGACACCCCAAACACAGGTGGCAAACGCAGGATGTTTACTCGCACCTGATCGCATGGTACTTTTGTACCATGCAATCCGGTTACAGTGGGATTGATTTACTAAAACTGAAGAGTGCAAAATCTGGTTTTACTGCCAGAGCTTAAAGTGTTACTAAATCCAGGAACCTGCATTTACTATATCTGGTCCTCCACAGTACACAGAACAGGATTTCACTTGTCCTGTTTACATTATGTATTGCAGTGTGATTATCATGCTGTCCTGTTTACATTATGTATTGCAGTGTGATTATCATGTTGTCCTGTTTACATTATGTATTGCAGTGTGATTATTATGTTGTCCTGTTTACATTATGTATTGCAGTGTGATTATCATGTGACCTATGTTTATATTTCAGAAAGAGAAACAAAGTCATCCAAAATATAAATTCACCTGATGAAGGAATATACATTGATAATTCTGAAACATGTTGGGCTATATACAAGAAATCTCTACCGACTGGCCACAGCATGACTCTGGCAGTGTTTGGGCAAACTTGCTCTTATTGGGTTTGACTACATATGTAACATGTACACTATCTCACAAAAGTGAGTACGCCCCTCACATTTTTGTTTTTGTAGATATTTTATTATATCTTTTCATGTGACAACACTGATGAATTGACACTTTGCTACAATGCAAAGTAATGAGAGCACAGCATGTATAACAGTGTAAATTTGCTGTCCCCTCAAAAAAACTCAACAAAGAGCCATTAATGTCTAAACCTCTGTCAACAAAAGTGACTACACCCCTAAGTGAAAATGGCCAAATTGGGCCCAAAGTGTCAATATTTTGTGTGGCCACCATTACTTTGGAGCACTGCCTTAACCCTCTTGGGCATGGAGTTTACCAGAGCTTCACAGTTTTCCACTGGAGTCCTCTTCCACTCCTCCATGACGACATTACGGAGCTGGTGGATGTTAGAGACCTTGCGCTCCTCCACCTTCCGTTTGAGGATGCCTCACAGATGCTTAATAGGGTTTAGGTCTGGAGACATGCTTGACCAGTCCATCACCTTTACCCTCAGCTTCTTTAGCAAGGCAGTGGTCTTCTTGGAGGTGTGTTTGGGATCGTTATCATGTTGGAATACTGCCCCATGGCCCAGTCTCCAAAGGGAGTGGATCATGCTCTGCTTCAGTATGTCACAGTACATGCTGGCATTCATGGTACCCTCAATGAACTGTAGCTCCCCAGTGTCGGCAGCACCAGACAAGGGCATTCCCACCAACATTCTTGACTGTAGGCAAGACACACTTGTCTTTGTACTCCTCACCTGGTTGCCACCACACACGCTTGACACCATCTGAACCAAATAAGTTTATCTTGTTCTCATTAGACCACAGGACATGGTTCCAGTAATCCATGTCCTTAGCCTGCTTGTCTTCAGCAAACTGTTTGTGGGCATTCTTGTGCATCATCTTTAGAAGAGGCTTCCTTCTGTGACAACAGCCATGCAGACCACTTTAATGCAGTGTGCAGCGTATGGTCTGACCACTGACAGGCTGACCCCCCACCCCTTCAACCTCTGCAGCAATGCTGGCAGCACTCATACATCTACTTCCCAAAGATAATCTCTGGGTACGATGCTGAGCATGTGCACTTACCTTCTTAGGTCAACCATGGCGAGGCCTGTTCTGAGTGGAACCTGTCCTGTTAAACCACTGTATGGTCTTGGCCACCGTGCTGCAGCTCAGTTTCAGGGTCTTGGCAATCTTCTTATAGCCTAGGTAATATTTATGTAGAGCAACAATTCTTTTTTCAGATTCTCAGAGAGTTCTTTGCCATGAGGTGCAATGTTGAAATTCCAGTGACCAATAAGAGAGAGTGAGAGGAATAACACCAAATTTAGCACACTTGCTCCCCATTCACAACTGAGACCTTGTAACACTAACGAGTCCCATGACACCGGGGAGGAAAAATATTGACACTTTGGGCCCAATTTGGACATTTTCACTTAGGGTTGTACTCACTTTTGTTGCCAGCAGTGTTGTCACATGAAAAGATATAATAAAATATTTACAAAAATGTGAGGGGTGTACTCACTTTTGTGAGATATTGTATATTTTCTATTTTGTATACATTGTGTATTTTATATTACTTTGCCTATAAGGCTATGTTTACAATTTTATTATGCTTTGTACCTAATAAAAGTGGCATCATGTTGCCTTTTATCTAAACAACTACCTCTAATAGATGTTATGCCTAAAAAGTCCAAGGGAGCTGCCCCATTTGCACCTTGATGCATGTTTTTTCTATGAATAGTTAGGATGTTGGCAGTTTGAACACATTCATTTCCCAAAACCACTATTTCTGGACCAGAATACACCAGCATCACTGGAACTTTTAAATGGGCTTTAGCAAAAGCAAAAAGCACTTGAAAGGAAATTGGGTTAGACAAGCAGTACAACACAGCATAACCATCATGGACATGTAGATATCAGAACAATAGAAGTCAGACTTTGCATAAAAATATTTTATCTGGCAACACCAAGCTAGGGAACACTCTTCACAGACTCCCTTGTTAGATCAGTGCCTTTCCCTGGGCTCACCTGACAGACACATTTCCCAGCCTCTTACTGACAGGCTCCTCTGCAACTCTGTCCACTCTCCTGGCTAACAGCCCAACTCAGCTGGTAGGTCCCTGGATGG
Source organism: Lithobates clamitans (assembly GCA_037952925.1). Taxonomy (NCBI): domain Eukaryota; kingdom Metazoa; phylum Chordata; class Amphibia; order Anura; family Ranidae; genus Lithobates; species Lithobates clamitans. Next base: position 24,399,436 of record JBBGZY010000039.1, read on the forward strand.
GAATTAACTTTCTGGCTATGTGGTGGCCAATCAATGGTGCCAATTAAAGCCCTAGGTTGTAGCTGTAGCTAGTGAAAGTTCTCTATAATCCTGCTCCCCTCTTCCTGTACTCTCCATCACCAGGGATGAAGCAATATGTAGTGGTAATAAGGGAGCAATACTCTGCTAGGCAGCTTAAAGGGTCACGGGCAGGTGACCCTATACTACTACAGTTTAGCAAAGGACACTGGTAGGGCTCACAATTCTGAGTTTTCAGAAAAGCTGCATGCTGTCAGTCCACAATAGGATGAAACTGAATGCATTTCTGGCAGATCAACCAGTATTTTTCTGTTCTTGCAGGTTATTTAAAAGTATAAAACTCGGGAAATATGTATGTATTGGAAAGATTCACTGCATATTTATTTATTATGCCTTTACATATGCTTTAAACTGGAACAAGAGAATAATCGGTAAAAAAAAAATGCGGATACGTGTAGGAAGGTGTTTTACCTGTTAAAAGGTTTGTTATTTTATTAACGGAATAGAACAGTACCCACCATCCTAACTAAAAAAGGGCTGTCTTCTTCCAGTTCTCACTTTTAAAATTCACTCAGTCATCGTTATTAACAGTCCTATCTACACCATGATCAATTCAATTACATTTTGTGCACAAATGAAAAAATGCTTTATAATTTAAAATTGAACTCCATACAAACAGCTAAATGCACAGATGAAATACATATAAACTTTAAACTTCCAAAGGATTTGTATTCTTGTTTATCTAGTTCTGAGATTTACACAGCTTTGTCACACAGCACTGGCAGGGGAGGAGACCTGATTTTTCTCTACTGGGGTCTGCTGCTTGTCCCTCACCCAGCCTGTGACTGGACAGTAAAAGAAAAAGTAGCAGACAAATGAATTCACCTCTCTGTCACTTTGCTCTCTCTTTTCATCAGCATGCACTTTGTTAATGCCTGAGCAGTGCAGTACTACTAACTAGCTCTTTGTGATGCTTCCTCCTCTCCCAGTCTGAGCTCTGCAATGCAAGGACTTGCAAGGGGTTGCTACCAGCCCAAATATGGGTACTTCCAATTCTTCCATTTTAAAAAATACATTTAATGAATGTAGAGCTGAATTTATTTGTGTCTTTTATATCTGCCTGTAGTTCATCTATACATGATTCTTTTTTTCAATGCCAGGCTTCTAAACCCCAGTAGGGTTGTAGAGAGAAATGGAGAGTGAGAGAGAGAGACAGCAAAGTGCCTCTTTTTTTTTACCTCGTGACAGCTGAAAAATAAAGGGTATTTCAGCAGGAGAACGATATTTATGGGGCACTTAAAGGAAATTGCTTTTATAATTGTATAGTATGATCATGTTTAAAAATAATAGCAGAAAAGGTAGCTTAAAACAAGTTGAGAACAAATTTGGGTTTTACCTTAAATTTAGTATACAGGAAAGCCAGTAAAGTGATTACCATAAAAGGGCCTTAGATGAGGAGAACTGGAAAGTATACAGTGTGTAGTGTTGATGATAAATTTTAAAGGACAAATTATTTTCATTAGGATATCATAAGACAGCCTTTTTCAACCAGGGTGCCGTAGCACCCTCGTGTGCCTTCTGGGCTCTTCAGGGGTGCCTTGGCAAACTGCAAAAAATTGCCTCAAATTGCCCAAAATTGTCAGCTTGCTGGTAGGTGGTTCTTGCCTGCATTTTTTGTTACACAAAGCCACAGGTTTAATTTGTGCAGCATTACAACCTTGGGCACCATGTGAGCCAGCTGTGATTCTAATAAATTATGATGTCATAAATTGATGATGAAGATATTGAGCACCTGTGAATGTCATTGTTTGCCCTTCTGCATCTGCACTGGGGTCACATTAGCTGAATGAGGGAGGAAAACTGAGAGAGAGGAGAAACACTGGAATACTAGTCAGTACCAGTGTGCAAAGGTGTAAATAAATCATGTCTATTGTTGGGTGTCCTACGTATGTCGATGCCGCTGCATTATGTAAAACTATTAGTTTCTTTTACATTTTAGAATAGGGTGCCTCGACATTATGCATAATTTTTTAAATGGTGCCTTGATTAAAAAAGGTTGAGAAACAATGCCATAGGAGAAGTTGGAGCAGTCAAAGAGAGGAATAATTAGGATGTGGAGTTTGGTGGTGATCTAGCAAAGCATGGACATATTTAAAAAATGTGTTGCGCTTAATATAAATAATTAGTGTAACAAAAAAACATTAAGTACATAAGTCGCCAACATGACATAAAATGTGAACAGGTGTCTTGATTGTTGAGTCATCAACAAAATCCACGACCTTGTGATACACCACCACCAATTTGAGGATGTGCTCTTACCAGAGAGCATTGACCACCTATTACGGAGGGTCAAAGAAGGCTCTTGTATCTCAAATGCTCCATCACCATTTGTTAGTCAGCATATGGAAGATGGGGGAGATCATTCCAGGCAGCCAGTAGAGAAACCACAAGTCCTCTTATTTCAAGTGGACGCCTCAAATGGCATACCACATAAAGAGATAAAATACCACAAATAGTGTAAAAACTTAACAACAGGGCTTTTTATTAAAAGTTTGGATGAGAGCACACGGACGTTACTGTGCCCATTATACACACACTGTTTTTTATCTGCTGGCATGTAAGTGCATTACTCTTAATGCACTTAGCTGTGGGAGGGCGAAACACGTTACTTCCGACTAGGGGTGCAGCGGATCAAAAAACTCACGGTTCGGATCGTTCCTCGGAGTCACAGTTTTCATTTTCGGATCAACAAAAAAAAATCTCCCCTACTGTAATATCCACAATCTCCCTATTGGCAGGGTGTGGCAAAGTATTGGCAGAGTATTGCAGGGTATTGGCAGGGTATTGGCGGGTATATTGGCAGGGTATTGGCGGGTATATTGGCAGAGTATTGGCAGAGTATTGGCAGAGTATTGGCAGCGTATGGAAGATTATTGTCATTGCATTGCAGAGTATTGTCAGGACATTGCAGAGTATTGTCAGGGCATTGCAGCAGGGTATTGCAGAGTATTGGCAGGGTATTGCAGCAGGGCATTGCAGAGTATTGGCAGGGCATTGCCGAGTATTGGCAAGGCATTGCAGAGTATTGGCACTGCTGCCATCCGATCTCTCAGTACACAGAGGGGAGAGAGGAACCGGCGTCATGACATGACGCCGGTTTGTTAGAAGTGATCGCTCCGTCATTTGACGGAGCGATCACGTGCTAAACGCCCGCCGGGTGTACCAAGATGGCCGCCGCTCCAGAGCTAGGCCGAAGCTGCGGCCTTTCCTATGGCCGAGGCCACAGAGCGCTCCACGGATTGCGGGTGTCCCGTACGGATCAACCTCCGCGGATCGATCACGGATCGATGACGATCCGTTCACCCCTACTTCCGACCTCGTGGAACGCACTTCTGGTCCCGTGGAACGCACGCCGGGAGCGGCTTTTAATACATCCACAATTTTTTTATGCCTGTTTTCATCTGAAATTTTGTAAGTACCCATTCCCTTGTGCAATAAACCTTTTTAAATGGTACTTTCACTATTAGTTCCATTCTTTATATCTTTTTGGGTACCTGGTTATTCTGCTGAGAACCTTCCTAAAGAATCTTTCATTTGATGATCTGACGTTTAAATCACCATTCTTGGATATCTTTGGATACCATTACTAAGTCTGAAGTGACCCACAGACTGCAAAGCTGGGGGTCATCATGATGTGGTGAGTGGGGACACATGAGGGGGTGTTGATAAGACACCTGTTCACATATTTTATGTCACGATGGTGACTTATGGACTCACAGTTTTTTTGTTACATTAAATTTTTGTATTGAGCACAACACATTTTTTATACATTGTTATTGGTGACAATATCTCACTAGACTGGTGCAGCTGTTTATTTCACTATTGCTATCACAAGTGCAGTTTATTTCTGTTTTTTTTTTTAAGGATAAACATAGACTGTCTGGAGATTTACTGAAGTAGTAAACAAGGCTGAATCAAAACTGATGAAAAAGCAATGATACAGGCTGATAAACTGTGCCAGAGCATCATTCATGTCTATGGGAGTTTTCAGTATCCACAGTCACCTTCATAGGACATAGAAATATAAAATCTTATGCAAACAGAAACACTATAAAATAGAAGAAACAATGTTGTACAAGCCTGAAAGTACATGACCCTCAAAAAGAATGTGAATTTTCAGAAAGGTAAAGATACGGATCTCATGTCCTATTTCTCTATTCCTAATTATGTTTGTTTTGCTGAAGTCACTAGCTTCCTGACTTTATGTTGTCTATTGCCATTTGAAAATATGTATGTCACCTTTCACTGTGTCTTGCCTTTGCACTTCCTAAAAGAGAAAAATGACATTGAAGGGCTCTACCGCTGAATTTGTATTTTGGTGGGACCAATAGCAGATTATTATTAATTAAGCTCAGTAAGGTATACGACCACTGGTGATACTATGCAAGAACTATGTGAAATTATACATTGTGGGATTATATACGTAATATGATAATGACTGTTAAAGGTTAAGTACATCTTTGTTCACCTCTTTTTTCTTCTAAATTCCAGCACCCCTATGTACCAATATAGCATTTTTGTACTTCTTTTGCAAAAATAAAACAGCTTTCCATGTATTCTACTCACACTTACCTCACTCTCTTCATGGATGTTTAAAAACCCTGCTCCATTACTTCTGCCTTACTTCCTGAACAGACTTTAGGTCATGATACAGGAAGGAGTTGACCAGCTGAGGGTAGATGAAGCAGGGTGTGTGCTAATAAGATCAGCTGGTCAACTCCTTCCTGTGTCATGACCTATAGTCTGTCCATGAAGTAAGGCAGAAGTAATGGAGCAGGATTTTTAAACATCCATAAAGAACATTCATTTAGAAAAAAAAGGTGAACAAAGGTGAACTTAGCCTTTAAGGCGGATTCTAGACAGTATGGTGACCTAAAGTAAACCTACACTCTGCCCACTGGAAGTAATGTGTAAACTTCAAAATGCAATCAGAGCTTACACAGGGCTGAGGACACTCTCCCCACTCCCATGTCACAGGGATGAGCCAATCAACAACCACTAGTGCTTTTACATGAGAGCAAGGGAAATGAGTCACATGACTCTCCGTACTTGGAAGTATCAGATATGTCCTTTACTCCCAGTGACTGAACTATGGAAATATATGTGCCACATAGAAAGAAAACTTTAATAGAAACCTCAAACTTTGCCCTACGAGATCCAAAAACTGGTTTGCTTTAAATCGAAGACAGGAAATGTATGCTGCTATGTACTGCAGAAAGTGTTATGCCCCGTACACACGGTCGGACATTGATCGGACATTCCGACAACAAAGTCCATGGATTTTTTCCGACGGATGTTGGCTCTAACTTGTTTTGCATACACACGGTCACACAAAGTTGTCGGAAAAACCGATCGTTCTGAACGCGGTGACGTAAAACACGTACGTTGGGACTATAAACGGGGCAGTAGCCAATAGCTTTCATCTCTTAATTTATTCTGAGCATGCGTGGCACTTTGTCCGTCGGATTTGTGTACACACGATCAGAATTTCTGATAACGGATTTTGTTGTCGGAAAATTTTATAGCCTGCTCTCAAACTTTGTGTGTCAGAAATGTGTGATGCAGCCCACACACGGTCGGAATTTCCGACAACAAGGTCCTATCACACATTTTCCGTCGGAAAATCCGACTGTGTGTACGGGGCATAAGGCAATATTTTGTACCAACTTTTTCATAGTAAGATAACCTATTATAGCCATTACAATGAAGCCAATTTTGTAGTAATGTAGCTGGGTGAGAGAGGTTACCATTTTCCTTCGAACAAGTGTTAATCTGTTCCCAATGTCTGGAAGTTTAAATATGGTCTGTATTATTTACAGTATCAGTAATCAGTCTTGCTAAGTTTATAAATTTCCACTTTTGATTTAACAAAAAAAAAACTCACTTTTAGCTAACTTTTGTAATAATATTGAGTTTTTGGGGCTGCATTTGTTATGCTATTACTCTGTATTTCTGTCTTCATTATAATAAGTACATCTGGAAGATTTTATTTTCCAAACTCATTATAATTTAGCGTTGTTCTTCTACAAATTTGACTGATAGATTTGTTAGTTTTTGTTCCTTCCATTGTTTAATGACTAAAAATTACTTGGACTGTGCAACATAGTTTTAAATTGACCACAGAAGCCTTTTATTCACGAAAATTACCACTTCCATAAAATCCATAAACAAGTAGCTATATCAGCATAAAATAATGTAATAATAACACTTGATCCTGAACAATAAATCCTAATCCTGACAAATGATAAAAGATGGCAGGAGGGTGGAGCAACTATATTTTCAATAGCCAAAAGTACGTGGCTGAGACCTACTATCTCACAGTCAACTACCATTAAGGTGAGACCTCATCCTACAACACTAGCCATAGATGATTATTTTTCTTTTTTTTTGATTAGCCAGCAAGCTGATAAAAAATAAAAAAACAAAACTGAATTCGAGGTAGAGGGGTGAATCCTCCCGTTCTGCTATTGTATTTTGACAGTGGTATTCCTCTGCTGCTAGAATACACTGATCGGCGTTGCAGCCAATTTTTTTTTTTTGCTTGTAGTTTTAGAACTAAACAGTTGTCCTCGAGAGTTTCTTAGATTTTTTTTACTCTAGCATTTTAAGAACATTTTACTCTTTCTGTCATGTGCATTTATAGTATCTGTGGATTTGAAAATGATCTAGTTAAATGAAAACTTTACTCAAAGCAAAACAATCAAAATACATAATGTCAGATTATGTCCCTTTGGTATTTTCATGATTTAAATGTCAGTATCAGAAGTTCAGAGTTTTGGGTGTGCCTGCTTTGCCTTAGTTCATACACAGCAGATCTGAACATGACCAGAAGTCTTTGTGATGAAAGCAGGACTTCAAGTTTAAAGGAGAAGTCCAGCCAGAGCTTTTTAGGCTGGGCTTCTCCTAAGGGTTACAGGAGTGCAATTCGTTTTGCACTCCTGTGACCCATTTTCAGTCTGAAGTCCGCTCTCCGCTGACGTCAATGCAATCAGTTGAGTCAGTGCGTCATCCCGACTTAGGAAGTCTGGATCTGCCAGCTGTCTGGACTGATGGCAGTCTCAGCCTCTCAGCGAGACGCTGAGACAGCTGCTGCCCGCCCCTCCACAGTTTAGCATTCCAATGAGCGTGGAGGAGCAGAGCAGGAGAGATGCCGATTGACAGTCAGCAACTCTCAGCTCGGGGAGGTGAGAGAACCGAGCCATTGGCAGTGTTCGATGGCTCGGTTCTTAGTGCAGAGATGCCGGGGGACAGATGCAGCATTGGTCTGATGCTGCATCCACCTAGGTAAGTATTAATCTCTTTAAATCTCTTAATCTCTTTAAAGGTTTCTGCAGACAGTGCACCCAAAACAATGTGCAAAACTTTTATATTTTATTGTTATATTGCTACTAAATGTTATACTTTGGCTAAAGTTCTTTTTAAGCAACAACTTTATCATTTGTTCTAAAGCTGAACTCCAGGAATTAGGCAAAATGCGCCCTTGCAGTTACCCCCCACCCACACACACACACACACACTGCAAGCTTTAAATACTTTTTTATTTTAAAGGTGCATGAATAAGGGTAAGTGCTCTAAGGCACTTAAGGCCCCAGTCACATGTTCACCTCCTTAAGCACAATGCAGGGTTAATAGCCCCGCACTGCAAATCATGATGCCAAGGGAATGCTCACAGCCCCTCAACAGCCCTGAGGCATGGGCAGAAGAGAGCAGCTCTGGAAAGAGGGATAGGGTCAGTATTACACCTTATTCCTGCACCCCTAAACTAAACAAGCACTTAACCCTTGATCCACTGCAATGGTAAATTTTATTTAATTTCTGCAGATTAGCTCTAAAGAAAAATTGAGTTTTCTATCCAACAGGCTTTACATATTTTTAACACATATACATACATAAGTGTAGCACCCTCTACCATAGGTAGGTGAGTGCTAGAGTAATGGACAAATGTAATGGAAAAGTAATAATGGAAAAATGTGTTTAATTTCATTTCTGTAAATTTTGTTTTGTTTATCAATTTTCTAACGAATTCCACATTTTCGGAACAATTCGAGTTCGGATCGGTCAAAAAATGATCGACCAATTTAAATCTGTGTGAAAAATAGCTGGTTGATAAGCAGTGGGCCAGGCAGCCAGCCACCCCGTCCGTTAAAAAACGATGAGTTATCAGCTGTCGGTGGGCTTCCCCACTGACAACTGAATGTAAAAAAAAGAATCCGGCAATAGAAAAATCGGAAAAAAACAACGTGCCCCCCCTCAATCCATACCAGGCCCCCAATCCATACCAGATCTAGTATGGATTTTAAGGGGAACCCCACGTAAAAAAACGGCATGGGGTCTCCTTCCAGATCAATTCCAGACCCTTATTCGAGCATTGAGCCTGGCAGGCCAGGAAAGGAGGTGACAAGCTCCCCCCCATGAACCATACTAGCCCACATGCCCTCAGCATGGGGGGTGCTTTCAGCCCCCCACCCCAAAGCACCCTTGTGACGTCACCGACCAGTGCATGCTGGGTTGGTGATGTCACATGGGGCAGTACCACCAGGTGGCCCTGACCCTTGCCTATTTAAGAACTGTCAAACGGCAGGCGGAGCTTTTTATTTCTTTTTTCAGCAGTGCAGCGGGTGGTGTGATTGGCGATGGATCTACATCGGGGGACATTGTTTTTTATTTTTTCATAATTGACTTGTCAAAAACTCTTGTGTCTTTATTCACTTTTTACACTTTTTTTTGTGAATGAGTAGAGGTACTATGTACCATTCACATAGGAAGTGGGGGTGGGATCTAGGGGCCCCCTTATTAAAGGGGGCTTCCAGATTCCGATAAGCCCCTCACCCACAGACCCCCACAAACACAGCCCAGGGTTGTGGGGAAAAGGCCCTTGTCCCCATCAACATGTTGAGGACATGTGCTCGCCCCCCCCCCTTTCCTGGCCTGCTGGGCTGCATGCTCGGATAAGGATCTGGTATGGATTCGGGGGGGCTCAGGCTGTTTTTTAAAACATTTCGGCATGGGGTTTCCCTTAAAATTAGGGGACCCCCTCTGTTTTTTTTGTAATTTTTCATTGCCAGGATTTCTTTTTTTTACATTCAGCTGTCAGTGGGGAAGCCTGCTGACAGATGGTGACTCATCGGTTGTTAAGGACATGGCTGCCGGCTTCCCAGCCTGCTGCTTACCAACCAGCTATTCTTCACACAGAAGTCGAATTGATCGATCATTTTTGACTGATCCAAATTGTTTTCTATTGGCTAAACAAAAACGCCCGAAGCTGTAAAACGCTTGCAAAAACACTTTAAAAAGTGTCAAAAACGCTTAAAAGAACACCTGAAAAACGCCAGTAAATCGCTACACTCGGGTGTGAATGGAGCCTTAAGAAAAACAAACATTGTTACAAATTACTTAAAATAATTTAAATTAAATCTGAAAAGACACCAAATGATGCAGGTTTGTGTTCGTTATCAAAAATCAATAAAGTGTATATAAGCCTAAGGCAAAAATGTAGTATATATAAGTGAAATAGTGAATAGAAATTTAAAGCTTCTTTTTACTTTTAATATTGCATATGTCTAATTGTTTCTATGTTTCTATATAATTTGCAAACCTTTGCCCCGCCTAATGTTGTTCTGGTTTCAGTACTATGCTGGAGCGGGAACTATACCTTCCAATACCAGAATATACAGCATATTAGAGAAAGAGTTCAGCTTTGCAGCGCTTCTGAACAGGACTGTAGCCTCTTGTCATATAATTCTGTACTGTGCAAAACTTCTTCTTTAGAACTACAGAAAGTAATGTTTGATACATACATCTGCACTTAGCTGCCATGGAGCAGTTACTTCACCAAATGATGGACCGGGCAGCGGCTGAAGATGGCAACAGCTGGATGCGTCAATGCCTCTCTCTTCCTGGCTCTTCTTCTATCTTGGGACAGATTCCTTCAGCTCCCTTTTCTGCTGTGTTTCCCCCTGGATCCGTTGTCTCCGATCCTCCGGTGCAATGGTCGGGACCATCCTCTAGTCCCCCCCTTCTGCTCATCAATTTCCCTGAGATGATATGTCCACTGCTGCCTTTTTTCCCCCTGGTCCTCCGGTATCCTGGAACGAACGTTCTTCTCTTCCATCTGGTCCGGTGCATGACGGTTCCTCTGTGTCTCAAATTCTGATGTCGTCATCTCTGCCTGCATCGTCTCCTTCGAGCCCTCCTTCCGTCGATGATGACGCTCGGACTTCTACTTCGGCTGGGATTGTGGGCACATGCGCAGTCCGTACTGGAAGAACAACACAGAGACACCATAAGCGACCTCGCAGGTTCGATTCACCAGCTGGTCATGTCAATAAGGGAATCAAACAAAAAAGTGCTGCTGCTTCAGATAAAATGGCACAGAAATCTTCTGCGGGTCCTTCACTGACAGCAGATCACGTTGGCATGGTGGCTAGTGATGGACAGATGTCACTTGGAAAAAAGCGACTTTGTAAATCTAAAGGTATTGTAATGCCTTCTACTGTTTTACTGAGTTTCATGATTCTTCTGAATTTAGAGAATTGTTTTGTTCTTTTTCTAAATTTATGTCCACGTTCGCAGCTTCTTTTAATACTGTTAACCGACTCAATTTGAATCCTAATGCTGCTTCTGTGCAGCTGAATCGAGGGGAAGTGGTTGGGTAGTCCTCAATATGATACGGCACCTCATCCCAATATTTAGAGAGTCATGTAAAGGAGAGAGGAGTGCGGGGATTATAGCGGTGCCAAAAATACGCAATTGTACTTAGGTAAAAAACATGAATATTTTATTAGCAAAATTGTTAAAAGGAAAAAATGAAATTCACATAAACAAGGTGTGCATCACAACTAGGACATTTAAAAACATTTGTAGCGAAATTTTACGAGAATCGGCCTAGAAAATGTGGCGGCCAGTTCCGTAGACAGGTATTTGAGGGTCCAACATGTTTCACCAGAAGTGGCTTCTTCAGGGACAGATGTTTATACCTATAGCGCTACTATACAATCTATAAAGAGAAATTAACAGTCAAAACAATATATACAATATTCCACCTAAGATTAAGTCAAAAATGCATAAAGTAGAATTAAGGTATGAATAAACAATTTATTATGTTTGCGAGCTGTCAGACATGAACCCACGAGCACCAACCCAAAATACAGCGCAGACATGAACCCACAAGCACCAACCCAACCCTTTATCTGTGTCGAATAGTGTCCCTGTCTCTACCTCAGTTGCTACGGCGACTGTGCTTCCTGATGCTCCTGCTGTGATAATTCCTCCATTGGTTCCGGAATCTTGCTTGAAGGAAGTTTTAACGTGCAAATTTTCTCCCCTGGGTTTTCATTTATCTGGAACACTGAAAGTAAAAATTTGGAAGGGGGAATATATTGAGATTCTATCTTTGCTTCTGTCCAATCATGAAATTAGATTGAATAAGAGGGATGATGATCGTAAAGATGATAAAAAGAAAATTGCCCTGCGCTCTGGCTGCAAGCATTTTGCATTCACACTAGTGTACTGGGTGAGAAACATCCTGATTTGTGTTCTGGCTTGTTCCAGCATGTTGAGATTATTCTGGAAGCGTACAAAAGTTTCCCAGGTTTTTCGTGGTTTTATTACGATGAGGCCTTTCGCCAGAAATTGTGCATAAATCTATGAGATGGGGCTCAAAAAATGTTGGTCTGTGGCTCAATGTTTTATTGCCTCAGAAGCCTTTAGCTAAAGTTAATGCTTCCAATAACACTGGTGTTTATCGCAGAGGGGTGTGTTTTCATTTCAATGATGGGTTGTGTAAGTGGCCTAACAACTGTAAATATAAACATGAATGTAGTCATTGTGCTGGTTCGCACCCTGCTTCACGTTGTTTTAAAAAATTGTCGTCTAATACTTCTGCTCCTTCCAAGGAGCTTTTTCTTAAAAGCCACAACGCCGGTGAAAATACTAAGCATGTTACCGTGGCTTCACATGTATCCAGAGCCTCAGAGGGCAGTCCTCTTGCGTGATGGTTTTTTATTTGGTTTTCATTTGCCTTCTTTTTCTGGGATAGATTGCAGCGTCTTTCCGAATTTGCCTTCGGTTTCTTTTCAATTAGCTGTTGTTCATGAGAAGTTGGATAAGGAATTGCATGCAGGTTGAATTGCAGGTCCATTTTCTACTCCTCCTTTTGTTAACTTTCGTGTTTCACCACTTGGTATTGTTCCTAAAAAGGAACCAAACTCTTTTAGATTGATACACCATCTCTCTTTTCCCATTGCGTTTTCTTTAAACAATGATTTTGACCCGTCGTGGTGTTCCGTTTAGTATTCTTCGTTTGATGACGCACTGTTTAAAATTAGAAACAAAAAAGAGGAAGAAAACTGTGCTTGGAAAAATCAAATAGCAGCAGCTTATTGTGGGATATACACAAAAAAACAGATAAGAAACAGAGAAGCCTCGCTGAGAAATTAGTATCAAAATTATTGATTGGGATAAAAATATCCCTAATAAATAAATTTAAATAATCTATGTAGATTTGATATAAAAACTAAGTGAGATAAAAGTGACTATATATCAGGAAAACAAAAAATTATTTATGTGTTGTGCTGGTTAAAGTCCAAAATAATGAATGTCCCAACATTACAAATAAAAACATTCGGTGACTTGACATAACGAAGTGTATCCACAACTGATGAATGGCATGCTTACCAGGTAGTAAGCGTAAAAAAAGACAGGTGGCTTAACCCAGCCTGGGCCTAATTTTTGTTTTTAATTTTAGATGCTCACTATAACATCTAGATTATTGGACACTCTTATGTTTTTTGGGCTCAGAAGAGAGCTGAATGGAGAACCTATGGCGATAATTTAGGATTACCTTATTCTGGTTTTACTATACATTGGTATGGAAGACGTGGTATGCGTTGGAGCGATTTACGTTCTGTTTTGTCTTTACATGATTGCTAGCCCGTACCTCAGGTCATTATTTTCCATTTATCTGGTAATGATCTTGGTAGACACAAGACATGCTTGATCTGTTATGCTTACATGCTATTTTACCCACTACTTTACCTATCTTACCCACTACTCCATCATCAGAGCTATCTGTCAGGGTGCCGCTGCTGTCTACAGGATCGTATTCTGAATCTGACAAATGGGTGACCCTTCGCTCTCATCTGTCATGCTCAGAAATGTGTAGGCCTCTTCACTAGTGTACCTTCGATTGGACATTTTGGCCTCTAAATTTACTGGTACAACTAGTGAGACTCACAGGAAAAAAGGGCTGATCCCACTAACACTGAGTTTTAGGGAGGTGTATGGTGCGTGCGTGGGTGTTAGCGCTACTCGCACTAATCTGACGCTGCCTGGGACGATACAGACCCTAACCGACGCTAAAACCTAACTGATATCACCCGCCGGGTGATCAGGGGGTCAAACCTTTATTTAGGTAATATATGGCGGGTACCCTGACGCTATAAAAAAATAACTAACTAACCAGTGTCACCTGTAACACTAATACGGTGATCACTGGTGACAGGGGGCAATCAAGGGGTTAAACCTTTAATAGGGGGGTTAGAGGGGTACCCTAAAGCTACCTGGGTCTACCACAAACTGCCCTAATGCTGATTAGTGTCACAAATGACGCCAGTACAGTTATCAGTGAAAAATGTTACAACTGCACTGGGTGACCCTAAGACAGGGAGTGAAGGGGTTAACTGGAGGGGCGTTCGGGGGTGATCGGGGGATAACAAGTGTGCCTATGTGTACTGGTGTAAGTGTAGTGTTGGTGCAACTTACTCTCCTCTCTATGGAACGAAAAGAGTTCCACGAGGGAAGATGACATCACTTCCCCTGCCTGTGTTTACACTTATGCCCCGTACACACGATCGGATTTTCCGATAACAAATGTTGGATGTGAACTTGTTGGCTGAAAGTCTGACCGTGTGTATGCTCAATTGCACATTTGTTGTCGGACTTTCCGCCAGCAAATGTTGGCTAGCAGGTTCTCAAATTTTCCGTTGTTGTCGGAATTTCCGATCATGTGTACACAAGTCCAACGCACAAAAGTTCACGCGTGCTCCGGATCAAGCAGAAGGAGCCGCACTGGCTATTTAACTTCCTTTTTCTCGGCTCATTGTACGTCTTGTACATCACCACGTTCCTATGTTCGTAATTGTTGGCCAACATTTGTGTGACCGTGTGTATGCAAGACAAGTTGGAAAGAAAATATATATATATACCGCGCTATCCCTTTAAAACAATGGAAGCAGCCAGCACAGCAGAAGATCAACTTATGCAAAATGTACCATACAGTGAGAAAAAAGTGCAGCACTAGAAATATGAAAATCTCAAATGTCTAGTGAGAATGATAAAATATGCTTAAACAGTGACTGCGCAAAAAACATGTAAAACAAAAAGAAATCACATGAAATTAATATGTAAAAAGTGTTGAACGTTTGTATGAGTGAAAAATCACTAAATCATATGAATGTCCTTGATGACATAAATATAAATCACAATCTCATTGAAATAGTCCATAGACAACTTGATAGTAGTGATCCAAAAAATTGAATGGAATATATAATAATGATGTGACTTTGGTGAGAGAATTGATAGAAGATCTATCACCTTATATTCTTAAAGGCTTACCAGAAAGATTGGACACAGATAGGTATACACCCACTGGGTCAATCTAGCTTGAATAGTAATGAGCCCAAAAGACAGCTGCCACAGAAGACACAAACTCCAAGGGACCAGCAAAACTTCCGATAATATGTTAGAGGAGTATGCCCAAACACATCAAATGTGTGTAAAAGAAGAAGGGAACAGGAGAGCACATAGCGTAATTCCATAAAAACTTGTAACTTATTTATTAAAAGTGAAAGAATAACACTCACATTGAGATTGTGATTTATTATTTATGTCATCAAGGACATTCATATGATTTAGTGATTTTTCACTCATACAAACATTCAATACTTTTTACATATTAATTTCATGTGATTTCTTTTTGTTTTACATGTTTTTTGCACAGTCACTGTTTAAGCATATTTTATCATTCTCACTAGACATTTGAGATTTTCATATTTCTAGTGCTGCACTTTTTTTTCACTGACAAGACAAGTTTTTTCACTGACAAGACAAGTTGGAGCCAGCATCCTTCGAACAAAAATCCACGGTTTTGTTGTCGGATCATGTATACGGGGCATAACAGGCAGGGGAAGGATTTCATTCGCCAGAACCGATCACCAGATCCAGGCCAGAAATCATTGGCCTGGACCTGAAGATTGGCTATATTCCGCTGACAAGCTGCCACCATCCAAGATGGTTGAGGGGTATTCCGAAAAGCCAAATGCTCATAGTGAGGAGAAATTGCAGTAAAGAAGATGATTACAATTTACAAGCTAATGTCATTCTAGAGCGTTTTAGAGCCAAGGGATACAAATTAGAAGAGTTGGAACGCACCAAAAAGCTAGTTGGTGAAATGGACAGAAAGGACTTATTCAAATCTAAAGTCACCAAAGAAAATGATTATAGTTTAGCTTTTAAGACAGGTTTTAATAGACAATATCGATATTTTGAAAAAATCATTAAGGAACATTGGCCTCTATTACTGGAAGATACTGATCTGAAAAAAATCTTACCCTCACGACCAAGATTTATCTACACAAAGCCACCTACCCTTAGATTACAACTGGCACACAACGTGGTGAACCCTCCCAGGAAGGTGTGTACTTTTCTGGATAAGACTGGTTTCTACAGTTGTGGTAGGTGTATGATTTGTAGGACCTCAAAATTTCGGAAGAGAAAAACAACTCATTTTAAATCGTCATCTGAAGGAAGGGTTTTTGAAACAAAGAAATTCATTACGTGCAGCACCACGCATGTGACTTATCTGTTATCCTGCCCATGTAATTTGCAGTACGTGGGGAGGACCACTAGACAGCTAGGGGTCAGATTGAGAGAGCATGTCAACAGAATTAAGAAGGGCTATAGACATCATGGCCTTTTTAACCATTTTAGGTTATTCCACAATAGGGACCCTAGCCTATTGACCTTTTGCGGAATTGATAAAGTTGAGGGACATTGGAGGGGATCTGATTTGAAGAAAGCCATTTCACAGAACGAAACTCAATGGATTCATCGGCTTCGTACTTTGCAGCCGTATGGGCTCAATGTCGAGCTAGATTTAAATTGTTTTTTATCTAATTGGTGAACTATAAATATATTTTTATCTGTGGGTATTTGTTCCTGGGGTTTATTTTGTGGAGTAGGTTAGTGACATTTTTATAATATGCTATTGCATTACTATTTAATGAATTTAATCACTCCATTCTAAGTTGAATAAGAAAAAATAGGAGTAAATATATATTTTTTATAGTATTCTTATTTTTTATTTTTATTTTTATTTTATTTATTTATTTTATTTTTTTTTTTTTCCACTGTTATTTTTCATTAAAATTATTTTTTATTTTTTTTATTTTTTTTATTATTTTTTATTTTGTATTTATATTTTATTTTTAATTTTTTAATTTTTATATTTTATTATTTTTTATTTTATTTTTATTATTTTTCATTTTTCATTTTTCATTTTCCATTTTCCATTTTTTATTTCTTATTTTTATTTTTATTTTTATTTTTCTATTTGATTTTTTCTTCTTTTTTCATTATCTATTTTATATAATTAAATATATTCGTAATAGTCATACAATCCTATCCAATTAGATAATAATATACATTGTTTATTTTTATTCTCTGTTTTTATTAGGCAAACTTGATGTGAGATGCTTTTTTTTTGCTTTTATAAGATTCAGTCACTAATCTTTTTCCTGTATTGTCCATATGCTGTTCACCTTTGGTTGTAATAAAGTTTTCGGTTTGCAACAGGATATGATGATTCAGGACATGTGGAGGTGTTTGCTTTCCACTAGCCTTGATTGGCTGTCACTTTCGCCATACATACTATATATTTCCGGGCTGTGGTTTGGATGTTGAGTCCTTTGATGACGCCCTGGGGGAGGGGCGAAACGCGTCGACGCAACATCCGGCTGACGCCTTAAACCAAGTGACTTTTTCTTCCTGGCTCCGTGGAACGCACGCTACCAGCGGCGATTGCAGAAGCTCTCTGACATGCCTGTTTGCAGCCGAGGATTTGTGAGTAGCGCTTTGTAGCGCAAGTGATTATATTACTCCGCAATACTTCACCATATTATTATTTTTCCTTTATTTTTGGGTGGATATCCACAAGCCTCATTCTGAACATCAACACTCCTATCTGTATATCCACGCTAGAGGTACCGCTTTGCAAATACATATGGGATTGACTGACAGTACAGTTCAAAGAAGTTGCTGTCTGTGTTCCGGTGAAGCTGCCTGTCTAAGAACCCTGGGATCAGCCTGGCTGGGGTAGTTCACTTTGGGACTATTTGCAAGCAGTCACCATTTCTTCTATATTAGCCTAAGGGGTGACATTTTTTGTGGATTTCATAGCATTTTCACCTATTGTATGGCACTTATTATTGATATCTATCTATTGTTAGCACGCAGCACTTTAATTCTCTGATGGTATATTATCATCATTTATATTATTTTGTTAGCATGCACTATTTTAGTTTCTGATTGTATTGGTCATTCTATCAGCGCTGTATTTGTTTTGTTTTTATTTTTCAAGTATTTATACTTTGGTACAGCAGCGATAGTATTTATATTCTATATTTCATTTTGTCGCCAGCGCTGCTTCTTGCACTTAATATTTATCCAATGGACCTGAAGATTGATCGGTTCTGGAAGAAATCTGATGGTCGCGCACGCGAGACCACGCCCTGTACAGGTATGGAATTTCGCGTAGCGGTGTCATTGTGCCACAGTATATGTATGCGAGCCAGTCGGGAACTGGTTAAAGAAGAACTTTATTAAAATAATCAGTAACTGTTGAGACAATAACCACTTGGCTGAGAAGTATATAATGTACAATATAGTGTATATTGTGCAGGAGCCTGTAAGGCACAGTGCAGGGGTCAACGGTGTGCGAGTGCAAGGGTCAGGATTGCGTAACACACATAGTGCTACAGTCAGTGTCGGGTTTAGGATACATAACACAAAGTGCAGGAGTCCAGGTGTGTAATGCATTGTGGTTAATTTACTAAAGGCAAATAGACTGTGCACTTTGCAAAGTGCATTTGACCCAGAGCTTGATAAATGAGCAGAAGCTCTGCTGACTTCCATCATCCAATCATGTTCAAGCAAAAACGCTGTTTTTTAACCACTTGCCGACTGCCTCACGCCGATGTACGTCGGCAAAGTGGCACGGACAGGCAGAATCACGTACATACACGTGATCTGCCTTCTGCGGGCGGGGGGTCCGATCAGACCCCCCGGTGCCCGAGGCGGCCGGAATTTGTTCGCGGGCGATCAGACGTGAGGGGAAGGCCCTCGCGATCGCTCCCGGCGAATGAAGTCCTTCCTCTGCCTCTGTAATGTAAACAGAGGCAGAGGAAGTGATGTCACATCTCCTCGAGCAGGTCTTTTCGTTCCGGCGCCAAGGAGAGAAGAAGACATCCAAGTAAGTGCACCAACACTACACTAACAGTAAAACACACTAGGCACACTTTTCACCCCCCATCACCCCCCGATCACCCCCCCCGATCACCCCCCTGTACCCCCTTTCACACTGACACCAATAGCAGTTTTTTTTTGCATTGGTGTCAGTTTGTGACAGTTATAAGTGTTAGGGTAGTTAGGGTTAGCCCCCTTTAGGTCTAGGGTAAGCCCCTTTAGGTCCAGGGTACCCCCCTAACCCCCCTAATAAAGGTTAACCCCTTGATCACCCCCCGTCGCCAGTGTCACTAATCGTTTTTCTGATCGCTGTATTAGTGACACAGGTGACGCTAGTTAGGGAGGTAAGTATATAGGTTCGCTGTCAGTGTTTTATAGCGACAGGGACCCCCATATACTACTTACTACCCTTTTACCAGCGATCACCCTATAAGTGTTACGGGTGATGCTGGTTAGTTAGTTTGTTTTTTATAGTTTTAGGGCACCCGCCGTTTATTACCTTATAAAGGTTTAACCCCCTAATTGCCCGGCGGTGATATAAGTTAAGTTTTTAGGGTCAGATAAGGTCTGCGTCGCCCCAGGCAGTGTCAGGTTAGCGACAGTACCGCTAAAACCCACGCACGCAGCATACACCTCCCTTAGTGCTATAGTATCTGAGCGGATCGATATCTGATCCGATCAGATCTATACTAGCATCCCCAGCAGTTTAGGGTTCCCATAAACATAGTGTTAGCGGGATCAGCCCAAATACCTGCTAGCACCTGCGTTTTGCCCCTCGGCCCAGCCCTGCCCAGCCCACCCAAGTGCAGTATCGATCGATCACTGACACTTACAAAACACTAAGCACACATAACTGCAGCGTTCGCAGAGTCAGGCCTGATCCCTGTGATCGCTAACAGTTTTTTGGTAGCGTTTTGAATCAGTCGCTAACAGTCAGGAGCTTTTTTGCCTGTGAGTCTCACTAGTGTACCCCTAAATTTAGAGCCCAAAATGGCAAATCGAAGGTACACTGGTGAAGGGGCCTACACGTTTCTGAGCATGACAGATAGTGAAGAGGAAGTCACTCATCTGTCAGATTCAGGCTCAGAGGACAGCGGCTCCATGACAGATAGCTCTGACGACGGAGTTGTGGTTCCTGCTAAGGTCAGGCGTACCAGACCCCAATCTTCTTCTTCTGTCCTTGAAGTGCAAGAACCGCAGGTCCCTCGTATGGAGCAGAGAAGTACTAGCGCCGCTATTCCTTCTGGTGAACTGGCAAGCACCAGCGGCTTAGTACACCCTGGTCGTACATCCAGCACTGCAGTATCACGTGGTGACGTGGTGAGTCCCATAAGTGCAGTTCAAGCTGGCGAGGTGGCAAGCACAAGTAGTATCCCACTGCCACCAAGAAGACAAAGACAGGCCCGTCGTGCCCATAGTGCCCTTCCTGCTGCATTGGCCAATCCGAATTGGGAACCCACCACTTCTGCAGCACCCGTACTTCCCCCATTCACTGGCCAACCCGGAATTCAGGTGGAAACAGTTGATTTTACGCCAATGGATTTTTATTCACTGTTTTTCACCGAAGATCTCTATAGATCTATTGTGGACCAAAGCAATTTATATGCTGGTTAACACATCGCCGCTAATCCCCAGTCCTCCCTTGCCAGAGATTGGAGACCAATTACGGTCTCCGAATTTAAGCTCTTTCTGGGCCTTTCCCTCAACATGGGCATAAATAAAAAGAGTAAGTTGCGGTCATATTCATCTACTGACCCAATTTACCATATGCCCGTGTTCTCTGCTTCCATGGCCAGGG
Source organism: Lithobates clamitans (assembly GCA_037952925.1). NCBI lineage: Eukaryota > Metazoa > Chordata > Amphibia > Anura > Ranidae > Lithobates > Lithobates clamitans. The sequence continues at coordinate 24,419,831 of JBBGZY010000039.1, forward strand.
CACGATACGAGCAGATTTTGCGGTTCATGCACTTCAATAATAATGAACTCTGTCGTCCTCGTGGAGACCCTGGATACCATCGGCTTTACAAAATTCGGCCCCTCGTAAACCACTTCAATTAACGTTTTGCAGACTTGTTTACTCCCCATCAAGTTGTCTGTGTTGATGAGTCCCTGGTTAAATTTTATGGCCGCTTGTCATTCAAACAGTACCTTCCCAGCAAGGTCAGATACGGGGTCAAGATGTATAAGCTCTGTGACAGGGCCACAGGCTATACATGTAGTTTTATGGTTTACGAGGGCAAAGATAGTCACGTAGAGCCGACAAACTGCCCTGACTACATAGGAAGCGCTGGCAAGATAGTGTGGGACTTCGTGTCACCCTTATTCGGAAAGGGGTACCACTTGTACGTGGACAATTATTACACGAGCGTGCCACTTTTTAGTCACCTTTTTGATCATCAGATTGGAGCATGTGGCACTGTGTGACCTAATCGCCGGGGCTTTCCCCAGCGGCTTGTAGATTGCCGTCTTAGGCTGGGGGAGAGAGCCTGCTTGCAGTGTAATAATTTGCTCGCTATGAAGTGGAGGGATAAGAAGAATGTTTTCGTTCTCACCTCCCTTCATGCAGACACGACGGCCCAAATTACTACGGCGACTGGTGTTGTGGAGAAACCCCTCTGTGTCCACGAATATAACCAAAATATGGGAGGGGTGGACCTCAACGACCAGTTGTTGGCGTTGTACCTAGTTGCCCGTAAGGCCAGACGCTGGTACAAAATTGTCTGTTTATTTATTTTAATTGTGTTTGCTGAACGCTCATGTGCTATACAGAGCTTCAGGACAGACTGGATCCTTCCTTAAATTCCAGGAAGGGATCGTCAGAGCCCTTCTGTTTCCAAAAGGTGCTCCACCTCACCATCCCCAACCAAATGCAGTAAGCCGGCTGCATGAGAGGCATTTTCCTTATGCCCTTCCGAGTACCCCTACCCAACGAGCCCCCCAAAAAAGATGTCGTGTCTGTAGCAAGCGCGGATTTAGGCGTGACACCCGGTCTTATTGTCCCTCCTGTCCTGACGATCCTGGTCTATGCATTGGTGAATGTTTTGAACGCTACCATTCACTAGTTGAGTATTAGCGTAGGGTACAGCACTGCACAGACTAGGACACACTTTCACAGGGTCTCCCAAGATGCCATCACATTTTGAGAGACCCAAACCTGGTACCAGTTATAAAAGTTAAAGTTACTAAAAAAAGTTAAAAAATAAAAATAAAAAAATAAAAAAATAAAAAAAATAAAAACACAAAAAAAATATAAAATAAAAAAAACAAAAATAGTTGTCGTTTTATTGTTCTCTCTCTCTCTCTCTATTCTCTCTATTGTTCTCCTCTTTTTTACTGTATTCTATTCTGCAATGTTTTATTGTTATTATGTTTTACCATGTTTGCTTTTCAGATATGCAATTTTTTTATACTTTACTGTTTACTGTGTTTTGTTGTTAACCATTTTATTGTTTTCAAGTACGCCATTCAGCTGCAAAGCGGATTTATTTATCTTGACAGCAACAGCGTTTGCTCCCACGATACATAAAGCCATGACTCCAGCGCTGTCGGATTTCACCACCACAGTTACATACTTCAGCATATATGCCAAAGTGTGGGGGCAGCAGTGGGTGGAGGAGGATTTGCTCCTGCCTTTTGCGGGAGGATTCCCCATGCTTCGGCATATATATATTTTAGGCACAGGTTGCGTTAAATGTTTTATTTTTTACTATTTTTTTTTGTATTTGCTTTGCAGGTATGGTAAGTATTACTGTTATACTGTAATGTTACTTTGTTTTATTGTTAACCATCATTTGCTTTGCAGGTTCGCCATTCAGTTGCAGCGCGGATTTATTTATCTTGACAGCAACAGCGTTTGCTCCCATGATACATAAAGCCGTGACTCCAGCGCTGTCGGAGGTGATTTCACCACCACAGTTACATACTTCAGCATATATGCTGAAGCGTGGGGGCAGCAGTGAGTGGAGGTGCGATTTGCTCCTGCCTTTTGTGGGAGGATTCCCCCATGCTTCGGCATATATATATTTTAGGTAGGCACAGGCTGCGTTAAATGTTTTATTTTTTACTATGTTTTTTTTGTATTTGCTTAGCAGGTATGGTAAGTATTACTGTTATACTGTAATGTTACTTTGTTTTTTTGTTAACCATCATTTGCTTAGCAGGTACGCCATTCAGTTGCAGCGCGGATTTATTTATCTTGACAGCAACAGCGTTTGCTCCCACGATACATAAAGCCGTGACTCCAGCGCTATCGGAGGTGATTTCCCCACCACAGTTACATACTTCAGCACATGTGCTGAAGCGTGGGGGCAGCAGTGGGTGGAGGAGCGATTTGCTCCTGCCTTTTGCGGGAGGATGCCCCCATGCTTCGGTATATATAAACGGTGCATGTACGCCCATCATTAGAAGTGGATGGATGAAGGGAGGTGTTCTAATGGTGGGCATAACCACCGATCAATATCTTTTTTTCGTTCAGCCCACAGGCTGCATGAAAAAAAAAATTACAATATATGCCCAACAAGGACCAGCAACGTACTGGTATGTTGCTGGACTTTGAGTGGTTATACCAGAATGATGCCTGCAGGTTTAGGTATCATCTTAGTATCATTCTTTTCAGCCAGAGGGCGGCTTTCATGTAAAAGCAATCCTAGCAGCTAATTAGCCTCTAGACTGCTTTTACAAGCAGTGGGAGGGAATGCCCCCCCACCGTCTTCCATGTTTTTCTCTGGCTCTCCTGTCCCAACAGGGAACCTGAAAATGCAGCCGGTGATTCAGCCAGCTGACCATAGAGCTGTTCAGAGACCAGAATGGCTCCAAACATCTCTATGGCCTAAGAAACCGGAAGCTACGAGCATTTCATGACTTAGATTTCGCCGGATGTAAACAGCGCCATTGGGAAATTGGGAAAGCATTTTATCACACCGATCTTGGTGTGGTCAGATGCTTTTAGGGCAGAGGAGAGATCTAGGGTCTAATAGACCCCATTTTTTTCAAAAAAGATTACCTGTCACTACCTATTGCTATCATAGGGGATATTTAAATTCCCTGAGATAACAATAAAAATTATTAAAAAACATAAAAATGAAAGGAACAGTTTAAAAATAAGATAAAAAAAAAAAAAAATCAAAAAAAAAAAAAGCACCCCTGTCCCCCCTTGCTCTCGCGCAAAGGCGAACGCAAGCGTCGGTCTGGCGTCAAATGTAAACAGCAATTGCACCATGCATGTGAGGTATCACCACAAAGGTCAGATCGAGGGCAGTAATTTTAGCAGTAGACCTCCTCTGTAAATCTAAAGTGGTAACCTGTAAAGGCTTTTAAAGGCTTTTAAAAATGTATTTAGTTTGTCGCCACTGCACGTTTGTGTGCAATTTTAAAGCATGTCATGTTTGGTATCCATGTACTCGGCCTAAGATCATCTTTTTTATTTCATCAAACATTTGGGCAATATAGTGTGTTTTAGTGTATTAAAATGTAAAAAAAGTGTGTTTTTTCTCCAAAAAATGCGTTTGAAAAATCGCTGCGCAAATACTGTGTGAAAAAAAAAAAATGAAACACCCACCATTTTAATCTGTAGGGCATTTGCTTTAAAAAAATATATAATGTTTGGGGGTTCAAAGTAATTTTCTTGCAAAAAAAAAAATAATTTTTTCATGTAAACAAAAAGTGTCAGAAAGGGCTTTGTCTTCAAGTGGTTAGAAGAATGGGTGATGTGTGACATAAGCTTCTAAATGTTGTGCATAAAATGCCAGGACAGTTCAAAACCCCCCCAAATTACCCCATTTTGGAAAGTAGACACCCCAAGCTATTTGCTGAGAGGCATGTCGAGTCCATGGAATATTTTAAATTGTGACACAAGTTGCGGGAAAAAGACAATTTTTTTTTTTATGCACAAAGTTGTCACTAAATGATATATTGCTCAAACATGCCATGGGAATATGTGAAATTACACCCCAAAATACATTCTGTTGCTCCTCCTGAGTACAGGGATACCGCATGTGAGACTTTTTGGGAGCCTAGCCGCGTACGGGACCCCGAAAACCAAGCACTGCCTTCAGGCTTTCTAAGGGCGTAAATTTTTGATTTCACTCTTCACTGCCTATCACAGTTTCGGAGGCCATGGAATTCCCAGATGGCACAAACCCCCCCCAAATGACCCCATTTTGGAAAATAGGCACCCCAAGCTATTTGCTGAGAGGTATAGTGAGTATTTTGCAGACCTCACTTTTTGTCACAAACTTTTGAAAATTGAAAAAAGAAAAAAAATACATTTTTCTTGTCTTTCTGAATTTTCAAAAACAAATGAGAGCTGCAAAATACTCACCATGCCTCTCAGCAAATAGCTTGGGGTGTCTACTTTCCAAAATGGGGTAATTTTGGGGGGTTTTGTGCTATCTTGACATTTTATGACATTTTAGGTAGTGAGGAGTGAAATCAAAAATTTACGCCCTTAGAAATCCTGAAGGCGGTGATTGGATTTCGGGGCCCCGTATGAAGCTAGGCTCCCAAAAAGTCCCACACATGTGTTATCCCCGTACTCAGGAGAAGCAGCAGAATATATTTTGGGGTGTAATTCCACATATGCCCATGGCATGTTTGAGCAATATATAATTTAGTGACAACTTTGTGCAAAAAAAAAAAAAATTGTCACATTCCCGCAACTTGTGTCAAAATATAAAATATTCCATGGACTCAACATGCCTCTCAGCAAATAGCTTGGGGTGTCTACTTTCCAAAATGGGGTCATTTGGGGGTAGTTTGTGCCATCTGGGCATTTTATGGCCTTCAAAACTGTGATAGACAGTGAGGAGTGAAATCAAAAATTTACGCCCTTAGAAATCCTAAAGGCAGTGATTGGTTTTCGGGCCCCGCTAGGCTCCCAAAAAGTCCCACACATGTGGTATCCCCGTACTCAGGAGAAGCAGCTGAATGTATTTTGGGGTTCAATTCCACATAGGCCCATGGCCTGTGTGAGCAATATATCATTTAGTGACAACTTTTTGTAATTTTTTTTTTGTTGTCATTATTCAATCACTTGGGACAAAAAAAATAAATATTCAATGGGTTCAACATGCCTCTCAGCAATTTCCTTGGGGTGTCTACTTTCCAAAATGGGGTCATTTGGGGGGCTGGTTTGTACTGCCCTGCCATTTTAGCACCTCAAGAATTGACATAGGCAGTCATAAACCACAAGCTGTGTAAATTCCAGAAAATGTACCCTAGTTTGTAGACGCTATAACTTTTGCGCAAACCAATATATATACGCTTATTGACATTTTTTTTTACCAAAGACATGTGGCCGAATACATTTTGGCCTAAATGTATGACTAAAATTGAGTTTATCGGATTTTTTTTATAACAAACAGTAGAAAATATTTTTTTTCAAAATTTTTGTTTTTTTTCCGTTTATAGCGCAAAAAATAAAAATGGCAGAGGCGATCAAATACCATCAAAAGAAAGCTCTATTTGTGGGAAGAAAAGGACGCAAATTTCATTTGGGTACAGCATTGCATGACCGCGCAATTGGCAGTGCCAAATTGGAAAAAGTCCTCTGGTCTTTAGGCAGCCAAATGGTCCGGGGCTGAAGTGGTTAAAATTTCCTTGCAAGCGATTGCGTATGCTTTGCAAAGTGAAGATTTACCTCATTTACTAAGTTCTGGAGCAACTGCACCTGCAGAGTGCACAGTCTTTTTGCCTTTAGTAAATCAACCCCAATGTGTTTAAGGATCAGGAGTATGTAACACACAGTTACTAACAGTGGAGCGTGCAAATTCTGGTGCAGCTGTGCACAGAAATCAATTAGCTTCATGGTTTTATTGACAAATCTTAATTGAACAAGCTGAAGTTACAAGCTGATTGGCTACCATGCACAGCTGCACTCGATTCGGAGTGTACCAGTTTTAGTAAATCTCCCTCACAGAGTGCTATAGTCAGTGCCAGGTTTAGAAATAGAAGATACACAGAAAGCAGGGGTCAGTAATGCACAGAATGCAGGGGTCCAGGAGTATGTAATGCACAGAATGCAGGGGTCAGGAGTGTTATGTACAGAATTTAGGAAACAGGAGTGTGTAATGCATAGTAAAAATCAGGAGTACAAAGCAAAAAGCGTACAGGAGTCAGAGGTGTGTAACGCACAGTGTATGGGTCAGTAAAAAGCAAAATTCCCCCCACAAGCAGTTTCCTCCCCCCACTTTACCCTTTACCCTTTCAGAAAAAATCCCTACTCCCTCCCCTCCAAAAAAACAGCACTAATTTACATGCTCACCCCTCCCAAAGCAAATCTTTGCCCCCCTCCCCAACACAAACTATCCCTGCAATCCCCCTTCCTCAGCCCAAATCGCTGCGCAAATACTGTGTGAAAAAAAAAAATGAAACACCCACCATTTTAATCTGTAGGGCATTTGCTTTAAAAAAATATATAATGTTTGGGGGTTCAAAGTAATTTTCTTGCAAAAAAAAAAATAATTTTTTCATGTAAACAAAAAGTGTCAGAAAGGGCTTTGTCTTCAAGTGGTTAGAAGAATGGGTGATGTGTGACATAAGCTTCTAAATGTTGTGCATAAAATGCCAGGACAGTTCAAAACCCCCCCAAATGACCCCATTTTGGAAAGTAGACACCCCAAGCTATTTGCTGAGAGGCATGTCGAGTCCATGGAATATTTTAAATTGTGACACAAGTTGCGGGAAAAAGACAATTTTTTTTTTATGCACAAAGTTGTCACTAAATGATATATTGCTCAAACATGCCATGGGAATATGTGAAATTACACCCCAAAATACATTCTGTTGCTCCTCCTGAGTACAGGGATACCGCATGTGAGACTTTTTGGGAGCCTAGCCGCGTACGGGACCCCGAAAACCAAGCACTGCCTTCAGGCTTTCTAAGGGCGTAAATTTTTGATTCCACTCTTCACTGCCTATCACAGTTTCGGAGGCCATGGAATTCCCAGATGGCACAAAACCCCCCCAAATGACCCCATTTTGGAAAATAGACACCCCAGCTATTTGCTGAGAGGTATAGTGAGTATTTTGCAGACCTCACTTTTTGTCACAAACTTTTGAAAATTGAAAAAAGAAAAAAAATACATTTTTCTTGTCTTTCTGAATTTTCAAAAACAAATGAGAGCTGCAAAATACTCACCATGCCTCTCAGCAAATAGCTTGGGGTGTCTACTTTCCAAAATGGGGTCATTTTGGGGGGTTTTGTGCTATCTTGACATTTTATGACATTTTAGGTAGTGAGGAGTGAAATCAAAAATTTACGCCCTTAGAAATCCTGAAGGTGGTGATTGGATTTCGGGGCCCCGTATGAAGCTAGGCTCCCAAAAAGTCCCACACATGTGTTATCCCCGTACTCAGGAGAAGCAGCAGAATATATTTTGGGGTGTAATTCCACATATGCCCATGGCATGTTTGAGCAATATATAATTTAGTGACAACTTTGTGCAAAAAAAAAAAAAAATTGTCACCTTCCCGCAACTTGTGTCAAAATATAAAATATTCCATGGACTCAACATGCCTCTCAGCAAATAGCTTGGGGTGTCTACTTTCCAAAATGGGGTCATTTGGGGGTAGTTTGTGCCATCTGGGCATTTTATGGCCTTCAAAACTGTGATAGACAGTGAGGAGTGAAATCAAAAATTTACGCCCTTAGAAATCCTAAAGGCAGTGATTGGTTTTCGGGCCCCGCTAGGCTCCCAAAAAGTCCCACACATGTGGTATCCCCGTACTCAGGAGAAGCAGCTGAATGTATTTTGGGGTTCAATTCCACATAGGCCCATGGCCTGTGTGAGCAATATATCATTTAGTGACAACTTTTTGTAATTTTTTTTTTGTTGTCATTATTCAATCACTTGGGACAAAAAAAATAAATATTCAATGGGTTCAACATGCCTCTCAGCAATTTCCTTGGGGTGTCTACTTTCCAAAATGGGGTCATTTGGGGGGCTGGTTTGTACTGCCCTGCCATTTTAGCACCTCAAGAATTGACATAGGCAGTCATAAACCACAAGCTGTGTAAATTCCAGAAAATGTACCCTAGTTTGTAGACGCTATAACTTTTGCGCAAACCAATATATATACGCTTATTGACATTTTTTTTTACCAAAGACATGTGGCCGAATACATTTTGGCCTAAATGTATGACTAAAATTGAGTTTATTGGATTTTTTTTATAACAAACAGTAGAAAATATTTTTTTTCAAAATTTTTGTTTTTTTTCCGTTTATAGCGCAAAAAATAAAAATGGCAGAGGCGATCAAATACCATCAAAAGAAAGCTCTATTTGTGGGAAGAAAAGGACGCAAATTTCATTTGGGTACAGCATTGCATGACCGCACAATTGGCAGTGCCAAATTGGAAAAAGTCCTCTGGTCTTTAGGCAGCCAAATGGTCCGGGGCTGAAGTGGTTAAAATTTCCTTGCAAGCGATTGCGTACGCTTTGCAAAGTGAAGATTTACCTCATTTACTAAGTTCTGGAGCAACTGCACCTGCAGAGTGCACAGTCTTTTTGCCTTTAGTAAATCAACCCCAATGTGTTTAAGGATCAGGATTATGTAACACACAGTTACTAACAGTGGAGCGTGCAAATTCTGGTGCAGCTGTGCACAGAAATCAATCAGCTTCATGGTTTTATTGACAAATCTTAATTGAACAAGCTGAAGTTACAAGCTGATTGGCTACCATGCACAGCTGCACTCGATTCGGAGTGTACCAGTTTTAGTAAATCTCCCTCACAGAGTGCTATAGTCAGTGCCAGGTTTAGAAATAGAAGATACACAGAAAGCAGGGGTCAGTAATGCACAGAATGCAGGGGTCCAGGAGTATGTAATGCACAGAATGCAGGGGGCAGGAGTGTTATGTACAGAATTTAGGAGACAGGAGTGTGTAATGCATAGTAAAAATCAGGAGTACAAAGCAAAAAGCGTACAGGAGTCAGAGGTGTGTAACGCACAGTGTATGGGTCAGTAAAAAGCAAAATTCCCCCCACAAGCAGTTTCCTCCCCCCACTTTACCCTTTACCCTTTCAGAAAAAATCCCTACTCCCTCCCCTCCAAAAAAACAGCACTAATTTACATGCTCACCCCTCCCAAAGCAAATCTTTGCCCCCCTCCCCAACACAAACTATCCCTGCAATCCCCCTTCCTCAGCACAAATCCTTCTCTATTTCCCTAAATCCACCCTCTAAACTCGATCCCCCTTCCCACTCCCCACCCCCCTCAATTTCCCCTCCCAACACAAATCCTCTTCCCCCTCAGAATAAATCCTCTTTCACCACCCAAATCCTCCTTTTTTGCACAACCCCAATTCCAGTACAAATCTTATCCCACCCATTTCTTCTCTCTAAATCCCCTGCAAGAATCCTCCTTCCCCCAAATACCCCTTTCCAGCACCATAAATCCGTCCAAACTTCTCCTCTCACCTAAGATTCTCTCCTCCTCCCTTCAAGCCCAATTCCCTCTTCTAGCACAAATACACAGCATAAATCCTTTCCCCACTTCTAGCACAAATCATCTTCCCCAAATTCCCTTTCCCAGCACAAATCCACTCCCAAAGTACCCCTCCCAATATAGCTCCTCATCCCGACACAAATCCCCTTCCTCCAAATCCACCCCCCCAGCAACAATTTATTTTCCCCCATATCTCCCCTCCCAGCATAAATCCTTTCCCCATTTGTAGCACAAATCTACCCCCTCATCCTAGCACAAACCCTTATTACCCCTCTTCAAAACCCCCCAGCACAATTCCTCCTTCCCATAATCACTCCTGCCAGCGCAAATCCTGCTCTCAAATGCCCTGCCCAGCAAAAATCCTATCCCTCATACCCCCCCTTCCACGAACATCCCCCTCTCCCCCTATCCTGGAACAAATCCTCTACTGCCCAATCCCCTCCAGCACAAATCATCTTACACCCCCCAAATACACCAACATTTGAACAAAATCCATGTGCCCCGCAAATCCAGGCATTCCCAGCACTTGGCTTCACTAACCCAGCTGGCAGGGACATGTTAGCGTGGACACCTAGGACAATTGCCCTGCATCTCTTGCAGGATGCCTAGGGTCCCAGATGTCCTGATGGCCCCCTTCTATGGCAGCTGACATCTCTTTGATTAGGGGGGGGCAGGAGGATATGTGCTTTCCCATCCACCACAACCCCCCCCAACATTACTACTGGCAAAGTGAAATGTTTTTATCCAGCTTTGTCCCCTTCATCCCCCACTTCCTGGTCACCATGCCCCCATTGTCAGCAAAATTCCAATAAACATGTTAGTAAGGCAGGTTAGTGGAGCCAATTGCTGGAACTTGTCAAGGCACAGGGCCCTGGGATTTAGCTCAGACTCGGGGGACAGTGGGATTTATATCAAATCCCCGGACAGTCTCAGCGAGTCTGGGATGGTTGGGAGGTATGCTTACAGTTCCGACATGCTGCTCATTCCTATATACTCCAGAGATCTCCACTGGTCCCCATAGCTTCCCCCAGGCCCAGAGGGCATTATTCTGCTAAGAGGAATGACTTTCTCCTATGCTGCCGAAATCCTAAAAAACAAGATTTGGCTCCTCTCATCCCTAAGATAGACAGAGAGCAGAGCCAGTTCAAAGGAAATACCTCTGAAGGGGAGGGGCCACTAATTTAAGGGGAATACACATTTTTAACCCCTGTCTACACTTTACTGACACAGCTGGATTATAACATTTTATACTATATACATGTTAGCGCATGAACTTGTTTAGCACTTTTTTGGCCCTACTGTGTCTTTGTGTCTCCCATAATTTTTTATTTCCTGCAGGAGGAAGCACCAGACAGAGGAAACCAGCCACCATCTTGGGCACATGTTCAGCCTGGAGACCTATTATTCCGCTGTGGCAGCAACACTGGTGAGCATTATAGACTCCTATTTACACAAAGCATCTATCACATACTTTAACAGTTCAGAGGTATTGTATATTGTTTTAATTTATGTTTTCTGAGTTTTTATATTTCTATTTCGTCCTCCATCTACCCTGTTCTTTTAATAAAGCTTGAAGCTGTGCACAAAATCTGTACTATTGAAGAATATCCGGACACGTCCCTTAGGAGTATGTCATCATACCGGTCTGGGCTCCGAGGAAAATGATGTTGAGAACAACGCTCACATTATTACATATACACGGTTCTTTGCAGCATAAACATGACCAACCAGAAGACAGTTGGAAAATGTGTAAATTGTGGTAGGGCAAGCCCATGCCACTGTCTAAAATGGCATGATTGTGGAGTAAACAAGCACATTAGTGATGTAGGCGTGTGCTGCCTTCATAGTAGTTTCAGGATTAGAGGTCAATGTCCCACCCTCCATAGGTCAGTGTGTGAAGGGAGCGGTGAGAGGTGCATGTCTGTACCGTGATGTCCTGGTCAGGACAGACCAAGGCCCAAGACTGTGAAGCATGTAGCAACTGGGACCTGCATAATAAGAAGCCAAGCTAAGGTACAGTGTTTTGTGCATGAGTAGGACACAGTGGGACTGTGTGTTTGATGGTCAGGAGGACCGAGGCATGAGGCCTGAGCTGCAGGACCGTTATGCCGCGTACATGCGGTCGGATTTTCCAACAACAAATGTTCGATGTGAACTTGTTGTCGGAAATTTCGACCGTGTGTAGGCTCCATTGGACATTTTCTGTCGGAATTTCCGACAACAAAAATTTGAGAGCTGGATCTCAAATTTTCCGACAACAAAATCCGTTGTCGTAAATTCCAATTGTGTGTAAGCAATTCCGACGCACAAAAGTCCAGGCATGCTTGGAATTAAGCAGAAGAGTCGCACTGGCTATTGCACTTCATTTTTCTCGGCTCGTCATACGTGTTGTACCTCACCGCGTTCTTGGCGATTGGAATTTCTGACAACATTTGTGCGACCGTGTGTATGCAAGACAAGTTTGAGACAACATCCGTCAGAAATAAATCCAGGATTTTGTTGTCACCATGTCCGATCATGTGTACGCGGCATAAGAGAGCCACGAGGCTGATTACTGTTTATGTTCATTTGATGGTGGAAACCTCTGCATGGGAATCTGTTTGATGAGAACTTTTTGCTCTCTTTTAACTAAAAGTGGGCAAGAAAAACCCTGAAATGTACTTCTGGCATGGAATAAAGTTACTGTTTTGCATTACCAATGAGATAACAACCCCCAACTTATTACAATATGCAAAAAGACTAGATTTGTCTATGGTGAACTAATTGTGAGAGAAATACAGTATGTCAGTTGTCATTACTTACTAACATCTACAAAAGCTGATTCCATGGTGGTTTTGCTATTATTATCTTCAGTTCTTTCTGAGCCCAACCCAAAACAGTATGTGATGAGTCAGATGTCCTAAATGGCAAAGCAACTGCAGATTTAAAGTTCTGAAGCTATAGGTTAGCATGATAGTCACCACCTCAATGATTCTCTTGTTATCACACTGTATGCATAATGTTTTGTAGCTGTGAAGATTATGGGGCTGATTTATAGCCACTGGAGCAAAGTAAACCAGTTCTATTGCCATCCTTGTTTAACATTCTATTACCTACATTTTCAATATGCCTAGTCTTTATAAATTAACCTGGACTGAAAATAATTTGCTATAGTATCTAAAGCACTCTCAGAATTATCATAAGTGTGTAATACAGAATATTCCTGTGTGATGGATGTTTTCAGATGGCCCCAGTTATCAAACAGGTCATTGGAACCCTCACATGCCCAAGAATAATATTTTGATACTCTACACCTACATACAGTGGGGACGGAAAGTATTCAGAACCCCTTAAATTTTTCACTCTTTGTTATATTGCAGCAATTTGCTAAAATCATTTAAGTTCATTTTTTTTCCTCATGAATGTACACACAGCACCCCATATTGACAGAAAAACACAGAATTGTTGACATTTTTGCAGATTTATTAAAAAAGAAAAACTGAAATATCACATGGTCCTAACTATTCAGACCCTTTGCTCAGTATTTAGTAGAAGCACCCTTTTGATCTAATACAGCCATGAGTCTTTTTGGGAAAGATGCAACAAGTTTTTCATACCTGGATTTGGGGATCCTCTGACATTCTTTCTTGCAGATCCTCTCCAGTTCTCTCAGGTTGGATGGTAAACATTGGTAGACAGCCATTTTTAGGTCTCTCCAGAGATGCTCAATTGGGTTTAAGTCAGGGCTCTGGTTGGGCCATTCAAGAACAGTCATGGAGTTGTTGTGAAGCCACTCCTTCGTTATTTTAGCTGTGTGCTTACGGTCATTGTCTTGTTGGAAGGTAAACCTTCAGCCCAGTCTGAGGTCCTGAGCACTCTGGAGAAAGTTTTCGTCCAGGATATCCCTGTACTTGGCCTCGATTGCAACCAGTCGTCCTGTCTCTCCTTCCCTCAATTGCAACCAGTCGTCCTGTCCCTGCAGCTGAAAAACACCCCCACAGCATGATGCTGCCACCACCATGCTTCACTGTTGGGACTGTATTGGACAGGTGATGAGCAGTGCCTGGTTTTCTCCACACATACCGCTTAGAATTAAGGCCAAAAAGTTCTATCTTGGTCTCATCAGACCAGATAATCTTATTTCTCACCATCTTGGAGTCCTTCAGGTGTTTTTTTAGCAAACTGCATCTGGGCTTTCATGTGTCTTGCACTGGGAAGAGGCTTCCGTCGGGCCACTCTGCCATAAAGCCCCGACTGGTGGAGGGCTGCAGTGATGGTTGACTTTCTACAACTTTCTCCCATCTCCTGACTGCATCTCTGGAGCTCAGCCACAGTGATCTTTGGGTTCTTCTTTACCTCTCTCACCAAGGCTCTTCTCCCCCGATAGCTCAGTTTGCCTGGACGGCCAGCTCTAGGAAGGGTTCTGGTCGTCCCAAATGTTTTCCATCTAAGGATTATGGAGGCCACGGTGTTCTTAGGAACCTTAAGTGCAGCAGAAATTTTTTTTGTAACCTTGGCCAGATCTGTGCCTTGCCACAATTCTGTCTCTGAGCTCTTCAGGCAGTTCCTTTGACCCCATGATTCTCATTTGCTCTGACATGTACTGTGAGCTGTAAGGTCTTATATAGACAGGTGTGTGGCTTTCCTAATCAAGTCTAATCAGTATAATCAAACACAGCTGGACTCAAATGAAGGTGTAGAACCATCTCAAGGATGATGAGAAGAAATGGACAGCACCTGAGTTAAATATATGAGTGTCACAGCAAAGGGTCTGAATACTTAGGACCATGTGATATTTCAGTTTTTCTTTTTTAATAAATCTGCAAAAATGTCAACAATTCTGTGTTTTTCTGTGAACATGGGGTGTTTTGTGTACATTAATGTGGGGAAAAATGAACTTAAATGATTTTAGCAAATGGCTGCAATATAACAAAGAGTGAAAAATTTAAGAGGGTATGAATACTTTCCATCCCCACTGTAGGTTAAATTTTACTTTTTAGATTTCACATAAAGTTTACACCTTTTATGTTACCTTATTTCATTTCTAACTGTGCATTTTCTCTTGACAAGAGCTTAATGGCACAGTCATAAACAGTGGGTGAAAATGAAGCATAGTCTGTTCCTACAGGCTCTAAATGTACTCATTAGATGAAAAGCAGGATCATTTATTTTGTGATTGGCCTTAGATACCTACAGTACAAACAAATATCAGGAAATCAATATTAAATACACAGTATGTTCTTAACACTTCACAGTTAAAGGCCAACATTCCTGATTCAAAGTTATCTTTCAATCTGTGTATTGGCACATTATGCTCTGTTTTCTATGTATACTTTTGCTAATGTAAACAAATATAAAGTGCTTTTCAATTCGATTTTTCTTCTGGTAATTTTTAATGTGTGCTCATCCCTTGCGTCTGCCCCTCATAAGGCAAGAAAGCCTTACTTTGTAGGTTATGCCAATGGCTCAAGCTCAACATTCTCAATTAGAATGGAATTAATACTGGGAGTTCTCAAAGACAGACACAAATGTTAGTCTGGAAAATTAGTATTGGTCTGATTCGGCCTGCATAATTATATTATGCTGTAATACAGTTAGTTCTATTGCAGGGATAGGCAACCTTGAAGAGGTGGAGATCTACCTGAACCACATGGGAGAAGTCAAAGATCACCAGGCACAGTGTCGCCTCGTCACACCAGTTTTAAACCTGTAATTGCCTTACTATTGTGTCTCTATCGCTTGCATTGCACAGCAATCATGGGTTTGAATCAAGTGGTGAGAAGGCAACACATCCCCTCCTCACCACCTGTCAAACACACTCAGATCACTTTTTAGAGGAGCAGCAGTGCTTGCTGCACTTGTAAATGAGCCCTTAGTTGCATTCGGCAAGGGCACACTTGCTGCTGAGGCAGCAGCCAAAGGTTTACACATGCTGCAACCGGAATTAAGCCCCCTGTTGCTTTTGGTGCATGCTACCGCCTGCCAATCAGGACCTATTCTAGTAAATGGTGCCACTCAGCATGGGACAGGAGCCAGCACTACAGAGGAGGCATTAGCTTATGCGGCTCTTACTCCTTACTACAGCTCCATCTTTACAAGTAGTCCTTCTGCAGTGTACTCTGATGCTCGGCGATGGTGGGTTAGCAAGCCCAGGCCGCAACTTACCAGTCACCTGTCCACAATCTACTGGTTGATCACGATCCACAGGTTGCTGACCCCCACTCTATTGCTATCTTGGTATATAATTTTATATCTGGATTGAAATATACACTCTTATTTGCATCAATCTCACTTTTGAGATATTCCTTTCACCTTATAATAAAACGTGAACTAGTTCTCTCTCAAAAAAACTATCTATGCCATGAGTTCCGAGACATTCTTGAGTATCCTCAAAGAGGGTATGAGAATGAGCCAATTCTCAATCATCCTCCTAAGGACATTAACCTTGATTACAAGAACGGCGTTTGGACTCAAGCGCATCATCTCTATGTACCTGAAAGGTTTTGGGTAGAAGTCCTCAGGTTGGTAAATGAAGTTTGGGGTTTCTAAGACAGAAGAACAGCTATGTGGCCCTGTGTCTGACCTGTGCACACAGTAAAACACCCCAATCTTCTCCTGTCAGGTTACTCTAACCACCCCCTGTTCCATGGGGGTCAATTTCTACCAACAAATTAACTACATTAAAGGAGAATTAGGAGAAATAGGTATAGGTATCACAACCAAAGTATAGTGTACCAATAAGCAAACTAACCTAGCAGACAACTAGGTCTGCATTTATCAGACCATCCCCTTTGCTTTCTCTGCAACAGATTAACCACTTGCTGACCAGCTCATGCAGATATACTGCGGCAGGTCGGCTCTCCTGCGCAAACTGATGTACTTGTACGTCGGTCCTGTAGGGATGAGCCCCATGTTTGCCTGTTCGCTGAACAGCGAACAATATGCGGTATGCGCTGCAAATTTGAAAGCTGCCGGAACACCGTTAAAGTCTATGGGACACTAACATGAAAAATCAAAAGTGCTAATTTTAAATGCTTCTATGCAAGTTTTTGTCATAAAAAGTGTTTGGGGACCTGGGTCCTGCCCCAGGGGACATGTATCAATGCAAAAAGTTTTTTTGGGAGCAGTGATTTTTTTTAATGCTTAAAGTGAAACAATAAAAAATTAAATATTTCTTTAAATATTGTGCCTGGGGGGTGTCTATAGTATGCCTGTAAAGTGGCACATTTTTCCCGTGTTTAGAACAGAACTGCAGCAAAATGACATTTCTAAAGGAAAAATTGTCATTTAAAACTGATCGCGGCTGTAATGAATTGTCGGGTCTCGGCAATATAGATAAAAAGCATTGAAAAAAAGAGCATGGGATCCCCCCCAGTCCATTAACGGGCTCCTTGGGTCTGGTATGAATATTAAGGGGAATCCCGAACCAAAATTAACACAAAAAAAATAGCGTGGGGGTCCCCCTAAAATCCATATCAAGCCCTTCGGGTCTGATATGGAAATTAAGGGGGACCCTGCGCCAAATTAAAAAAAAAATGGCGTAGGGTTCCCCCCAAATCCATACCAGACCCTTATCCGAGCATGCAACCTGGCAGGCCGCAGGAAAATAGGGGGGAAGAGAGAGCTTCCCCCCTCCTAAACCGTACCAGGCACTGTGGCATCAGAGGGGGTGGGGTCACCCAATTACATCACCGGGTGGCCCCGCCCTAAGTTATATAAAAACTGTCACAAGCGAAGAAGCGTCACACGGCGGGAGCCTCCCATGGAGGCAGTTTGGTTGCAGATTTTTTTTTCGGTCTGTCGGTGGCGTGATAGAAGAAGATGAATGGACATCGTGGGACATTTTTATTTTTTATTTTTTAATAAAGGACTTGTCCCAAGCTGTGTCTTGTCTTTTTTTAACATTTTGTCACTTTTTTTGTGAAATAGTAGGGGTACTTGTACCCCGTTACCATTTCACACGGGGGGGGAGGCCGAGATTTGGGGGTTCCCCTGTTAAAGTGGGCTTCCAGATTCCGATAAGCCCCCCCCGCAGACCCTCACAACCACCGGGCAAGGGTTGTGGAGATGAGGCCCTTGTTCCCATCAACATGGGGACAAGGTGCTTTGGGGGCTACCCCAAAGTACCCTCCCCATTTTGAGGGCATATGGCCTGGTACGGTTCAGGATGGGGGGAGCTCTCTCATCCCCCCTCTTTTCCTGCGGCCTGCTAGGTTGCGTGCTCAGATAAGGGTCTGGTATGGATTTTGTGGGGGACCCCTATGCCATTTTTTAACCACTTGACCACTGGGCACTTAAACCCCAATTTTCAGCTTTTGGTGCTCTCACATTTTGAATGAAGATTACTCAGTCATGCAACACTGTATCTATATAAAAGTTTTGTCCCTTTTTTCACACAAATAGAGCTTTCTTTTGGTGGTATTTAATCACCGCTGGGTTCTTTATTTTTTGTGCTATAAAAGAAAAAAGACATTTTTCTTCATTTCTGTTATAAAATTTTGAAAATTAGTAATTTTTCTTCATATATTTTGGCCAAAATGTATACTGCTACACATCTTTGGTAAAAATAACCCAAATCGGTGGATATTATTTGGTCTTTGTGAAAGTTATAGAGTCCAAAAGCTATGGTGCCAATATCTGAAAATTGGTCACACCTGAAGTACTGACGGCCTATCTAATTTCTTGAGACCCTAACATGCCAGAAAAGTACAAATACCCCCCAAATGACCCCTTTTTGGAAAGAAGACATTCCAAGGTATTTAGAAAGATGCATGGTGAGTTTTTTGAAGTTGTCATGTTTTCCCACAATTCTTTGCAAAATCAAGTTTTTTTTTCTTTTTTCACAAAATTGTCATATTAGCAGGTTATTTCTCACACACAGCATATGCATACCACAAATTACACCCCAAAACACATTCTGCTATTACTCCCGAGTATGGCGATACCATGTGAGACTTTTACACAGCGTGGCCACATACAGAGGCCCAACATGCACGGAGCACCTTCAGGTGTTCTGGAGCACCCAGGCCAATTCTGACATTTCTCTCCTACATGTAAAAATCATAATTTATTTGCTAGAAAATGACATAGAACCCGAAAACATTATATATGTTTTTTTAGCAAAGACCCTAGAGAATACAATGGCGGTCATTGCAACTTTTTACCTTGCATGGTATTTGCGCAGCAAAGTGTTTTTTTGGAAAAAAAATAGTTTTGTGCTTTAAAAAAATAACAAAACAGTAAAGTTAGCCCAATGTTTTTAATGTGAAAGATGAAGTTACACCGAGCAAATAGATACCCAACATGTCACCTTTCAAAATTGCACACGCTTGTGGAATGGCGCCAAACTTCGCTACTTAAAAATCCCCATAGGCGACGCTTTAAAATTTTTTACTGGTCACATGTTTTGAGTTACAGAGGAGGTCTAGGGCCACAATTATTACTCTCACTCTACCTCACTCTACCGATCGCAGCGATACCTTACATGTATGGTTTGAACACTGTTTTCATATGTGGGCTGGACTTATGTATGCGTTCGCTTCTGCATGCGAGCACACGGGGACAAGGGTCAGTTTTTTTTATTGTTCATTTTACTTTATTTATTTTAGTTTGATGCTTTTTTCCAAAAAAAAAATTTTTTTGATCACTTTTATTCCTATTACAAGGAATGTAAACATCCCTTGTAACCGGAATATGGCATGACAGGTCCTCTTTACAGTGAGATATGGGGTCAATAAGACCCCACATCTCACCTCTAGGCTGGGAAGCCTGAAATAAAAAAAAAAGACCCTGGCTTTGATCGTAGCGGTGAGTTGGTAGAAGCACCGGAGGGCGGCGGGAGGGAGGGACGTCCCCTCTCACCTCCCATAAGAACGATCAAGCAGTTCAACAGCCGCTATGATCATTCCTATGGTGTAGGGAATCGCTGGCTGAAAAAGCTGATATCTAAATGATGCCTGTATCTGCACCCATCATTCAGATATCCCCGCACAAAGTCAAGGACGTCTTATGATGGCCGGCGGGCGGGAAGTGGTTAAAACGCATTTTTTTTTAACACAAAGTTGTCCATTTATACAATATTTCTAACATAGCATGTACATACCATAAATGACACCCTAAAATAAATTCTCCTACTCCTCCTGAGTACGGCGATACCACATGTGCGAGACTTCCACAGCTTGGCCACATACAGAGGCCGAGTACAGCTGAGTACGGCTGAGCATGGCGGAGTATGGCTGAGCATGGCGGAGTATGGCTGAGCATGGCTGGGTATGGCTGAGCATGGCTGGGTATGGCTGGGTATGGCTGAGCATGGCCAGGTATGGCTGGGTATGGCAGGGTATTGCAGGGTATCGCCGAGTATGACTGGGTATGGCAGAGTATGGCTGGGTATCACCGAGTATTGCAGAGTATGGCTGGGTATTGCAGAGTAGGGCTGGATATGGCTGGGTAATGCAGGGTATGGCAGAGTATTGCGGGGTATGGCAGAGTATTGCAGAGTATTGCGGGGTATTGCTGAGTATGGCGGGGTATTGCAGGGTATGGCAGGGTATCGCCGAGTATGGCTGAGCATGGCTGGGTATGGCTGAGTATGGCAGGGTATTGCAGGGTATCGGCGAGTATGACTGGGTATGGCTGGGTATCACTGAATATTGCAGAGTATGGCTGGGTATGGCAGAGTATTGTGGGGTATGGCAGAGTATTGCGGGGTATTGCAGAGTATTGCAGAGTATTGCACAGTATTGCAGGGTATTGCACAGTATTGTGGGGTATTGCAGAGTATTGCAGGGTATTGCAGGGTATTGTGGGGTATTGCAGAGTATTGCGGGGTATTGCAGAGTATTGAGAGGTATTGCAGAGTATTGCAGGATATTGCAGAGTATTGTGGGGTATTGCAGAGTATTGCGGGGTATTGCAGAGTATTGCAGAGTATTGTGGGGTATTGCAGAGTATTGTGGGGTATTGCAGAGTATTGCGGGGTATTGCAGAGTATTGCACAGTATTGTGGGGTATTGCAGAGTATTGCAGGTCATTGCAGAGTAGTGCAGGGTATTGCAGAGCATTGAGGGATGGCTGAGCATGGATGGATGGATGGCAGTTGTCACGGAGCAGCGCTGTGGGCGCTACACATCCAGCCCACAGCGCTGCTGCCATCCGATCCCTCCCCCTCTCCGCTCACAGTGTACCGATCGGTACACAGAGGGGAGAGAGGAACCGGCGTCATGAGATGACGCCGGTTTGTTTACATGTGATCGCTCCGTTATTTGATGGAGTGATCACATGGTAAATGGCCGCGATCGGTGGCCATTTAACAGGATCCGTGATGCACCGGGTCCTCTGGTCACGGATGTTCTCAGGTGCGTGCCCCAGGGGGCGCGTGAGAGCGGAGTTCTGGGAGGACGTCACTGTACGCCCTCCCAGAGTTAAAAAACTGCCCTGTAGTCGTCATTTGGCTATGGGCCGGTTATTAAGTGGTTAAAAAAAAATTGGCGCTGAGTTCAAGTTTGAAAGTAATGATCACATTTTACTTTACCCACTATGTTATTGGTGCTGCATTAAGAGCCACGCCCTAGTAGGACCTTTCAGGAAATCAATTAAGAGTTTCAGACTGAGATAGCATAATGTATGAGAGAGTACTGATGAAGGCTGATCTTTCTTCCTAAGAGTGTCTAAGAGTGATCTAAGGTGATAGTGATGATTCAAGATGGTGATGATCCTCAAGATGGCGATTCAAGATGGTTCTCCTCATTCTCTCTGAAATTCCCTTTTATTCCCAAAAATCTTATTATCTAGGAACCAGCCTAAAGGGTGTAGTTTGGAATATTTACTCGCATCTGATTGGGAAGTAATATCAATTAACTGATTGTTCACTCAGTCAGTAGTTTTACTTGTCCACCAGATGGCACTCTAATACTAGGAAACCCTATATTAGTTCTTCTGGGAATATAACTGGGTTTCCTGACAACAACATGGCAGCATACTAGTGATAGAGCTCTGCCTTATGAGCATAAAAAAAGGCGTAGTTAGCCACCCCCATTCTTTTTTTTTTTCCTCATACCTGAAGATTAAGCAGTTTGATGTCCCCACCAGTGCAGTAGCCATCTGGGTTAAGCATCTCACAGTGTGAAATCCCAGCACTTGGGCTGCTAAATGCGCTAAATAGCCTGGGAGCCCCTTCTGTGGGTCTTGATGGGGCCTGCAGTGTTTCCTCACTAGGAACTAAATCTGCCATCATGTAAGTGTCTGCAGTCTGGGGTTCGGGGGGCAAGCTATTTCATTCCTTCTCTCTATTGGTCCCTTGTACCACACAGGGTTGCCTTTGCCTTTATTTCTGTCTCCCCACATGTGTTTCCCTCTTACCTTTGTCCTTTGTTCATTCTTTTTTGGCTCCTTTTGTCTCCATTTTTTTGTTCCCCTCTTGCTTGCATGGGTAGGGATCCATGCCGCACTGCCTGGGGCATCCACGGCATCCCTATAAGGACAGAGCGGCCACCCAGTGCTGCTTTTCTTTACCGAGGACACTCTTGATAATGTAATTTGGCAGCACCGGGCTGCATATGCACATGGACTGACAGGGAAGGCCAGGCACCATCTTGGTTTGGGGCACAGGATGCTTTCTTGCCATCAGTGGATGGGGAAGTCCTGGGGGGTCTCTTGCTCTCCCTGGACAATTCACCCAGCACCCTGGTGCCCTCTGCTGTTATTTTCAAGTATAGCACCCAAAAAAAAACAACGTTTTTTTGTCTAAAACCCACTCTCTGTTACTGTTTTCCTTTTCTCATTCCAGCTTGCCATCGTATTTTCCTAAACCATGAGTCAGTCACCACTTGCATGCAAAAAGATCCTCAAATTCAAAGGTAGGGGACCACTGTGTTGGTAAGTTTTCAGGAAAAAGAGTGCCTCCTTATGCAGATTGCTTTGATTTGTTTCAGCCCCGCATGTTCACACTCTAAAAGATCAAGAGCCAGAGAGGACAGACATTCTTCAGTGGAGCGTAGCCCTAGATGCCACTCCCACTGAAGGGAAAAATTCCAAGGAAGATGTCTTACCTCCTCTTCCCCAGAGCAACTCCAGAGCCCCAGTAGAAGCAGCTCTGGCTATGGCTGAGTGGACAAATGCATCTTTCAAGCGAATCTGAGTCTGAATCCTGCAAAATGCCTGTAGGGCCTGTGGTGCAGTACCAATGCCCAACAGATTGATGTTTAAAGGCTGCCTGGAGGAGTTTGCAGTCAACATGCAAGGCCAAAAATGTCATCATTATTAAAGAGGGTGGAAAGGCTGCAGTGACAGACCTGGTAAGTCATGATCCTGTCTGTGGGGGTCCCAAGTTCAAGACCCGGGCATTCGGTTTCTGACACCGCTATTCACTTAGCGAAGTGAATGTTGAACATGTCAATAATCTCGGCCAGGCAGTCCCCCGAGTTGACAGTCAGGCCACTGGAAAAGCAACCTGGCATCTAGCCCTTATTCACTTAGCTCTGCTACCCTGCTGATTGGGCAGCCTGCAGACAATAGTAACTCCTCTTAGTAACTCTTCAGAGGAAGAGTTGCTTGGTTTTAATTGTTCCCTTAGGGAACCATATACCCAGGCAGTCAGGCAAGCCATTACAGCGGTTAAAAGAAAAGGTCGTATTTCCCCTTTCTTCAAAATGGCAATTGTTTTTCCGTTCATGAAAAGAAAAAATAATAAAAGCAGGTAATAAAGCAGGAGTTGCAAAAGGGGTCAACTGTCTATTCAAGGTTTATCCTTGTTAGGAATCGGATATAGCGTCGCTAGAATCTCTGCCTACAGTAGGTGCGGCAGTAGTCTAGTAAAGAGGTGGCCAGAGATTGCCAGGGGGGCCTGCCATCTGACAGTAGCCCCTACTTCGGTGGCTAGTGGTCGAGGGTTCTGAACCCAGAATATAGAGGCAGCATTTGAAGAGGGAATCCCTAAAACTGATATCATTCGGGTCCTAGCCGAAATTAATGTGTCGACGAACTCTATTGGAGAGGCGGCAATAAACTCAATCAGGTGCTCAGCCAGGGAAATGCTATACTTGGTCATGGCTAAGAGGGCCATATGGTTGAAACCTCGGACTGTTTTTTCTTCTGCAAAGCAAAATTAGTGTAAGATATCGTATGACAGATAATCTCTGTTCGGTAGTAAATTGGAGACCACCATATCAGCAGTGAAAGGTGGCAAGTCCGGTCTGTTCCCACAAGACGGGCAGCAACATCAACATTTTGTTTCTCCCAGGAGGGGAAAACAAAAATGAAACAAAACAACAGTCTTTGCGCTAAATGTATGGAGTCCAAACCAGGAACACACTAACCAAGGGATTCTTTAAAGGAAAGAGTTAATATAGTCTATCCGACACCGCATGCTTGGCCAATCACTGCGCCGTGTGTACAGAGAGCTGTAATTGGCCAAAGCCAGGGTGGCTTTGTCCAATTATAGCTCAGGGGGTTTAGTACATGCCCCACACTATATAAGGCCGCCTACACGGCGGCCCTGTGTAGTGTGTTGCGGCGGCGAAGAGAGATAGACAGAGAGACAGTGTCATTTGATTTAAGATAGATAGAGTAGGCAGGTCGAGTCAGTTAGCTGCACTTACAGTGTATTGTGTATATATATGCATCCCAGGTGTTGTATGTATATATATATATACACTACCGTTCAAAAGTTTGGGGTCACATTGAAATGTCCTTATTTTTGAAGGAAAAGCACTGTACTTTTAAATGAAGCTAACTTTAAACTAGTCCTAACTTTAAACAAATATACTCTATACATTGCTAATGTGGTAAATGACTATTCTAACTGCAAATGTCTAGTTTTTGGTGCAATACCTACATAGGTGTATAGAGGCCCATTTCCAGCAACTATCACTCCAGTGTTCTAATGGTACAATGTGTTTGCTCATTGGCTCAGAAGGCTAATTGATGATTAGCAAACCCTTGTGCAATCATGTTCACACATCTAAAAACAGTCTAGCTCCTTCCAGAAGCTACAAAACTGACCTTCCTGTGAGCAGATTGAGTTTCTGGAGCATCACATTTGTGGAGTCAATTAAACGCTCAAAATGGCCAGAAAAAGAGAACTTTCATCTGAAACTCGACAGTCTATTCTTGTTCTTAGAAATGAAGGCTATTCCATGCGAGAAATTGCAAAGAAATTGAAGATTTCCTACAACGATGTGTACTACTCCCTTCAGAGGACAGCACAAACAGGCTCTAACCAGAGTAGAAAAAGAAGTGGGAGGCCGCGTTGCACAACTAAGCAAGAAGATAAGCACATTAGAGTCTCTAGTTTGAGAAACAGACGCCTCACAGGTCCCCAACTGGCATCTTCATTAAATAGTACCCGCAAAACACCAGTCACATCTACAGTGAAGAGGCGGCTGCGGGATTTTGGGCTTCAGGGCAGAGTGGCAAAGAAAAAGCCATATCTGAGACTGGCCAATAAAAGAAAAAGATTAAGATGGGCAAAAGAACACAGACATTGGACAGAGGAAGACTGGAAAAAAGTGTTGTGGACGGATGAATCCAAGTTTGAGGTGTTTGGATCACAAAGAAGAACTTTTGTGAGACGCAGAACAAATGAAAAGATGCTGGAAGAATGCCTGACGCCATCTGTTAAGCATGGTGGAGGTAATGTGATGGTCTGGGGTTGCTTTGGTGCTGGTAAGGTGGGAGCTTTGTACAGGGTAAAAGGGATTCTGAATAAGGAAGGCTATCACTCCATTTTGCAACGCCATGCCATACCCAGTGGACAGCACTTGATTGGAGCCAATTTCATCCTACAACAGGACAATGACCCTAAACACACCTCCAAATTGTGCAAGAACTATTTACAGCAGAAGCAGGCAGCTGGTATTCTATCGGTAATGGAGTGGCCAGCACAGTCACCAGATCTGAACCCCATTGAGCTGTTGTGGGAGCAGCTTGACCGTATGGTACGCCAGAAGTGCCCATCCAACCAATCCAACTTGTGGGAGCTGCTTCTAGAAGCGTGGGGTGCAACTTCTCCAGCTTACCTCAATAAATTAACAGCTAGAATGCCAAAGGTGTGCAATGCTGTAATTGCTGCAAAAGGAGGATTCTTTGATGAAAGCAAAGTTTGATGTAAAAACAATGTTATTTCAAATAGAAATCATTATTTCTAACCTTGTCAATGTCTTGACTCTATTTTCTATTCATTTCACAACGTATGGTGGTGAATAAGTGTGACTTTTCATGGAAAACACAAAATTGTTTGGGTGACCCCAAACTTTTGAACGGTAGTGTATATATATATATATATATACTGTATTCAGTTTAGCTAGATCCATTCCTGTTATTCTCATCCTAATATACTGACAGGCAGGCAGGTGTTTTTACAGTATTTACAGTTAGCGTACTGTGTACCCTGCACAGTTGCACCTACAGTATAGCTACCTGAAGACAAGCGCTTGTGTTCTTCTTCTGATCCTATTAATAGCACAGGCAGGCTCTTGAAGTATTTACAGTTAGTGTACTGTGTACCCTGCACAGTTGCACCTATAGCTACCTTAGGACAAGTGCTTGTGTGCTTCTTCTGATCCTATTAATAGCACAGGCAGGCTCTTGAAGTATTTACAGTTAGTGTACTGTGTACCCTGCACAGTTGCACCTACAGTATAGCTACCTGAAGACAAGTGCTTGTGTTCTTCTTCTGATCATATTAATAGCACAGGCAGGCTCTTGAAGTATTTACAGTTAGTGTACTGTGTACCCTGCACAGTTGCACCTACAGTATAGCTACCTGAAGACAAGTGCTTGTGTTCTTCTGATCCTATTAATAGCACAGACAGGCTCTTGAAGTATTTACAGTTAGTGTACTGTGTATTCTGCAGCACCTACAGTATAGTTACCTGAAGTCAAGTGCTTGTGTTCTTCTTCTGATCCTAATAATAGCACAGGCAGGCTCTTGAACTATTTACAGTTAGTGTACTGTGTACCCTGCACAGTTGCACCTACAGTATAGCTACCTGAAGACAAGTGCTTGTGTTCTTCTTCTGATCCTATTAATAGCACAGGCAGGCTCTTGAAGTATTTACAGTTAGTGTACTGTGTACTCTGCACAGTTGAACCTACAATATAGCTACCTGAAGACAAGTGCTTGTGTTCTTCTTCTGATCCTATTAATAGCACAGGCAGGCTCTTGAAGTATTTACAGTTAGTGAATTGTGTACCCTGCACAGTTGCACCTACAGTATAGCTACCTGAAGATAAGTGCATGTGTGCTTCTTCTGATCCTATTAATAGCACAGGCAGGCTCTTGAAGTATTTACAGTTAGTGTACTGTGTATCCTGCAGCACCTACAGTATAGTTACCTGAAGTCAAGTGCTTGTGTTCTTCTTCTGATCCTATTAATAGCACAGGCAGGCTCTTGAAGTATTTACAGTTAGTGTACTGTGTACCCTGCACAGTTGCACCTACAGTATAGCTACCTGAAGACAAGTGCTTGTGTTCTCCTTCTGATCGTATTAATAGCACAGGCAGGCTCTTGAAGTATTTACAGTTAGTACACTGTGTACCCTGCACAGTTGCACTTACAATATAGCTTCCTGAAGACAAGTGCTTGTGTTCTTCTTCTGATCCTATTAATAGCACAGGCAGGCTCTTGAAGTATTTACAGTTAGTGAATTGTGTACTCTACACAGTTGCACCTACAGTATAGCTACCTGAAGACAAGTAAGTGTGTTCTTCTTCTGATTCTATTAACAGCACGTGCAGGCTCTTGAAGTATTTACAGTTAGTGTACTGTGTACCCTGCACAGTTGCACCTATAGCTACCTGAAGACAAGTGCTTGAGTGCTTCTTCTGATCCTATTAATAACACAGGCAGGCTCTTGAAGTATTTACAGTTAGTGTACTGTGTACCCTGCACAGTTGCACCTATAGCTACCTGAAGACAAGTGCTTGAGTGCTTCTTCTGATCCTATTAATAACACAGGCAGGCTCTTGAAGTATTTACAGTTAGTGTACTGTGTACCCTGCACAGTTGCACCTACAGTATAGCTACCTGAAGTCAAGTGCTTGTGTGCTTCTTCTGATCCTATTAATTGCACAGGCAGGCTCTTGAAGTATTTACTGTTAGTGTATTGTGTACCCTGCACAGTTGCACCTATAGCTACCTGAAGACAAGTGCTTAAGTGCTTCTTCTGATCCTATTAATAACACAGGCAGGCTCTTGAAGTATTTACAGTTAGTGTACTGTGTACCCTGCACAGTTGCACCTACAGTATAGCTACCTGAAGTCAAGTGCTTGTGTGCTTCTTCTGATCCTATTAATTGCACAGGCAGGCTCTTGAAGTATTTACTGTTAGTGTATTGTGTACCCTGCACAGTTGTACCTACAGTATAGCTACCTGAAGACAAGTGCTTGTGTTCTTCTGATCCTATTAATAGCACATGCAGGCTCTTGAAGTATTTACAGTTAGTGTACTGTGTACCCTGCAGCACCTACAGTATAGCTACCTGAAGACAAGTGATTGTGTTCTTCTTCTGATCCTATTAATAGCAAAGGCAGACTCTTGAAGTATTTACATTTAGTGTACTGTGTACCCTGCACAGTTGCACCTACAGTATAGCTACCTGAAGACAAGTGCTTGTGTTCTTCTGATCCTAATAATAGCACATGCAGGCTCTTGAAGTATTTACAGTTAGTGTACTGTGTACTCTGCACAGTTGCACCTGCAGTATAGCTACCTGAAGACAAGCGCTTGTGTTCTTCTTCTGATCCTATTAATAGCACAGGCAGACTCTTTAAGTATTTACAGTTAGTGTACTGTGTACCCTGCACAGTTGCACCTACAGTATAGCTACCTGAAGACAAGTGCGTGTGTTCTTTTGATCCTATTAATAGCACATGCAGGCTCTTGATGTATTTACAGTTAGTGTACTGTGTACCCTGCACAGTTGCACGTATATCTACCTGAAGACAAGTGCTTGTGTTCTTCTTATGATCCTATTAATAGCACAGGCAGACTCTTAAAGTATTTACAGTTAGTGTACTGTGTACCCTGCACAGTTGCACTTACAGTATAGCTACCTGAAGACAAGTGCTTGTGTTCTTCTGATCCTATTAATAGCACATGCAGGCTCTTGAAGTATTTACAGTTAGTGTACTGTGTACCCTGCAGCACCTACAGTATAGCTACCTGAAGACAAGTGCTTGTGTTCTTCTTCTGATCCTATTAATAGCAAAGGCAGACTCTTGAAGTATTTACATTTAGTGTACTGTGTACCCTGCACAGTTGCACCTACAGTATAGCTACCTGAAGACAAGTGATTGTGTTCTTCTGATCCTAATAATAGCACATGCAGGCTCTTGAAGTATTTACAGTTAGTGTACTGTGTACTCTGCACAGTTGCACCTGCAGTATAGCTACCTGAAGACAAGTGCTTGTGTTCTTCTTCTGATCCTATTAATAGCACAGGCAGACTCTTTAAGTATTTACAGTTAGTGTACTGTGTACCCTGCACAGTTGCACCTACAGTATAGCTACCTGAAGACAAGTGCGTGTGTTCTTTTGATCCTATTAATAGCACATGCAGGCTCTTGATGTATTTACAGTTAGTGTACTGTGTACCCTGCACAGTTGCACGTATATCTACCTGAAGACAAGTGCTTGTGTTCTTCTTATGATCCTATTAATAGCACAGGCAGACTCTTTAAGTATTTACAGTTAGTGTACTGTGTACCCTGCACAGTTGCACTTACAGTATAGCTACCTGAAGACAAGTGCTTGTGTTCTTTTGATCCTATTAATAGCACAGGCAGGCTCTTGATGTATTTACAGTTAGTGTACTGTGTACCCTGCACAGTTGCACCTATAGCTACCTGAAGACAAGTGCTTCCGTGCTGCTTCTTATCCTATTAATAGCACAGGCAGGCTCTTGAAGTATTTACATTTAGTGTACTGTGTACCCTGCACAGTTGCACCTACAGTATAGCTACCTGAAGACAAGTGCTTGTGTTCTTCTTCTGATCCTAATTATAGCACAGGCAGGCTCTTGAAGTATTTACAGTTAGTGTACTGTGTACCCTGCACAGTTGCACCTATAGCTACCTGAAGACAAGTGCTTGTGTGCTTCTTCTGATCCTATTAATAGCACAGGCAGGCTCTTGAAGTATTTACAGTTAGTGTACTGTGTACCCTGCACAGTTGCACCTATAGCTACCTGAAGACAAGTGCTTGTGTGCTTCTTCTGATCCTATTAATAGCACAGGCAGGCTCTTGAAGTATTTACAGTTAGTGTATTGTGTACCCTGCACAGTTGCACTTACAGTATAGGTACTTAAAGACAAGTGCTTGTGTTCTTTTTCTTATCCTATTAATTGCACAGGCAGGCTCTTGAAGTATTTACAGTTAGTGTACTGTGTACCCTGCGCAGTTGCACCTATAGCTACCTAAAGACAAGTGCTTGTGTGCTTCTTCTGATCCTATTAATAGCACAGGCAGGCTCTTGAAGTATTTACAGTTAGTGTACTGTGTACCCTGCACAGTTGCACCTACAGTATAGCTACTTGAAGAAAAGTGCATGTGTGCTTCTTCTGATCCTATTAATAGCACAGGCAGGCTCTTGAAGTATTTACAGTTAGTGTACTGTGTACCCTGCACAGTTGCACCTATAGCTACCTGAAGACAAGTGCTGGTGTTCTTCTCCTGATCCTATTAATAGCACAGTCAGGCATTCTGCTAGCTGCTGTATAATCAGTATATATACATCCCAGTTTTGTGCAGCTACATCTCACTGCAGTGCAGGCCATTAGTATGTCTGGAAGGCCAACATGGAGAGGCAGACAGTCACAAGCCAATAAAAGAGGGCAAGCAGGCTCTGTGTTTAGAGGCAACAGTGCTGGTCGTGGACACGGTGCATGCTCATCAGCACGTGGCTGTGGGACACTCTTGTCCTTTTTTTCGGCAGCTGGACGTGTTGAGCTGCAACATGCGGAAGACTTGGTAGAGTGAATGACTAAGCCATCCTCATCGTCCTCATCCTCTTACACCCAGGCTCAGGGTACATTGTCTGGCAAAGCAGCTGCCAATGCGGCCTCTTCCCTCGGCTCAATGGCATTAGTCACTCCTTCCCTAGCCCCACCATGTTCTCCTGAGGAGTCCCCCGAACTGTTTGACCACAGTGTTGGGTACATGCTCCAGGAGGATGCCCAGCGTTTTGAAGGCTCCGATGATGGCACTCAGCTAGAGGAAGGCAGTAATTTGAGCCCAGACAGAGGGGGTGCCTAAGAAGGACAGCAATATGGCAGTCATGTTCCCCCAGCTGCAGCATACTGCCAGCTTTGCTCCAGTGATGAGGGAGGGGATGATGAGGTCACTGACTCCACGTGGGTGCCTGATAGGAGAGAGGAGGAGGCACATCACGAACAAGGCAGGATGCCCTCCAGGGGCCAGCTTAAGGGCAGCACACCGACTGCATCACACAGCAGAGCTCCGCATGTGCAGGGCGCTGCTGTCTCTGTGTGTTATTCCAAAAGTTCTTTGGTGTGGGCCATTTTTGAGATGAGTGCATCAGATCCCACCACTGCTATTTGCAACATATGTCTCAAGCGTATCTCGTGTGGCAAAAACATCACCCGCTTGGGCACCACATGCTTGACCAGACATATGTTAACCTGCCATGCATTTCGTTGGCAAGCGTTCCTAAAAGACCCACACCAAAGAACAAAGAGGACCTCTCCTTGCTCCTCATCAGCTGGGATCTCCAGCCCCACTATAACTACAGTCCTCTCTGAGACCTGCACTGAGAGGAATGAAGGTGTAGAATTAGGTGTGTCACAGCCAAATACTTGCGGGCAGACGTCAGATTGTACCAGGCAAATTTCCCTGCCTCAGCTGCTGCACCGCCGAAAGAAGTTCATTCCTAGCCATCCACATGCCCAGCGGTTGAATGCTAGCTTGGGTAAATTGCTAGCACTTCAACTGCTGCTTTTTTAGTTGGTAGACTCTGTCCCCTTCCGTGAGTTTGTGGAATGTGCGGTTCCTCAGTGGCAGGTTCCCAAACGCCACTTTTTCTCATGGAAGGCAATTCCGTCTCTCTACCGGCATGTGGAAGGCAATGTCTTGGCCTCGCTGAACAGGTGCATATTACCGCTGACTCATGGTCCAGCAGGCATGGACAGGGACGTTACCTATCTTTCACTGCGCATTGCGTGACTCTTCTGGCAGCTGGGAAGGATGCAGGACAAGGTGCAGTAGTGATGGAGGTTGTTCCGCCACCACGCCTCCAAAATGCTACTACTGGTCTTTAAGGGATCATTTACTGTCCCAAGAAACCCATGGACTTGTACGTGGCTGGGAGGAGGTGGCTGCGGATCATGTCGTCCTTAGTGACCCAGAGGACTCCGGACCGAATGCCTCAGCAAACCTACACTGCATGGCTTCCCTGATCCTGCAAAGCCTGCGGAAGGATCCTCGTATTTGTGGTATCAAGGAGAGGGATCGTTACTGGCTGGCAACCCTCTTTGATCCACGTTACAAGGGTAAGGTTGCGGACCTTATCTTGCCTTTGCAGAGGGAGCAGAGGATGAAACATCTTCTGGAGGCCTTGCAGAAAGGTCTGTGCAACGCGTTACCAGAGACTGAAAGGTTACAAACTCCTGTTCCTGCACAACGTGTTGCTGAGGCTTCGGTCAGTCAAAGATGGAGCGTGGAGAAGGTGGCCGTCTGACCGATGTGTTCAGACAATTTTTTAGTCCGCAGCCCCAAGGTATGACGGTTCCAGCAACCATCGCCAGCGTCTGTTTTACATGGTGCAGGAATACCTAGGGGCAAGATCAGACTTGGACACCTTTCCAACCGAAAATCCTCTGGGTTACTGGGTCTTGAGGATGGATCACTGGCCAGAGCTTGCACAGTATGCAATTGAACTACTGGCCTGTCCTGCATCCAGCGTTCTTTCGGAACGCACATTTAGTGCTGCTGGAGGCTTTGTAACCGATCACAGGGTGTGCCTGTCCACCGACTCGGTCGATTGACTGACCTTCATAAAAATGAATCAGTCTTGGATCACCACCAGCTACCAAGCACCTGATGCTGATGTAACCGAATAATTTTTTTTGAAATGTCAGATCCCTTCAAAACTGCCTATGCTGATGCTGAGTGACTATCCTGTTATGCTGAGTGACTATCCTCTTCCTCCTCAATGATCATGCTGATAGCTTGTAAGAATATTTTTGGTTCTGGGCACCGCCACCAGTGGCTAATGCCCAATTTTTCAGCCCCTGTTTAACAGGGGCATGTAATTACAATTTTTGATGAACTACTTTGCAGCAGGGCTCGTTCCTGCTCTCCAACTAGAGTATCTGTAAGAGGTTGGAGTGTTGTGGCACCAGCACCAGTGCTTAAGGCCCAATTTTTCAGCCCCTGTTTAACAGGGGCATGTAATTACATTTTTTGATGCAATACTTTGCAGCAGGGCTCGTTCCTGCGCTCCAACTAGAGTATCTGTGAGGGGTTGCAGTGTTGTGGCACCAGCACCAGTGCCTAGGGCCCAATTTTTCAGCCCCTGTTCAACAGGGACATGTAATTACAATTCTTGATCTAATATTTCACAGCAGGGCCCGTTTCTGCGCCCACCAAGAGTAACTGTGAGGGCTTACAGTGTTGTGGCTCCAGCACCACCACAACCAAAGGCCCAATTTTTCTGACCCTGTTCAACAGGGCATGTAATTACAATTCTTGATCTGATATTCCACAGCAGGGCCCGTTCCTGTGCCCACCAAGAGTAACTGTGAGGGCTTACAGTGTTGTGGCAACACCAACACCTAAGGCCCCAATTTCTGCAGAGTATATAGGGCAGGCCCCTACTTTCAAATGACTCCTACTTGCAAACGGAAGGAGACAACAGGAAGTGAGATGAAATCTACCCCTAGGAAGGGATATTCTCTCCTGTAAGAGTTATTATGGGAAAAACATGTCTCTTCTTCACTGATGCTTTATCACCAATCCTTGTTTCACTAAAAACCCCAAATTTTCAAAAAACATTTGTCATTGGGACAGAAAGTGAGGTGAAATCTTCTGAAGAGGTGCACAGACAGCAAAACAAATTTTACAGGGGTGATAACCCCTCCCTATGTTTTCCAAAAAGCTTAAAAATAGATTTTTTGGCTGGAGCTACACTTTAAAAATGTACCAAAATGTATCAAAATTACAAACAGATTCTACTTAACAACAAACCTACAGTCCCTGTCTTGTTTGCACCACCTGTATACTGCTGTTCAGAGTATATAGGGCCTTTGGGCCCCACGGCTTTCCTTTTTCTAATTTGGGTGCGGGGTTCCCCTTAATATCCATACAAGACCCAAAGGGCCTGGTAATGGACTGGGTGGTGGGAGGTACCCATGTCGTTTGTCTCACTCATTTTCATCCATATTGCCGAGACCCGACATTACATTAAAGCCGCAAGCAGTTTTAAATTACTTTTATTCCTTTAAAAATGTCAATTTGTGCAGGGACTGTTCTAAGCACGTGAAACACGTGCCACTTTACAGACATACTATAGACACCCCCCAGATACAATATTTAAAGGAATATTTCACTTTTTTTTCACTTTAAGCATTATTAAAATCACTGCTCCCGAAAAAACGGCCGTTTTTGAAACTTTTTATTGCATTGATACATGTCCCCTGGGGCAGGACCCGAGGCCCGAAACCCTTCTTAGGACAATACCATGCAAATTAGCCTTTAAAATTAGCACTTTTGATTTCGAACGTTCGAGTGCCATAGACTTCAATGAGGTTCTAAATTTCGCGCAAATTTTCGGTCCGTAAGCAGGTTCTGGTGCGAACCAAAACTATTGGGAGCTTACTGTAAGGTGCTGGTAGTAGTTTTCCCATCAATATTGGTTTACTAAGAGGCTTAGTTGAGTCCCACCGTGTCTTTAAGGTTCTATGTGTGGTTAGTTCCTTCTAGGGGGCGGCCATTTAGGGGTGTTCTCCAGGATAACTTATATATTATGGCCATGTGTTGAAAGTCTTGTAAAGTTTTAAGTTCGCCTGTGAGGCGTTGATCATCGTCTTTGGGAGGGTGGGAGAAGAAGAGGGGGATAAAGGGGGCGGAGTAACTGCTCGTGTTTGTATTTAGCATGTGGGCAAATAATGTCTTGTTGGTCTCCCCGGGTTAGACGATTATGAGTTACTTAGAAGATTGTGAAAATCTGTGGATTCCTTAAAGTAACCAACAGGCTCAAGTTTTTCAATATTTTGTTAGGGTCTCTTTAGTTTGATGGATTAGGTTCTCCATTTCTGCTGTTTTCTCTAAGCGGTGAAGCCATTCAGAAATATTAGGGAGTTGGTGCTTCTCCAGTGGACAGGTATGCATTGTTTGGCAGCACTGATGAAGTGGAGGTTGAGAGATTTTTTGTATGCCGAGTGGGGTATGGATGTGTGGTGAAGCAGGTATTGAGCCGGGTGAAGTCTGGGGTGTAGGTTGTAATTTGAGTAGTTATGTGGTGGACTTCTTTCCAGAAAGGTTGTATGAGCAGGCAGTCCCACCATATGTGGATCAGGGAGCTTAGGGCCGAATTACATCTCCAGCAGAGCGGGAGACACTGGGGTGACATTTGTGGATCTTTTCGGGTGTCCTGTACCACCTAGAGAAAATTTTATAACCATTTTCTTGTGCTGATATGTTAATGGCTTCCTTATGGATGTGGTCGTATAAACGTTCCCACTCTTCCTTGGGTAGGTCTAAGGTAAGTTCTCTTTCCCAATGTTGGCTGATTTTTAGGGATGAGCCGAACACCCCCCTGTTCGGTTCGCACCAGAACATGCGAACAGGAAAAAAATTCGTTCGAACACGCGAACACCGTTAAAGTCTATGGGACACGAACATGAATAATCAAAAGTGCTAATTTTAAAGGCTAATATGCAAGTTATTGTCAATAAAAGTGTTTGGGGACCTGGGTCCTGCCCCAGGGGACATGGATCAATGCAAAAAAAAGTTTTAAAAACGGCCGTTTTTTCAGGAGCAGTGATTTTAATAATGCTTAAAGTCAAACAATAAAAGTGTAATATCCCTTTAAATTTCATACCTGGGGGGTGTCTATAGTATGCCTGTAAAGGGGCGCATGTTTCCCGTGTTTAGAACAGTCTGACAGCAAAATGACATTTTGAAGGAAAAAACTCATTTAAAACTACCGCGGCTATTGCATTGCCGACAATACACATAGAAGTTCATTGATAAAAACGGCATGGGAATTCCCCACAGGGCAACCCCGAACCAAAATTAAAAAAAAAAATTGACGTGGGGTTCCCCCTAAATTCCATACCAGACCCTTCAGGTCTGGTATGGATTTTAAGGGGAACCCCGCGCCCAAAAAAAAAAAAAAACGGCGTGGGGTCCCCCTAAAAATCCATACCAGACCCTTATCCGAGCACGCAACCTGGCAGGCCGCAGGAAAAGAGGGGGGGACGAGAGTGCGGCCCCCCCCCCTCCTGAACCATACCAGGCCACATGCCCTCAACATTGGGAGGGTGCTTTGGGGTAGCCCCCCAAAACACCTTGTCCCCATGTTGATGAAGACAAGGGCCTCATCCCCACAACCGTGGCCGGTGGTTGTGGGGGTCTGCGGGCGGGGGGCTTATCGGAATCTGGAAGCCCCCTTTAACAAGGGGACCCCCAGATCCCGGCCCCCCCCCTGTGTGAAATGGTAAGGGGGTACTTACCCCTACCATTTCACTAAAAAACTGTCAAAAATGTTAAAAATGACAAGAGACAGTTTTTGACAATTCCTTTATTTAAATGCTTCTTCTTTCTTCCTTCATCTTCTTCTGGTTCTTCTGGCTCTTCTGGTTCTTCCTCCGGCGTTCTCGTCCAGCATCTCCTCCGCGGCGTCTTCTATCTTCTTCTCCTCGGGCCGCTCCGCACCCATGGCATGAGGGGGGAGGCTCCCGCTCTTCTCTTCATCTTCTTCTTCATCTTCATCTTCTTCTTCATCTTCTTCTTCTTCTTCTTCTTCTCTTCTTCATCTCTTCTTCCTTCTTCATTTCTTCTGCGGGCCGCTCCGCATCCATGCATGGAGGGAGGCTCCCGCTGTGTGACGGCGTCTCTTCGTCTGACGGTTCTTAAATAACGGGGGGCGGGGCCACCCGGTGACCCCGCCCCCCTCTGACGCACGGGACATGACGGGACTTCCCTGTGGCATTCCCCGTGACGTCACAGGGAAGTCCCGTCAATTCACCGTGCGTCAGAGGGGGGCGGGGTCACCGGATGGCCCCACCCCCCGTTATTTAAGAACCGTCAGACGAAGAGACGCCGTCACACAGCGGGAGCCTCCCACCATGCCAGCATGGCTGCGGAGCGGCCCGCAGAAGAAATGAAGAAGGAAGAAGAGATGAAGAAGAGAAGAAGAAGAAGAAGAAGAAGATGAAGATGAAGATGAAGAAGAAGAAGATGAAGAGAAGAGCGGGAGCCTCCCCCCTCATGCCATGGGTGCGGAGCGGCCCGAGGAGAAGAAGATAGAAGACGCCGCGGAGGAGATGCTGGACGAGAACGCCGGAGGAAGAACCAGAAGAGCCAGAAGAACCAGAAGAAGAAGAAGATGAAGGAAGAAAGAAGAAGCATTTAAATAAAGGAATTGTCAAAAACTGTCTCTTGTCATTTTTAACATTTTTGACAGTTTTTTAGTGAAATGGTAGGGGTAAGTACCCCCTTACCATTTCACACAGGGGGGGGGCCGGGATCTGGGGGTCCCCTTGTTAAAGGGGGCTTCCAGATTCCGATAAGCCCCCCGCCCGCAGACCCCCACAACCACCGGCCACGGTTGTGGGGATGAGGCCCTTGTCTTCATCAACATGGGGACAAGGTGTTTTGGGGGGCTACCCCAAAGCACCCTCCCAATGTTGAGGGCATGTGGCCTGGTACGGTTCAGGAGGGGGGGGGCCACACTCTCGTCCCCCCCTCTTTTCCTGCGGCCTGCCAGGTTGCGTGCTCGGATAAGGGTCTGGTATGGATTCTTAGGGGGACCCCACGCCATTTTTTTTTTTTTTTTTGGCGCGGGGTTCCCCTTAAAATCCATACCAGACCTGAAGGGTCTGGTATGGAATTTAGGGGGAACCCCACGTCAATTTTTTTTTTACATTTTGACTGGGGTTCCCCTTAATATCCATACCAGACCTGAAGGGCCTTGTATGGAATTTAGGGGGACCCCCACATCATTTTTTTTTTTTATTTTGGTTCGGGGTTGCCCTGTGGGGAATTCCCATGCCGTTTTTATCAATGAACTTCTATGTGTATTGTCGGCAATGCAATAGCCGCGGGTAGTTTTAAATGAGTTTTTTCCTTCCAAATGTCATTTTGCTGTCAGACTGTTCTAAACACAGGAAACATGCGCCCCTTTACAGGCATACTATAGACACCCCCCAGGTACGAAATTTAAAGGGATATTACACTTTTATTGTTTGACTTTAAGCATTAATAAAATCACTGCTCCTGAAAAAACGTCCGTTTTTAAAACTTTTTTTTGCATTGATCCATGTCCCCTGGGGCAGGACCCGGGTCCCCAAACACTTTTTATGACAATAACTTGCATATAAGCCTTTAAAATTAGCACTTTTGATTTCTCCCATAGACTTTTAAAGGGTGTTCCGCGGCATTCGAATTTGCCGCGAACACCCCAAATTGTTCGCTGTTCGGCGAACTTGCGAACAGCCAATGTTCGAGTAGAACATGAGTTCGACTCGAACTCGAAGCTCATCCCTACTGATTTTGTTTGCCTTGGGATCGCAGCCTATGATTAGGAGTGAATATACGGCCGAGATCAAGTGTCTTTGGGGTTCTGTGCTGGTACAGATTGCTTCAAAAGGAGTGTAATCTCTGTGCCATTTTGCAAGGGGTTTGGCACTATTGAGGAAGTGTCTAATCTGTAAGTATTTGAATAAGGGAATGGTACACTCAGGGAGTCGGGAGGAGAGGGCTGAATACGTTAGAAGCTCGTTATTATGAAAAAATAGTTCCGCTCTAAGTGGAGGTTCGCAGCGTGGGTCAGTCGGGTTGTGCTCCGAGAGACCAGGAGGCAAGTCAGGATTCTGGTCTATAGGGGTCATAGGTCCAAGCGATGGGGCTAGATTAAGTTTTTTGCATGCTACCCTTAAGTTTAGTAATGTAGGGCCTATTAGCGGGTGAGTAGCTCTTTCTTTAGGGATCGATTTTTGTTCACTCCATGGTAGGTGGGAAATTGGTACCTGGGCAAAAAAGTCCTCAATTTGAATCCAGTCCTTAGTGTTCATGCGGATGTGCCAGTCGATTATTTTGGTTAGGTGGCAAGACCAGTGATATTTGTAAATGTCTGGAAGTCCGAGCCCTCCTTTCAATTTGGGGAGGACCAGTCTATCCCAATTCAGTCTGGGGGTGTTAGAGGACCATATGAAATTTCTGCAGAGCCATTTGTATGATGTAAAGAAAGTTAAGGGAATTTTGATTGGTAGGGTCTAAAAAAGGTATAGGATTCTGGGTGGTAGGATATTTATTTTAATAATGGCTGCTCTTCCAAACCAAGAGAAAGAACCCATGTTCCATTTGTGGAAGTCCTGCTGAATGGTTTGAAGGATAGGTAGGAAGTTTCTAGAGTATAATTTGGATAGTAGAGAAAAGGGACATTGAGGCCATGAACAGGCCCCGGGACTTTTAATGGTGCTAGGATAAATAGAGTAGAAAGATAGAATAAAAGGATCTTTTATTTAACAATCTTTAAAAAAGACAGACATAAATCAAAAACACTAATGTATGTTTACAAAGCAAGTAAAATAACTGATTGATACAGAGGTTGATACCACTTTCTCAACATGTTTCGCTTTCTTAAGCTTCTTCAGGAGATACAGTGTGGAATTTGATCAACTATAAGGTAGAAAAAACACAGTAAAAATCCTATATCTGCTAATATATTACAATCATAGTATATATCAAGTAAGTCAAAAGGGGAAATTTATACACATGAAGTCAAAAAACAACACAATATATGAATAAATATTCAAGCTTAGTATATACTGACAAAAAAAAAAATATTTATTCAACACACACCACATCAAAAATTTATATTGATCTTACCCGTAAGGAAAGGGAGTGAATTATAGATGTATATTAAAAATTGAATTTGTGCGTAGCAAATGTTTCGCCCTCCAGCCCGCACCTTACGGAAAAGAGCATGCAGAGAGGGATAAAAAATTCAAAGAGTAGATGAAATTCTCTGAAAAGAGATAAAATCAAATACAAGGGTGTCACAAAAATGAAGACAAAAACCGGTGCATACTTAAAGGTATGATTGGTCAAGTAGGCTGACATTTGCAGTGTATTGGAGGATGAGTACATCTGGAATAAAGATATATTAAATACCTTATATGGTAAGTAGAATCAATTCATGGGTAACAGAGATCACATCCGAAGGATGGTAGGAAGCCTGATTGCTGTATATAAGGGTAAATGGTTCTTTAAATGCAGCAGGATACAAGCCGAAAAATGGGCGGCGTACAGGATTAGAACACCCACAACCAAGTAGTGGTAATCAAGCCTGGAAAATCGCCTGCAGCCTACCGCAAAGAGCCTATAGATGTAAAGAAAGGAAGAAAGAAACAACTGAGTTTGAATACACAATTCAGAACAATTTTGGTAGTAAAACTTTCATGAGGGAGTGAAAAAAACACAGAGGAACTCACTTATAATGATCAGAGCCAATGATAACAGCACCAGCATAAAAGTGTCTTTCAGCGTTGCCTGCCCAGCGTGTCAGAGGGGAATGACAGAAGATAGCGGGGATATCCCCGCTTTTTAAACCTCTCCAGCGTGATGGCGTCTGACTCGCTGTCACGCTGCGGACGGCAACGAAACAGTACTGGTCATCAATTGTGGGGCAATAGAGCAATCAAAACATTGATTAAGAGCTGAATTGCTGAGTGCCCCGGGTGTCCGTACATGCCAAAAGAAATAAGGTAGCGGGCTGGAAGAGAAAAACAAACAGCACAAGAATATTTATCTTGAAAAAGATAATAGTGAAAAAATATAAAAATCCAAATGAAAAAATATATATATAATATCAGTCTTTGTCAAGCATCCGTATTCATTATTTATAGCAAATAGAATCAAAAAGTAGGTGGTGGTGTGAAAAAAAAATAAATAAAAAAAAAAAAAAAATATATATATATATATATATATATATATATATATATATATATATATATACATACAAAAATTAAATCACAGAAAGTCACATCAATGAAGCAAAATTTAAAGAAAGGGTTTGTAACTCAAAACATCATTCAGGCCTGGGTGTTCAAGGGCGTTTAAGGTGAAAATCTACTTAGTCTCGCGTTGGTGGAGCTCCAATACTGGTTGGAATGATGCGGCTTTGCGTTATCAATTTCGCATGGGATTGTCTGATCCTTTGAAGGATGAGTTAGCACGGGTCGGAATACCCCAAACCCTGGATAAGCTCATCAATCTGGCTATCCAGATTGACCGACGCTTCAGAGAGCGTCGCTCCGAGAGATCTACCAGCCAATTTCGCCCTACCTGGATGCTTCCCAAGGTTCCGAGC
The DNA here is from genome assembly GCA_037952925.1 of Lithobates clamitans. Classification (NCBI taxonomy): domain Eukaryota; kingdom Metazoa; phylum Chordata; class Amphibia; order Anura; family Ranidae; genus Lithobates; species Lithobates clamitans. The sequence continues at coordinate 24,460,873 of JBBGZY010000039.1, forward strand.
TCTCCCAGCCAGTCCTTTCCGGCACCAGCCACACCGGTTCCTGATACCTCCGAACCAATGCAACTCGGTCTGCTCTGTCCCTCTCTCAACCCAGAAGAGCCCCAGCGCTGAAGAGCTAACAACCTCTGCATGTACTGCGGGGAGCCTGGACACTACGTGAGGTCTTGCCCAAACAAGACACGTAAGTCTCTGCCAATCTCTTCAATTTGTGCATCTGCTCTCTCTAAACCTGCTAACCACCTTGCTCTCTCTATCACCTTACAGCTTCCAGGAAGGATTATTCCAGCTACAGTCATAATTGACTCAGGAGCCTGCAGCTGTTTCATTGACCTAACCTCCGCTGCCAACCATCACATCCCTCTCCAGTCTAAAGTTCGGGGACTTGCTGTACATCTCGCTGATGGCTCCTCTCTTCGTTCCGGTCCCGTCACGCAGGAAACCATCCCTTTGTTGGTCACCATGGGCCCTAACCATCAAGAACTCCTGCGCCTGGATGCCATCTCCTCTTCTCTTTTTCCCATCATACTGGGGATGCCATGGTTGCAGGCCCATAACCCCAGCATTGACTGGTCTAGCTCTAACTCTCTTCAGCGGAGAGAAATTACGATGTTGGTGATCAGGAGCTTCTGGCCATCAAGTCCGCTTTGGAGGAGTGGCGTTATTTACTGGAGGGTGCAGCACATCCCATTCTGGTCTATACGGATCATAAAAATCTGGAGTACCTCCGAACAGTCAAGAGACTGAAACCACGGCAAGCAAGGTGGGCTCTATTTTTCTCCAGATTTCAGTTCCATATAACATACAGACCTGGTTCCAAAAACATCAAGCCGGACGCTCTCTCCTGTATGTTCCCTGATTCCGGCAAACCTGTGCATCCGGACACTATTCTTCCATCCAGAAATTTTCTTTTACTCCAAGGGGATCTGCTATCCCGCATAAAACAAGCCTCCTGAAATTGGATCCCGACTTCCGGAGATGAGGTGAGGGCCCAGGATGGCCTCTTTTGGCACAAGGGTAAAATCGTGGTCCCTGAAGATCTGAGGGTGGCAGTGCTAGAGCTCTGCCATGATCACAAGATGGCTGGACACTTCGGTGTGCTAAAGACGACTGAATTAGTCCAGCGCACATTTTGGTGGCCTCTGTTGGCGAACGACTGCAAGAACTATGTAGAATCTTGTACTATCTGTGCTCGGAGCAAAAATAGCCGGACAAGAGCCTGGGGTCTGCTAAAACCATTACCCGTCCCGGAAAGACCGTGGAAGATGATATCAATGGATTTTATCGTAGAGCTTCCCCAGGCAGAAGGCTTCTCTACCATCTTCATCGTCGTAGACAGGTTAACCAAGATGGCTCACTTTCTGCCTATGAAGGGCACGCCTTCGGCTATGGAGACAGCAAGGGTCTTCATCAAAGAAATTGTTAGGCTGCACGGAGTCCCATCAAATATCATATCTGATCGTGGTGTTCAGTTCACCTCTCGGTTCTGGAAGGCTTTCTGTGATTCCCTGGAAATTGAGCTGGCACTCTCCTCTGCTTACCATCCCCAGACTAATGGGCAGACGGAGAGAACTAATCAAACCTTGGAGCAGTACCTCCGTTGTTTTTCATCTTTCTCACAGGACGACTGGGTTTCTCTCCTGCCAATTGCTGAGTTCTCGTACAACAACTCTTTACATTCGGCCATTAAGCAAACGCCCTTCTTTGCCAATTACGGCTTCCAGCCGTCCTTCCTGCACAGGTCTTTACCCGAATGTGCTATCCCTGCGGTCTCTGAAACCATGGACTTTTTTCTTACCAACAACAAACTCTTGCAGGAAACCCTGGCTAAGACCCAAGAGTATAATAAGAAAATGTTTGACAAGAAGAGGAGGGGAGAGCTCATCCTGGAACCTGGCAACCAGGTTTGCTTGTCCACAACCAATGTAAGAATGGCCTGCCCTTCAAGGAGATTGGGCCCCAAATTTATGGGTCTGTTCTCAGTCAAAAAGAGAATTAACAACGTGGCCTACGAACTCAACTTACCTAGTACCCTGAAGATTCACCCGGTCTTTCATATGTCATTGTTGAAACCTGTTATACCCAACACCTTTGCTGGCCGAAGTACTGACCCACCGGAGCCCATAATTATCGATAACGAAGAAGAATTCGAAGTGGAGGATTGCAGGAAAAGACACAACCAATTGCAATACCTGATCAAGTGGAGGGGGTACGGACCGGAGGACAACTCCTGGGAGCCAGAGAGCAACTTACATGCCGAAGAGCTCCTGAGGACATTCAGGAGTACTCACGCCACCAGATTGGCTCAGTTAGACATCCGGAGGCTGCCCTTGAGGGGGGGGGGCACTGTCAGAGAGTTCCCCTGGGCAGACGCGCTGCTGGTGTGCATCGCGGTGTGTTGGGGCGCGTCGGCGCGGGTGTCGGCGTGCGGGCGCGTGCGTGTGGCATGCACGCGCGCCCGGCGTTTGGCACCAATCTGCCTATTTAGGCTGTCTGAACAGGGGGCTCGGTGCTGTCCGATCTTCAGCTCCCTGTATCCCTGCACCTGCTTCCTGCTTCCTGTTTTGAACCTGACCTCCTGACCACCGGCCTGTCTTTGATTCTCCTTGCCTGCTGCCTGCCACTGATCCTGGACTGTCCTGACTACGAATCTGCCTACTCCTCTGTACCACGTTGCCCGCCTGTTGCCGACCTCTGCCAGTGACCCGACCTGCTTGCTCCACTCCTGCTCTGCACCTGCTGCCTGTGCTTCAGTTGGGATCCTCCTGCAGCTAACCCGCCAGGCTCTCATACCATTCTGTGCTCCCGTGCCTCCTGTCCATACTATTAGGGGTCGGGAACCAGATACGTAAGGGAGGCCTCCCCCTGCTACATTGGGCTCACCTGTCTGTTACGTGGAAGTCTGACAGGATAGTTCCTCAAAACGTGCTGCTATGGCTTTATTTGTTTAGCGGCTATAGAGATGAGTTCACCCCTGATTACGCATTTATGCACTGCCCACAGCGTGGCAGGCATGGAGTCTGCAGATTTGTTCTCTCTAAAATACTGTGAGAGGAGCTTGGAGATTTTCTGCGCTGTTTAGATGTCAGTCAATAGGGGGTTGTGTAGGCGCCAAATTGCGGATTTGGTGTGTGAGGTTGGGAATGTCAAGGTCATGGAGATGGGGTTGTGGTCCGAGAGGAGCATGGGGTCTATGGTTGCCCTAGTGAGGAATGTCAAGTTGTTCTGTGATATAAAGAAGTAGTCAATCCTGGAAAATTTGTTGTGTAGTGGGGAGAAGAATGTGAAGTCCTTTTCTTTTGGGTGTAGCGTACGCCACGTGTCATGTAGGGTTAGGTCGCTAAATTGGGTATTGATAGCTCAAAGGGCTTTAAAAGTCATGAAGGATGATCCTGCGGAGGTGTCCTGGGAGGGGGCTAGGGCTACATTAAAGTCCCCTCCTACAATCAGGATACCAGTTTGGAAGGATGTGAGATGTTGCAAGGTTTTGCGAAAAAAGGGTACTTGATGTTTGTTAGGAGCATATAGGTTAGCTAATGTGATACGTCTGTTATGTAATGACCCCCTTGAGAAATATGTATCTGCCCTCGACATCTCGCTGCGCTTGGATGGGACAGTGCTTGCAGATCAATATAGATACGCCCTTAGATTTAGAGTCCTCATTGGAGGCATGGTAGACTGTTGGAAAGAAATTGCTATGGAGCTTGGGGATATTATCAGATAGGAAATGAGTTTCCTAGATAAAGACTATGTGAGCTTTGGTCTTCTGTAAAGTGTAGAGTAGTTGGGTTCTCTTTTCTGGGGTATTAGGACCGCGTATATTCAGCAAGCATAATTTGATCTGTAGGGGGGGGTTTGAGCTGTTTCGTGGTGTGCCATGTTAGGGGTAAGGGAGTCTGCCATTAAGGGGAAGGGTGTGTTGGTGGGGTCACCTGGGCGGGGGGGGAAGTTACCCTATGTAGAATAGGGGTAGGAGAGGGTATCTGTCCTAGGAAGTAAGCTGAGGAGAGGAGGGACCTGCCCACCCTTCTCAAAAATGAGTTTTGTCGGTAGAGTACAGTGAGTAGCCAGGGTGTACTAACCTAACGGTATTTCTACACTGCACTACATCACTGTGTGGGGGTTCGCAAAGACCAGGTGATGAAGAGTCTCTTGGAGTTTGTGCCAACCCGCCGCTACAGGGTATTGAATCAAGTAGGTGGTTACCTTTTGGGTTTTGCTACTAAAAGGGGGTTAGTTGATAATCAATGTTTGGAAACAGTGGAGTTGGTTGTATATTACCGATGTTAAACCAGGTAGAGTATGTTGGTGTCTTAGGGTAAATAACAGAGCCCTGTCTTATTACCTTTGCCCCCCGACATGGAGTATCCACCATGGCCTATGGCAGATGGTCCATGTTCTGCGCTGCATCAGGGTACAAGTACAGTTATTATAAACTAAAAAAAGAAAAACTAAAACAGTAATGCATAGAGATATATAACTTTAGAAATTTTAGAAACATTTAAGAATGTTTAAGAACAGTATCCCGCATCAGGGAGGCTTGCTATGTGGAAATAGAACCACAGGCCTTTGAAACCTGTGCCCATCCTATTAGCTATATTCTATTTGCCACCCTTTGGGTGTGAGTTTCATTCCTCAGAGACAGTCAACGTAAGCGGGTATAAACCCTTTACAAAGCCTTTACAAACTGTGGGGGAGGGTGGTAGCCAGCGTACCAGTAGGGGAGGGTAGGTACATATAAGAACCTGGAGATTTCCAGTCTGGGAATCGTAAGGGTTGTTTAATGCTCTAATGACTGTATTAGATCCCTTCTCTAATGGTCGAGCAGGGTGGGTAAGGGCGAGTAAGTCTTGACATGGCTGTTGGGGAGGGAGTGAGCTTAAATCATAGGTATTATTGCTTGCCCCAATCTATATACAGCCTGTGATTAACGAGCCTGCAGAGGAGGGGAGGAGGGAGAAGCATCCATGTGAGCGTGGTAAATTGCAAAGCATATTGATCTGGAGGTCGAGGGTGTTTAGGTACCTGAAGCCGCTAGAGCTTCCTGCATGTGGGTAATAAAGGGGGCATTGGTTCTCCTTGTGGCTGGATGGTGTTGCGCATGTTGAATGGGATTGCATGTTCCCGTGTCATTGGGGTAGCCCCATGTTTGCAGAGGCTCTACACCCTTCTCCTCCCCACCGCAGGCAGCATACAACGGCATATTACAGGGTTTCTACAGTAATGACATCTCAATGAACCCTGCAAGGGCTTGAGGGAGCATATTACCTAATTGCGATGGGGGTGTTCACTTCGTGGGTTTGGACCCTGCCGTTCTGGTTGTGGCATAAGTGACATGAGGGGTCACAGGGGTTTTGCGAGAAGCCTACTACATGTATGAGGCGCCAGGGCTAGCGTCATTGCAGGTAGCTGAGCACTCCATTGTAGAATTTACCTGGGTCCCGGGAAAGGATAAGGGGGGGGTCCTCAGATTGCAGCAGCAAGGGAAACCCCAGCGTATACCCCCAAAGAACCGTACCTTGCATAACTAAATAAAGGCAGTCACCAGTATGTCAGCATATCTGACCTCGAGCGCAAGGTCTTTACAGATGGATGCGAGTTGTTGTGCACGCCTGACCCATAATGTTGGGCTTCTCTTGGGAAGCACTTCACTGCAGGGTAACCTTTCAGAGTGTAAAGCAGGGTGGTAGGCGGCAGGCAGCGGGATGCAGGTGTTAAGAGTGGAGTCTGGTGTCCACAGTCTCTGCAGTCAATAGGGTGATGCAAGTTGGTCAGGGAAGTGCACTATGAGGTGTGGGTGAGCAGTATGGCAATCAGGCCAAACATAGGGCAGTTTGTGCATTTGGCTCTGGTGGTGATAGCCTCAGGTGACGAGGGAGATAAGTATAACAAGTTAACTTGATGTGCATGAAACATGCCTGAAATATAACAGAGGTACTTAACTGAGCCGAACGTGGCTGGCTGCAACCTCTAAAGAGGAATGCTTGAGGCGGTTTCAGTGGTCTCGCCGGGCTCTCCTTGGTCTAGGTGAGTCGGTAGGACTGGAGCCATGATGGAAGCTGTAGGGGACTGTGTGGTGCCTGGTTCCCGAGGGGGATCGTCATCTGCGGAACCGGGTGTCCTGCGCGTCCATGGGCTCTTCTGGTTGTGTTTCCTTCCTTGTGGTTGTGCGACGGAATTCTGCATACCAATTTGGAACGTCAACCATCGGGATGCCTAAGGTGTCGCAGAAGTACTGCATGTCTTCTGGTACTTTCAGCAGCGTTGTACGGCCTTGTGTGGTGGCAGAAGGGAAACTTACATCTATACTGGATTCCTCTGGTGTGTGGGGTGTCTAGTAAAGGTTTTAGGTCCCTACGGTGTTGCAGCGTGATGCTGGAGAGGTCTCGAAGGATTTGGATGTTTGCTTTTTTATAGACAAGCTGTGTTCTGCTCCTAGCCTTTCTCAGTATTTCTTCTTTTAGCTTGTAATCCACTATGCAGCAGATGATATCCCTGGGAGGATCAGCTTCCCTTCCTTTGGGCCTGATGGCTTGGTGAATCCTTTCCATATCAATTACTGTGTGAGGCAGTCTGTTGAGGAGATCATTAAACATGCTTGTGACAGTGGGGGAAAGCTGCTCCATTTCAACTGATTCTGGCATGCCTCGGATTCTCAGGTATCAGGAACCATGAATCAGACCGAGACAGAAGTAAAGTTAAATCACACTTGTTTAATAATAATAAGGTAAACAGTGTGAGCGTAGTCAAAACAAGCCAGAGTTCAGTAACTGGATCGGGTAGTCAGCCAAGCAAATGTCAGAGAGCCAGAGATAAACGTAGTAGTACAGCAAGCAGGATTAGGAGCCAGAAGGAACATCAGCCGAGCAAGTCTTCAACAGGAACTCAGGAGAAAGTCTCTGTGATGTTGACAAAGGCAAAGGCAGAGATCAAGTGAGCTGGCCGACTTTAAGTAGGCAGGACTGACGAGCTGAATCAACAACAGCTGGTTAACTGTGGAGAGAGATGGGAGCTGGCAATTAGCCGACAGCTGAGTGGCCAGCTCAGAGAAGGAAGGGCTGAGCTCAGCCCTGACATCAGGTTATGGTGCCTTCCCTTATTTTCTAGGTCCTCCTAGAAAATAGGGCGCTGGAGTTCCCTGAGTTGGAGGGTGTGTGTATCCACTCTCTGGGTAGCCCGGCGGAGGACCGTATCATGTTGTGCCGTGACCCTCTCTACCTCATAGACCCTGTCAGCCAGTGCGTGTATATCCAGACGTAGTTCTGAGATGGCAGCTGACAGGGTATCTTTGATGTCCGCAGCCATGGTCCTCAGGTCCTGGATGTTTAAACGTGGTTGGGGAGGGATACTGTTCTCTCCTGGCCCCATCGTACCCATCGTAGGGGGAACGGACGGTGTTCCTGTCAGTTGTGGGGATGCGGCCTGAGTGTGTCCGTGGCGGGAGGACGCCATGTTGCCTCTTTGGGTCTGGAACATTTCCGGGATATTATGGCTTAAACCCCCGTTCTGTTCACGGGGGGAGTGGGTTCGGGATGCCGAGGCTCCCCATGTCCCCATGGTTCGTCAGCAGTCTGGGGTGAGTTTACCTCCTTAGTAGAGCGAAGTCGACCTGCAGCGGCGGGAGCTCTGAATTTATTCCTGGGCCAATTCAAATATATAACTGTACTGATAGGGTGTATAGTTATATTCTCTGTGGTGTTCAGTAATTATTTGAAATACCAATCTTTTAGGGTACTTTCATCTTAATCATGTAACGTTGGCTGAAGTGTGTGCTTTTATCCAGCAATACATATTAGGGCATTAAATACTCCTTAAATATGTCTGGAAAATATCACATTTCATAATTTTCCATCTTATTCCTGAGTCATTTATTATAAAACATAACAATTTTCCACTTCATAATCATAATAATACATGTACATTATTCTATATTTAACAATTAAATCCGACTCATTGTTTTGGTTATTTGTCCAGCTATATCTCTCCATCTTGATGATTATTCCCTCAGGCTGGGTTCACACATATGTGGCAGCAGTTTCAGTGCAGCAGTCCGGAGCAGTTCTGTTCACGGGTTTAGGTGCGATTTAGGTGCACATTTTTACCTGAAATCGCACCTGAACCGGACCCAAAAATGCACAGGGTCCTTTTTAAAATCACACCACGGCCAGCCCGCACAAGTGTGAACTGACTCGATTCCTGGTCCGATTCACATGTTATGTGAATTGGATTTGATTAAAAACACATCCAATTCTGAGATTTGTCAAAATGCTGACTATGTCCATCTGAAATCCAGGCATTTTCATTAAGTCCTTATATTTTATCATTTAAAATCAGAGAGACCCTGACAGAGGTTTCCTTACAAACCTGGCCCTAGGATATGCAGGGGCGCAATGTCTGCAATGTCTTGCTTTATCTCTTCTCACTGTGCCATTTAAAATGCTAGACAGCTCCCTCCCTAATCCTTTGGCCTTGACTTGTATTTAGTTTCTGGTGAACCTTGAACTTTTTGCTCTGCCCATAAACTTCTTGATGTAAGCCATGTCTCTGTATTTCCTGATAGTAATGAAAAGAAAGAAAAAAAGAGCGCACCAGCCTAGTGCATTATCCTAGACAGATTTATTAATTAAAAGCAAGATAAAATCTACTCACAAAGGTCGGAGAAAAAATCGCATTGTATAAGGCACAGAGGCGATTGGTCCAGTGGTAGCAGTTTTTCCAGGTCCTAGGAAGAAAGCGTATGGACTACTGCTGGCTAACGCGTTTCGAAGGTTACCCTTCTTCATCAGAGCCTTCTTTTGCACAGCCAATACACCTGTGCACAAGAGTATTTTGCATCCCTGTATTTCCTGTTTGCCACATTATTGTGCTTTCTCTAGCCGATATTGTGATACTTTGCGTATTTGAATTGTTCTTATCTTCACTACCACTTGTTATTGACCTTGGCTTGTTCATCGACTATGCTTCCATATGATCCCATCCAGCTACTACTACTGTAGCACGGTCCTCTTGGGGACTGCTTGGATTTACCTGCTCATCTGCATCACCATGACCCTGTGAACATTCCAACCCACCTGACACTCTGGTTTCAGTCATCCTTGCAACACCTTTATGGTGTTGTACAAAGGAGGTAATTGTTCAACTGAGCTTGGGATAGCAGCACAAACTCAGCTGAATGACTCCTCAAGAAAATGCCCATTAAGACAGTTGGCAACAACAGATTATTATATACACATATGTATAATGGAGCACTTGAACATAACCTGAAAGGATAAGCAGAGGTTAAGTATCAATTTTTTCTTGAAAGAGAAACCCAGGCCTGCCTGTTTATCCTTTGATCCTAATGAGAGATGAAGCTAAACATGAATGATATGAGGGCCCTCTAAGTAGCAATGACAGAATGTTCCTGTTGCAGATCTGATGGTCTTTATTGGCAGTCGGAGCTCATTAATTGTATCCAATAAGGTGTAGTAACAGTGTAATATATCTTGTGATAACTGTTGCTAAAGATGTAAAGTGTTCGAATAGAAGTGCAGTGAAGTGTTCCCAAGGTAGAGTAGACACCCCAAGATATTTGTTGAGAGGCATGTTGAGTCCATGAAATATTTTATATTTTGCCACAAGTTGCAGGAAAACAACAAACTTTTTTCTTTGCACAAAGTTGTCACTAAATGATCTATTGCTCAAACATGCCATGGGCATATGTAAAATTACACCCCAAAATACATTCTGCTGCTTCTCCTGAGTACTGGGGAAACCACATGTATGAGACTTTTTGGGAGCCTAGCCGTGTACAGGACCCCGAAAACCAATCAGCGCCTTCAGGCTTTTTAAGGGTGTTAAAAAAAAAAATGTCTTTCTTCATTTTCAAAAACAAATGAGAGATGCAAAATACTCACCATGCCTCTTAGCAAATACGCCTTTAGAAATCCTGAAGGCGGTGCTTGGGTTTTGGGGTCCTGTATGCGGCTAGGCTCCCAAAAAGTCTCACACATGTGGTATCCCCATACTCAGGAGAAGCAGCAGAATATATTTTTGGGTGTAATTCCACATATAATCATGCCATGTTTGAAAAATATATCATTTAGTGACAACTTTGTGTAAAAAAAAAATTGTAATAAAATGTTTTAAATTTTCCCGAAACTTGTAGCAAAATATAAAATATTCCATGGACACAACATGCCTTTCAGCAAATAGTGTCTACTTTCCAAAATGGGGCAATTTGTGGGGGTTTTGTGCTATCTTGACATTTCATGGCCTCCGAAACTGTGATAGGTAGTGAGGAAGTGAAATCATCATTTTATGCCCTTAGAAAGCCTGAAGGCAGTGATTGGTTTTCGGGGTCCTGTACACGGCTAGGCTCCCAAAAAGTCTCACATGTGATATCCCCATACTCAGGAGAAGCAGCAGAATGTATTTTGGGGTATAATTCCACATATGGCCATGGCATGTTTTAGCAATATACAGTGCCTTGCAAAAGTATTCACCCTTCTTGGCTTTTATATATTTTGTTACATTACAGCCTTTACAATGTTTTTTTTTTAATCTGAATTATATGTGATGGATCAGAACACAATAGTTTAAGTTGGTGAAGTAAAATTAGAAAAATATATACATAAAACTATTTTTCAGAAATAAGAAACTGATAATTGGCATGTGTGTATGTATTCACCCCCTTTGTTATGAAGCCCATAAAAAGCTCTGGTGCAACCAATTACCTTCAGAAGTCACATAATTAGTGAAATGATGTCCACCTGTGTGCAATCTGAGTGTCACATGATCTGTCATTACATATACACACCTTTTTGAAAGGCCCCAGAGGCTGCAACACCTAGGCAAGAGGCACCACTAACCAAACACTGCCATGAAGACCAAGGAACTCTCCAAACAAGTAAGGGACAATGTTGTTGAGAAGTACAAGTCAGGGTTAGGTTATAAACAAATATCCAAATCCCTAGGAGCACCCTCAAATCTATCATAACCAAATGGAAAGAACATGGCACAACACCAAACCTGCCAAGAGACGGCCGAACACCAAAACTCATGGACCGGGCAAGGAGGGCATTAATCAGAGAGGCAGCAAAGAGACCTAAGGTAACCCTGGAGGAGCTGCAGAGTTCCACAGCAGAGACTGGAGTATCTGTACATAGGACAACAATAAGCCATATGCTCCACAGAGTTGGGCTTTAAGGCAGAGTGGCCAGAAGAAAGCCATTACTTTCAACAAAAAACAAAATGGCACATTTTGAGTTTGTGAAAAGGCATGTGGGAGACTCCTAAAATGTATGGAGGAAGGTGCACTGGTCTGATGAACTTTTTGGCCATCAAAGAAAACGCTATTTCTGGCGCAAAACCAACACATCACATCATCCAAAGAACACCATCCCCACAGTGAAACATGGTGGTGGCAGCATCATGCTGTGGGGATGTTTTTCAGCAGTCGGGACTGGGAAACTGGTCAGGGTTGAGGGAAAGATGGATGGTGCTAAATACAGGGATATTCTTGAGCAAAACCTGTACCACTCTGTGTGTGATTTGAGGCTAGGACGGGGGTTCACCTTCCAGCAGGACAATGACCCCAAACACACTGCTAAAGCAACACTTGAGTGGTTTAAGGGGAAACATGTAAATGTGTTGGAATGACCTAGTCAAAGCCCAGACCTCAATCCAATAGAAAATCTGAGGTCAGACTTAAAGATTGCTGTTCACAAGCGCAAACCATCCAACTTGAAGGAGCTGGAGCAGTTTTGCAAGGAGGAATGGGCAAAAATCCCAGTGGTAAGCTGTGGCAAGCTCATAGATAATTATCCCGAGCGACTTGTAGCTGTGATAGCTGCAAAAGGTGGCTCTACAAAGTATTGACTTTAGGGGGGTGAATAGTTATGCACATTGACTTTTTCTGTTATTTTGTCCTATTTGTTGTTTGCTTCACAATAAAGAAAAAAAAAAATCTTCTAAGTTGTGGGCATGTTCTGTAAATTAAATGGTGCAACGCCTCAAACAATCCATGTTAATTCCAGGTTGTGAGGCAAAAGAACACAAAAAAATGCCAAGGGGGTGAATACTTTTGCAAGGCACTGTAACATTTAATGACAACTTTGTGTAAAAAAAAAAAAGTTTGTAATTTCTTTATGGTACATCACGGGACACAGAGCCACAGTAATTACTATATAGGCTTTATAGGCACCTTTAGGTGATGTACACTGGTACACCCTAGACAGGAAGTTTAGCTCCCTATATAACCCCTCCCCTTACTGGGAGTACCTCCGTTTTTTCTCCAGTGTCTTAGGTGTTGGTCACGAGTAAAGTTGTGCTGTGCTGAGCTCCGCTGGAGGAATCTTTGCTGGGGCAAGCCATGCAACCGGATCCATTCAAAGTGTCTTTTTCAGGCCGAATTGAATGGTACCCGGGCCTCGTGTCGGAAGAAACGAGGTTCTGCTTATAATGCTTCTCTTTTTAGAGAGCTGGACCCTGGGATCCAGTGTTTGGTTTTTTCAGCCATATTTCCTGGCGGGGTGCTTTACAGGCCAAGGAGTGTGGATCCCCCCATAAAAAGGGGCCTCGGTTCCTGAAGGGTTTTTAACGGAGCCCACCATAAGTGGTGAAGATTGGGTCTGTTTGGTTTTCCACAGACCCCTGCAGCCGGATAAAGTAAGGGAGATTCCTAAGGAAGTTTTCTAATTCTTGTGGGTTTTCTCCTTTAAGTAAATGTGTCATGCCTAAAGTCGTCACATACCTGATTCCAAGCTTGTCAGTCTCTCTCTTTGTCACAAGCTGCATGCTTCCTTTGAGCCCAAGCTCCAGGTAGGATGTGGGAAGGGGGGTTTTTCTCTTCGGAATGTCCCTACACAGCTTCTTTCCAGGCTAAGAGGACATGGGTCAGTCAATGTTATGCCACCGCCATTACGGCAGCTCTCCATCCACCAGCTCTCCTCCTCCCCTCCACCCCAGCCCCCCCCTCCATGTGTGATCCGATCGGATCGGAGCCCCCGCTCGAGCGGGAAAACACTCTTTTGAAAAATGATGAGGGGGCAAAGTGGGTGGTGGGAGGAAGGAGCGGGGCCTCAGCGCGGCATCGGCGTGGTTCAACACCCACAACGTGGGCTATGCAAAGCTATAAAGGGGCACTTTTTGCAGGTGCATACAGCTAAAGGAGGGACACGGAGCAGATGGATGGCATGTGAGTGTGGGTGACATGGGCATTCCCAGGCACGTTTACTTAGCATCAGACTGAGCCTTGATAGCAGCGGTAGTTGCTGGACTATTTGCTCAGCAGTGGGTGCATTTTCTGGTAATACCTCTGCATTTGTGCTTAGCACTACGGGCAGAAGGGGAGGTACAAATACCCCAAAAAATAGGGGCTCATAGGGATCTCCCTCAGGCTCTGAGAACCCTCCCTCTGCAACGCCATCCCCCTCTGAAAGACCTAGGGAGGCTGGTCAGAGCGAACCATCGGGGTTGTTAGGGTCTGCCACTGCTTCTGGCATTTCAGCCCCTGTATATATTACTCAGGAGGCTTTTTTCCTCAGCCATGAGTGGTTTGGAGGAAAGATTGATGCCCTTAATCGCATCTTCACAAAGTGGAAGAAAATGCATTAGGTCCCCTTCTACCACCTAGGACCCTCAAACAGAGGAACGCTGAGAGACGAAAGATGAATCCCCCTCCGGGGACCGGGAAGAGACTGATGACTCCTCTTCCGAGGAATCAAGTGGGGAAGGACTCTCTTCAGCTACGCAGGCTGAGAAATTGCTGGTGCATTCTCTTACTGAAATGGTCCGCTCCACATTTAAGTTACCCGTAACTGAGTCGGTTGAAAAGCCCACTTCTTGTTTGGGTTCACTGAAGCCTCCTCAAGCTGTGCATGCTTTTCCTGTCCATTCATTGCTGGAAAAGCTTATATATTCTGAGTAGGATCACCCAGATAAGCATTTTTTCCCTCCCAAAAAGTTTTCAACACTTTATCCTATGGAGGAAAAAATTACAAAGATGTGGGGTATACCAGCAATTGCCGCTGCTATATCCTCTGTAGATAAAAGTTTGACTTGTCCTGTTGACAACACTCAAATGCTTAGGGATCCAACCGATAAAAAGTTGGAATTCCTGTTAAAAAACATTTTTTCTTTGGCAGATTCAGTAGCTCAACCTGCAGTGGCAGCAGTTGGAGTGTGTCAGTCCTTGAGAGACCACTTGAAACAGGTGCTCAAGGTTTTCCCTGAATAGCAGGCCCAGGATTTAGCCGAGCTGCCAGCGGCTTTGTGTTTTGCAATTGATGCAATCAGAGATTCTATCCTTCAGACCTCTCGCCTTATGCTTGGGTTGGTGCATATGCGTAGAATCTTATGGTTGAAAAATTGGTCAGCGTCATGCAAAAAGCTCCTGGCTAGTTTTCCTTTCCACGGTGAAAGGCTGTTTGGGGATGATTTGGACAATTATATCCAAAAGATATCAAGTGGGAAAAGTACCCTTTTGCCAGTTAAGAAAAGGAGTAAACGTCCCTCATTTAAATGGGCTCTTTCTCCAGTGCCAGGGGCATCAGCCTCCAGGCAGTCACGACGGCCTCCACTGTCAGGTTCAAGAGTTAAAACTCAGAGTCAACCCCAGGGACAAAATTAGTCCTGGGGGACTAAAATTAGTCCTGGGGGGAAACCTACAAGACAGAACGCTAAAGCCTCTTTATGAAGGGGCGTCCCATGCTCGTTCAAGTGGGGGGAAGACTGCTACAGTTCTCAAGGGTCTGGCCAGAGGATTTTCAGGACAGATGGGTGGTCTCCACAATAACTCTAGGTTACAAACTAGAGTTCCGAGAATTCTCGTCTCCTCATTTCCTCAGATTAAATGTTCCCAAAGATCCAGAGAAAAAGAAGTCTCTCCTTCAAGCGTTAGACGGACTTTTGTCGCAAAAAGTGATCATGGTGGTTCCCATGAAAGAGCAGGGGTTGGGGTTTTGTTCAAACCTTTTCATGATGCCAAAACCAAATGCAGATGACAGACCCATTCTAGATCTCAAAGATCTAAACTGGTTCCTGAAAATTTGATCTTTTCGCATGGAATCAATCCGATCAGTAGTCTCCATCCTACAAGGAGGAGAACTTCTGGCATCAATCGACATCAACGATGCATACCTGCATGTACCTCTTTTCCCTGCTCATCAGAAATATCTGCGTTTCGAAGTGGAAAAAACTTCATTTTCAGTTTGTAGCTCTACCTTTCAGTCTATCTACTGCACCTCGGGTGTTTACAAAGGTCCTGGCCCCTCCTCTGGCCAGATTAAGGTCCCAGGATATAACGATTATAGCTTACCTAGATGACCTGCTCTTGATAGACCGCCCGGTAGCCCGCTTAGACCAAAGCTTGGTCACCACAGTCAACTACCTGGAATACCTAGGTTGGGTCCTCAACCTAGAGAAGTGTTCTTTAAAGCCAGTAAGAAGACTAGAGTACTTGGGTCTGGTTATAGATACAACCCAGAAGAGGGTGTTTTTACTCCAGGCAAAGATCAGCACCATAAAGGAGCTGGTTCAGGTGGTCAGGGTGAAGAAGGGTCCTTCTATCTGCCTTTGCATGAGGTTGTTGGGAAAGATGGTGGCTTCATTCAAAGCGGTTCCCTATGCTCAGTTTCATTTGAGACTGCTGCAAAACAGTATCCTGTCTGCCTGGAATAAGAAAGTCCAGGCGCTAGATTTTTCTATGTGTTTGTCGCCAATAGTCGAGATAGTAGAGCCTCAGTTGGTGGTTGATACCCGAGAATCTGCAGAAAGGGAAATCCTTCTTACCAGTTACCTGGAAGGAGGTAACAACAGATGCCGGGTTGGGGAGCAGTCCTGGAAGAGATGACTGTCCAAGGGAAATGGTCCAAAACCAAAAGGACCTTACCCATCAACTTTCTAGAGATTCAGGCAGCATGCCTAAGCCCTAAAGGCCTGGTCATTTAGGTTGCGGGATTGTCCTGTCAGGATCCAATCCAACAATGCCACAGCAGTGGCTTATATCAATCACCAAGGGGGCACAGAAGTCGTGCAGCCCAGGGAGAGGTAAACCAGATCCTAACCTGGGCAGAAAAGCATGTGCCGTGCATATCGGCAATCTTCATTCCAGGGGTGGAGAACTGGCAGGCGGACTACTTAAGTCGCCAGCAGTTGATCCTGGGGGAATGATCCCTTCACCCCAACATCTTCCTGGCTATATGCCAAAGATGGGGGAATCCCGGACGTAGATCTGCTTGTGTCCAGGTTCAACAACAAGGTCGACAACTTTGTGTCAAGAACAAGCGATCCACTCGCATGCGGAACGTGACCCCGTTGCGTTGGTGACCCCGTGGGATCAGTTCTCACTGATTTATGTATTCCCTCCTATTCTGCTGCTACCACGACTTCTTTGTTGGATCAAGCAGGAAAAGAAGTTGGTGGTTCTTGTGGCCCAGAAGATCTTGGTATGCAGAAATAGTAAATATGGCGGTAGGGGCCCCATGGACCCTACCACCACGTCCAGACCTGCTATCGCAGGGACCAGTGTTCCATCCTACCTTACAAACGCCAAATTTAAAGGTTTGGCTATTGAAACCCACATTCTAAAGAATCGCAGGCTTTCAGGCTCAGTAATA
Source organism: Lithobates clamitans (assembly GCA_037952925.1). Taxonomy (NCBI): domain Eukaryota; kingdom Metazoa; phylum Chordata; class Amphibia; order Anura; family Ranidae; genus Lithobates; species Lithobates clamitans. Next base: position 24,477,468 of record JBBGZY010000039.1, read on the forward strand.
TCTACCTTGATTAATGCAAGGAAGCCAGCTTCCAGAGTCATTTATTATAGAGTCTGAAGGCATATATTTCCTGGTGTGAATCCATCGGTTGGCATCCAAGAAAGTATGTCATAGGTAGAATCCTTGCCTTTCTGCAAATGGGATTAGAGATGAAGCTGGCCTTGAGTACTATCAAGGGCCAGGTCTCTGCCTTATCGGTATTGTTTCAACGTCCGCTTACTTCGCATTCTTTGGTCCGAAGCTTTATACAGGGGGTAACGTGGCTTAATCCACCGGTTAGAGCACCCCTGAGCCCTTGGGACTTGAATTTAGTTCTATCGGCATTACAGAAACAGCCTTTTGAGCCGATACAACATATTCCCTTGGTCCTTTTGACAAGGAAGCTAGTTTTTCTGGTAGCCATTTCTTCTGCAAGAAGGGTATCAGAATTGGCGGCTCTTTCTTGTAAAGAGCCATATTTAATCATTCACAAGGATAGAGAAGTATTGCGTCCTCACCCTAACTTTATACCGAAGGTGGTTTCAGGTTTTCATCTAAACCAGGATATTGTTCTGCCTTCATTTTTTCCAGAACCCTGTTCTACAGAAGAAAAGTCACTACATTCTCTGGATGTAGTGAGAGCAGTCAAAATCTATTTGGAGGCGACTGCTCAGATTTGGAAAACGGATGTTTTGTTTGTGTTGCCTGAAGGTCCTAGAAAAGGACAGGCAGCATTGAAATCTACTATTGCTAAGTGGATTCGGCAAGTAATTATTCAAGCTTATGGTTTGAAGAGGAAAGTTCCACCTTTTCAAATCAAAGCGCACTCCACCAGGGCTGTTAGTGCTTCACCAAGCCTCCATGGCTCAAATCTGCAAGGCTGCAACCTGGTCTTCAGTCCATACATTCACCAGATTCTATCAGGTGGATGTAAGAAGGCATGAGGATATCGCCTTTGGGCACAGTGTGCTGCAGTCAGCAGTATAGGTCCTTAGGTCAGATAGCATGAAAAAAACCAGAGAGAACCCCCTATCGGGGCTTTAAAACAGCCAATGAAGTGCAATGGATAGTTGAAAAAATTGGATTTTATTGGTACAAAAAAATAATATAAATAACATTAAAAGAGAAAATTCATAGAAATGAGTACTGACTATTAGAGTCAGGAAACGAACTGAGTATGGTGTACATATGCAACAGACAGCAATTTGCAGTGAAAACCAATGTATGACACAATGTATATGGGGCAGCCTAAATTTCCCCAATTATGAGCGTTTTAGATAACAATAAATGCCCCTAAATGAAGACAATAGGCCATACAGTATATGTGGGACAACAATAATTGTGTGTAATAATCCTGACGCGTTTCGACCCTTCCCGGGTCTTCTTCAGAGGATGGCTGTCCACACTAAAAGAAAGGGGGTAACATATATCAAACATAGCATCCAATTTCCACAGTGCCAGAAACCATGCAGGCATACCCTGTAATATGACTGAATAAATTGTATAGTTACCTATCACAGAAAATGTGACACTACAGTGTCATTCTTGGCATTGCAAAAATGTTTGGAATAATACACTTATTCCTTCGCTCCCCTGTCTCCCCCGTGTCGGACCAGTTCCCCCAGGGACGGGTGATGGACCAGATGAGTCTTACGAGAGATCACGCTTACCAACCCCCCATGTGGGAGAGGGAGGGAAGGGGGGGGGCGAGACGGGCAATCCAGAACCGCACCCAGATAGGATTCACGTTAATGCTACAAATCAAAAATGGAAAATAATGAAGGGTCAGTTGGTTCATACCATATAGTTGGGAAGTTTACCAACCATGGAGTTCAATGTGCTCACTATATTATGAGTCCATGGATCTGCAGGAGGGCATTGCAAGAAAGTGAAGGAGAGAAGGGAAAAAGGGGGGGGGGGGAAAGGAAGGGAGGGGAAAGGAAGGGGGGGGGAAGGAGGGGGAGGGGGGGGGGGACAGGGGGAAAGAAGGGACGGAAAGAAGGGGAAAGGAGAGGCGTGTGAGGAAAAAGTGAAAAGAAAGAATGGAGAAAAGAGTGAGTAAAAAAATGTGAGTGAAATACGATTGAACTAGAAAATAGCCAATGCCCTGCTGACAATTGTTCACCATGCGACTTCAAAATGTGCCAGGAAATTGATGGGGTAAAAGCACCAACAAACCACAAAGAATAGGACAAGTGAGCAAAGGGAAGAAAAAGAGGAAGCAAGACAACAGTGTAGGGTAGGGCGAGGGGAAGAATGTGAAACAACAATCAGACAGAGGAAAGGGGGAAGGGGGGGGGGGAGGGAAGGAGGACAAAGGGGGGGAGGGGACCGAAGGGGGGGTGCACACAAGGAAGTGGTGGGTGAATGGAAAGGAGTGAAAGGTGATGAGAAGGGGAGTGAGGGTGTAAGAAAGGGAAAGAGGGGGAATGGGACAAGTGTGGAAATAAGTGTGGGAAAATCGATGATGGTATTGGGGGGAGGAAGGAAAAGGTGCGAAAGTGGGTGGAATGAAATATCAAGTGATTAAAACACACACAGGTGAACGTGACAAAAACACCAAAAATCAACAACACAGTGACAAGTGCAAGGGTGGTGGTGGGGCTAATTACCCAGTCAAGCTGAACTGAATAACAGTGTGGGTCAGATAGCATTGCTCTGGGACATCCCACACAGTAATTACTGTGGCTCTGTGTCCCGTGATGTACGATAAAGAAAATAGGATTTTTATAACAGCTTACCTGTAAAATCCTTTTCTTGGAGTACATCATGGGACACAGAGGTCCCCCCCTCTTCTAATACACGTACAGTATCTCACAAAAGTGAGTACACCCCTCACATTTTTGTAAATATTTTATTATATCTTTTCATGTGACAACACTGAAGAAATAACACTTTTCTACAATGTAAAGTAGAGAGTGTACAGCTTGTATAACAGTGTAAATTTGCTGTCCCCTCAAAATAACTCAACACACAGCCATTAATGTCTAAACCGCTGGCAACAAAAGTGAGTACACCCCTAAGAGAAAATGTCCAAATTGGGCCCAATTAGTCATTTTCCCTCCCTGTTGTCATGTGACTCGTTAGTGTTACAAGGTCTCAGGTGTGAATGGGGAGCAGGTGTGTTAAATTTAGTGTTATCACTCTCACTCTCTCATACTGGTCACTGGAAGTTCAACATGGCACCCTAATGGCAAAGAACTCCCTGAGGATCTGAAAAAAGAATTGTTTCTCTACATAAAGATGGCCTAGGTTATAAGAAGATTGCTAAGACCCTGAAACTGAGCTGTAGCATGGCGGCCAAGACCATACAGTGGTTTAACAGGACAGGTTCCCCTCAGAACAGGCCTCGCCATGGTTGACCAAGGAAGTTGAGTGCACGTGCTCAGCGTCATATCCAGAGGTTGTCTTTGGGAAATAGATGTATAAGTGCTCCCAGCATTGCTGCAGAGGTTGAAGGGGTGGGGGGGTCAGCCTGTCAGTGCTCAGACCATACGCCGCACACTGTATCAAATTGGTCTGCATGGCTGTCATTCCAGAAGGAAGCCTCTTCTAAAGATGATGCACAAGAAAGCCTGCAAACAGTTTGCTGAAGACAAACAGACTAAGGACATGGATTACTGGAACCATGTCCTGTGGTCTCATGAGACCAAGATAAACTTATTTGGTTCAGATGGTGTCAAGCGTGTGTGGCTGCAACCAGGTGAGCAGTACAAAGACAAATGTGTCTTGCATACAGTCAAGCATGGTGGTGGGAGTGTCATAGTCTGGGGATGCATGAGTGCTGCCGGCACTGGGGAGCTACAGTTCATTGAGGGAACCATGACTGCCAACATGTACTGTGACATACTCAGGGCTTTTTTTCTCAGAAAATAGGTGCAGGAACTCACCCTCCCCAGCCAACTCTCCACCCCCAATTCTGTCGTTCCATAGTGAGAGAAGTAAAGCAGCGCCAAATCCGCGTAGGCCCAAAAGGCACAGAGTGCGGCACTTAGGAGCGCATAACACACAGGGCTCAGGAAAGTGTACTCTGAAGTGATGAGGTGTGTGTTTCACACAGGGCACAGAAAAAAAATCGGCGGGCAGCACTTACATATCTCCCCCAATGTAACCATCTATTGCTCACCTTTGTGCCCCCCATTCAATCTTCACCTTGTCCACAGCTGACCATGCCCCCTTCCACAGCTCACCTCTTCTTCCACCCGTCTGCAGCTAACTTCTTCTGCCCCCCCATCCACAGCTCACCTCCTCTTTCCCCTGTCCACAGCTTACCTCTTTCCCCTGTCCACAGCTCACCTCTTTCCCCTGTCCACAGCTCCCTTCTTCTTTCCCCTGTCCGTAGGTCACTTCTTCCCTCCTGTCCGCAGCTCACCTCTTCTTCCCTCCTGTCCACAGCTCACCTCTTCTTCCCTCCTGTCCACAGCTCACCTCTTCTTCCCTCCTGTCCACGGCTCACCTCTTCTTCCCTCCGGTCCACGGCTCACCTCTTCTTCCCTCCTGTCCACGGCTCAACTCTTCTTCCCTCCTGTCCATGGCTCACCTCTTCTTCCCTCCTGTCCACGGCTCACCTCTTCTTCCCTCCGGTTCACGGCTCACCTCTTCTTCCCTCCTGTCCACGGCTCACCTCTTCTTCCCTCCTGTCCACGGCTCACCTCTTCTTCCCTCTTGTCCATGGCTCACCTCTTCTTCCCTCCTATCCAGGGCTCACTTCTTCTTCCCTCCTGTCCACGGCTCACCTCTTCTTCCCTCCTGTCCACAGCTCACCTCTTCTTCCCTCCTATCCACGGCTCACCTCTTCTTCCCTCCTATCCACGGCTCACCTCTTCTTCCCTCCTATCCACGGCTCACCTCTTCTTTCCCCTGTCCCTCCTCAATTCTGCACCCCTGTCCACATGTCATCTTAGCACCCCCACAACTCACCTTTGTACCCCTTGTCAACAACTCAACTCTGCAGCCCCCACATCTACAGCTTACACCCCCAGTCCACAACTACAGCTTACCTCTACCCCCTTCCACATTTCACTACTGCACCCCCATCTACAGATTACCCCAATCCACAGCTTTCATCTCTTCAGCTGTCCAACTTTCACCTCCTCACCCCCTGTCACCTTCAAACAACCTGCCAACCCCCCCTTACCAGCTCTTGCTACTGTACCACCTGCCCCCCCTCTCTACTACTCAGCAGTTTGCACAAACTGTCCCCCTTTCCAGCTCTAACAACTTCACACCCCTCTTCACAAATTAACCCCCACTGTGGTCCACAGCTGTCACCTTCCCCTGCAGGTGCCACTCGCCCCGCCCCCCTCCCCTCCATGCCTCCGCTCCCCTCCATAGTTTCCAGTGCACTCACCTCCTCTCCAGGCTTTTTTCCGCAGTGCAGTTCCGGCGGAACACTTCACGAGCTGCACAAGTCTGACAGGGAGGTAGTGCAGGCCGGGACGAGAGCCGCGGGGCTGGGTGGGACGGGAGCCGCTGGGCAAAACGTGAGCCGCTGGACAGGGCAGGATGGGAGCCGCTGGGTGGGGGGGATGGGAGCCGCTGGGCAAGGTGGGACAAGAGCCGCTGGGCGGGACATGTGCTGCTGGACAGAGCTGGTCGGGAACAACAACTCCCGAAGCTCAGGGAAAAAAAAGCAGCGGTTGCGGCGTGGGACTCGGGGCACTGACTGATATATAAAAGTGTCCTGGATGGAGAGGACAGGGCTGCCAGAGGTGGCGGAATGCCATTCCACCATGTTTCGGCAGAAAAAAAGCCCTGGACATACTGAAGCAGAGCATGATCCCCTCCCTTCTGAGACTGGGCCGCAGGGCAGTATTCGAACATAACAACCCCAAACACGCCTCCAAGATGACGACTGCCTTGCTAAAGAAGCTGAGGGTAAAGGTGATGGACTGGCCAAGCATGTATTTTAGACCTAAACCCTATTGAGCATCTGTGGGGCATCCTCAAAGGAAAGGTGGAGCAGCACAAGGTCACTATCATCCACCAGCTCCATGATGTTGTCATGGAGGAGTGGGAAAGTATTCCAATGGCAACCTGTGAAGCTCTGGTGAACTTCATGCCAAAGAGGGTTAAGGCAGTGCTGGAAAATAATGGTTGCCACACAAAATATTGACACTTTGGGCCCAATTTGGACATTTTCACTTAGGGGTGTGCTCACTTTTGTTGCCAGCGGTTTAGACATTAATAGCTGTGTGTTGAGTTATTTTGAGGGGACAGCAAATTTACACTGTTATACAAGCTGTACACTCACTACTTTACATTGTAGCAAAGTGTCATTTCTTCAGTGTTGTCACATTAAAAGATAGAATTAAATATTTACAAAAATGTGAAGGGTGTACCCACTTTTGTGAGATACTGTATATTGCTTTGCTATAAAACTGAGGTACTCCCAGTAAGGGGAGGGGTTATATAGGGAGCTATCTAGGGTGTGCCAGTGTACATCACCTAAAGGTGCCTATATAACCCATACAGTAATTACTGTGGCTCTGTGTCCCGTGATGTACTGCAAGAAAAGGATTTTACCGGTCAGCTGTTATAAAAATCTTATTTTTCCCGAAACTTGTGGCAAAATATAAAATATTCCATGGACTCAACATGCCTATCAGCAAATAGCTTGGGGTGTCTATTTTCCAAAAAGGGGTCATTTGGGGGGGGGGGGGGGGTTGAACTTACCTGGCATTTTATGTACAACGTTAGAAGCTTATGTCACATATCACCCACTCTTCTAACCATTCGGACACTTTTTGTTTACATGAAATTTTTTTTTTTTTGCTAGAAAATTACTTTGAACCCCCAAACATTATATATTTTTTAAAGCAAAAGCCCTACAGATTAAAATGGTCGGTGTTGGAATTTCTTTTTTCACACAGTATTTGTGCAGCAATTTTTAAAACCCATTTTTTTTAAAATAAAAACACTTTTTTAACCACTTGAGCCCCGGACCATTATGCTGCCTAAGGACCAGAGGTCTTTTTCCAATTTGGCACTGCGTCACTTTAACTGCTAATTGCGCGGTCATGCAATGCTGTACCCAAACGAAATTTGCGTCCTTTTCTTCCCACAAATAGAGCTTTCTTTTGATGGTATTTGATCACCTCTGCGGTTTTTATTTTTTGCGCTATAAACGGAAAAAGACCGAAAATTTTGAAAAAAAATGATATTTTCTACTTTTTGTTATAAAAAAAATCCAATAAACTAAATTTTAGTCATACATTTAGGCCAAAATGTATTCGGCCACATGTCTTTGGTAAAAAAAATGTCAATAAGCGTATATTTATTGGTTTGCGCAAAAGTTATAGCGTCTACAAACTAGGGTACATTTTCTGGAATTTACACAGCTTTTAGTTTATGACTGCCTATGTCATTTCTTGAGGTGCTAAAATGGCAGGGCAGTACAAAACCCCCCCAAATGACCCCATTTTGGAAAGTAGACACCCCAAGGAAATTGCTGAGAGGCATGTTGAACCCATTGAATATTTATTTTTTTTGTCCCAAGTGATTGAAAAATGACAAAAAAAAAAAAAATATTTACAAAAAGTCGTCACTAAATGATATATTGCTCACACAGGCCATGGGCCTATGTGGAATTGCACCCCAAAATACATTTAGCTGCTTCTCCTGAGTATGGGGATACCACATGTGTGGGACTTTTTGGGAGCCTAGCCGCGTACGGGGCCCCGAAAACCAATCACCGCCTTCAGGATTTCTAAGGGTGTAAATTTTTGCTTTCACTCTTCACTGCCTATCACAGTTTCGGAGGCCATGGAATGCCCAGGTGGCACAAAACCCCCCAAAATGACCCCATTTTGGAAAGTAGACACCCCAAGCTATTTGCTGAGAGGCATATTGAGTCCATGGAATATTTTATATTTTGACACAAGTTGCGGGAAAGTGACACTTTTTTTTTTTTTTTTCATAAAGTTGTCACTAAATGATATATTGCTCACACAGGCCATGGGCATATGTGGAATTGCACCCCAAAATACATTTAGCTGCTTCTCCTGAGTATGGGGATACCACATGTGTGGGACTTTTTGGGAGCCTAGCCGCGTACTGGACCCCGAAAACCAATCACTGCCTTCAGGATTTCTAAGGGTGAAAATTTTTGATTTCACTCTTTACTGCCTATCACAGTTTCGGAGGCCATGGAATGCACAGGTGGCACAAAACCCCCCCAAATGACCCCATTTTGGAAAGTAGACACCCCAAGCTATTTGCTGAAAGGCATGGTGAGTATTTTGCAGCTCTCATTTGTTTTTGAAAATGAAGAAAGACAAGAAAAAACATCTTTTTTTTTCTTTTTTCAATTTTCAAAACTTTGTGACAAAAAGTGAGGTCTGCAAAATACTCACTATACCTCTCAGCAAATAGCTTGGGGTGTCTACTTTCCAAAATGGGGTCATTTGGGGGGGTTTTGTGCCACCTGGGCATTCCATGGCCTCTGAAACTGTGATAGGCAGTGAAGAGTGAAATCAAAAATTCACGCCCTTAGAAAGCCTGAAGGCGGTGCTTGGTTTTCGGGGTCCCGTACGCGGCTAGGCTCCCAAAAAGTCTCACACATGTGGTATCCCCGTACTCAGGAGAAGCAGCAGAATGTATTTTGGGGTGTAATTTCACATATTTCCATGGCATGTTTGAGCAATATATCATTTAGTGACAACTTTGTGCAAAAAAAAAAAAAAAATTTGTCTCTTTCCCGCAACTTGTGTCGCAATATAAAATATTCCATGGACTCGACATGCCTCTCAGCAAATAGCTTGGGGTGTCTACTTTCCAAAATGGGGTCATTTGGGGGGGTTTTGAACTGTCCTGGCATTTTATGCACAACATTTAGAAGCTTATGTCACACATCACCCACTCTTCTAACCACTTGAAGACAAAGCCCTTTCTGACACTTATTGTTTACATGAAAAAGTTTTTTTTTTTTTGCAAAAAAATTACTTTGAACCCCCAAACATTATATATTTTTTTAAAGCAAATGCCCTACAGATTAAAATGGTGGGTGTTTCATTTTTTTTTTTCACACAGTAATTGCGCAGCGATTTTTCAAACGCATTTTTTGGGGAAAAAACACACTTTTTTTAATTTTAATGCACTAAAACACGCTATATTGCCCAAATGTTTGATGAAATAAAAAAGATGATCTTAGGCCGAGTACATGGATACCAAACATGACATGCTTTAAAATTGCGCACAAACGTGCAGTGGCAACAAAATAAATACATGTTTAAAAGCCTTCAAAAGCCTTTACAGGTTACCACTTTAGATTTACAGAGGAGGTCTACTGGAAAAATTACTGCACTCGATCTGGCCTTCGCGGTGATACCTCACATGCATGGTGCAATTGCTGTTTACGTTTGACGACAGACCGCCGCTTGCGTTCGCCTTAGCGCGAGAGCAGGGGGCGACAGGGGTGTTTTTTTTTTTTTTTCTTTATTATTTTTTTGCTTTTTTAATCTTACTTTTAAACTGTTCCTTTCATATTTTTTTTTTTAATCATTTTTATTGTTATCTCGGGGAATGTAAATATCCCCTATGATAGCAATAGGTAGTGACAGGTACTCTTTTTTGAAAAAATTGTGGTCTATTAGACCCTAGATCTCTCCTCTGCCCTCAAAGCATCTGACCACACCAAGATCGGTGTGATAAAATGCTTCCCCAATTTCCCAATGGCGCTATTTACATCCGGCGAAATCTAAGTCATGAAATACTCGTAGCTTCCGGTTTCTTAGGCCATAGAGATGTTTGGAGCCACTCTGGTCTCTGATCAGCTCTATGGTCAGCTGGCTGAATCACCGGCTGCATTCTCAGGTTCCCTGTTGAGACAGGAGAGCCAGAGAAAAACACGGAAGACGGTGGGGGGGGGCATTCCCTCCCACGGCTTGTAAAAGCAGTCTAGAGGCTAATTAGCCGCTAGGATTGCTTTTACATGAAAGCCGACCGCTGGCTGAAAAGAATGATACCAAGATGATACCTAAACCTGCAGGCATCATTCTGGTATAACCACTCAAAGTCGTGAATGGCGTACCTGAAGACAAAAAAATGGTTAACAATGGTTAACAATAAAGCACAGTAAAGTGTAAATAATTACACACCTGAAAAATAAACATGATAAAACATAATAACAATAACAATAACAATAAAACATTGCAGAATAGAATACAGTAAAAAAGAGCAGAACAATAGAGAGAGAGAATAGAGAGAGAGAGAACAATAAAACAACAACTATTTTTTTTTATTTCATATTTTTTTTTTTTTTTACACTTTTTTTGTAACTAACTTTTATAACGGTAACCGGTTCCAGGTTCGGGTCTCTCAAAATGCGATGGCATCTTGGGAGACCCTGTGAAAGTGCGCCTAGTCTGTGCAATGCTGTACCCTACGCTAATACTCAACTAGTGAATGGTAGCGTTCAAAACATTCACCAATGCAAAGACCAGGATTGTCAGGACAGGAGGGACAATAATAGCGGGTGTCACGCCTATATCCGCGCTTGCTGCAGACACAACATCTTTTTTGGGGGGTTCGTTGGGTAGGGGTACTCGGGAGGACATAAAAATGCCTCTCATGCAGCCGACTGCATTTGGTTGGGGATGTGAATGGGGGAAGTACGGGCGCTGCAGAAGCGGTGGGTTCCCAATTAGGATTGGCGAATGCAGCAGGAAGGGCACTATGGGCACGACGGGCCTGTGTTTGTCTTTTTGGTGGCAGCGGGACACTACTTGTGCTTGCCACCTCACCAGCTTCAACTGCACTTATGGGACTTGTCATGTCACCACGTGTTACTGCAGTGCTGGTTTGACTACGACCGGGGTGTACTAGGCCGCTGGCGCTTGCCAGTTCACCAAAACGCTACCAAAAAACTGTTAGCGATCGCTGGGATCAGGTCTGACTCTGCGAACGCTGCAGTTATGCGTTTAGTGTTTTGTAAGTGACAGTGATCGATCTATACTGCACTTGGGTGGGCTGGGCCGGGCCGGGCGGAGGGGCAAAACGCAGGTGCTAGCAGGTATCTGGGCTGATCCCGCTAACACTGCGTTTTTGGGAACCCTAAACTGCTGGTGACGCTAGTATAGATCTGATCGGATCAGATATTGATGCGATCAGATACTATACCACTAAGGGAGGTGTATGCTGCGTGCATGGGTGTTAGCGGTACTGGCACTAATCTGACGCTGCCTGGGGCTGGTGCTTGCCAGTTCACCAAAACGCTACCAAAAAACTGTTAGCGATCGCAGGGATCAGGCCTGAATCTGCGAACGCTGCAGTTATGCGTTTAGTGTTTTGTAAGTGTCAGTGATCGATCGATACTGCACTTGGGTGGGCTGGGCTGGGCCGGGCGGAGGGGCAAAACGCAGGTGCTAGCAGGTATCTGGGCTGATTCCGCTAACACTGCGTTTTTGGGAACCCTAAACTGCTGGGGACGCTAGTATAGATCTGATCGGATCAGATATTGATCCGTTCAGATACTATACCACTAAGGGAGGCGTATGCTGCGTGCGTGGGTGTTAGCGGTACTGGCGCTAACCTGACGCCTGGGGCTGGTGCTTGCCAGTTCACCAAAATGCTACCAAAAAAACTGTTATCGATCGCAGGGATCAGGCCTGACTCTGCGAACGCTGCAGTTATGCGTTTAGTGTTTTGTAAGTGACAGTGATCGATCGATACTGCACTTGGGTGGGCTGGGCGGAGGCACAAAACGCAGGTGCTAGCAGGTATCTGGGCTGATCCCGCTAACACTGCGTTTTTGGGAACCCTAAACTGCTGGGGACGCTAGTATAGATCTGATCGGATCAGATATTGATCCGATCAGATACTATACCACTAAGGGAGGCGCATGCTGCGTGCGTGGGTGTTAGCGGTACTGGCGCTAATCTGACGCTGCCTGGGGCGACGCATATCACCGCCGGGCGATCGGGGGGCTAAACCTTTATTCGGTAATAAACGGCGGGTGCCCTGACACTATAAAAAATAAACGAACTAACCAGCGTCAACCGTAACGGTTATACGGTGATCAGTGGTGAAAGGGTTAACTAGGGGGCAATCAAGGGGTTAAAACATTTATTAGGTAGTATATGGGGGTCCCTGACGCTATAAAACGCTGACGGCGAACCTAAATATTTACCTCACTAACTAGCGTCACCAGCGACACTAATACAGCGATCAGAAAAATGATCGCTTAGTGACACTGGTGACAGGGGGTGATCAAGGGGTTAAAACTTTATTAGGGGGGGTTAGGGGGGTACCCTAGACCTACAGGGGGGTAATACTCACTGTTCCAACACTGTAACTGTCACAAACTGACACTATGCAGTAATCAGAAAAAAAAAAACTGCTGGTGTCAGTTTGTGACAGGGGGGGGGGGGTGATTGGGGGGGGATCGGGGGGCGATCGGGGGGGGGGATCGGGGTGTTTTGTATGCCTGGCATGTTCTACTGTGTGTGTGTGTGTTGGTGCACTCACATAGATGTCTTCTCTCCTCGGGCCGGAACAGAAATTACCGAGCCGAGGAGAGATGACATCATTTCCTTTGCTGCTGTTTAGCATACAGCAGCAAAGGAATGATTCGATTGGCCGGCGGCGATCGCGAGGGGGGGGGGGCCACGAACGGATGGTCTCCCCCTCATCACCGATCGCCGCTGGACAAAAGACGACCGCCTCGGGCACCGGGGGGGGTCCGATCGGACCCCCCACCCGCGGAAGGCAAATCACGTACCCTGTACGTGATTTTGCCTGTCCGTGCCACTTTGCCGACGTACATCGGCGTGAGGCGGTCGTCAAGTGGTTAAACTTGAATGCACTAAAACACATTATATTGCCCAAATGTTTGATGAAATAAAAAAGATGATCTTTTGGATACCTTGTTTGGTACATGGATACCAAACACGACAAGCTTTAAAATTGCGCACAAATGTGCAGCGGCGACAAACTACATACATTTTTAACAGCCTTTAAAATCCTTTACAGGTTACCACTTTAATTTTGCTAAAATTACTGCCCTCGATCTGACCTTCGTGGTGATACCTCACATGCTGCAATTGCTGTTTACACATGACATCAGACCAACGCTTGCGTTCACCTTTGCGCGTGAGCACAGGGGGACAAGGGTGCTTTTTTTGTTTTTTTAATTTATTTTGCTTTTTTATTTTTTATTTTTAAACTGTTCCTTTAATTTTTTTAAACTTTTTTTTGCATTTTTATTGTTATCTCAGGGAATGTAAATATCCCCTACGATAGCAATAGGTAGTGACAGGTACCATATATACTCAAGTATAGGCCGACCCGAATATAAGCCAAGGCACCTATATTTACCACAAAAAACTGGGAAAACATATTGACTCGAGTATAAGCCTAGGGTGGGAAAATGCAGCAGCTACTGGGTAAACAATGCCCATCTGCAGCCTCACTGTGCTCATTTGCAGTCTAATTGTAATTGTGGCCATTTGCAGTCTCACTGTGACCATTTGCAGTCTAATTGTGCCCATTTGAAGTCTCTCTGTGACCATTTGCAGCCTAATTGTGCCCATCTGTAGTCTCACTGTGCCCATCTGTAGTCTCACTGTGCCCATCTGCAGCTGTACCTTTCATTACTAAAACAGCATGTGTCTCCCGCTGTGTTATGCAGTCTGTTCAGCCGTCCTTTGTAAGTCCTGCCTCCTCCTCATCTGTGAATGCTGATACAGTTTCCCAGCCTTGTGTCACTGTTCCTGTATCACAGATGAGGAGGGGGCAGGGCTTTGTTACAATGGACGGCCAAACAGACTGCATAACACAGCCCGAGACACACGTTGTTTTAGTAATGAAAGGTACGGCTCACTCAAGTATAAGCTGAGGGGGGTTTTTCAGCCTAAAAAATGGGCTGAAAAACTTGGCTTATATTCGAGTATATATGGTACTCTTTTAAAAAAAAAAATGCTTCTGGTTTCTTAGGCCATAGAGATGATTGGAGCCATTATGGTTTCTGATCAGCTCTATGGTCAGCTGGCAGAACCACTGGCTGCATTCTCGGGTTCCCTGTTGGGACAGGAGAGCCTGAGAAAACCATGGAAGACGGTGGGAGGGGGGGACGTTCCCTCCCACTGCTTGTAAAAGCAGTCTAGAGGCTAATTAGCTGCTAGGATTGCTTTTACATGTAAGCCGACCGCTGGCTGAAAAGAATGATACCGAAATGATACATAAAACCTGCAGGTATCATTCTGGTATAACCACTCAAAGTCCAGCAACATACCAGCACGTTGCTGGTCCTTTTTGGGCATATATTATAATGTTATTTTTTTCATGCAGCCTGTGGGCTGAACGAAAAAAAGAGTTTGATCGGTGGGTATGCCCACCATTAGAATACCGCCTTTCATCCACCTACTTCTAATGATGGGCATACACGCACCATTTTTTTTTAAACTGTGGTGGTGAAATCACCTCCTACAATGGTGAAGTTGCTGATTTTCATATCATGAGAGCAAACGCTGTTGCTGTCAAGATAAATAAATCAGTGCTGCAGCTGAATGGCATACCTGAAAAGCAAACAATGGTAACGATAAAACATTAACTCAATAAATTGATTTTTTAACGCAATCTGTGCCTAAAAAATATATGCTGAAGCATATCCTAATGTTAGGAGCAAATCGCTCCTCCACCCCTGCCCTCATGCTTTGGCATATATTCTCTTTTTTTTAACTGTGGTCGTGAAATCACCTCCTACAGTGCTGGAGTCATGGCTTTATGTATCGTGGGAGCAAACGCTGTTGCCGTCAGAATATATAAACCCATGCTGCAGCTGAATGGCGTACCTACTAAGCAAATGTTGGTAACAATAAAACTAGTAACATTACAGTATAACTGTAAGACATACCATACCTGCAAAGCAAATACAATAAAACATAGTAAAAATAAAACATTACAGTTCTAAAATACAGTAACAATAGAGAGAGAACAATATATATAAAACAATAGAGCAGACAATAGAGAGCGAACATAAGAGAGAGAAAAATAGAGAGAGAAGAAAAATAAAACCACAACTATTTTTGGCTTTTTTATATTTTTTTGTGTTTTCTCTTTTTTTTTCACTTTTATATAAACTGTAAACGTTCCAGATTAGGATCTCTCAACATGTGATGGCCATCTCATCTTTCGAGACCCTGTGTAAGTGTGCCCTAGGACTGTGCAATGCTGTACCCTACGCTAATACTCCACTAGTATGTGGTAGCATCCAAACATTCATCAATGCAAAGACCAGGTTGGTCAGGACAGGAGGGACAATATCTGCGTTTTCTGCAGATACGACATCTTCTTTGGGGATTTCTTTGGGTATGGGTACCTGGGAGGACATATACGGAAAATGCCTCTTGAAAATACCTTTTGTATTGCACATAAGCATTCAGCAGAGCCAATTGGAATAAATATACAGACACTTTTTTATACCAGCTTCTGGCCTTACGGGCAATTAGGTACGGTGCCAACAACTGGTCGTTGAGGTCCACCCCTCCCATGTTAAGGTTGTATTCATGGACACAGAGGGCTTTCTCCACAATACCAGTTGAATTTGGAGCGTTGTGTCTGTGTGAAGGAGGACAGATTGAAAACATTCTTATTATGCCTCCACTTCACAGTGAGCAAATTATTACATCTCAAGCAGGCCCTCTCTCCCCAGCCTAAGACAGGAATCTACAAGCCACTGGGGTAAGCCCCAGCGATTAGATTGAACGGTGCCACATGCGCCAATTCCATGATCAAACAAGTGACTAAAAAGTGGCACACGCTTGTGTAATAATTGTCCACATACAAGTGGCACCCCTTTCTGAATAAGGGTGACACCAAGTCCCACACAATCTTACCAGTGCTCCCTATGTAGTCTAGGCAGTTTTCCGGCTCTACGTAACTATCTCTTCCCTCATAAACCATAAAACTATACGTATAGCCTGGGAGAGAGAGGGGGGATTTGGGACTTTAAATGAGGCACATTTTGATGTGCCTCCATCCCTGATTCAGAAATTGAAGTAGGGAGTTTGGGACTTTGAGTGAGGCCATGGAGAACGTGGAGGTGGCTAAGATGAAGGTACAAATTTATTGATCAAGTGAAGTGCATAAAACATATCAAGACAGAACCAAATAAAGAAAGACATTATAATAAATATAATTTCATGAGTAATCACAAACACATATGTATGTGCATATGCGATATGGGCATCAAGGGTACATAATACTTGGCGCCACGTAGTGGTCTAATTTGATAATATATACATTTCAAAGATTTCATATATGTACCTGTAAACATACAGCACCACAACGGAGGGAATAAAAATGTGTATAACAAACAGTAAAACCATGATAAAAGGATGAAGGATGTTCCAAGTTGGTGTTGTACTATAGACATATGTCTGTATCCCAAAGCCCAAAGTGTTTCGTGTAAACAACACTCATCAGGGCAAGATGGTCGGGGATTTCTAGAAAATATGATAAAATATATGGTAAATCTACTGATGTGGGATGCCAAGCTTGGCGTCGTGGCGTGGAGCATGAGTCTTCCCATCAAGCCAGTCAGGTGGGGAACATGGGCGTTCCTGACAGACGAAGTCCACCATCTGCGTCAGAGCCCCTCCCCTTCCCCTGCCATTGTGGGACCAGTGTGCATGTGTGCGTGTCGGGTATATCTGGCCTCCCCGACACATTCTGGGTGCCCCGACTGGAGATGCCACATTACATGTGGCTTAACTCCAATGTAAAAATGCATATAAAAGCAAAGGAGAAGGCCTTCAAAAAATACAAGGTTGAGGGATCATCCACAGCATTCAGAATTTATAAAGAATGCAATAAGAAATGTAAGGGTGCAATTAGGATGGCTAAGATAGAACATGAAAGACACATAGCGGAGGAGAGCAAAAAAAATCCCAAGAAATTCTTTAAGTATGTAAACAGTAAAAAAGGGAGGACAGACCATATTGGCCCCATAAAGAATGAGGAAGGACATCTGGTTACAAAGGATGGGGAGATGGCAAAGGTATTGAATTTATTCTTCTCCTCAGTCTTCACGAGTGAATCGGGGGGCTTCAGTAGCCAAAACTGCAGTGTTTATCCTCATGACACAACACAGGAAGCACCTACATGGTTAACAGAGAACGGAATTAAAATTAGACTTGAGAAACTTAACATTAATAAATCACCGGGACCAGATGGCTTGCATCCGAGGGTACTTAGGGAACTCAGTCAGGTGATTGCCAGACCGTTGTTCCTAATTTTTACAAACAGTCTATTGACTGGAATGGTACCAGCTGATTGGAGAAAAGCCAATGTAACACCAATATTTAAAAAGGGCCCAAAAAACATCCCTGGGAATTACAGACCAGTTAGCCTAACATCAATAGTATGTAAACTCTTGGAGGGGATGATAAGCGACTATATACAAGATTTTAGTAATAAGAATGATATCATTAGCAGTAATCAGCATGGATTCTTGAAGAATCATTCTTGCCAAACCAATCTATTAACCTTCTATGAGGAGGTGAGTTGCCATCTAGATAAAGGAAGGCCCGTAGACGTGGTGTATCTGGATTTTGCAAAAGCATTTGACACAGTTCCCCATAAATGTTTACTGTACAAAATAAGGTGCGTTGGCATGGACCATAGGGTGAGTACATGGATTGAAAACTGGCTACAAGGGCGTGTTCAGAGGGTGGTGATAAATGGGGAGTACTCAGAATGGTCAGGGGTGGGTAGTGGGGTTCCCCAAGGTTCTGTGCTGGGACCAATCCTATTTAATTTGTTCATAAACAACCTGGAGGATGGGATAAACAGTTCAATCTCTGTATTTGCAGACGATACTAAGCTAAGCAGGGCAATAACTTCTCCGCAGGATGTGGAAATCTTGCAAAAAGACCTGAACAAATTAATTGGGGTGGGCGACTACATGGCAAATGAGGTTCAATGTAGGAAAATGTAAAATAATGCATTTGGGTGGCAAAAATATGAATGCAATCTATACACTGGGGGGGAGAACCTCTGGGGGAATCTAGGATGGAAAAGGACCTGGGGGTCCTAGTGGATGAAGGCTCAGCAATGGCATGCAATGCCAAGCTGCTGCTAATAAAGCAAACAGAATATTGGCATGCATTAAAAGGGGGATCAACTGCAGAGATAAAACGATAATTCTCCCGCTCTACAAGACTCTGGTCCGCCCGCACCTGAAGTATGCTGTCCAGTTCTGGGCACCAGTCCTCAGGAGGGACGTACTGGAAATGGAGCGAGTACAAAGAAGGGCAACAAAGCTAATAAAGGGTCTGGAGGATCTTAGTTATGAGGAAAGGTTGCGAGCACTGAACTTATTCTCTCTGGAGAAGAGACGCTTGAGAGGGGATATGATTTCAATTTACAAATACTGTACTGGTGACCCCACAATAGGGATAAAACTTTTTCGCAGAAGAGAGTTTAATAAGACTCGTGGCCACTCATTACAATTAGAAGAAAAGAGGTTTAACCTTAAACTACGTACTGTAAGAGCTGCAAGGATGTGGAATTCCCTTCCACAGGCGGTGGTCTTAGCGGGGAGCATTGTTAGCTTCAAGAAACTATTAGATAATCACCTGAATGTCCGCAATATACAGGGATATGTAATGTAATACTGACACATAATCACACACATAGGTTGGACTTGATGGACTTGTGTCTTTTTTCAACCTCACTTACTATGTAACATTATAGCGCCTCCTCTCTCTCCTTGGGATGCATGTAAGCTATAACAAGGTTATTCTACCTACCTTTTTGCTAGCCAGCTCTCTCCATTTTGATTGGTCTGGTGAAATCGGTAATGTCTCTGCTGTTTGTTTTACTTTCCTATATACCACACTCCACCGTGTTCTGGATGTGGTTATACCCATTTTATTACATTTTTCCTTTGCATAGACTCCCGTATTTCACCATTCCCATTAGATAGACATTATTTTGGCTGTCTATCATACTAGCACATTTTTGATATACTGTTTCATGTACTCCCTCTCAGGTAGCCAACACTTGCGCTCCTTTTTGTGCTTGCCTCCATCACCTATACCAGCACGTGGGCCCCCACGTTTCGGGGGGTTCAGTGTACCTGACCCGCCAGCACGCACCCCATAATACCTAAGCTCCCGGAACAGATACCGTTGGTCTTGGCTCTGTACCTGCCACACCTAAGGGTACTGACTGTATGTAAGTACTCAGGGTGGCTCACCCGTCTCTTTTTATCAGTTTTAGTTATCAGTAGATTTACCATATATTTTATCATAATTTCTAGAAATCCCCGACTATCTGGCCCCTGATGAGTGTTGTTTACATGAAACGCGTCGGGCTTTGGGATACAGACATATGTTTATAGTACAACACCAACTTAGAACATCCTTCATCCTTTTATCATGGTTTTACTGTTTGTTATACACATTTTTATTCCCTCCGTTGTGCTGCTGTTTGGTCACATGTACACATATGAAATCTTTGAAATGTATATATTATCAAATAAGACCACTACGTGGTGCCAAGTTTTATGTACCCTTGATGCCCATATAGCATATGCACATACATATGTGTTTGTGATTACTCATGAAATGATATTTATTATAATGTCTTTCTTTATGTGGTTCTGTCTTGATATGTTTTATGCACTTCACTTGATCAATAAATTTGTACCTTCATCTTAGCCACCTCCACGTTGCCCATGGCCTCACTCAAAGTCCCAAACTCCCTACTTCAATTTATACGTATAGCCTTTTGCCCTGTCACAGAGCTTATACATCTTGACCCCATATCTGGCACGCTTGCTGGGAAGATACTGTTTGAATGACAATTGGCCAGAAAACTTAATCAGGGACTCATCAACGCAACTTGATCGGGAGTAAACAAGGCTGAAAACTGCTGTTGTAAGTGGTTTACGAGGGGCCAAATTTTGTAGAGCTGATCGTATTCATTGTCTTTGAAATGCATGAACCGCAAGATCTGCTCGTATGGTGTTCCTGGTCATGGAGGCAGAGAACATGGGCATATGGTGAATTGGGTCAGTGGACCAATATGACTGCAACTCACTTTTTTTAGTTATGCCCATGAGGAGGGATAGGCCCAGGAAGGTCTTAAATTCAGAGAACATAATAGGTCTCCAATCTCTGGCAAGGGTCAACTGGGGATTAGTGGCGATGAATTGACCAGCATTTAAATTGCTTTGATCCACAATAGATCTATAGAGATCTGCCGTGAAAAACAGTGAAGAAAAATCAAGTGACGTAAAATCCACCTGAATTCTGGGTTGGCCAGTGAATGGGGGAAGTATGGGTGCTGCGGAAGTGGTGGGCTCCCAATTGGGATTGGCAAATACAGCAGGAAGGGCACAATGGGCTCGACGGGCCTGTCTTTGTCTTCTTGGTGGCTGCGGGACACTAGTTGCGCTAGCCACCTCACCAGCTTGAGCTGCACTTACGGGTCTTGCCATGTCACCAAGTGTTACTGCAATGCTGGCTTTATGACCAGGTTGTACTAGGCCGCTGGTGCTTGCCAATTCACCAGAAGGATGAGCGGCACTAGTAATGGCTCTCTGCTCCATATGAGAGCCTTGCGGTTCTTGCACCTCAACAACAGAAGAAGAATGGGGTCGGGTATGCCTGACCTTGGCAAGTACCACTACTCCATTGTCAGAGCTATCTGTCAGGGTACTGCTGCTGTCTACAGGTTCATATGCTGAGCCTGAATCTGACAGATGGGTGAGTTCATCTTCACTCTCATCTGTTATGCTCAGAAACGTGTAGGCCTCTTCACTATTGTACCTTCTATTGGACATTTTGGCCTCTAAATTTACTGGTAAAGCTAGTGAGACTCACAGGAAAAAAGGGGTTAAACATTTATTAAGGGGTTTTAGGGGGTCCCTAGACCTATCTGGGCCTACTACTAAGTACCTTAACACTGTTTAGTGTCACAAATGACACCAATACAGTGATCAAAGAAAAATATGAACACTGCACTGGGTGACACAGTGACAGGGAGTTAAGGGGTTAAATGGGGGGGGGCGATCGGGGGGTGAAATGTGTGCCTACGTGTACTGAGTCAGTATAGTGTTGGTGCGACTCACGTTTGGATGTCTTCTCTCCTCTCTCTGGAATGGAAAAGAATTCAGATGACATCACTTCCCCTGCCTGTGTTTACACTTACAGGCAAGGGAAACATTTCATTCGTCAGAACCAATCAGCAGGTCCAGGCCATAAATCTTTAGCCTCGGTTCTGAAACTAATCAGATCGTGGCGGCTGCGCGCCCGACGTAAGGTAAATTCGTTTTGCCCACCTATGCCATTCTGCCGCAGTAAAACTGCAGCGGCTGGTCCGGAATCGGTAAAATAAATAAGATTTTTTTTTTAAAAAGTGCCCCTTATCACGAGCTCGTGCACAGAAGCAAACGCATACACCAGTAGCGCTTGCATATGAAAACGGTGTTTAAACCACACTTGTGAGGTATCACCGCGATCGTTAGAGTGAGAGCAGTAATTCTAGCCCTAGACCTCCTCTGTAACTCAAAACTGGTAACATGTAGACATTTTTAAATGTTGCCAATGAAGATTTTTAAGGGTAAAAGTTTGTCGCCATTTCATGTGCAGGCGCAATTTTGAAGCGTGACATGTTTGGTATCAATTTACTCGCCATAACATTATCTTTCATAATATAAAAAAAATTGGGCTAACTTTACTGTTGTCTTTTTTTTTATTCATAAAAGTGTAGTCTTACCCTCTGGCCGAATCTGGTATACAGGAAGCCCGTATAATCGTCTACAGAGAATGAAAGGATGAGAGCGCCATCGATCAACCAGATTATGCTTTCCAGGCACTCCCAGATTGCGTAACAACTCTCGATCCCCGGGTTGTAGGTCCTGAACCCTCACTCTGAGATAAAAGTTTTTCTTGTTCCTCTGTTGTCTGGTGGTGGATGCTTCCTTGGCTTTCTCATAGGCCATCTTCAGATTCTTCCGAAGCCTGTCGACATACTCCCACTAGGAGGCCTGAGGAGAAAGATCTAACGATGTTCCGAAAGCCAGGTCCACTGGTAAACGAGCTTCTCTTCTGAACAATAGTCTGTAGGGGGAGTACCCAGTAGAATCATTTGAGGTGCTATTATAAGCATAAACTACTGCAGCTACATTTGGATAAATGAGAGCAAGGTTTGGGACTTTATATGAAACATGCAGCCCGGGAGGTAACACAGCACAATGATGTCTGGTGGATAAACCATAATTGTGACCATTTTTAATGCATAGTAAGAAAATACATACAATTTAATACAGTACAACAAGGAAACTTTAATTCCATAACATAAAACATGATAGCATATTGACATAGCAGCTTATTGGTATCACAATAGTAACATCATAAAGACGCCAGACTCATAGATGAGTGTCACCACAGTAATAGGTATATTGTGTATTCAAGTTGGTAGAATCCAAAAGAACATGTAATAGGTAGTATATGAAAGTAGCATAGAAGTAATCAGATAGCTCGACACATTTCTTAGCTATATTGCCACTCTTCAGGAGAAGATGCGGTATAGATGTCTAAAGAAGTATTAAAGGTACGGTAAGTATTAGGTAGGATAATAATTAGAAGAAAATAGTACAAGAGTAAATCCCCCACTCAAACTTACAGACCAGTCATGAGTCTGGGCACGGATAGTTTTCTTTATAGATGGGATTTCTATATGTGGCTCCCACTACCCACCATTTCCTTTGGGGGTTCCATTTCCAGGGAGTGCTCTCCATGTTGGTTTTTCCATCTGTGTCATGGGGAACACTGCCTCAGCTCCCAGGGCTGATGATCCGTTCGGCTGGGCCTTGCCTTCCACTATCCATGCCCAGACTCATGACTGGTCTATAAGTATGAGTGGGGGATTTACTCTTGTACTATTTCTTTCTAATTATTATCCTACCTAATACTTACGTTTAATACTTCTTTAGACATCTATACCGCATCTGCTCCTGAAGAGTGGCAATATAGCAACAAAACGCGTCAAGCTATCTGATGCCTTGTATGCTACTTTCATATACTACCTATGACATGTTCTTTTGGATTCTACCAACTTGATTACACAATATACCTATTACTGTGGAGACACCCATCTATGAGTCTGGCGTTTTTATGATGTTACTATTGTGATACAAATATGCTGCTATGTCACTATACTATCATGTATTATGTTATTAAATTAAAGTTGTTTTACTGTATTATATTGTATGTATTTTGTTGTATTATAAATGGTCACAATTATGGGACTAAAGGTCAAATACTATTCAACTTACACTTTAAAATATAATAAAACCATAGACTTATTATGTGGTATAAATGGCCGTGGCCCTTTATTACTGGTATGACGATATATATAACCAATAATAATTACCAATACATTTTACTTTGACAATATAACATTTATCACCATACATAGATTATAAATGTCAATGGTTCAGCTTTAAAAGCTCGAACCAACCAAACAATGACAAAACCCGCTATCCCTTATAAAAGAAGGATTGTTTAAAACCAAAAAAGGGGGGGGGGCCCTGACAAAGGGAGGGAGGGGTGCCTTTTTCTTCTACTGCAGCCATTGTTCTGAGTAAAAATCGTGGGTTTTAATGCTTTTATTACTTCTTCTTTGTTTTTATAGGTTCGTTGGATCACCTGATCAACTGTATAATTTTCTAGAAGTTTAAAAGTCAGCTGACAGGTAAGTGACCAATAAAATAACTGAAATTTAAATTACTTAGCAAACTGTTATTGATTTGTCCCTATTCCCATAGGTAGGGGGCGCTATTGCGTTCCCCCTACCTTCATGGGACTAGAGGTCAAATACTATTCAACTTACACTTTAAAATATAATAAAACCTATAGATTTATTGTGTGGTATGAATGGCCGCGGCCCTTTATTACTGGTATGACGATATATATAACCAATAATAATTACCAATACATTTTAATTTGACTATAAAACATTTATAACCATACATAGATTATAAATACCAATGGTTCAGCTTTAAAAGCTTGAACCAACCAAACAATGACAAAACCACTATCCCATACGCCAGGCTCACCTAATTAAAACGAGCCTGGCACCCCACCCGGGCCACGGCCAGTTCAACACATGAATTAAAATCCAAATTGAGAATATCACAGCCAATTGCCGATAGATGGACCTGATCAAAATGATAAAGACCAGATCAACATGATGGAAGGATAGACCATCAATAGTTGGCATAAATTTAGCTACCACTCTATTAACCCTTTTACGGATCTTTTCTAAGTATGAAAATTCAGGATTAGTCAACCACAGCAACCTTGGAATAATTTCAGAAAAGATTAAAACAGTGGAAAGCAGAACAACATGAAGATGCAAAAGATCCGTTTGAATTTGGGCAAGCAAATCCAAAGTTTTAGTAGAACCCAAATCATTTCCAGATAGATGAAAAATAAAAATAGATGGAGTAGGTAAAGAGGCAAATAGATCATCAAGAGCAGGATGTAGATTGAACCAGGACATGCCTCTGTAGCCGAACCAAGAAACTTTGTAAGACGAAGCGTAAAGACTCAAGTTGAGACCGTACCATCTCAAAGGAAGCTCTCCTTTTTGCCCAATAGATGAACGAATGTCCTATAATCCAGACATGACAGGAGCACCCTAAAAGGAAATTAGAAAAAACACAAATTAGGCCTGACATAAGACCTGAAACAGTCGGACCGCCAACCACCCAGATTTTTAATAGCTTGAGACGACAAACCTAACTTTGAAGCTTCGGTAGCTGCTCCGATTCTAAAAGAATGCAAGGTAATATGCAAGTGGCCCAAGCTGACATAGCAAAGACATTTACGCAAAATCGTCTTAAATTGGTATTGTGTAAGTTGAAGACCAGAACCATGTAGCAATAAATGTCCTTTCCGGTCAGGGCGCAATAACAAATATTTTGATAGTAAAGAAAGGATACACAGCGGAGAATCAGCCATTTTGTGAATGAAAATCCAACGACCTTTCCCTAATTGATCTGTTTTGCTGAAGCGCAACAAGATTCTGACGCAATCAACATGCACAAAAACGTCAGAAAACAAAAGGCCATCGCAAGAAGACATAGATTTCGGCAGCAATTCTGAAATGCGAAAAGCTCAGAGGAAACACAGGCAAAAGGAAACATTCAAAAGAAGGGATTCATAATCAGAATAACAAATGACGGGCGAGGCAAGCAACAGACTATGTAAAATGTCAGAAGTAATCGGCACTCTGTTGTCAACTTGAAAATGTTTCTTACGGTACCCTTTAAGGGCTTGCTTAACAGAAAAGAAATGTGAGCACGGAGGAAGACCTTGCATATTGTTAAAAAAAAGAAATACCCCCCAAAATTTTAACCAAATGAGAAGAAGAATAGGATCTTTTCATTAACTCATCAAGAAAGGCCAAAACCAACATTTCAGAGTAATAATGAATGGGATGAATGGCGGAGTGTAGAAAGGAGCTCCACAGGGACCACGTGGCGTTGTACTGCGCCCACGTGGAAGGAGCCAATGAATTTGAAATAGCGGAAGTCACGGAGGACAAACTACCGACCACAAATGTTCCGGGCACAGAGAACCCAACCCAAAAGGTCCGCATCGGGCGCCAAACTGCGAATTCGATCCAGCTGAAAACGGGATAAAGAATCAGCAATATCGTTAATGGAGCCTGGAATATACTTAACCCTAATCCATAAATTAAAGGCAAGGCATTTGAAAACTAATCTTCTTAAGACTGCTAAAACAGGTAAAGATTTAGATGTTAAACAATTTACAGCAAACGCAACACCTTTGATGTCGGAATGAAAGAGAATAAGAGAATTCCGAAAATGATCACCCCAGAGTTCAAGGGCGACTAAAATAGGAAAGATCTCAAGCAGAACCACATTTTTTGTTAAACCCTGATCAACCCATGAAGTAGGCCAAAAGTCCGTATACCACCTACCGCACCAATATGCGCCGTAACTGATCGAACCTGCAGCATCAGTAAATAAGGAAAGAGCAGAGGAATCACAAAAAGGACTTTGCCAAATACAACAGCCATTATAAGAAGACAAAAGTTCATCCCAAATCAATAAATCAGAAACTAAGTCAGATGTAATGCGAACAAAATGAAAAGGCGACTTAAAACCTACTAAAGCCTTATACAACCTTTTAGAAAAAACCCGACCGATAGGTATAATTCTAGTAGCAAAGGCAAGCAGGCCCAACAAGGATTGTAAGGTTCGAACTATAAACTTAGGTCGAGAAATGACAAAAGAAACCAAAGCGCGCAATCGTGTAATTTTAGCAGAAGGGAGATGACATTCCATCAGTGAAGTATCTATGGTTATGCCTAAAAACTCAAAACAGGTAGTAGGCCAAACAGATTTTTCTTCCTGCAAGTGGAACACCAAAACGCCTACAGATGACATGGAATTCGCTAAACAAATATAGAAAATGCGAAGAATCGGCTGGACCCATAAACAAAAAGTCATCCAAGTAATGTAACAAGCTATCCGATTAAAAGGAGACCGCCCATTCGAGAAAGCAAGCAAAAGCTTCAAAATATTTGCAGGATAATGAGCAGCCCATAGGAAGGAATTTATCGAAATAATAAGCTCCATTAAAATAAAAACCCAGCAAGTTAAAAGCTGTAGGATGAATAGGTAATAAACGGAAAGCGAATTTAATGTCAGCCTTAGCAAGTAAAGCAGATTGACAAGTTAAACGGATTTTCGAAAGGGCATCATCAAACGACGCATAAGAAACAGAACTCTTAATAGTGTCAATACAATTGTTAAGAGAAGAACCAACAGGAAATGATAGGTGGTGTATTAAACAAAAACTATTTTTGTCTTTTTTATGTATCAAACCGAGAGGCAAAACCCTAAAATCCGAAAAAGGTGGCGAAAGAAAGGGGCCCGCAACTCTACCCCCATCAATTACTTTAGAAACTTTATCAGCTACTATGGCAGGAAATCGACGAACCGAAGGGAGATTATCGTGACGGACACAACCTGCGCCATCAAAGACTGGCAATCGAAAACTATCAGAAAAGCCATCAGATTTGTAGAAACGGCAACATTTCGACTAGTTTCACTGGGGTAATTGGCAGAACGAAAATTATCCCTAGAATGCGGTGCGGAGACAATTTTTTGAAGCAACGATTAGCGGGATGAGCACCTGCGCACGTAGCACATTCATGCTTATAGCGACAGGAGTTAGGCCATTTACATTGCCCTCATTAAAACCAAAACACAAGCCCTTTTTAAAAGGTGCTTGCTGTGAAGAGAGAGAGGGCAGCAATTGTTTCCTTGGAATCAGCAGATTCAGCCATAAGCCCACGTCTTTAGAACCCCATTTCAGATTTTTATGAATCGCTAACTTCTGACAGAATGACTCGTCAAATTAGAACCAAGCCAAACCTGAAAAATTTTTAAAAGCTTCGAGAATGATGTCCACATGTTGAAACATTCCACAACACAGTTCAGGGTGTTTCTCGCCCATGATGCTAGCATATATACCGAATGCTTGAAGCCAGTTGTTGAAAGAATGGGGCACAGACTTGCGTTTTTCATTATCAAATTTATCAGAGTCCTTTTTATCTAAACGATTCTCTTTAAAAGAAGGAAGGAGAGAAAGAAGGTCAATGTAATCGCCTCTTCAAATTCTTTCTTTAATGGAGGCTGATAAGTGAAAACCAAGAGGCGAGACTTTGCAAACCAATGCCTCTTTGAAACAACTCTCAGGAACCGAAGGAATAGAGACACGATCGGTTACTGAAAAGGAAAGCACAATAGGCGATAAAGTATGTGTTTTTTCCGTAACATGTGAAGCAGATGTGTTAACATCTTTCCAAGCCTGCAACAATGAATTTTCAGAACTAGCAGGCAAGTTACTAATACAGCGTTTAAAATATTCAGTAAAGGAATTAAAAGACAACAATAATGAACGTAATTGCTCGGACTCTCCAGTATTACTAACTTGTACATTGTCAGCCGCAAGTGATGAATTCGATACAGGATCTGGCAAATAGACCAAAGGCACAGAAACCGCAGTTGAAGCATTTGTAAAAGACAGAGAAGAAGATGGACTTGACTCAGATAAACATGAAATATTATCGCCAGCAGAAGAATTGATAGCATTAACAAAAGAATCATTTTTCTGCAAGGAATGATCAATAAATTGCAGAGGTTGCTGACATTGAGACATATTGATAATACTAGAAAATGTACTATCTATTAAATTTTGTTTTGACAGTGGCACAGAAGGGGAAGAATGAGAGCGCAAAGAATTCACATTTTTACCATCAATTTTAGTCTTTTTAGTTTATTTCTATCCAGCGGACCGGCTTCTGTTTCAATCTCCGCGGGCGTCCAGTCGGAACTGCGCATGCTCCAGCATCGCCTTCAGTGAAAAGCTTGTTGTCGGATGATGGAGGAGGGCAGGAAACAAGTGATCCTGTTGGAACCAAAGAGCGGCAACTCGGAGAAACAGAGGAGGGAAGAAAAGGTAGCTGCACAGGAGGAGGAGCCGGAGTATTAGAAAAGAAAGAGGAAGAAGGAATAGACTGGGACAGAGGAATAGCAGGAAGCAAAAGGGATGGCACTGGAGAGACAGGAGGCAAGACGGGCAAAGAAGGAGGAAAACCAGGAACAACAGCCGGGAAAGGAGGGGGGAGAGGAGGCGGTGAAGCCATGGAGGAGCCGGAAGGTAACAGGACCTCATCCAGGCCTCGCCATCCGGAGCAGAGGCCCTCTCCATCAACTGACACAGCAAAGAATTCATGGCAAGTGAGAGAACAACACAGGGGTGCCTTTTTCTTCTGCTGCAGCCGTTGTTCTGAGTAAAAACCGTTTGAATGCTTTTATAACCTCTTCTTTGTTTTTATAGGTTCGTTGGATCACCTGATCAACTGTAGAATTTTCTAGAAGTTTAAAAGTCAGCTGTCAGGTAAGTGACCAATAAAATGACTGAAATTTAAATTATTTAGCAAACTGTTATTCATTTGTCCCTATTCCCATAGGTAGGGTAGCGCTATTGCATTCCCCCTACCTTCATGGTTTATCCACCAGACATTATGCTGTGTTATCTCCCGGGCTGCATGTTTCATATAAAGTCCCAAACCTTGCTCTCATTTATCCAAATGTCAGGGATGGAGGCACAGTTTTAATGTCTTCATATAAAGTCCCAAACCCTTTTCTCCTTTTTTCATTGTCATATCCAGGATGGAATCATGTTCCCAACATGGCTTATATTTTATTATTTGGCAGTATCCATTGTTAGCACCATTTTGGCACTTCTACCTTTTTTGCAACTTCCTATATTATTTTTGGCTATCTTGCCATGTTCAGGTTTTAGTTTGGATGTATGGGGGAGAGTGTTGGTTGGGGGCCCAAATTCATTTTGGATCCCTACCACAGACTCTACCCCCCCCATTTCTTGAATGCCTCATGGGATTTGGGTTGGGTGTGCCGGAAAGGTAGAGGCAGCGCTGGATCCCCTCACAGCTGAGTAGGAATGATGTACCCCGCTTGGTAGGCTGCAACCTCACTCTCCCCACACGGAGAGATCCTTCACACACAAGGCCCAGGAGGAAGAGAGCGCGGGGCGGATCTCTGGCTTCTTTTATAGCCCTTCCCAGCAATCTCTCTGGTGATAGCAAGAATCCCTGGGATATGTAGTCCGGGTGTATAGTCAAGCAGACGAATAGCCATCTGACTGAACTACCCACAATCCCTTTGGTTGGGCTCACAAATATGATGTCAGTCTAGTAACTCTGAGCACTAGAGGGATAATATGAGATTTAGATAGGGCAGGAAATAGCTGTTTGTTGCAATTGTTGTGCCTCCTGTTCAAAATGTGGCCTACTAAAATACTGTGTATGGAGTAGGTACAATATTTTTCTTTATTTTCTTTGTGAAACAAAAGCACTCTAGATTTTTGGATTGAAAACTGGCTGGGGACTCTTCTTTTCGGAATACGGCCTAGTGAAAGTTCCTAAATACTGTGCACTTTGTTACTACAATATTTTAATGACATAAAAATATATCACAATGTTGAAAAAGCTGGCTGTTGTCAAATCTGTTCAAAATGCGGTCTAGTACAAGTGATTAAATACTGTACATGAACAAAACTTGGGTGCTCTTTTTCTGATTAAATAAACACACTGTATGTTGATTTTTTTAATTACTTCCACACCAATACTGAAGGTGTGGAAGTGATCATTTGGACTTGCAGCCTTTACAGTGGCCTGAATCACTTCAACCAGAAAGATGACAGTTGGCTTAACAATAACCTACCACTGATACAAGCCTTCCTTTGATAGCAGCAAAATAGGTACAGTAAATACAGTCAATAGAGCCTGTACAATATTAATTCCTTTTTCTGTAAATTATAAACACTTTATTGCAGATTTTTGGGCTGAAAAGCTGCATGCTGTTTTGAAAATGTGGCCTACGGCAAAGTGTTATGTACTATTAAATACTGTTTATTTTCACAATTTTGCTTCATTGTTATTCAGGATAAAAACTGCCCTGTCTCTAGAAAGTGGGGTTGTGGCTTGAAACTTCAGATGTGAGAAAGGCAAGTAACCTGTAGAAATGTGCCCTATGGGCAAATTCCATAGGCAAAATTCAGCTTATCCTGAGCCATCTCCTCAACTGTCCCAATCAGACAATTTGTCTTTGGGCAACCTATATTCCATTCGCACTTTATCAGTAACAATACTAAGAAAATGATTACTGCCATCAGACCTTCTAATTTATCAGCAGTTCACTCCAAAACCTTTAAAAATAGTGCACAGTGTCTGCAGAATCCATGCACAGAAATCAGAATCAACCAGGCCGGCACATAGGAAATCATCCAAATAGTGCACAAGCTAAGGAAAACCCGACATCTTTTCCAACACCCATTTCAAAAGTGTGCTTATACTAGGCAAATGTGTTTGGACACCACTTATGAAGACATACATCCACATATCAGGCACCAGTGAACCTAAAACCCAAAAGGTACAGGTGATCTAGATGAACTGACAGAAGATGAAATGCGGACTCAATATTGACCTTTCCCATTAGTGCCCCTGGGCTCATACTTCACTTTTTAAGTGAATAGCCCATTTAAAGAAGATGTCTCGAACACTCTAAAGCTATGTATCAATGCCATAATTTCTAGAATTTTATTTTGGATATCACAAAAAATAGAGTTCAGACAAGATGGACTACTTAAATTGATCTCTTTTTGCAACTTTTTAAGGGCAATGCTTGGGAATTCTGATGCTGATTTTAGATTAGAAAAAGTTGATACATTGATAAACCCCAAATCAACTGACAAGGTATCCTAAAAATGTCACGGAAAGCATAAAAAAGAAAATCTGATGCCACTCTGTCAGGATATTTATTTAGCCATGGGAGCATTGTGGCAACATTCACTGGAATCATACCCTTTTTCAGACAAATCTCTGACCCACTTTTGCTTGAAGCACTTGGAGAAAGGATTATTTAATACCCAAAATCTGAACATTCAGCATCACTGGTCATGGACTGCAAAATTAAACTTGAAGAATTAACAGAAGAGGCAGCAGTGGAAGCTCCCTGTTGATCAGCTTTGGGAGCTGACAATAACTTCTTCCATAAGGCAATGTCCTTATGATCCCACTCCCCCCCCATCCATGCGTCCGGCCCCCTGATCTACAGGGACGCCGGACGCATGGATTTCAGTGGTGGGTGTTTTTTTGAAGCATGTGATTAGATCCAGAGGCACTAATAGGCTTCAAAAATGGGTGGGCTCCGAGCACGCCCGAAGCCCATCCAGTTTTGCGATGATAGCGAATGAATATTTTTTATCGCCACATTGATCCTCCTCCCCGCCAATCGGGAAGCCTGTCTGAGACCTGTCACCCGATTGGCTGAAAGGACAGGCGATCCTATTGGACGCTTAGCAGGAGGAGAGAAGAGAGGCGCGGTGGAAGCCTCCATGATCTAGGAGGGGACACAGGAGCCACTGTCTGACCCACAGCTCGCCGCCGGTCATACGCTACCTGCTGACCCACAGCTCACTGCCCATCACCCACTGCCTACTGGCTCACAGTTTGCCGCCTGTGACCCGCTGCCTGCTGACCCACAGCTCGCCGCCCATCACCTGCTGCCTGACCCGCAGCACGCCGCCTTTCATCCACCACCTATATGGGGTAAGTGCCGGACAGACAGCGGGCAGGCGGGGGGTGCTGGTCAAGTGCTGCTGGCAACATCCAGCCGCCACTGGATGTTGCCCTGGCAAAGGCTGCAGAATTTGTCATAACACAGCCATGCATCTATCTAAATCAGAGCTCACAGTGTTGTATTAAAGTGGAACTTTAGTCAGAAAATTAAGTCATGCTGGATCACTTCAAGCTGGCCCCTTTTGCAGGTATAGTTATGTAAAACATAAAAAAAGTCCCTATACTGTTTAAAATCCAGTAACACACTGTCTCACTCTGCTCTGCACATGCTCAGTTGCTCTCTATTTTTAGGCATTTTTAGGCACTGCTGAGTTTGTAGAGGCCGATCTGTTGACAGCCTTAAAGCAGAATTAAACCCTTCCATCCTTTATAGCCAATGAAGCTGCTTCTGTTTGAACTGCAACTGCCATGGTGCTGTACATGTGATTACTTAGGACAACAGCCATTTAATGGTTTGACAGTTTGGTTGAGGACACAATCAAATCAAACAGTTTTTTTAAACTGGTAAATCGATGGGTTTAGTTCCAATTTATGATTTACTTCTGGGGCTTTGGGCTTCAGCAAAATGGCAGCCTCCAGCAAGAAGAAACAGGGACACTGCTGGAGGCAATTTACAGCAATGTTTCTCCATTCCAGTCCTCAAGTACCCCCAACAGGTCATGTTTTCAGGATTTCCCTCAGATGAAACGGCTGTGGTAATTACTAAGGCAGTGAAACTGATCAAATCACCTGTGCAAAATAATGGAAAGCCTGAGAAACATTGATTTACAGCACACACTCATTTTGGTAGCATATTTACTAATGTAGAATGTATGCAAAGACAGTGGTTGCTCTTTATATATGAACATAAAAATCAGAGTGTACAGAGCTGCATTAAGAATAGGAGATGTGATTGCTGGAGCTACAATTGTTTTTTTGTTTTTTTTATCTGCATACTTGTTCTGAGTCAATAATGCAAAAAATATAGAAGTGATTAGATCAACCAGAAATCAAAGCAAAATCCAGGCAACTGTCATTTTTAGAATAAAGCATCAGCAATAGCAGTCTACATGTTCCCTTAGTACAGGTTTCTTTGAGGCTGATGTCACCACCCTGGACATTTTATCAGATAAACCATGGTTTGTAGCATATTAGCATATCTAAATTAAACTTATTAGATTATTTTCAGGTCATCTTTTATTGAACAGTTGTACAGGTATTATTGTGCATGCACATATTTTGTTCTATACTCTCAAAACATTATTTGGGAACTGCGCTGCCAATATTATGCTCCATTTAAAGGGAAAAGTTCCTGGCAATGTATGAATGGTAGCCAAGAAAAGCTGTCAGCATAACCTTAAATGGGATTTTTAGTTGTGTTTTAGTTTTAGTTTGTCACTCCTATTATTCTTTCTACAAGAGATAAAACACTGGCAAGATACCTTACATTGGAACACTGAATGGTACTAGAATGAGATCAATTGATAATAACTTTGGCTCAAGTTTTCATCTGCTGGCACCAAATAGTAATACTTAAAACTATTTGCTGATTTTAAAACAGTTAATATTGTCAATAAAAAAATAATTTTACTGAGATCCTTTATAGTTGTTGTGAAATATGTAGTACACAGGTAATCTGCAGTGCTCTAGATACTCCCATGATCACATGTTTTACATTTGGAAGAGTCAGTATATCCTGACTATAATGTGAATAAGTACTCACAGCAGCACATACAATACGTCTTTGCTGCCTAAATTCAGCTCCCAACTCTTGTTCTGACACACCTTGGCATCGGCTTTCCTTTCTTGGCTATGTCTCTTGCTCTGCCAACAATTAGCCCTGTGAACACTGACAATCAAGAATCCTGTTCCATTTCAATGAAACAACCTGGAACAATGTGCTTTATAGCATCTGTTTATTGCCTTGCCACATTTTGTCATTTTGGTGTTCTCTTCCAAAAGCTACTTGTCTAGCAGACACCCCTGCCAGTAATGTTATATCCATATTCCTGTAAGACAGACTACCCCCTCACATTTCCACCATGCCAGCCCAATAGACCGGCAAGTTTCCAGAAAGTCTAGGCTTTGTTTTTTCTCTATATGTTGCTATATAACACACAGCATTGCACACAACTAAACATTGATAATATGGTGATATATGATAATATATTTTCAGCACAGGGAACTGAACACTGGCTGAATACAAATTGTAACAAAAATATCCATGATCTCTAATCCTACGCTAATGGTTAACCAGACCCTAACACTTAACACATCCAATACCTGAACCCTAACAATAAAGCCGATCCCTAAAATCTCAGGTTCTACTGACCAACTGATTCCCACATCTCTCTTGCACCCAAAGTTGTGTGTAAAGCATAGGCATTGACTGACTGCCTCTGCCCCAGGAGCTAACCATTGCCCATGCCTTACTCAGAACCTGCTCTTGGCTGTGGATATGAACTGAAAAATAGCAGTAAACATTTTATCTGGATCTAGTCTGATGCAGATGACAGTGCTTTTTACTTTTTTCAGGTAAAAGGTAAGGGAGTAGGTACTTAAAGTTAATTTTTGACATTCGGTCTGATTAAACACTTACCCTAAGAGCCCTTTCACACTGGGGCGGTTTGCAGGCGTTATTGCGCTAAAAATACCATCTGCAAACCGACCCAAAACAGCCTTTACTGTTTGTTCAGTGTGAAAGCCCGAGGGCTTTCACACTGAAGCGGGGCGCTGGCAGGAGAAGAAAAAAACTCCTGCAAGCCACATCTTTGGAGCGGTGAAGGAGCGGTGTATTCACCGCTCCTAAACCGCATCTGTCCATTGAAATCAATGGGGCAGCGCGGCTATACCGCGGCTATAGCCGCGCTATGCGAGCGGTTTTAACCCTTTGGCCGCCAGTGGGGGTTAAAACCGCACCGCTAGCGGACGAATACCGCCGCAAAAACGACGGTAAAGCAGCGCTAAAAATAGCGCTGTTTTACCACCGACGCCCCCACGCCCCAGTGTGAAAGGGGCCTTACTGTAACTTTTAACCTGACTCTTAAAGGGAAATATGAACACATAACCTGAAATTCTAAATCTTAAACCTTCCTGTAAAGCCCATCTTCAGGGAAAGGAAAAATGCACCTTTGCAATGGGGATGTCCTTGCACTGCAAGAGTTAAATGCTTATTTAGGTTTAGAGGGACAAAAAAAAGCAGTTTTACCTACCCCATCCTCCTCTGCCCTGGCAGCCAGTGCTCTCTTCTATTTAACTACACTCCAGTGGTAGACTGTCCCGCAATGTCCTTCAGGTCTGGTATGGATTTTAAGGGGAACCCCGCGCTAAATTAAAAAAAAAAATGGCATGGGGGTCCCTCCAAAAATCCACACCAGACCCTTATCTGAGCATGCAACCTGACAGGCCGCAGGAAAAGAGGGGGAAACGAGAGAGCGCCCCCCTCCTGAACCATACCAGGCCACATGCCTTTAACATGGGGAGGGTCTGCGAGCGGGGGGGCTTATCAGAATCTGGAAGCCCCCTTTAACAAGGGGACCCCCAGATCCCGGCCTCCCCCATGTGAAATGGTAATGGGGTACAGATGTACCCCTACCATTTCACAAAAAAAGTGTCAAAATGGTACAAATGACAAGACACAGCTTGGGACAAGTCCTTTATTTAAAAAATAAAAATGTCCCACGAAGTCCATTCATCTTCTTCTCTCGTATATTTGTACCCCATTACCATTTCACATAGGGGGGAAGGCTGGGGTCTGGGGGTCCCCTTGTTAAAGGGAGCTTCCAGATTCTGATAAGCCCTTGCCCGCAGACCCCCACAACCACCGGGAAAGGGTTGTGGGGATGAGGCCCTTGTCCCCATCAACATGGGGACAAGGTGCTTTGGGGGGCTACCCCAAAGCACCCGCCCCATGTTGAGGGTATGTGGCCTGGTACAGTTCAGGAGGGGGGTGCTCTCTCGTCCCCCCTCTTCCCTCTTTTCCTGTGGCCTGCCAGGTTGCCTGCTCAGATAAGGGTCTGATATGGATTTTTGGGTGACCCCCATGCCATTTTTTTTTAATTTTGGCGCGGGATCCCCCTTAAAATCCATAACAGACCTTAAGGGTCTGGTATGGATTTTGAGGGGGACCCCTATGCCATTTAAAAAAAAAAAAATTGGCGCAGGGTTCCCCTTAATATCCATACCAGACCTGAAGAGCCTCGTATGAAATTTAGGGGGGACCCCCACGCAATTTTTTTTAAAGTTTGGATCGGGGTTCCACTTAATATTCATACCAGACCCAAAGGGCCTGGTATGGATTTTTGGGGGACCCCCATGACCCCAAACACTTTTTATGACAATACCATGCATAAAAGTCTTTAAAATTAGCACTTTTGATTTCTCCCATAGACAATTCATTATAGCCGTAGTAGTTTTAAATGACTTTTTTTCCTTTAGAAATGTCATTTTGTGCAGGGACTGTTCTAAACACGGGAAAAAGGCGCCACTTTACAGGCATACTACAGTCACCCCCCAGGTATGAAATTTAAAGGAATATTTCACTTTTTTTTTTCAAATAACAATTTTATTATATGTATTGGTAATACAAGATGAAGGAACATGGAAAATCACAAACATTATCCAGTATATCCATCTGTGGTATCAAACTTATATTCAATACAATTTAACTGTTAGAAGTTCCTTTGGTATACAGAAAAGAAAATAGAAAACGTTAATTAAGTTACTGAATTGTATCACAGTTTCTTAAACTGAAGAGAGTCATAAGAGCCTGTAGTATAAGGGGTTTGAGGGGAGTAGGAGGAAAGAAGAGAAAGGGAAGAAAAGAGGAAATAAGCCATCTGGGTAGATTTATTCCCTGGTCATGGTGGGTCCTCCTGGAGATGCCACAGCTCCCAGACCCTGTTATGTGCCTCCAGCCTGTCTTGTATTCTAGCCGTCATTTTCTCCATCAGTTCAACATCTTTAATTCTAGAGTAAAGATCTTCAGCAGAGGGTGGGGTACGGCATTTACAATTTAGGGCTACGAGGCAGCGTGCTGCAGTGAGTATATGTCGTACTAATTTCTTGTACGGTGTACAGAGCTTTAGTGGTGATAAGCCTAATAGGAAGAATTTTGGTGATGCTTGAACTTCGATTTCCAAAAGGTGGGAAAGGAGGTGTCGGACCATTTCCCACTATGGGGTAAGTAGTGGGCAAGTCCAGTAGATATGTATAAAAGTGTCTTTTTCTCCCTGGCAGCACCAGCATTTATCTGAGCTAGTAGGGAAAATTGTGTAGAGCACATCTGGGGTCAAGTACCAGAAGCAAAGAATTTTATATGAATTTTCTTTATAAAGTGTACACATTGAACTCTTTGCTGTCTGGTTCCATATTGCCTGCCACTGTGCTAATGGGAGTTCTTCAATAAGGATCTTCTCCCATTTGATCATATAATAATGTTTGCCTTGCTCTTCTAGGGAGATGGCATTCAGAATCTTATAGATTCCTGATATGAGACCCTTCTGTGCGTTACCCACTAGGATTATGGTTTCAAACGGGGATGGGGGAGAGAATTGCAGGTTCGGGGCTATGGTTAATGCATAATGTCGAATTTGTAGGTACTCATAAAATGCTTGTCTCTGCAAATCGTGTTTGGTCTGTAAATCTGAGAAGGACAGTAATTTACGTGTTCTAGGATCCACTATACTCCCAAAGTGGAATAAATTCCTAGAGGACCAAGGGTGTGACATCTGGTGAGTGAGGCTCTGGCACTTTAGGGTTACAAACAAAGGAGGTTAGAGTCGATCTTTCTGAGGTCAGTTTATAGGAATGAGCCAGCGTACGCAAAGTCCGCCGTAACATGGACATGGAGCCCAGCAGACGGTCGGGGGCCACATCCGCACTCGCATTCCATAATAGATTATTCGGGTGTATTGGAGCTAGCCATAATTTTTCAATTTCTGTCCACTTATTGTATGATTTTTGAGTAAACCATGAAGCCACAGCTCCTAGTTGTACAGCTTGATAGTATTTAATGATATTCGGGAAAGCAAGGCCCCCCTCATTGCGCGACGCCATCAACACCAATCTCAGGATCCTGTGCTTTTTATAATTCCAAATGAAATGGAGTAGGTCTGACCGAAGCTTTTTCAGGTGTTTGAGTGGTATGGGGAGTGTTTGGAAAAGATATAGGAGCTTCGGGAGAATGGTCAATTTAATAGAGGCAATTCGTCCTAGAAGGGAAATATGATGTTTTTTCCACTAAAGTAGTAGGGATCTAATTGTGCCGAAAAGGGGAGGGAAGTTTTCTTGATATAAAGTATTACATTTTGGGGTGATATGGGTCCCCAGGTACTTCAGGGCAGTCGTTTTCCAATTGTAATGAAAGTTAGATTTTAAAAGTGTAATCTCAGTCTCAGGGATATTAATGGGTAGTGGTTCTGATTTTGAAGCATTGATTTTATATCCCGAGATGGCGCGGAACCGGTCTAATTCTGCATGTAGATTCGGGAGGGTAATATGGGGTCGAGTCAGGGTGAGAATAATATCATCGGCAAAGAGGGAAATTTAAAATTCTCTGTCTCTAACCGCAATCCCCCGTATATCCAGGTTATTCCGGATAGAGGCCACCAGGGGTTCCACACACAACGCAAATAATAAGGGTGACAGCAGGCATCCCTGTCTGGTACCGTTCGATACTGTAAATGATGTTGAGAGTGCAAAAGGGGTCCTGACCTGAGAGGAAGGGTTGGAGTAGAGATGTTTAATTGCCCACAAAAAGGGACCTTGGAAGCCCATGTGGCTCCGCGTGGCGAACAGGAATGGCCACCCCAATCGATCAAAAGCTTTCTCAGCATCTAAACTAAGTAGCAATGATGTGGAGCCCTCCCTGTTCGCCACCTCCACCAAATCAATCACCTTTTTAGTATTGTCACTTGCTTGCCGCAATGGGACAAACCCTACCTGGTCTTTATGGATCAGTGACGGAAGAATCATGTTCAGGTGATTGGCGAGAAGTTTAGTAAAAATTTTTAAGTCAGAGTTTAGTAATGCAGTGGGTCTATCTGGTTTGGGGATCAAAGTGATGAAGGATTTCTGCATTTCTAGGGGAATGGGAGTATCTTGGAGGAAAGCATTAAACAATTTGCGGAGATAGGGGAGCAAAAGAGGGAGAAATGTTTTATAATATTCATATGGGAAACCGTCTGGACCTGGGGCTTTGTGGGATGGCAGGGATTTAATAGTGAGTTCTATTTCCTCATCAGTAATCTGCGCATTTAGTGTCATCAGATCTGATGGCTGGAGATGGGGAATTCCGCTTCGTTCCAGATATTGTCGCATCGTTTGGGTCAGGTCTGGAGAGGGAGGATTGAATATTTCATTTTTATTGTTTCACTTTAAGCATTATTAAAATCACTGCTCCCGAAAAAACTGCCGTTTTTAAAACTTTTTTTTGCATTGATACATGTCCCCTGGGGCAGGACCCAGGTCCCCAAACACTTTTTATGACAATACCATGCATATAAGCCTTTAAAATTAGCACTTTTGATTTTTCCCATAGACTTTTAAAGGGTGTTCCGTGGCTTTCGAATTTGCTGCAAACACCCCAAATTGTTCGCCATTCGGTGAACAAGCCAACACCCGATGTTCGAGTCCTACTGAGGACAAGTCTCAAGAAACCGCAAGTCAACTCACGGAGGATCCCACTACAAGAACCCATGGACACAGTGAGTACTTAACCCACGCTACCAATCATCACATCCCCCAACACCATAAATGATCATCACCTGTCTATCAGTTAATGCCAAAGGCTTGAACCACCCAGCCAAACGATTCTCGGTATGGAAAGAGGCCTTTAAGCACAGAGCGGATGTTCTTTGTGTACAGGAGACCCATTTTCAAAAACAAAAAGCCCCAAAATGTATGCACAGGGAGTATCCCCATGTGTTTATGGCATGCACGCCTAAAAGCAAAAAAGGAGGAGTGATGCTAGCCTTGAGAAACTCTTTATCTTTCCAACTCAAAGAGTCATACATAGATGAAGGGGGCAGATACATCATAATAACCGAGGACATCAACTCCAATATATAAACGCTTGTCACATTGTACGCCCCAAACAAACACCAAATCCGCTTCCTAAGGAAAGTACTCAGGAGAACCAAATCCATGCAATAAGGAAATCTCATCATAGGAGGTGATTTCAACCTTATAGCGGATCCCAATCTGGATACTACCATGGACAAACCAAAAAGATCAGCGACCCTCCATAATCTTCTACACGAACAGGAACTGTTCAAAGCATGGAGATGCCTCTATGCCAAAGAGAGAGACTACACCTTTTTTTCCATTAGACATTGTTCGTATTCACGGATAGATATGTCTCTTACGGATAAGTGGCTTCTGCAACGTGTTCATACTACACAGATACATGATATCACATGGTTTGACCATGCCGCAATTTCTATGTCCATTACTGATAAGGGTGTCTCTCCCTCATCCCCCATCTGGCGCTGCAATATTAGGCTCTTACAAGAACCCCAAATACTCCCAGTGATCTCTCAGCATCTCCAGGAATTCTTCCACAACAATTGCACACCCATGATAGACCCATTCACTCTATGGAACGCTCACAAAGCATACATGAGAGGCATACTAATTCAGTTAGGGGCCAAAGAAAAAAAAAGACATGCCACTAAACTTAATCAAGTACAGTCGGGTCCATAAAAATTGGGACATTGACACAATTCTAATCTTTTTGGTTATGTACACCACCACAATGGATTTGAAATGAAACAAACAAGATGTGCTGTAACGGCGGACTTTCAGCTTTAATTTGAGGGTATTTACATCCAAATCAGGTGAACGGTGTAGGAATTACAACAGTTTGTATATGTGCCTCCCACTTTTTAAGGGACCAAAAGTAATGGGACAATTGGCTGCTCAGCTGTTCCATGGCCAGGTGTGTGTTATTCCCTCATTAAACCATTTACAAGGAGCAGATAAAAGGTCCAGAGTTCATTTCAAGTGTGCTATTTGCATTTGGAATCTGTTGCTGTCAACTCTCAATATGAGATCCAAAGAGCTGTCACTATCAATGAAGCAAGCCATCATTAGGCTGAAAAAAACAAAACAAACCCATCAGAGAGATAGCAAAAACATTAGGTGTGGGCAAATCAACAGTTTGGAACATCCTTAAAAAGAAAGAAGCTCAGCAACACCAAAAGACCCGGAAGACCACGGAAAACAACTGTGGTGGATGACCGAAGAACTCTTTCCCTGGTGAAGAAAACACCCTTCACAACAGTTGGCCAGATCAAGAACACTCTCCAGGAGGTAGGCATATGTGTGTTAAAGTCAACAATCAAGAGAAGACTTCACCAGAGTGAATACAGAGGGTTCACCTCAAGATGTAAACCGAGCCTCAAAAACAGAAAAGCCAGATTAGAGTTTGCCAAACAACATCTAAAAAGCCTTCACAGTTCCGGAACAACATCCTATGGACAGATGAGACCAAGATCAACTTGTACCAGAGTGATGGGAAGAGAAGAGTATGGAGAAGGAAAGGAACTGCTCATGATCCAAAGCATACCACCTCATCAGTGAAGCATGGTGGTGGTAGTGTCATGGCGTGGGCATGTATGGCTGCCAATGGAACTGGTTCTCTTGTATTTATTGATAATGTGACTGCTGACAAAAGCAGCAGGATGAATTCTGAAGTGTTTCAGGCAATATTAACTGCTCATATTCAGCAAAATGCTTCAGAACTCATTGGACGGCGCTTTACAGTGCAGATGGACAATGACCCGAAGCATACTGCGAAAGCAACCAAAGCAAACTTAACCAAGTACAGTCAGGTCCATAAAAATTGGGACATTGACACAATTCTAATCTTTTTGGCTATGTACACCACCACAATGGATTTGAAATGAAACAAACAAGATGTGCTGTAACGGCAGACTTTCAGCTTTAATTTGAGGGTATTTACATCCAAATCAGGTGAACGGTGTAGGAATTACAACAGTTTGCATATGTGCCTCCCACTTTTTAAGGGACCAAAAGTAATGGGACAATTGGCTGCTCAGCTGTTCCATGGCCAGGTGTGTGTTATTCCCTCATTAAACCATTTACAAGGAGCAGATAAAAGGTCCAGAGTTCATTTCAAGTGTGCTATTTGCATTTGGAATCTGTTGCTGTCAACTCTCAATATGAGATCCAAAGAGCTGTCACTATCAATGAAGCAAGCCATCATTAGGCTGAAAAAAACAAAACAAACCCATCAGAGAGATAGCAAAAACATTAGGTGTGGGCAAATCAACAGTTTGGAACATCCTTAAAAAGAAAGAAGCTCAGCAACACCAAAAGACACGGAAGACCACGGAAAACAACTGTGGTGGATGACCGAAGAATTCTTTCCCTGGTGAAGAAAACACCCTTCACAACAGTTGGCCAGATCAAGAACACTCTTCAGGAGGTAGGCATATGTGTGTTAAAGTCAACAATCAAGAGAAGACTTCACCAGAGTGAATACAGAGGGTTCACCAC
This sequence comes from Lithobates clamitans, assembly GCA_037952925.1. NCBI lineage: Eukaryota > Metazoa > Chordata > Amphibia > Anura > Ranidae > Lithobates > Lithobates clamitans. The sequence goes on from JBBGZY010000039.1 coordinate 24,520,161, forward strand.
AAGATGTAAACCGAGCCTCAAAAACAGGAAAGCCAGATTAGAGTTTGCCAAACAACATCTAAAAAGCCTTCACAGTTCCGGAACAACATCCTATGGACAGATGAGACCAAGATCAACTTGTACCAGAGTGATGGGAAGAGAAGAGTATGGAGAAGGAAAGGAACTGCTCATGATCCAAAGCATACCACCTCATCAGTGAAGCATGGTGGTGGTAGTGTCATGGCGTGGGCATGTATGGCTGCCAATGGAACTGGTTCTCTTGTATTTATTGATAATGTGACTGCTGACAAAAGCAGCAGGATAAACTCTGAAGTGTTTCAGGCAATATTAACTGCTCATATTCAGCAAAATGCTTCAGAACTCATTGGACGGCGCTTTACAGTGCAGATGGACAATGACCCGAAGCATACTGCGAAAGCAACCAAAGCAAACTTAACCAAGTACAGTCAGGTCCATAAAAATTGGGACATTGACACAATTCTAATCTTTTTGGCTATGTACACCACCACAATGGATTTGAAATGAAACAAACAAGATGTGCTGTAACGGCAGACTTTCAGCTTTAATTTGAGGGTATTTACATCCAAATCAGGTGAACGGTGTAGGAATTACAACAGTTTGCATATGTGCCTCCCACTTTTTAAGGGACCAAAAGTTATGGGACAATTGGCTGCTCAGCTGTTCCATGGCCAGGTGTGTGTTATTCCCTCATTAAACCATTTACAAGGAGCAGATAAAAGGTCCAGAGTTCATTTCAAGTGTGCTATTTGCATTTGGAATCTGTTGCTGTCAACTCTCAATATGAGATCCAGAGAGCTGTCACTATCAATGAAGCAAGCCATCATTAGGCTGAAAAAAACAAAACAAACCCATCAGAGAGATAGCAAAAACATTAGGTGTGGGCAAATCAACAGTTTGGAACATCCTTAAAAAGAAAGAAGCTCAGCAACACCAAAAGACCCGGAAGACCACGGAAAACAACTGTGGTGGATGACCGAAGAATTCTTTCCCTGGTGAAGAAAACACCCTTCACAACAGTTGGCCAGATCAAGAACACTCTCCAGGAGGTAGGCATATGTGTGTTAAAATCAACAATCAAGAGAAGACTTCACCAGAGTGAATACAGAGGGTTCACCACAAGATGTAAACCGAGCCTCAAAAACAAGAAAGCCAGATTAGAGTTTGCCAAACAACATCTAAAAAGCCTTCACAGTTCCGGAACAACATCCTATGGACAGATGAGACCAAGATCAACTTGTACCAGAGTGATGGGAAGAGAAGAGTATGGAGAAGGAAAGGAACTGCTCATGATCCAAAGCATACCACCTCATCAGTGAAGCATGGTGGTGGTAGTGTCATGGCGTGGGCATGTATGGCTGCCAATGGAACTGGTTCTCTTGTATTTATTGATAATTGATATTGTGACTGCTGACAAAAGCAGCAGGATGAATTCTGAAGTGTTTCGGGCAATATTAACTGCTCATATTCAGCAAAATGCTTCAGAACTCATTGGACGGCGCTTCACAGTGCAGATGGACATTGACCCCTGAAGCATATAGCAAAAGCAACCAAAGAGTTTTTTAAGGGAAAGAAGTGAAATGTTATGCAATGGCCAAGTCAATCACCTGACCTGAATCTGATTGAGCATGCATTTCACTTGCTGAAGAAAAAACTGATGGGAAAATGCCCCAAGAACAAGCAGGAACTGAAGACAGTTGCAGTAGAGGCCTGGCAGAGCATCACCAGGGATGAAACCCAGCGTCTGGTGATGTCTATGCATTCCAGACTTCAGGCTGTAATTGGCTGCAAAGGATTTGCAACCGGGTATTAAAATGTGAAAGTTTGATGAATGATTGTTAATCTGTCCCATTACTTTTAGTCCCTTAAAAAGTGAGAGGCACATATACAAACTGTTGTAATTACTACACCATTCACCTGATTTGGATGTAAATACTCTCAAATTAAAGCTGAAAGTCTGCAGTTAAACCACATCTTGTTCGTTTCATTTCAAATCCATTGTGGTGGTGTATAGAGCCAAAAAGATTAGAATTGTGTCGATGTCCCAATATTTATGGACCTGACTGTATTATTTGACAGAAACACGTTGGAAATTCAAAACAAAAATTCCCCAAACATAGCTATAGCAAACACACTTTCTAAACTCAGAGAAAACCTAAGGGAGCTTCTCACACAACAATATGACAAACACCTCAGACGCCTACAACTAAAATATTATGCTAATGCAAATAGAGCAGGGAAGTACCTGGCTAGTAGAATCAGAGCTGCCCCCCAAAAAAAACAGAAGAGCGTATCTGACACATAACACCCTACACCACAAAATCACTAACCCACAGGAGATAGCAAACCAATTTGCAGATTACTATGGGGCACTGTACAATCTACATACGGATACGTCAACCCCACAACCAACAACACCCACCATACAACACTTCCTACAGAGAATATAACTCCCATCACTGACTTAAGATCAACTTAGACAGTTGAACGCTCCATTTTCCACCCAAGGAATAGAAAAAATCATAAACGACATTACCAAATGGTTAGTCACCGGGTCCGGACGGTTTCACAAGTTAATATTTCAAAACATTCAAGGAAATCCTAGCTCCACACATGCAACTGGTATTCACAAAGGTGGAAGAATCTTCTTCATTCCCACAGGAGATGCTGAGAGCCCACATTGTCACTCTGCCCAAACCGTGAAAAGATCCCACCACGCCAGCCAACTTTAGGCCAATATCCCTTCTAAACTCGGACATCAAAATATTTGCAAAATTGCTAGCCAAGAGATTGACGGATATTGTTCCCTTCATCATAAAGCGCGACAAGATGGGATTTGTGAGGGGGAGACAAACCTCAGACGCTACTAATGTTATTCATCATGCTGTTCAAACACGAATACCTTCTCTGCTGCTAGTTATAGATGCAGAGAAGGCATTCGACAGGGTCCACTGGACTTATATGGAAATGGTGCTGGCTAAATTCGGCTTCAAAGGTCCAATTCTCACAGCAATATTGACTCTTTACTCCTGCCCATCAGCACAAGTTTACACATCGGGTCTCCTATCCAAACCATTTACCATTTCCAATGGCACTCGCCAAGGATGCCCTCTTTCCCCTACAATATTTAATTTAATGATAGAACCCCTAGCTGAAACCATTAGAACAAACACTAATATCAAGGGGTTTACCTTTGGCTCTGACAAACACGTCATAAACTTATTTGCTGATGATGTCATCCTTTTATTGACAGACCCACACACCTCCCTCCCACAGGCCCATAACATTCTGACAGACTTCGGTGCAGTATCTTACTACAAAGTCAATTTCAACAAATCCCTGATACTCGACGTGGGAGTCTCCCACACCACAAAAAAGTCATTATAAGACACTCTACCATATTCATGGAGTAAAAAGGGTATTTTGTATCTAGGTATCACCCTGACCAACACATCTACATCCTTAGCAGATGCCAACCTTAAACCGCTCGTAACCAAAATTGAACAACTCACAGACATCTCCAAAAGAGAACTATCCTGGTTAGGTAAAACAGCGGCATTTAAAATGTCTATTCTACCACAAATTCTCTACATTTTCCGCTCCCTGCCAATTCCCATACCACCCCACTACCTCCACACATTGTCCAAAACTATGGAGATTCACGTGGGGAAGCAAAAGAGCTAGGTGCCCTCAGAGCAACCTTCTCCAACATAAAAGCGTAGGGGGTGCAGGATTTGCAGATACCGTATTTATCGGCGTATAACATGCACTCTTTTCCCCTTAAAATCAAGGGAAAGTCGCAGGTGCGTGTTATACGCCGATCCCCTGCGATCCCGAGCTGTCAAAATTTTAAAATCGCCGACCGCGATTTGAAAATGGCGCCGCCGGCGCCGAAATACACAGAGCCGGTCCTCGGCTCTTTCCGGCGGCTCTCGTTTACTTTCGGCTCCACTCGTAGTCCCGAGCGGAGCTATCCGAACCTACTCGGCTAGGTTCGGATAGCTCCGCTCGGGACTACGAGTGGAGCCGAAAGTAAACGAGAGCCGCCGGAAAGAGCCGAGGACCGGCTCTGTGTATTTCGGCGCCGGCGGCGCCATTTTCAAATCGCGGTCGGCGATTTTAAAGCCCAGGACAGGGGATCGAAGGCTGCACTGGGGAAGGCTGCACTGGGAAAGGCTGCACTGGGAAAGGCTGCACTGGGAAAGGCTGCACTGGGAAAGGCTGCACTGGGGAAGGCTGCACTGACATGGCTGTACTGACAAGGCTGCACTAACAAGGCTGCACTGACAACGCTGCACTAACAAGGCTGCACTGACATGGCTGCACTGACATGGCTGCACTAACAAGGCTGCACTGGGGAAGGCTGCACTGACATGGCTGCACTGAGAAGGCTGCAATGATGGGCATTTAAATGTAAGTTTTTTTCCCTTCAACTTCCCTCCTAAAAGTTTTTTTTTCCTTAAAATTCCCTCCTAAATTGGGGTGCGTGTTATACGCCGGTGCGTGTTATACGCCAATAAATACGGTATTCAAGACTATCTATGGGCAACGAGACTAGACCAGCTTAAACACTGGTTTCACACCACAGATAGTCCACTGTGGGTAGAAATAGAACGATCTTCTCTCCCGACCAGAAACCCAACCACACTCCCAATGGGTGACATGTGGGAACCCTGGGAAACTGGGGGACTATCGCCATACAAATATCCCTACAGGCAAGGAGATTCCTCCAAAAACTTGACAAAAAAGATACACAGAGTACGACTTCCCCATAGACCTCTTAGGGGCAAAAATTCCTATGCTCTCAACCATGACGATCTGCATACAGGGCATTAAAAAACATACAAGACTTAATTATAGGACCAACACCAAAATCAGCAGAACAAATAATGACTGAACACCAATTACCCAAAAATGTGTTGTTCTCCTGTCTATATGCATTTCCCACTTCCTATGGGCACATCCTATACCCAAGCTAAAAATACCAACCAAAGCATAGCACTTTTACACAATTACTCCTCAGCCCACTAAAGGAATATTACTATTCTACAACCTCATCCAAAACAAACAAACCTTTAGTAAGTCAGCTGTCATTAGGAAGTGGGAAAAGGATCTAGACACGACCTTCCCCGATGAACAATGGAAACACACTTTCAAAGAAATCCACAAACATTCCCATTGTGTGAACCACTGGGAAATGATGCTTAAAATTACCAATATATGGCACTATATGCCCTATAGACTTGCCACCTTTTTCCCAGATACATCCCCCCTCTGTTGGAGAAAATGTGGACAAATCGGCAATCTGTTACACACCTTATGGACATACCCAAGCATAACAAGTCTCTGGAACAAAGCATTCCAATTGATCTTGTCAACCACAGGAATCTTAACAACCCCAGAACCTTCACTAGCATTCCTCCACATTGGCATAGAGAAATTTCCTCCGGAAGATAGATCAGTCATCACTCACATACTTCTGGCAACCCACACCCTTATACTTAGATACTGGAAAAACACCTTGGCTATCAACCTCTCTGAAGTGATTACGCTAGTTAATAGAAACCACACCTTCGAACGCCTACTGGCTATTAACTCCTTAACATGCAAAAAATTTGATAGTAATTGGAAAATATGGACTGAAAAACACAAAATTTCCTAATATCCTATTACACACAGTATATAGTGACTAATTTGTCCTTCTTGTACCCATTGTACTTGTACTTGAATTTACTGAACTTGATGTATAAATATAATGACATGGGGATTTACCGGAACATGAAATTGCGCAATGTGTGTAACTAATGTATAATTGTTAAAACTCTTAAATACTCAGTAAAAACGATTGAACCATAAAAAACGTACACAGATATTTTTATTCACAAGTGTATCCTGCGCCAGAAAAGCTGTTCCAATGGGGTCGATAAGACACACCCCAGGTTTGGACATGAACTAGGTGATTTACTTCCCCACAAACTTGGGTATTGGAGAGAGATAGGGGGTTATTTACTAAAGGCAAATCCACTTTGCACTGCAAGTGCACTTGAAAGTGCACTTCAAAGTAAAGTCACTGTAGAATCGAGGGGGATATGCAAGGAAAAATAAAAAACAGCATTTTAGCTTGCACATGATTGGATGATAAAATCAGCAGAGCTTTCACTCATTTCAGATCTTCCCCTTAGATTTAGAGCGACTCCACTTTTCAAGTGCACTTGCAGTGCAAAGTGGATTTGCCTTTCGTAAATAACCCCCACAGTGTCGATGAACTCTAAAATGGTACCAGTGAACATTGACTTAGATCTTGAAGTTTGCTGGGCATGTTAAATAAAAGGCAATATTAACCAGCCATGATAATACCCACTATTAGAATAGCTTGAAAACCTATCACACAAAAATGGCTCTCCCCTAACCCACCAACATTTCACTATTGGAAAATCCTATGTCATTGCTACCCCAATTAGAGAAAAGGCAACATTTCAGCACAGGGGTTATCCCTAGAAATTATTGAAATTGTGTAATGGATAGTTATCCTCATCTGAACTAATACCACCATTAGGGATGAGCCAAACACCCCCCCCCCCCGGTTCGGGGTGGCACCAGAACCTGCGAACAGACCGAAAGTTTGCGCTAACTTTAGAACCCCATTAAAGTCTATGGGACTCGAACGTTCAAAATCAAAAGTACTAATTTTAAAGGCTAATATGCGAGTTATTGTCCTAAAAAGGGTTTGGGGACCCAAGGGACATGTATCAATACAAAAAAAAGTTTCAAAAACGGATGTTTTTTCGGGAGCAGTGATTTTAATGATGCTTAAAGTGAAAAAAAAGTGAAATATTCCTTTAAATATCATACCTGGGGGGTGTGTATAGTATGCCTGTAAAGTGGCGCGTGTTTCCCGTGCTTAGAATAGTCCCTGCACAAAATGACATTTTTAAAGGAATAAAAGTCATTTAAAACTGCTTGCGGCTTTAATGTAATGTCGGGTCCCGGCAATATGGATGAAAATTAGTGAGACAAACGGCATGGGTACCCAAGACAGCAAACAAGACAGGGACTGTAGGTTTGTTGTTAAGTAGAATGTGTTTGTAATTTTGAACTGGTACATTTTTAAAGTGTAGCTCCAGCCAAAAAATCTATTTTTAAGCTTTTTGGAAAACATAGGGAAGGGTTATCACCCCTGTAACATTTGTTTTGCTGTCTGTGCACCTCTTCAGAAGATTTCACCTCACTTTCTGTCCCAATGACAAATGTGTTTTGAAAATTTCATTTTTTTTTTTAAACAAGGATTGGTGATAAAGCATCAGTGAAGAGGAGACACGTTTTTCCCTTATTAACTCTTACAGGAGAGAATTTCCCTTCCTAGGGGTAGATTTAATCTCACTTCCTGTTGTCTCCTTCCGTTTGCAAGTAGGAGTTGTTTGTAAATTGGATGTTTGAAAGTAGGGGCCTGCCCTATATATTCTGCAGAAATTGTGGCCTTAGGTCTTGGTGTTGCCACAACACTGTATGCCCTCACAGTTACTCTTGGTGGGCGCAGGAACGGGCCCTGCTGTGAAATATTACATGCCATTGTTGAACAGTGGTAAAAAAATTGGGCCTTTGGTGGTGGTGGTGGTGGTGGTGGTAGTGGTGCTGGTGCCACAACACTGTAAGTCCTCACAGTTACTCTTGGTGGGAACTGGAATGGGCCCTGCTGTGAAATATTATATCAAGAATTGTAATTACATGTACCTGTTGAACAGGGGCAGAAAAATTGGGCCTTTGGTGGTGGTGGTGGTGTTGCCACAACACTGTAAGTCTTCACAGTTACTCTTGGTGGGCGCAGGAATGGGCCCTGCTGTGAAATATTAGATCAAGAATTGTAATTACATGCACCTGTTGAACAGGAGCAGAAAAATTGGGCCTTTGGTGGTGGTGGTGTTGCCACAACACTGTAAGCCCTCACAGTTACCCTTGGTGGGTGCAGGAATGGGCCCTGCTGCGAAATATTAGATCAAGAATTGTAATTACATGTCCCTGTTGAACAGGGGCAGAAAAATTGGGCCTTAGGCACTGGTGCCATAACACTTCAACCCCTCACAGATGCTATAGTTGGAGGGCAGGAATGAGCCCTGCTGCAAAAATTGTAATTATACGCCCCTGTTAAACAGGGGTTGAAAATTTGGGCCTTGGGCATTGGTGCTGGTGCCACAACCCCTCACAGATACTCTAGTTGGAGCGCAGGAATGTGCCCTGCTGCAAAGTATTGCATCCAAAATTGTAATTACACGCCCCTGTTAAACAGGGGCAGAAAAATTGGGCCTTAGCCACTGCTGCCACAACACTGCAACCCCTCACAGATGCTATAGTTGGAGCGCAGGAATGAGCCCTGCTGCAAAGTATTGCAGCAAAAATTGTAATTACACGCCATTGAGCCGAGGGAAGAGGCCGCGTTGGCAGCTGCTTTGCCAGACAAAGTACCCTGAGCCTGGGTGAGAGAGGATGAGGAGGATGAGGACGGCTTGGTCATCCACTCTATCAAGTCTTCCGCATGTTGCGGCTCAACATGGCCAGCTGCCGAAAAAAAGGACAAGCGTGTCCCACGGCCACCTGCTGATGAGGGTGCACCGTCTCCACAACCAGCACTGTTGCCTCTAGACACAGAGCCTGCTTGCCCTCTTTTATTGGCTTGTGACTGTATGCCTCTCCTTGTTGGCCTTCCAGACATACTAATGGCCTGCAGTGAGATGTAACTGCACAAAGCTGGGAAGTATATATATACTGATACTACAGCTAGCAGAATCAACTGTCTGCCTGTAGTATTATTAGTATGAGAACACCAGCAATTTTCTTCAGGTAGCTTTAGGTATACGCTGTGCAGAGGACACAGTACACTAATTGTAAATACTGCAGCTGCCTGCCTGTGGTACTAATAGGATAAGAAGAACACCACTAGGGATGAGCTTTGAGTTCGTGTCGAACTCATGTTCGACCGTTCGTCGAATTTCAAACGTTATGGGCCCTTTGCGCCAAATTATATATATATATATATATATATATATATATATATATATATATATATATATATACTGTATTCAGTTTAGCTAGATCTGTTCCTGTTATTCTCTTCCTACTGACAGCCAGGCAGGTGTTTTTACAGTATTTACAGCTAAATGAAAAAAATTGCTGGTGTTCTTCTGATCCTATTAGTCCTATTAGCTACAGTATTTACAGTTAGTGTAATGCGTCCTCTGCACAGTGTGCACCTAAAGCTACCTGAAGAAAATTGGGGGTGTTCTTCTGATCCTATTAGTACCACAGGCAGCTGCAGTATTTACAAGTTAGTGTAGTGCGTCCTCTGCACAGTGTGCACCCAAAGCTGCCTGAAGAAAATTGGTGGTGTTCTTCTGATCCTATTAGTACTGCAGGCAGCTTCAGTATTTACAAGTTAGTGTGGTGCGCCCTCTGCACAGTGTGCAACTAAAGCTACCTGAAGAAAATTGGTGGTGTTCTTCTGATCCTATTAGTACCACAGGCAGCTGCAGTATTTACAGTTAGTGTAGGGCGTCCTCTGCACAGTGTGCACCTAAAGCTACCTGAAGAAAATTGGTGGTGTTCTTCTGATGCTATTAATACTGCAGGCAGCTACAGTATTTACAAATTAGTATAGCGCGTCCTCTGCACAGTGTGCACCTAAAACTACCTGAAGAAATTTGGTGGTGTTCTGATCCTATTAGTACCGCAGGCAGCTGCAGTATTTACAGTTAGTGTGGTGCGTTGTTTGCACAGTGTGCACCTAAAGCTACCTGAAGACAATTGCTGTTGTTCTGATCCTAATAATACCACAGGCAGGCAGCTACAGTATTTACAGTTAGTGTACAGTGTCCTCTGCACAGTGTGCACCTAAAGCTACCTGAAGAAAATTGTTGGTGTTCTTCTGATCCTATTAGTACCACAGGCAGGCAGCTGCAGTATTTACAGTTAGTGTACTGCGTCCTCTGCACAGTGTGCACCTAAAGCTACCTGAAGACAATTGCTGTTGTTCTGCTCCTATTAATACCACAGGCAGGCAGCTACAGTATTTACAGTGTACTGTGTCCTCTGCACAGTGTGCATCTAAAGCTACCTGAAGAAAATTGGTGGTGTTCTTCTGATCCTATTAGTACCACAGGCAGGCAGCTACAGTATTTACAGTTAGTGTACTGCGTCCTCTGCATAGTGTGCACCTAAAGCTACCTGAAGACAATTGCTGTTGTTATGCTCCTATTAATACCACAGGCAGGCAGCTACAGTATTTACAGTTAGTGTATTGTGTCCTCTGCACAGTGTGCACCTAAAGCTACCTGAAGAAAATTGGTGGTGTTCTTCTGATCCTATTAGTACCACAGGCAGGTAGCTGCAGTATTTACAGTTAGTGTACTGCGTCCTCTGCACAGTGTGCACCTAAAGCTACCTGAACACAATTGCTGTTGTTCTGATCCTATTAATACCACAGGCAGGCAGCTGCAGTATTTAAAGTTATGCCCCGTACACACGGTCGGACCTTGTTCGGACATTCCGACAACAAAATCCTAGGATTTTTTCCGATGGATGTTGGCTCAAACTTGTCTTGCATACACACGGTCACACAAAGTTGTCGGAAAATCCGATCATTCTGAACGCGGTAACGTAAAACATGTACGTCGGGACTATAAACGGGGCAGTGGCCAATAGCTTTCATCTCTTTATTTATTCTGAGCATGCGTGGCACTTTGTTCGTCGGATTTGTGTACACACGATCGGAATTTCCGACAACGGATTTTGTTGTCGGAAAATTTTATATCCTGCTCTCAAACTTTGTGTGTCGGAAAATCCGATGGAAAATGTGTGATGGAGCCTACACACGGTCGGAATTTCCGACAACCAGGTCCTATCACACATTTTCCGTCGGAAAATCCGACCGTGTGTACGGGGCATTAGTGTACTGTGTCCTCTGCACAGTGTGCACCTAAAGCTACCTGAAGACATTTGCTGGTGTTCTCATACTAATAATGCTACAGGCAGGCAGTTGATTCTGCTAGCTGCAGTATCAGTATATATATACATCCCTGCTTTGTGCAGCTACATCTCACTGCAGGCCATTAGTATGTCTGGAAGGCCAACAAGGAGAGGCAGACAGTCACAAGCCAATAAAAGAGAGCAAGCAGGCTCTGTGTCTAGAGGCAACAGTACTGGTCGTGGAGACGGTGCATCCTCATCAGCAGGTGGCCGTGGGACACGCTTTTCCTTTTTTTCGGCAGCTGGCCGTGTTGAGCCGCAACATGGGGAAGACTTGATAGAGTGGATGACCAAGCCATCCTCATCCTCCTCATCCTCTCTCACCCAGGCTCAGGGTACTTTGTCTGGCAAAGCAGCTGCCAACGCGGCCTCTTCCCTCGGCTCAATGGCATCAGTCACTCCTTCCATAGCCCCATCATGTCCTCCTGAGGAGTCCCATGAACTGTTTGACCACAGTGTTGGGTACATGCTCCAGGAGGATGCCCAGCATTTTGAAGGCTCCGATGATGGTACCCAGCTAGAGGAAGGCAGTAACGTGAGCCCAGAGAGAGGTTGTGCCCAAGAAGGACAGCAATCTGGCAGTCATGTTCCCCCAGCTGCAGCATACTGCCAGCTTTGCTCCAGTGATGAGAAGGGAGGGGATGATGAGGTCACTGACTCCACGTGGGTGCCTGATAGGAGAGAGGAGGAGGAGGAAGTACATCTCCAATGAGGCAGGATGCCCCCCAGGGGCCAGCTTAAGGGCAGCACACCGACTGCATCACACCGCAGAGCTCCGCATGTGCAGGGCGCTGCTGTCTCTGCGCGTTATTACAAAGGTTCTTTGGTGTGGGCCTTTTTTGAGAAGAGTGCATCAGATCCCTCCGCTGCTATTTACAACATATGTCTCAAGTGTATCTCGCGTGGCCAAAACATCACTCGCTTGGGCACCACATGCTTGACCAGACATATGTTGACCTGCCATGCAGTTCGTTGGCAAGCGTACCTAAAAGACCCACACCAAAGAACAAAGTGGACCTCTCCTTGCTCCTCATCAGCTGGGATCTCCACTATACCTTCAGTCCTCTCTGAAACCTGCACTGAGAGGAATGAAGGTGTAGAATTAGGTGTGTCACAGCCAAGTACTTGTGGGCAATCTGCTATCGTTACACCAACGTCAGATTGTACCAGGCAAATTTCCCTGCCCCAGGTGCTGCACCACCGAAAGAAGTTCGCTCCCAGCCATCCACATGCCCAGCGGTTGAATGCTAACTTAGCTAAATTGCTAGCACTTCAACTGCTGCCTTTTCAATTGGTGGACTCTGCCCCCTTCTGTGAGTTTGTGGAATGTGCGGTTCCTCAGTGGCAGGTTCCCAAATGCCACTTTTTCTCACGGAAGGCGATTCCGGCTCTCTACCGGCATTGGGAAGGCAATGTCTTGGCCTCGCTGGACAGGGCGGTCAGCGGTAAGGTGCATATTACCGCTGACTCATGGTCCAGCAGGCATGGACAGGGGCGTTACCTATCTTTCACCGCAAACTGGGTGACTCTTCTGGCAGCTGGGAAGGATGCAGGACAGGGTGCAGTAGTGTTGGAGGTTGTTCCGCCAGCCCGCCTCCAAAATTCTACTAGTGGTGATTCTGCCACACCTCTCCTCCACCCCCTCCTCTTCTTCTTCCTCCATGGCCTCTTCCTATGCTGATTTGTCCTCTGAACCAGCGGTGCTCCATAGGCATTCAAGGGGCTACGCAAGCATGCAGGCAAAAAGATGCCATGTGGTGCTTGAGCTGGTGTGCTTGGGGGACAGGAGCCACACTGGGGCAGAGATTCTGTCAGCTCTGCAGGGGCAGGTTCAGAGGTGGTTGATTCCACACCAGCTTAAGCCAGGAATGGTGGTTTGCGACAATGGCACCAACCTCCTTTCCACCCTCCGACAGGGACAACTGACCCAAGTGCCCTGTTTGGCTCACGTCCTTAACTTGGTGGTGCAGCGGTTCTTGGGCAGGTACCCTGGCTTACAGGATGTCCTGAGGCAGGCCAGGAAAGTCTGTGTGCATTTCCGCAGGTCATATAATGCCAGTGCTCGGCTGGCTGACCTCCATAAGGAATTTAACCTGCCCAAGAACCGCCTAGTCTGTGACATGCCCACCAGGTGGAACTCAACCTTTGCCATGCTGCAGCAGCTGCACACACAGCAGAGGGCCATCAATGAGTACCTATGCGACTATGGCACCAGGACAGGGTCAGGTGACCTTGTTTTTTTTCCCCCATGCCAGTGGGCTATGACCAGGGATGCATGCACTGTCCTGTTACCATTTGAGGAGGCCACAAGAAAGGTGAGCAGTGGCAGTGCATGCATCAGTGACACTGTCCCTCTTGTCCACCTGTTGGAGCACACGCTGCGTGGAATAATGGACAGGGCACTTGAGGCAGAACAGAGGGAGGTAGAGGAGGACTTCCTTACCTCTCAAGGCCCCCTTTATCCAGACAGTGTTCCTGCCTGCCCGCCGATCACACAGGAAGAGGAGGAGGAGGAGGAGGATTGTGTCAGCATGGAGGTGGAGCCTGGCAGTCAGCATCAGCAGCAGTCTTCAAGGTATCATTTACAGTCCGAAGAAACCCATGGACTTGTACGTGGCTGGGAGGAGGTGGCTGTGGATCATGTCGTTCTTAGTGACTCAGAGGACTCTGGACCGAATGCCTCAGCAAACCTACGCTGCATGGCCTCCCTGATCCTGCAAAGCCTGCAGAAGGATCCTCGTATTCGTGGTATCAAGGGTAGGGATGATTACTGGCTGGCAACCCTTCTTGATCCATGTTACAAGGGTAAGGTTGCGGACCTCATCTTGCTGTCGCAGAGGGAGCAGAGGATGAAACATCGTCGGGAGGCCTTGCAGAAAGGTTTGTGCAACGCATTTCCAGAGCCTGGGAGGTTAAAATTTCCTGGTCCTCCTGGACAACGTGTTGCTGAGGCTTCAGTCAGTCACAGAAGGAGTAGTAGAGAAGGTGGCCGTCTGACTGATGTGTTCAGTCAATTTTTTAGTCCGCAGCCCCAAGGTCTGATCGGTTCCAGCAACCAACGCCAGCATATGATTCACATGGTGCAGGATTACCTAGGGGCAAGATCAGACTTGGACACCTTTCCCATCGAAAATCCTCTGGGTTACTGGGTCTTGAGGATGGATCACTTGCCAGAGCTTGCACAGTATGCAATTGAGCTACTGGCCTGTCCTGCATCCAGCGTTCTGTCGGAACGCATATTTAGTGCTGCTGGAGGCTTTGTAACCAATCACAGGGTGCGCCTGTCCACCGAATCGGTCGATTGGCTGACCTTCATAAAAATGAATCAGTCTTGGATCACCTGTCTTGGATCACCAGCTACCAAGCACCTGATGCTGATGTAACCAATTGATTTTTTTTTAATGTGAGATCCCTTCAAGACTGCCTATGCTGATGACTATCCTGTTATGCTGAGTGACAATCCTCTTCCTCCTCAATTTTCATGCTGAAAGCTTGTAAGAACATTTTTGGTTCTGGGCACCGCCACCAGTGGCCAAGGCCCCATTTTCCTGCCCCTGTTTAACAGGGGCATGTAATTACAATTTTTGATGCAATACTTTGCAGCAGGGCTCATTCCTGCACTCCAACTATAGTATCTGTGAGGGGTTGCAGTGTTGTGGCACCAGCACCAGTGCCCAAGGCCCAATTTTTCAGCCCCTGTTTAACAGGGGCGTGTAATTACAATTTTTGATGCAATACTTTGCAGCAGGGTTCATTCCTGCGCTTCAACTATAGCATCTGTGAGGGGTTGCAGTGTTGTGGCACCAGCACCAGTGCCCAAGGCCCAATTTTTCAGCCCCTGTTTAACAGGGGCGTATAATTACAATTTTTGATGCAATACTTTGCAGCAGGACTCATTCCTGCGCTCCAACTATAGCATCTGTGAGGGTTTGCAGTGTTGTGGCAATTTTTCTGCCCCTGTTTAACAGGGGCGTGTAATTACAATTTTTGATCTAATATTTCACAGCAAGGCCCATTCCTGCGCCCACCAAGAGTAACGGTGAGGGCTTACAGTGTGGTGGCAACACCACCACCACCAAAGGCCCAATTTTTCTGCCCCTGTTCAGCAGGTGCATGTAATTACAATTCTTGATATATTATTTTACAGAAGGGCCCGTTCCAGCGCCCACCAAGAGTAACTGTGAGGACTTACAGTGTTGTGGCACCAGCACCACCACCACCACCAAAGGCCCAATTTTTCTACCACCGTTCAACAATGGCATGTAATTACAATTCTTGATCTAATATTTCACAGCATGGTCCGTTCCTGCGCCCACCAAGAGTAACTGTGAGGGCTTACAGTGTTGTGGCACCAGCACCACCACCACCACCAAAGGCCCAATTTTTCTACCACCGTTCAACAATGGCATGTAATTACAATTCTTGATCTAATATTTCACAGCATGGTCCGTTCCTGCGCCCACCAAGAGTAACTGTGAGGGCTTACAGTGTTGTGGCAACACCAACACCTAAGGCCCCAATTTCTGCAGAGTAGATAGGGCAGACCCCTACTTTCAAACATCCAACTTACAAACGACTCCTACTTGCAAACGGAAGGAGACAACAGGAAGTGAGATGAAATCTACCCCTAGAAAGGGAAATTCTCTCCTGTAAGAGTTAATATGGGAAAAAATGTGTTTCCTCTTCACTGTCCTTGTTTCACTAAAAACCCCAAATTTTCAAAAAACATTTTTCATAGGGCAGAAAGTGAGGTGAAATCTTCTGAAGACAGCAAAACAAATGTTACAGGGGTGATAACCCTTCCCTATGTTTTCCAAAAAGCTTAAAAATAGATTTTTTGGCTGGAGTTACACTTTAAAAATGTACCAGTTCAAAATTACAAACAGATTCTACTTAACAACAAACCTACAGTCTCTGTTTTGTTTGCACCGCCTGTATACTGCTGTTCAGAGTATATAGGGCCTGGGGGCCCCACGCCTTTCCTTTTTTTAATTTGGGTGCGGGGTTTCCCTTAATATCCATACAAGACCCAAAGGGCCTGGTAATGGACTGGGGGGTGGGGGGTACCCATCCCGTTTGTCTCACTGATTTTCATCCATCTTGCCGGGACCCAACATTACATTAAAGCCGCAAGCAGTTCTAAATGACTTTTATTCCTTTAAAAATGTCATTTTGTGCAGGGACTGTTCTAAGCACGGGAAACATGCGCCATTTTACAGGCATACTATAGACACCCCCCAGGTACTATATTTAAAGGAATATTTACATTTTTTTTTGCACTTTAAGCATCACTAAAACCACTGCTCCCAAAAAAACGGCCGTTTTTAAAACTTTTTTTTTGCATTGATACATATCCCCTGGGGCAGGACCTGGGTCCCCAAACCCTTTTTAGGACAATAACTTGCATATTAGCCTTTAAAATTAGCACTTTTAATTTTGAACGTTTGAGTCCCATAGACTTTAATGGGGTTCTAAAGTTTGCGGAAACTTTCGGTCCATTCGCAGGTTCTGGTGCGAATCGAACCGGGGGTGTTTGGCTCATCCCTAAACACCACCAATTTTCTTCAGGTAGCTTTAGGTGCACACTGTGCAGAGGACACAGTACACTAACTATAAATACTGTAGCTGCCTGCCTGTGGTACTAATAGGGTCAGAAGAACACAAGTAATTTTCTTCAGGTAGCTTTGGGTGCACACTGTGCAGAGGGCACAGTACACTAACTGTAAATACTGCAGCTGCCTGCATGTGCTATTAATAGGATCAGAACAACAGCAATTGTCTTCAGGTAGCTTTAGGTGCACACTGTGCAGAGGACACAGTATACTAACTGTAAATGCTGCAGCTGCCTGTCTGTGGTACTAATAGGATCAGAGGAACACCACCAATTTTCTTCAGGTAGCTTTAGGTGCACACTGTGCAGAGGACACGGTACACTAACTGTAAATACTGTAGCTGCCTGCCTGTGGTACTAATAGGATCAGAAGAACATCAGCAATTTTCTTAAGGTAGCTTTAGGTGCACACTGTGCAGAGGACACAGTATACTAACTGTAAATACTGCAGCTGCCTTTCTTTAATACTAATAGGATCAGAGGAACACCACCAATTTTCTTCAGGTAGCTTTAGGTGCACACTGCAGAGGACACAGTACACTAACTATAAATACTGCAGCTGCCTGCATGTGCTATTAATAGGATCGGAACACCACCAATTTTCTTCAGGTAGCTTTAGGTGCACACTGTGCAGAGGACACAGTACACTAACTGTAAATACTGTAGCTGCCTGCTTGTGGTACTAATAGGATCAGAAGAACACCCCCAATTTTCTTCAGGTAGCTTTAGGTGCACACTGTGCAGAGGACACAGTACACTAATTGTAAATACTGTAGCTGCCTATATATATATATATATATATATATATATATATATATATATATATATATATATACAACACCTAGGATGCATACATATAACAATACACTGTAAGAGCAGCTAACTGACTCGCCTGCCTACTCTATCTAACTTAAATCAAGTGTGGGGTGTGTACTAAACCCCCTAAGTCATAATTGGCCAAAGCCACCCTGGCTTTGGCCAATTACGGCTCTCTGTACAGATGGCTCTGTGATTGGCCAAGCATGCGGGTCATAGTGCATGCTTGGCCAGTCATCAGCCAGCAATGCACTGCGATGCCGCAGTGAATTATGGGCCGTGATGTGCCACTCGAATTTGGTGCGATCGGACCATAACGTTTGCAATTCGACGAACGGTTGAACATGCGATCTTCGAGTTGAACATGGGTTTGATTTAAAGCTCATCCCTAACCATCATCCCTATTATTATAGTGGCTACTACGGTAACTCTCCACCTAGATGACCCAAGGACATATACAGTAACTGCAAGCCTTCGACAACACAAGAGTAGACCTTTATCTTCATATATATATATATATACACAGAATATATATTCTTCCAGTTGAGCATAGAGGTCATGTAATAACACACTTTGTTTGTTATGCTTTATTATGATATGATAATTTAAGAGTAGTAAGCTTTGCAATGTACACTCCATAGTGGACTAACTATATATGTTTTTGTGCAGTATTTCTACATGTTGATCATTCTATGTGAATACCAACTCAAGTTTAAAGGAAATGAAAAAAAATAAAATTTTCCTAAGACATGACTGGTTAGTTGAAGTGAACATACCTTATTTACTAGACTTCATCTTATTTACTGATCTCAGTGACCATTCACTTTGCTATGTGAACAACTTCTGCTCCTTTAGTAAATCAACGCCAGTGTTTGTGTCATCAAGACCCCATGTTGATCTGTGTATGGGGATGTGTGTCAGCCTGTTACTGTCACTATACAGTATATAAACTGCACTTGCCTCAGAAAAAACATTCCCACTTTGTGTCCCCAGGGCACTGTGTTAACTTTTAAAAATGCAAATGCAGTGGTAAGTAAATGCAGTATTTGCTTTTTCCTGAAATGTTTGAATTACGTTGATGGAATCAAACTATTTATTTTTTTCCTTTCAAGTAGTCATAGGAAAGCAATCCTATAACCAATTGTTTCAACGTCACTGAAGACATTAGGAAAAGCATTGTGTGTGTTCCCAGTCTGCAGTCTCTCCTGTGATGTCATGTGAACAATTTTAAATTTCCTTTCAAATTCCTGCACTTACAAGGAGGATAATTTAACTTGTAATTCAGAGGAATTATAATTGAGATGCTGCTGTTTAGCTTTGCATGGTTATTTAGTAATGATATGGCAAATTTGTTACATGAGAACATCTATGTCAATAGAGGGGTGGGAAGTTGTTTTCCAAGTACAATTATTACTTTTTTAAACTATGCTAGTATCCTAGAAATTGAATTTTAGTTTGACATAAAAAATACTTTTCTTTGGAACATATGCCTTTGTGAAGGAATAAATTGTTTACTGTGCTATATAAATCCTAGCAATTCAAAATACATTTTTTCTTAAATTTTTATATGTATTTGCATATATCTTTTGGCAGGGGATTGAACTGGTCTAAATTGACAAAAATTTGCATTTTTTAAAGTCATGTGACTAGGAATGATACAGACACTCAGGGTAGCCCAGATGGTAGAAATTGTAACTCAGAGTTTCCATGTAGTACAAAAACAACTCCATTTTTTTTGTTTTTGTTTTTTTATTAACAGCTTAACATTATTATTATTAGATTATCATTACATTGCTGACCTTGGTTGGGACACTTGTTGCAAGTCATCAGTGCTAACTACTGAGCCATCATGCTGTGTTAGCTATTCATTCCTTCTACTTAACTGTTCCAGTTCCTGGCTAACAGGGTTTTGGTTTTAAAGCAATCTACATACTGTATATGTAATTTTTATATTTACATACACATGCACAAGACAAAAATGACCCAATAGTTAAAGGGTTATTTCACTTTTATTAAAAAAAATCCTATGCAATCCCTAGATACCTTGCCCGAGGGCCCGGGGCCACTAGGGGGCCCCATCAGGGTGGCCAGCCTCAGTAAAAGCAGGGACAGTATATAAACATCTGTGTTTTTTTACATCTGTCCCTGAAATGTCCCTTACCGACATCCTTTTGCTGTAAAAATACCAAGATTATAGCTGCTCCGCCTCTCCACTGACTCCTCAACACAGTGTACATGGCCCCTTCCCCAGTGCAGCTCCTTTGACTTCAGAGCAGGAGATGCCAACTGCTGGAGGACAGGAGAGGGAGGAGGGCACAGCCTGCAGTGTGGGAGAGGCTGCAGTCTGCTAGAAGAAGGCGGATTAAAGAATAAAGGTGCAGCGCTAAAAACTATCTATAATTAAAACATAGATATAAACCATTGGAGATTGAACACCTAATGACATATAAGGTATAACGTGAAGTGCATCAAATAATATAAGTACTTGAAATCTTAAAGCTCAACCACATATTAACAATTATAAATCCGAATATGAAATATTACAATCAACATATGCAAAACATTACAATGCCAAAAAAACAAAAAGTGAAAAAGTGGAGAGTTCAATTTCAGGTATTGATGATAATACACTAAATATTAAGAGTCCACGTGGTAAATGTGTTGATAGATGAAAAAGAAAAAAGGTCCAAATGGACTCCAATTCTGATTCCAAGATGGTCAAATAATAGTGAGTGAGTAGTGAATAAAACCACCACCAATGTTAGCTGAGGCTTACCAGATTGAATTGACTCAATAAGGCATATGCCAAATGAGTCATTCAGGCTTGTAGGTGATCTTACACCAATGATTTTAAATGAATCAGCCAGTAGAGAGATACAAGGTAGGGATATTGGCCTCCAAGGAACCCCAAAATTGGATATACTCGAGAAGTGCAAATCGTGATGTGGATGCACACATAAAAGGTCAAAGGAAATAAAAACGCACATAGTGTGAATCCATTTAAACGAACATTTAATATAAAACTAAAAGAATTACACTCACATTTGAGAAGAAATACAAGCACTTTGTAAAATCCAAAAAGGGACACAATAGGAGCAGTGGACACGACCCGAAGCATTTCATCTGCTAAGATATTGTCTGGGGTCTAGAAGAAGGTGAGCTCATCTCAATGTATTCTTGTCAGTGCTTACTCTGGTGTGGGGGGGGGGAAGTGTTTCCTCAAACAGGGCTCCTGAGGATGTTAGATCGATTTTGTGTGGGAGAAGTGCACTGCTTCTGGAGGAAGGACATGTCCTGAATGTCTCCCCTAATCTCCGCTACATCTCCCTATTCATTACCTGCACACCACTACACAGGCACATCATCCTCCTCTCCTGTATTACCACCTAACGTGTCTGTGAGCAGCTGGGGCACTACAAGTACCAGCATGCCAGGAGATGGGGGCAGACGCAGTGTGTTCAATCAGGATGATTTTTAGATTAAAAGTGCTGGCAGCTGGTGTGTGTGTCTCTGTATGTATGTATACTGTGTCTGTATGTGTGTGTGTATGTATACTCTGTACCTGTGTGTGTGTGTATATGTATATTCTGTGTGTGTATACTGTGTGTGTATACTCTGTAACTCTGTGTCTATGTGTATGTATACTGTGTGTATACTTTGTGTGTTTATACTCTGTATATGTGTCTGTGTGTATACTGTATGTCTGTGTGTATGTATACTGTATGATTCATGTATGCCCACTGTCACTCAACAGAAGTCGATCTAACAATCGACTTCTGTTGAACAGACATGGTGGAAAAAAGCCACTCAATCAGCAGTTCTGTTGCCAACAGAGAGGAGAAAATGCCCGTAAAAAATCCACTTGTTGTCATTTGGAGCCATCTGAATGGTGCACTGCTGAGCTCAGCCTCAGATCAGGCAGCAGAGAAGGTCTGGGTGCACACATGTGCACTGACATCATGACACACATCAAGCATGACTTTTATTCACAAGCCCCACTGCCCAATCTGAGGCCAACCACAGCAGTTGACATTTCCTGCTGGCTAAAAGACTGCACATGCGCAGTTCAGAGCCTGCAACATGTGGATTTTTTTTAAAAGCTTTTTCCCGCCAGCTGCCTACCACACCAAGCACTAAGGTAAAAAGCTGTGTGTAAGGGGACTCTGATGGGAAGGTGGCACTCTGTGGGCTTTGCCGTAGGGTGGCACACTGTGGGCTCTGCTGTAGGGTGAGACTCTGATGTAAGGTGGGACTCTGCAGACAGTGTTGTATAGGGAGAATGTTGGGACTATGATGTAAGGGAGGACTCTAATGTGAGCGTGGCGCTCATCCTGACTGCTGTACCACCCAGCCTATAGCAGAATGATGGCCGAGTGGGGGATCCAGTGGCAGAATTACCGGGGTCGCAACAGTCGCAGTTGCGACGGGGCCCGGCATTCCGCCACTGTGGGGGGGGGCCCAGCGGGGTTGCTCTTCACACACGCTCTGAGCGGAGATTGTGTGTCATAGAACAATAGCACAGAGACACCTGCGGCATTATTGTTCTATTTGTTGGTCCTCTCTAGAACAGATGAGAGAGGACACAGCTGATCTCACTGCTCCCCCTTCTCCCCCCTCCCTCTCCTGTGTGCTCCGCGGGCAGTCAAGTGTGAAGCTAAGGAGCTCACATTTCCCGCGGAGCACACAAGAGAGGGAGGGGGGAGAAGGGGGAGCCGTGAGATCAGCTGTGTGTCCTCTCTCATCTGTGCCAGAGAGGACCGACAAATAGAACATTAATGCAGCCGGTGTCTCTGTGCTATTGTTCTATGACACACGATCTCCGCTCAGAGCCGTGCTGTCCGGCACTGATGGAATCTAATAGCATTCACTGATGAGCACTGATAGAAGGCACTGATGAGCACTGATGAGCACTGATAGAAGGCACTGATGAGCACTGATAGAAGGTACTGATGAGCACTGATGGAAGGTACTGATGAGTACTGATAGAAGGCACTGATGGGCACTGATAGAAGGCACTGATGAGCACTGATAGAAGGTACTGATGGGCACTAATAGAAGGCACTGATAGAAGGTACTGATGAGCACTGATGAGCACTGATAGAAGGCACTGATGAGCACTGATAGAAGGCACTGATAGAAGGCACTGATGAGCACTGATAGAAGGCACTGATGGGCACTGATAGAAGGCACTGATGGGCACTGATAGAAGGCACTGATGAGCACTGATAGAAGGCACTGATGGGCACTGATAGAAGGCACTGATGGGCACTGGTAGAAGGCACTGATGAGCACTGATAGAAGGCACTGATGAGCAGCGATAGAAGGCACTGATGGGCACTGATAGAAGGCACTGATGGGCACTGATAGAAGGCACTGATGGGCACTGATAAGCACTGATGGAAGGCACTGATGAGCACTGATATAAGGCACTGATGAGCACTGATAGAAGGCACTGATGGGCACTGATGAGCACTGATAGAAGGCACTGATGGGCACTGATAGAAGGCACTGATGAGCACTGATAGACGGCACTGATGAGCACTGATAGAAGGCACAGATAGAAGGAACTGATGAGCACTGATAGAAGGCACTGATGAGCACTGATAGACGGCACTGATGAGCACTGATAGAAGGCACTGATGGGCACTGATAGAAGGCACTGATGGACACTGATAAAAGGCACTGATGGGCACTGATAGGAGGCATTTATGGGCACTGATAGGAGGCACTGATGGGTACTGATAGGAGGCACTGATAACCACTGATAGGAGGCACTGATGAGCACTGATAGGCCACATTGATGAGCACTGATAGGCAGCACTGATAGGAGGCACTAATGTGCACTGATAGGTGGCATTGATAGGTGGTACTGATGGGCACTTACGAATACTGATAGGCAGAACTCAGGCAGTATTGATGGGCTTTGATGGGCAGAATTGAAGAGTACTGATAGGTGGCACTGATGGACGCTGTTAGGCGGCATTAATGAGCACTGATAGGTGGTACTGATAGTCAGAATTGATGGACACTAATAGGCGGCATTAATGAGCACTGATAGGTAATACTTGTAGGTGGAAGTGATGGGCGCTGATAGGCAGCACTGATGGGCACTGATAGATGGCACTGATGATTGGGGCACTGATTATCAATGTAAACAATTTACTGACATTCTTGACAGTTAACGGCAGTCCTTTCCTCACACAGACACAGCGTGTGAGGAAAGGGCTGTGGATATCTGGCAAGTCTGTTTATATGTGATCAGCTGATCACATGGTAAAGGGCCGATGTGATTGCGCTGGATGTACACTACCGTTCAAAAGTTTGGGGTCACATTGAAATGTCCTTATTTTTGAAGGAAAAGCACTGTACTTTTAAATGAAGCTAACTTTAAACTAGTCCTAACTTTAAACAAATATACTCTATACATTGCTAATGTGGTAAATGACTATTCTAACTGCAAATGTCTAGTTTTTGGTGCAATATCTACATAGGTGTATAGAGGCCCATTTCCAGCAACTATCACTCCAGTGTTCTAATGGTACAATGTGTTTGCTCATTGGCTCAGAAGGCTAATTGATGATTAGCAAACCCTTGTGCAATCATGTTCACACATCTAAAAACAGTCTAGCTCCTTCCAGAAGCTACAAAACTGACCTTCCTGTGAGCAGATTGAGTTTCTGGAGCATCACATTTGTGGGGTCAATTAAACGCTAAAAATGGCCAGAAAAAGAGAACTTTCATCTGAAACTCGACAGTCTATTCTTGTTCTTAGAAATGAAGGCTATTCCATGCGAGAAATTGCAAAGAAATTGAAGATTTCCTACAACGGTGTGTACTACTCCCTTCAGAGGACAGCACAAACAGGCTCTAACCAGAGTAGAAAAAGAAGTGGGAGGCCGCGTTTCACAACTAAGCAAGAAGATAAGCACATTAGAGTCTGTAGTTTGAGAAACAGACGCCTCACAGGTCCCCAACTGGCATCTTCATTAAATAGTACCCGCAAAACACCAGTGTCAACATCTACAGTGAAGAGGCGGCTGCGGGATATTGGGCTTCAGGGCAGAGTGGCAAAGAAAAAGCCATATCTGAGACTGGCCAATAAAAGAAAAAGATTAAGATGGGCAAAAGAACACAGACATTGGACAGAGGAAGACTGGAAAAAAGTGTTGTGGACGGATGCCAAAGGTGTGCAATGCTGTAATTGCTGCAAAAGGAGGATTCTTTGATGAAAGCAAAGTTTGATGTAAAAACAATGTTATTTCAAATACAAATCATTATTTCTAACCTTGTCAATGTCTTGATTCTATTTTCTATTCATTTCACAACGTATGGTGGTGAATAAGTGTGACTTTTCATGGAAAACACAAAATTGTTTGGGTGACCCCAAACTTTTGAACGGTAGTGTATGTCCCAGGGGTCATGCAGGAAGCACGGTTTTGGGAGGATGTCCATGGACACTCTCCAAAAATTGGAAGCCCGGGGCTCGGATGGAAGGGGGGCCCATCATGGTTTCTTGCACCAGGGCCCTGAAGGTTCTAGTTATGCCTCTGGGGGATCGGTTATCCTGACTAGGTGTCATATAATGTCCAGCAGGATAAGCCGCTCGTGCCCCCCCCTGGGGGCGCGCAGCGCGGAAATTGGTAGTGCAGTGTGTCTCCCTGACACACCACATCTCCAATGTTGGTAAAGAGCCTGTGAAGTAAGCTCTTTACCATGTGATCAGCTGTGTCTAAACAAAGTTAATCACATCGTAAACAGGTAGGGCCGAGTTTTCGGCTTTTCATCTATTTGCGCTGACAAGGCACGAGTAGAGGAGAGCCAATAAGCATCTCTCCTGATTGAGGGGGTCAGCGCTGATAATCAGCGCATTGATTATCAGTGTATACCCATCAGTGATGCACACCAGTGCCCCACCAGTAATGCCCACTAATGCCTGCTAGCAAAGTCAATCTGTGCCCACCTATGATGCAAATCAGTTCCCATCAGCAATGCCTATTAGTGCTGCCTATCAGTGCCATCTATCAGTGCTGACCATCATTGCCCCCCATCAGTGCCGCCTCATCAGTGCCACCTCATCTGTGCAGCCTCATCAGTGCTCATCAGTTTAGGAGAAAACTTATTTATAACATTTTATAACAGAAACAATTTTTTTCAAAATTTTCAGGCTTTTGTTATTTGTAGCGCAAATTTTTTTTAAAAAACCCAGTTGTGATCAAATACCACTGGAAGAAATCTCAATTTGTGTGGGAAAAAAGATAAAAATGCCATATGGGTGCAGTGTTGCTGTGACAGCGCTGAAAGCTGAAAATTGGCCTGGGCAGGAAGAGATTAAAAGTGCTCGGTATGGAAGTGGGTATATGTTACTTTCTTTGTTACTTCTGACCCACATACTCTGTACATTATACTGTACATAGACCTGACCAAGGTGTTCATTGTCTCAACAGTTGCTGGTTTTAAATAAGTTCTTCTGTAAGGTAGCCTAAGTAAGACAAAAAAAAGTCCCCTGCCACGTTGCATGTCACAAAGCTTGGTGCCCCTCCGCATTTGGTATGCCCACATTAATGTTGTGCCAAAAAGATGGCTGCCACATGGCAGAGATCTGTAAACCTGGGGGCCCCATAATCTCCTTTTGCCCGAGGGCCCCATGTGTTGCCAGTCCGCCCCTGCTAAACAGCTTCAAAAAGTATGCCTAAATGCTATTCATACCTGTTGGCCATTTTTGCAATGAGCGATGCCTGCCCCCTAACAGTTTCCCAAGCTTCAGTGCTCTCACTTCTTTTGCGGCCACTGAACTCATCCATGGTGTCAAGAGAACACACTGCACATGTGTGGGAATCAGAAGGATGGTGGCACTTGCTTTTGTACAGCTAGGGGGTGCTCATCCCAATAGACAAAAGCAAAGAGAGAGGTGCCCTCTAAGTATAGACAGTGTAATTTTATATAGTACAACGAATAAAAACACTCACATGGAGGTAAGTAATAGTCAGCATAGGGAAGAAGTCCTGCAGCTGTGCATCTCCTGTCATACTGGTCCAGCAGGCTATGCCGCTTGTAAGCCCTGTAGGAGCCGCCCACCGGCTCTACATGTGACGATAGATGCAGGGAGGAGGGTTGAGGAGCTTGTGGAACTACTCCCTCTTTTTAGGTGCTCATCCTAATGCCTGCTATGTCCTAGAAAGAGGACATGACACAGCTAGAAAAACAGTTTTGGGAGGTTTTGGGGCAGATCCATGCATTGTGAAACTGGCGTACAAGTATGGAAATAGCATTAAAGCATATTTTTTTAAAGCTGCTTAATTTGGGTTTATGTAATGGTACTTAGATATTACATAGGGTTTTTTTTTATAAAGATAAATTAACCCTTTAAACCAGCTAACCAGCAATAAGTAAACCAAAAACAGTTTCTTATATTTAGACCATGCACAAATGTCTCAGATATATTCATAAACATTTGTAAAGCCCCACTGACACATCAAGGCTCTTTTGGGAAGTCTATAGGAGCACTCAAACTGTAACATATCCATACAGTATCTGGAAGCAAGCCAACCTGGAATACCCAAGTCTCTGAAACAATAATGTTTCTAGTTAAATTTATTACATGGTTTTTTTTTTGTTTGTTTTTTTAAGTTTACAAGTTAAAGTATTTGTTACCCTAAAAAAATAGATCCTGTTATGCAGCTTGTGCTGTGTAATTTGGCCCCCTGTATCACCTGAAATACCTGCTTGATCCTGCCTGGTTCTGCCCTCCCCTTACTAAACTGACCATGGTTTATCATGGCTGCTGAACACCATGGTCACACCGTGGTCAGTTTATGTGCCTCTGTCATCCGCAGCTCTCCTGTCCTCCTCTGTCCTCCTCTCCCCCCTCCCCTCCCTGCATGTCAGTTTGTGTCAGTGCCACTCCTGTTGCTATAAAACTATCGTACTATAATTTCATTCCCTTTGTTAAATAAGGACATGTGCTGCACAGTATGTGTTTTATAAAAAAGATGCCAATTTCTACCTTCTTTCAGAGTGTCTCCCAGCGCTCACATGACTCCTTGGCTCTCTCCTCCCGGCTGACGTCAGCAGGAGTTCTCGACCCCACCCGCTGGAGCTGTCAGCCCAGAAGAGGAGAGAGCAGAGGAGTCACGTGAGCGCTGGGAGACGCTCTAAAATTAATTAGAAATCTGCATCTTTTTTATCTGCTTTTCTTATGTCTGTTTAATAACTGCTGGTATGTGCTAACTGAACCATCTCCACCCAAAAACTGAAACACTGCTATCTGCTTTTCTTATGTCTATTTAATAATTGCTGGTATGTGCTAACTGAACCATCTCCACCCAAAAACTGAAACACTGCTTTCTGATTTTCTTATGTCTATTTAATAATGATTAACATTGCTGGTATGTTATTTTTGCTTAACAGTCTGTAGACCGACCAACATTACAATGCTTTACTATCTCCCTTGTTTTACCCAAAATTATGGTCCGTTTAACTTTAGTGCCCTCTTGCTAGTCTGTTTCTGAAGTAAGAATTTTTGCCCTGTTAACCAGCCAACCTTTATTACCTCCTGATTTCTAATTGAAATCCACTCACACCCCACCCCTATCAGTATAAATATAAGCTTCTTTTGGGGGAAGCATTTGCAGGGGGCACACATTTGTAACTGGGGCTCTTTCTCAAAGTGGGGCTATTTCTATAAGTGGGAGCACTTCTGACTCTGCACTTCAGCTAATGCACAAAGCGAAGGGACACTTCGCTTTGTGCGAGAAAATACTTTGAAAAACACCACACAAACATCAGATGATCTTGTTTACCCCTTAAGCTCTTCCTCCTTGTAACATGCACTCTCTACCACTACTTTGACAGCTCTGTCCTCTATCCTAAAACTATCTCTCCTTCACCCCTCTTCTGCCCCCCACAGCATATATATCACCCTCACTTCTGTCCTCTCCTTATTACAGCACCCACCAACTCCTGCTTATTCTAAATCCACACACACAAAAAATCTCCAAGACCCTGGGGCATGTCCCTTCATATAAATCCCACTCCCATATTGCCTCCCTCACCCTCCTGCTTCTCCTAACCTCTGGAGATATATCCCCAAACCCTGGGCCTCCATCATTTAACTGTACCCCAGGCACCCATCACCCTGTACCGTCTGCAGCAGTCGCAGTCAACACAATTTAGTTCCCATTTCTATTCTTTCCAAGACCAGACTCCCTTTCTCTTGTGCCCTTTGGAACTCCCGCTCTGTCTGCAACAAACTCACCTCTCTCCATGACCTCTTTATCGCCAAATCATTTAACCTACTCGCCATTACCAAAACCTGGCTCCATGAATCCGACACTGCGTCTTCTGCTGCCCTATCCCATGGTGGTGCTCTCTGGACTCAGTCCCCCAGATCCAGTGGACGTAGGGGAGGAGGTGTCAGAATCCTTCTAGCCCCACATAGCACCTTTCAGGTACTTCAGCCACCTCCCTCTCTGTCACTCTCCTCTTTCGAAGCACACTGCATACGTCTTTTCACTCCAGTTTCTCTAAGGATAGCTGTGATCTACAGGACCCCTGGACCAGTATCAACCTTTCTTGATGACTTCTCTGCCTGGCTACTCTACTTGCTTTCCTCTGAAATCACCACAATCATTCTCGGGGACTTCAACATCCCTATTAATACTAACACTCCTGCCACTTCCAAACTTCTCAGCCTAACCTCCTCCTTTGACCTGAAGCAGTGGATACATGCTCCTACTCACTCCGAAGGCAATACCCTTGACCTTGTTTTCTCTCACCTTTGCACTCCATGCAACCTCTCTAACTATCCATTCCCTCTCTCTGATCATCACCTTATTAGTTTCACTCTCTCCCTCTCCTCCACCTCCTCTCCCTCCAACCGCCTAAAAGTTACACCCAGAAACCTATGTCATCTCAAACCTTCTCTTCTCTACTCTGCTATCGACAACCTCTACAACAAAATCTCACCCCTATCCTGCACCAAGTAATGAAAATGTATAAAAACCTCGCGTCAAAAAATAGTGTAAAATTGACTAATTAAGTGTAAGCTGCTAACCCCCTAAACTAGATGAGAATTCTAGTGCAAGTAATGAAATTTTGAAACCCAAACTTTTTCACTTTCACTATCCTGCACCAACCTAGCCACTTCTGTCTACGCTTCACTTCTAGCCTCACTGGACTCACTGGCCCCCCTCACTACACACAAAATCAGGCCCTGACCCCTTCAACCTTGGCAAACAGATGATACTAGTAGTCTGAAAAAATGTAGTCGTGCTCATGAGCTCCTGTGGCGTAAGACTAATGCCGCGTACACACGATCGGATGTTCTGACAACAAAATCCTGGATTTATTTCCGACGGATGTTGGCTTAAACTTGTCTTGCATACACGCGGTCGCACAAATGTTGTCGGAAATTCAGAGCGTCAAAAATGCGGTGACATACAACACGTTCGACGAGCCACGAAAAATGAAGTTCAATAGCCAGTGTGGCTCTTCTGCTTGATTCTGAGCATGCGTGGAATTTTGTGCGTCGGAATTGTGTACACACGATCGGAATTTCCAACAACGGATTTTGTTGTCGGAAAATTTGAGAACCAGCTCTCGAATTTTTGTTGTCGGAAATTCCAACAACAAATGTCCGATGGAACCTACACACGGTCAGAATTTCTGACAACAAGCTCACATCGAACATTTGTTGTCGGAAATTCCGACCGTGTGTACGCGGCATTAGTCTAAGAGAGATTTCAACCAATATAAATCTGCCCTCCAAAAATACAATTATAGCCTCCTCTCTGCCAAGCAGACCTATTTTATCACTCTCATTAGCAACTTATCATCCGTCCCCGTCAACTCTTCTCTACCTTCAACTCTCCACTTCGTCCTCCACCGCTTCCACCCACTAACTCACTCACTGCCCAGGAGATCACTTCAAACAGAAGATTGATACAATTCGCAAGGAGATCTCTACTGTTCCGATACCCTCCACGCTTTACACTTCATGTCCACAGGCACAATCATTACTTCCCTCTTTCAACCCCACCACTATAGACGAGGTTGCTAATCTACTTGGTAATGTTCACCTTACCACCTGCCCTCTGGATCCTGTCCCCTCACAAATGCTAAGTTCACCCTCTGGCTCTATGCTACACTCTCTAACCCACATCTACAATCTCTCCCTCTCTTCTGGGATCTTCCCCAACTCTCTAAAACATGAACTTGTCAGTCCCATGCACTTGTCAGTCCCATAAAAGATCTCACTGGACCCATCCAATCTTAAAAACGTACGCCCCATCTCCTAGCTCCCCTTCTCATCCAAACTCCTCGAACGTCTGGTCTACAACTGGTTGAGCATCCACCTTGCTCATAATAGCCTTCTCGATCCCCTTCAGTCTGGATTTCATCCTCAACACTCCACATAAACTGCTCTCCTAAAACTAACAAATGATCTACTAATGGCCAAAACCAATCGACGCTATTCTGTACTCCTACTCCTGGACCTCTCTGCTGCCTTTGATATGGTTGACCACCCCCTCCTCAAAAAAAAACCTCCACGCCTCTGGTCTCTGTGACTGTACTCATTGCTATTTCTCTTCCTACTTATCCAACTGCACCTTTAGCGTTTCTTACAACTCTACTTCCTCCTCTCCTCTTCCTTTCTCAGTTGAGGTCCCCCAAGGTTCTGTTCTTGGACCTCTCCTATTTTTAATCTACACCTCCTCCCTGGGTCAACTGATAGCCTCCCATGGCTTCCAATACCACCTCTACGCTGACAACACCCAAATCTATTTCTCTACCCCTCAGATCGCTCCCTCTATCTCCTCACGTATCACTAATTTACTATCAGATATATCAGTCTGGATGTCACACCACTTCCTCAAACTCAATCTATCCAAAACCAAACTTACAATTTTTCCTCCCCATATGCCCCTTCCCCTGATCTCTCTGTCAAAATCGATGGCACAACTATAAGCCCATCCCCACATGCCAAGGTTCTATGTGTAGTCCTGGACTCTGAACTCTCCTTTAAGCAACACATCCAATCACTGTCCAAATCCTGCCGCCTTAAACTCCGCAACATCTCCAAAATATGCCCCTTTCTAACCAACACAAAAAAGCTCTTAATTCACTCGCTGGTCATCTCTTGCCTCAACTACTGCAACTCCCTTCTCATTGGCTTACCTCTACATAGTCTATCACCTCATCAATCCATCAAAAATGCTGCTGCCAGACTCATCCACCTTACCAATCGCTCTGTGTCTGCTACTCCTCTCTGTCGATCCCTCCACTGGCTTCTGCTCGGCCAAAGAATTAAATTCAAAACACTAACAACTACGTACAAAGCCATCCACAATTTCACCCCCAGCTACATCACTAGCCTAGTCTCTAAATACCAACCTACTCGTTCTCTTCGTTCCTCTCAAGACCTTCTGCTTTCTAGCTCCCTCGTTACCTCCTCCCATGCTCGCCTCCAGGACTTTTTCAAAGCCTCTCCAATCCTATGAAATGCCTTACCCCAATCTGTCCACTTATCTCCTACTTTATTAGCTTTTAGACGATCCCTGAAAACCCTTCTCTTCAGCGATGCCTACCCTACTCACACCTAACAACTATATTTTCATCTTCTCCATCAGCTCATCACCCACAGTTATTACCTTTTGTTTCCACTTGACCCTTCCTTCTAGATTGTAAGCTTTAAGGAGCAGGACCCTCTGATCCCTCCTGTAATTGATTTGTATTGTAAGTGTACTGTCTGCCCTCATGTTGTAAAGCGCCACGCAAACTGTTGGCGCTATATAAATCCTGTATAATAATAATATAAAAAGTACGATAGTATGATAGTGGCTTTACAACCACTTTACTGAAATGTTTTCTATAAAATGTATTTTTTAACTATCTGAATAAAATGTTTAAACTTCTATTGAATAGTGCATCCATGATATTGTGAAGCATTATAAACTTTCTAATAAGAAATCTCAGAACTGCCATAATGCTTTTTGCAAGCTTATCTAAGTTGTCTCCCAAATCACCATATCTAGACATCACAGGGTGAATAGTACGAATTTGGTTTTTACTTTCATCCTTTATAGAATTTTTTTTTCTTTAATAATGGGGCACAATACCATCACAAACAGTTCAGGGCCTGTATAAGGAATAAAGCTGTTCTACAGCCAAATGGTGGCTTTGTGTTTTCATGTTCCTTATATAACAACATTGCTGGGTATGTCTTTTACTTTAGAATAAAATAACAATATATAATTTTCTTGTATCTTTAGTACATAAAGAGATTTTATTGGACATAAAATTATATAGGCTTTCTCAAGATATTTGCCCACTCAGCATTTTGGTAGATTATTAACAGACTAGGAGCGATTGCTTTTCTCCTCCATGCTATAGTCCAAATATTTTTCCTTTCATGTGGGTTCAACTGCATGGTCAAACCTTGAATATTTCTCAGCACGTTGACTTTCAAATAGCCATACAATAAAAAGAACTGTATGTAAAAATTTGTGTTTATGGTGTCTTTAATATTATGGGTCACTTATTATCTTGATCATCAGACTGGAATTTCACTACTGGGGATTTTCTGATGTGATGCCAAACTTAACTTAGGTCAAAAGTAACACTTCAATACACTGACTCCTAA
The DNA here is from genome assembly GCA_037952925.1 of Lithobates clamitans. Lineage (NCBI taxonomy): Eukaryota > Metazoa > Chordata > Amphibia > Anura > Ranidae > Lithobates > Lithobates clamitans. Next base: position 24,553,262 of record JBBGZY010000039.1, read on the forward strand.
TGGAAAACTATTGCAGATATTCAGGCAGACAGGAATTCATTCCTCTGCACATTCTATTCCCAAAAGGAAAAGTAAGAAAAAAGCCATTGAATGCATCAATATGTAGAGCACTAGATAATATAATATGGTCTTTGTATAGCAAAAGTCATGGCTCACAGTGTAAATATTTCATTACCTCACTTTGGACTCCAGTAATAGTAATGCCCAAAGGAACGTTTCTGGGTGCTTACCTTGGCAAACCCAATTGGGGAAAGATTTATTAAAAGAAAACATTCCTGTGCTTATGTAAGTGGTAAAATATATGCTGATATGACAATGATACAATTTGGAACATATTCTATATATATATATATATATATGTATATATATATATATATATAGATATAGAGAGAAAGAGAGAGAGAGAGATAGAGAGAGAGACATACAATATACAGTGCCTTAAGAGAGTAAAGAGAGTGTTCATACCCCTAGAAATTTACAACCAAAAACGTGTATGTATTTTAATCTGTTTTTTTGATAGACCAACACAAAGTGGCACATAATTGTGAAGTGGAAGGAAAATGATAAGTGGTTTTCAACATTTTTTACAAATAAACATCTGAAAAGTGTGGCGTGCTTTTGTATTCAGCCCCCTGAGTCAAAACTTTGTAGAACCACCTTCACTGCAATTACAGCTGCAAGTCTTTTTGGGTATGTCTCTACCAACTTTGTACAGTTAGAGAGTGACATTTTTTGCCCATTCTTCTTTGTAAAATAGCTCAAGCTCTGTCAGATTGGATAGATAGCATCTGTGAACAGCAATTTTCAAGTATTGCCACAGATTCACAATTGAATTTAGGTTTTGGACATGACTGGGGCACTCTAACACATGAATATGCTTTGAAACCATTCCACTGTAGCTCTGGCTGTTTGTTTAAGGTTGTTGTCCTGATGGAAGGTAAACCTCTGCCCCAGTCTCAAGTCTTTTGCAGACTCTAACAGGTTTTCTTCTAAGATTGCCCTGTATTTGGCTCCATCCATCTTCCTATCAACTCTGAACAGCTTCCCTGTCCCTGCTGAAGAAAAATATCCCCACAACTTGATGCTGCCACCACCATGCTTCACGGCGAGGATGGTGTGTTAAGGGTGATGTGCAGTGTTAGTTTTTGCCACACATAGCATTTTGCTTTTAAGCCAGATAGTAAAATTTTCCACATGTTTGCTGTGTCCTCCACATGGCTTCTCACAAACTGCAAATGCAACTTCTTATGGCTTTCTTTCAACAATGGCATTCTTCTTGCCACTCTTCCATAAAGGCCAGATTTGTGGAATGCATAACTAGTAGTTGTCCTGTGGAAAGATTCTCCCACCAGTTCTGGATCTCTGTAGCTCCTCCAGAGTTACCATGGGGCTCTGTGTAATGCTTTCCTTGCTTAGCCTGTCAGTTTAGATGGACAGCCATGTCTTGGTAGGCTTGCAGTTGTGCCATACTCTTTCCATTTTCCGATGATGGATTGAACAGTGCTCTGTGAAATGTTCAAAGCTGGGGATATTTTTTTTATAACCTAACCCTGCTTTAAACTTCTCCACAACTTCATCCCTGACCTGTCTGGTGTGTTCCTTGGCCTTCATGATGCTGTTTGTTTACTAAGGTTCTCTAACAAACCTCTGAGGGCTTCACACCGGTGTACTAATTTACTAATTTGGTGACTTCTGAAGGCAATTGGTTCCACTAGATTTTAGTTAGGGGTATCAGAGTAAAGGGGGCTGAATACAAATGCACGCCACATTTTTCAAATATTTATTTGTAAAAAAAATTGAAAACCATTTATCATTTTCCTTCTACTTCACAATTATGTGTTGGTCTATCACATAAAATCCCAATAAAATACATTTACGTGTTTAGTTGTAACATGACACATGGAAAATTTCAAGGGGTATGAATACTTTTTCAAGGCACTGTATATACAATATATAAGAGAGGATTTGGATTTTTTATTTTCTGAAAAATTCTTCTCTTGGGGTACTTTAAACCGAAAATGTCATATATTGCAACTTACCAATCCTTAAATGTGGCTACATTCCTTTTTTATTCTTTATTTTCACCTGGTGATCTGACCAATAACACACTTCTTCTTAGGATATCTCCACTTTATGGAATGGAAACCCTTGGACAGCAGATTCCTCAACCTGTGAATAGGATAGTGTTAGAAGTACTAGAAAATTTAGAAGGATGTGACTAATGCCGCGTACACACAAACGGACTTTACGGCAGACTTTGCCCGGCGGACTGGATTTCATCAGACAATTCGATCGTGTGTGGGCTCCAGCGGACTTTGTTTGCTCAAAAGTTGGACGGACTTAGATTTGAAACATGTTTTAAATCTATCCGACTGACTCTTCTTACTAGCGGACAAACCGGTCGTCTGTGTGCTAGTTCGACGAACTCAAACTGATGCATGCTTTGAAGCACTTACAAGACGGACGCGCTCGGTCTGGTAAAACTAGCCTTCGTCTTGAAGCTAGCACATTCCTCTTCTGGGATCTTTTAATACAGCGCTTTTTGTAGGATTGATAATGCGAGAGGAATGAAGTTGTTTTTCAGCTTTTTATTCACACAGAGTTCTCACAAACTACTTTCTTCATGATTTATCCTCATGCCATGACTAATATAATATTTTGAAAAAGCCAGATCTCCATAAATAAAAAAAATTAAATTAGATTTTGGACTCATCTTTATTTTTTGGATTGATTTCAACACTTATTTATTTTACAATGTGTGTTAAATTATACCCACATTTTTTGGGTGTTTTTTGTGTGGATTTACAAGTTACCACAATAACCTTATTATTTTGTGTTGTTTTAATGAACCTTAATGAGGTTGGTGTCCCTTGTTCATTAGACATAGGGGGGTGTATTTAACCAAGGCAAAATCATTTTTCACTACAAGTGCTAATTCTACTTGGAATTCCACAGAAAGAGCATTTTGAAGTGCCTTCGCTGTGGATCCGAGGGGCACATGCAAGGAAGCCCAAAAAATAAAACAAATTTTTATTGCACATGATTTTATGAAAAAATCAGCAGAGCTTCCCCTAATTTCAGCTCTTCCCCTCAGATTTACAGCGACTGCACTTCCAACAAGTGCACTTGCTGTGCAATTTCTCAAGTGAACTTTTCACTAGTACTTTTCACTTGATATTCGAAATGATTTAGCCCTTTGTCAAAAACACACATAGGGGTTGATTTACTAAAGGTAAAAAGACTGTGCACTTTGTAAAGTGCAGTTGCCCTCTGCAAGAGCAGTTGCTCCAGAGCTTAGTAAATGAGCAGAAGCTCTGCTGACTTCCATCATCCAATCATGTGCAAGCAAAAATGCTGTTTTTAGAATTTTCCTTGCACAGGATTGGGAACTTTTTGCAAAGTCAAGCCTTTTAACTAATTTCTGATGCTCTGGAGCAATTGCACTTGCAGGGGGCAACTGCCCTCTGCAAAGTGCACAGTCTATTTGCTTTTTTGAAATCAACCCCATAGTCTTTTTGACCTGTACCTGCCTACTCCCAAACAAAATGGCGTTTTTTAATCAAAACACATAGGCAATAATGTAAGGTAACCAAAAAATACATTTATTTATTTTTTTTTAAAAATTAGGAAGGCAACACTGGAGACACTTTTAGAATCTGGGAAGCCTTTCGTCCCCCAGGACACACATCAAGTTTGAGGACAAGAAAATTGGTATCTTGCGACTATAGGGAGCACAGGGAGCACAGTCAGACCAGACAGAAGCCAGGCAATCACTTTCGACTCTTCCGTGGAGCCTTCCCTGCACGCTTCTCTGCAGCCTTCCCTCCACGCTTCTCTGCAGCCTTCCTCAGAGGTTGTGCCTCTGGTGGTGTACTTGGGGCAGGAGGAGGAGGAGGAGGAGTGGCTTCATCTGCCAGATATGCGGTAGAAGTAAGCTCCCCTGTCAAGCCCTTCTGGTAAGCCTCAAAAATCAGACCCTCACAGAGGAGGCATTGGCCCTTTTCCAACTCCAGCAATCTGCTGGCTATAAAGGTGCCATACGCCTCCTCTGCATTGGGTGGTTTGCTCAGGATCAGGCTTGCTTCCCGTATGAGGGCTAGGGATTCCTGCTCAGTTGGTGTCATTCTCCTGGGCCTTTTGTGGAGAATGCGGAGGGGAGGCACCTGACACTCTTTGCAGCTTCGACTTGGCCCAGCCACAGCCTCCTCCTCTCTCCCACTGGGCAAGGCCTCCTCCTGGCTGAGGTCATCCTGTGTCAAAAAAAGGGACATAGTTGTAATTTTGTGTTATGCAATCACACACAATTTTTAGCTCATGACTTTCAAATATAAGTTACACAAAATAGTAAAGGCTATCTATTTGACACCACCATTATTTCAGCTGATAAAAAATATCTGAAGTACATAGGCGTGCGCACAGGGTGTGCCAGGTGTGCCAGGTGTGCCTGGGCACACCCTATATGCTTTGTGTGCTGCATATTCCCCCCTGTTTTGACCACTGATATTTCATCCCCCCCCAAAAAATGTTACCCAAGCCCAAAAATTTGGGTGAAAGAAAATTAACTAAATTACACTGTCCACTGCCCTACTGACACCATCAGTACATATACACATGCATATGTATTTGAGCTTTGGGGTGCACACCCTAATGCAAGAGGCTGCGCACACCTATGCAGAAGTATATTTTTGGCCACTACTGTCTAGTGATATGTCTACATATTAATCTTTGTGCAGAAGTCATTTTTTAGTAAGCACTTTAAAAATTAACACGTTAACATCATTAATAACATTTACACAATCACAAATTACAAAAAAAAGGATACCTGGCTGAAGCTGGGCGCATCAACTTCATCAGTGATGAAAAGGCCCAGTTCATACTGGGACTCCTCAGCTGAGGTGGAGGTGGATGGAAGGCTGGAGGGAAGAGTGGAGGGAAGGCTGGAGGGAAGGGTGGGGGGAAGGGTGGAAAGTGATTGCCTGGCTTCGGTCTGGTCATCCAGGAATCGCATTTTGTTGTAGTACCACAACTTGGGTACATATACTTGGTCAGCTGCTGCACCGGATCTGAGCGACTCCTGGATTTTATTGTGTTCCCGCTTATACATGTTTCGCAAGATACCAATTTTCTTGTCCACAAACTTGAGGTCTGCCTGGGGGACTCGAGTCTTCATAAACTCTAAAAGTGTGCCCAGTGTTGCCTTCCTTACATCCCTATTATAATATAGGGGGTGTTTGACCTCCCACAGGTTTTTCTTTTCCTGATAGAGCTCAATAAATTGGCACAAAAATTCTTCCTCTTTAAAGGGATTCATTTTTTCTGAAAGACAAGACACAAGATCCAAAATAATGTCAGTCACAAATCACAGGATTATTTTTGGTTGTAATCTAGGGGACACATACACACACACACACACACACACACACTCCCCCACTTTAATCTTACCTTTGTTTCTGACGCTCGCTACTTCCGCATGGACATACGTAGGCCATCGTAATAGCTTTATATACACTGCGCATGTGTCATGCTCCGCCTGGGTCGCCCACCCCTGACGTTCTTTAGTACGATTTGGCCCTGCCCCTTCACTCTTCGTTGCGCAGTGGGAGTAGATAGCTAAAGATGGCGGAGAGAATCAGTGGAAGTAGCGCGGAGGAAAGCCCGGAGCTCCAAACATCCACATCCCGGAGGAGATATAAGGCCACCAACATGGCTTTTGAAGAGATGGTGGAGATGGTGTCCATATTGAGAAGGGAGGACTACGATGGCAAAAAAGGACCGTACACACGACCGAATATGCGGAAGGACAAAATAATGTCCTCAGCTGTCACCGCTCTGGAATCAAAATTTGGCACAAAACGGTCGAAAGAACAATTGAGGAAGCGGTGGTCTGACATCAAAAGTAGGGAGCCTGAGCAATATTGGCGAATAAAGAAGCTGCTTAAAAAAAGTAAGTACTTGTTGTGTTTTACTATTGAGATACTTAACTTGCATGCTGATCCTTATTTTTGGACTTTATACAGCATCGTTCGTAAAGACCGTTCTTTGTAAAATACATATGATACTTTAGAAAATGACGTTATTTTTTCACCAAATACGATGGGACAGGGTTGGACATACATTTATGTCTTGATAATTTCTCAAATTACCACAATTTGTTGATGTGGTGTAGATGTGTTGGAAAATATAATGCTTCTTCAAAAATCATTCAGTGTAATGTAAGGACAGGACACAGCAGCTGTTTCCACATCTGGACTCACGAGCACTATAGTGTACTATGTGACCATAAATACATTTTAGAGGGGTAATACACATAGGAGATAATTGAGGTGTCTGCATCTGTGAAACTTGCCTGAAAATGTGCATTGTTTATAATTGTTGTTCAGAGGGAATGTTCATCCTGTCTTCTAAATTTTTTATGATCAAAAAAGGCAATTGGCCACAACTCATAACCAACGTTTAAGTTTATTTAATAAAATCTAAAATATCACTGTGTTTTAACTATACCTTTTGTTCAATTCTCATAGGGGAGAAAAGACTCAGACAACAGTCCAAGGATCCCAGGACCCCCCAAAGTCACCGGCCTGAGGCAGAAGATACCCCAAGCCCCAGCCCAAGACCACGCCCACCCGACGACCTGGAGGAAGGAGAGGTGGAGGAAGTGTGCGAGGTTTCAAGCCCACCAAGTGAGTGACTGACACCCCAGCTTAAGTTAATGTATTTTGGCGTGCATATTGTAAACCTTGTTTTTACTCACTCGTTTTAGGTGAGTTTCTGGTTGTGGAAGGCCAAGCGGCAGAGCCATTCACCACAGACAGTGCCCAAAGACTGATTGGCCAGATAATGCTGTGAAATGGCCAAATAGATAAAATGCGTGACCAAATTCACAGCATGCAACTTCGCCTGGACTCCATGCAACAGGAAATGAAGAACATGATTGATGTTTTGGGCAGAATATAATAACGTTTGGCCTAAAAACATCAATCATGTTCTTCATTTCCTTGTGAAGTTTGTTTTTTGGAATAAATGTTATTTTAATTTATTTGGGATACCAAAATTTACATTATGATGCACACGGTGTGTCATCATGTGCTATCTTCCATCATGGGTTATCAATGTACTTGTTTTGTGTTTGCAACCCCTTCATCCTGAAAATTATTTTGTGGTGATAGGAACCAAAAAAGGGATTGCACACACAAAACACGTACATTGCTCACCCATGATGGGAGATAGCACATGTTGACGTGACCCTTTTGTAAATCTCAATTTTGAGCATATTCTAAAGGAACGATTTCCAAGGGTGACATCACATGCACCGTTCTTTAAATGTTGAACTTTGTAAGTTCTTTAATGTTTTGTTATGTTTATAAAAACACTGTTGTGAATGTAACTATTTTTAGAAAGGTCTATTTTTTAAAATATATGCCTTTAATAATGTTTAACCAGTTCAATACCAGGCACTTAGACACCTTCCCGCCCAGCCCAATTTTCACCTTTCAGCACTGTTGCAATTTGAATGACAATTGCGCGGTCATGCTACACTGTAACCAAACAATTTTTTTATCATTTTATTCCCACAAATAGAGCTTTCTTTTGGTGGTATTTGAGTACCTCTGCGGTTTTTATTTTTTGCGCAACAAATAAAAAAAGACCGAAAATTAAAAAAAAAAACAAGTTTTTCTTTGTTTCTGTTACATTTTTTTGTAAATAAGTACGCTTTCTCCTTCAATAATGGGCACTGATATAGCTGCACTGATGGGCACTGATACGGCGGCACTGATGGGCACCGATGAGGTGGCACCAATGAGGTGGCACTGATGAGGTGGCACTAACGGGCACTGATGATGGGCACTGATAGGCGGCACTGATGGGCACTGATAGGTGGCACTGATGGGCACTGATAGGTGGCACTGGTATACGGCACTGATGGGCACTCATAGGTGGCACCGATGGGCACACATAGGCGGCACTGATGGGCACTCGTAGGTGGCATTGATTGGCATATATGGGTGGCACTGATGGGTACTTATGTGTGGCACTGATGTGTGGCACTGATGGGCACTGATAGGTGGGCACAGATGGGCACTGACAGGTGGCACTGATGGGCAATGACTGGTGGCACAGATGGGCAATGACAGGTGGCACTGATATAGCATTGCTGGGCACTGATATAGCATTGCTGGGGATTGCTATGGAAATCCTGGGCATATCATTGGCATAATAGTGCCAATCAGTGCCCATTTGTGGGCACTGATTGGCACAGATTGGGCACATGTGGATGGCCATGGGGTACATACCTGGCCATCCACGTTGCCCCTTCCCTGGTGGTCCTAGTGGCATCCCTGGTAGTCCAGTGGGGTGATCTGAGGGGGGGCTGCGCTGATAAACAGTCAGCGCAGACCCCCCCTGCCAGGAGAGCCGCCGATCGGCTCTCCTCTACTTGCGTCTGTCAGACGCGAGTGAGGAAGAGCCGATCAACGGCTCTTCCTGTTGACAGCGTGATCAGCCGTGATTGGACACGGCTGATCACGTGGTAAAGAGCCTCCGCCGGAGGCTTTTTACCAAGATCAGTGTAGCGGTGTGTCAGACTGACACACCGCTCCACCGATCGCCGCGATGCGCGCCCCCGGGGGCGCGCTGCGCCATGTTATCCTGCTGGACGTCATATGACGCCCAGTCAGGATAACACAACCACTTCCCGGACGTCAATCCGCTATAGGGCGGGCGGGAAGTGGTTAAAAAACATATATTTTTACACAACTAAAAATCTGTAAAAAAAAGAAAAACCAAAAAAATATTCAAAAATGCACCTTTCAATGTGCACAAAGTAACATTTTGTTAATAATACAATGTGTGTGGCTGATTAATGCAGACAAATTTTTTTTTTTTTTGGGAAGCCTGACTAAATAAAGGTAAATGCACTTGCCACTACTACAAGTGCACTAGGAGACAGACATAACTAAATGCAAACAAGAATAAAAACAAGATATTTTTGAAAAAATTTTATTTTTTTTTGGGCTAAAATTACAGCTTTTGCTGAATAGCAATAGCCCCCCGACCATTAAAATAATTTACATAACGGTCACGCACTTGACGTGCGGTTCGGGGGGCCAAGCCAATACGGCCAATTTCTAGGCCTGCCATTGTGGTATCCTGTTCCAGTCCAGCCTCAGGCCCAACAGAAGATATATATGTTGCTGAATGTCTCCTTAAAAAGTTATGCAAGATGCAGCAAGCAAGGATGACGTAGTTTAGTTTATAGTCCGGCAAATTAATTGCAGAAAGGAATAAACGGAACCGGCTGGCCAGAATCCCAAAGGCATTCTCCACAACTCTTCTTGGTCTGGCCAGCCGGTAATTAAATACCCTCCTCTCAGGGGTGAGTGTCCTTTGGGGGAACGGCCTCATCAAGTGCTCACCGAGAGCAAACGCTTCATCAGCAATAAAAACTGAGGGGAGTCCATCCACATTCTCATCATCAGGTGGCAATCCCAGGCCACCGGTCTGGAGACGATGGCACAGCTCGGTCTGTGCAAAGACTCCTCCATCAGACATCCGGCCGTTCTTCCCCACATCCGCAAACAGAAAGTCCAAATGTGCCGAGACCACCTCCATCAAAACTACACTATGGAACCCCTTGTAGTTATAGAAATAAGACCCCGAATGCGGTGGTGGCACAATCCGGACATGCTTCCCGTCAATCGCCCCCGACACAGTTGGGAAAGTCCCAACGGTCAGTGAACTGGGAGGCCACAGTCTGCCATTCCTGTGTACTTGAAGGAAACTGTGGAGTGCAAAAAAAGAAAAAAATTAAGATAAGGACTTTGAAGCCTAAATTGGATATCAGATTACACCAAAACATTAGTGAACAACAGCAGTCAAACATTATTAATATGTGTGTTTGTAATTGAAATGGTAAAAAACATAAGGCCCACTTATAAGATTAATCACCCCCTCTGATGGCCCATTGATACATTTGAATGTGGGGGGAGGTGTTTTAATTAGGTCCCAAAACACACCTGACTGGTTCTCACATTTGTGGTGTGGGGGAGGGGTTCTAATTAGGTTAACAAACACACCTGACTGATTCAAACATTTGTGGGGTGGGGGAGGGGTTCTAATTAGGTTAACAAACACACCTGACTGGTTCAAACATTTGTGGGGTGGGGGAGGGGTTCTAATTAGGTTAACAAACACACCTGACTGGTTCAAACATTTGTGGGGTGGGGGAGGGGTTCTAATTAGGTTAACAAACACACCTGACTGGTTCAAACATTTGTGGGGTGGGGGAGGGGTTCTAATTAGGTTAACAAACACACCTGACTGATTCAAACATTTGTGGGGTAAGGGAGGGGTTATAATTAGGTTAACAAACACACCTGACTGGTTCAAACTTTTGTGGGGTGGGGGAGGGGTTCTAATTAGGTTAACAAACACACCTGACTGGTTCAAACATTTGTGGGGTGGGGGAGGGGTTCTAATTAGGTTAACAAACACACCTGACTGATTCAAACATTTGTGGGGTGGGGGAGGGGTTCTAATTAGGTTAACAAACACACCTGACTGGTTCAAACATTTGTGGGGTGGGGGAGGGGTTCTAATTAGGTTAACAAACACACCTGACTGATTCAAACATTTGTGGGGAGGGGGAGGGGTTCTAATTAGGTTAACAAACACACCTGACTGGTTCAAACATTTGTGGGGTGGGGGAGGGGTTCTAATTAGGTTAACAAACACACCTGACTGGTTCAAACATTTGTGGGGTGGGGGAGGGGTTCTAATTAGGTTAACAAACACACCTGACTGATTCAAATATTTGTGGAGCGGGGGAGGGGTTCTAATTAGGTTAACAAACACACCTGACTGGTTCAAACATTTGTGGGGTGGGGGAGGGGTTCTAATTAGGTTAACAAACACACCTGACTGATTCAAACATTTGTGGGGCGGGGGAGGGGTTCTAATTAGGTTAACAAACACACCTCACTGATTCAAACATTTGTGGGGTGGGGGGGTTCTAATTAGGTTAACAAACACACCTGACTGGTTCAAACATTTGTGGGGTGGGGGAGGGTCAAACAAGACAATGGAACAGACAATATACATTGTTCAAGGGACTATAGGCTAGAGATATAAATGGACCCAGGATTGCATGGTGGGGAGGTTAATGAAGGAAAATATGCATGTAGGTCAATAAATGATTAATGTTCAAAAACAGTCATGCATGAAGATAAAGGGGACATTCACAGCATATTGAAAGCATGGCAATTAGGTAAGGAGGACATTTATACAATACATTAAAAAACATTTAATACATATCCTGTAATGTTAAAGGATAAAACTTACCTTCATATAGTCCTTCTGCAGGACCTGAATAATAGCAGAACAGGTCTCTGGGATTATGATCCCCAGAGCCTGGGGGGAGATGCCTGTCGAGAACTTCAAGTCCTGAAGACTTCTCCCTGTCGCCAAGTAACGTAACGTGGCAACTAGCCTCTGCTCCGCACTGATGGCTTGCCTCATGCAGGTATCCTGCCTGCTGATATAGGGGGTCAGCATAGCCAGCAGACTCTCAAAGACGGGGTCCGTCATCCGGAGATAATTCCTGAAATCCTCAGGATTATTCTCACGGAGCTCACAGAGCAAAGGCATATGAGAGAATTGGTCACGCTGGCGCAACCAATTCTTTATCCATGAACTCCTCCTCGCCCTGTTCATGGACTGGACTCGGGTCAAAGTATTAACCCCAACACCAAGTCCCCACGCAGCACGAACTCGAGAACGAGAACGTCCACGCGACATGCTTCAAAACGGTCGGCTGGTCAAACAAACAAACTTATAACAAACGCACTGAAGAAAAGCAAGGCCTATGAAGAATAACCTGAAAATCAGGAACGAGTGGACCAGAACGGCCTGCAAGGCAGGGTACGAACTGACCAACACGCACTGAAAAGCAGATACAAACCTCACAAGCACAAACTGAACCGCAGAAAACGATCGAAATAAGCTGAAGTGTGAAAAGCGCGAATTGTCTCTAACCAAACTTCTACTAACACGAGATAAACACGAGATTAGCAGAAGGAGCCCAAAGGGTGCTGTAGTGGGGCTTGAACTTCCTTTTTATAGTCCCGTCGTACGTGCTATACGTCACCGCGTTCCAAACCAGCGGACTTTTGCTGTGAGTGTGTGTGGCCAAGTCCGTCCGTTTTGAAGTCTGGCGCAAGGAGCCGACAAAGTCCAGCGAAAAGTCCGCCGAGCAAAGTCTACCGTAAAGTCCGCTCGTGTGTACGCGGCATAACAAACAAAAGCTGCACTCTTGGTATTTACTGTTTTTTTGGTGGGACTAATGATGTCACACCTGTCCAGGGGTGGGTGGTTCTTTGCTTGTTGCCTCTTTTGATTGGTGAATGTTTATTTAAATATGTTTCATTGTTACTTTCACTTATCACCCACCTGACGAAGGGGTCCTGCATGACTCCGAAAGGTTGCACTCTCTGGCTGATCATGCTTTAACAAAAAAACCTTTGAACTCAAGATCTGTGGTGTGCTGGAAAATGTATTCATTGTGAATTTTTAAGCCTAATGCAAATTTGATGCAGATTCTTTGCTCCACTCGCTCAGTCATTTTGAATGCGATGACCACACAGTACACATCTTTATTCAATGGTGTCTAATGCCCCCACTGACTGGTACAATGAAGTTGTCATTGTTCAGGCAGGCATATTTTAGTCTGCTCTCCTTGGCTGCCAGGTTACATCAATGTCAAGCAAACCGTTCTTGTTATATTAATAAAGGCTGGACTTCTGAACAGACCTATCTATCGTATACAGCAACCATAACCGTAAGAGAAGTTGAGAAGGAACGTGGAAGTATATTTCCATGCTATATTACATTATAATACTACACTTAAAGTTTTCCACTTTAACCAAGCAAACTATGTGGGTGAATGGGTTACACTTGGAGCCCTCTACCGCCTCCCCAAATCCCGAAAGGAAATAACCAGGACCTCCCACACACACCTCCCCAATGGGATCTTTCTGTAGGTGTGTGCGGGGACCCCCCTGAGTCCATTTCCCAGTCCTTAGAGACTGTCACTGGAGAAATGGCGGAAGGCAAAACAGGTGGTGCCCTCCTATTTGAAGTGCCATCCTAAGGGTGGGAGATTATTTTTAGCTGCGGGAGGGGTAATGAGCCTCCAGCGGACACGTAAGATTAGCCAATGATTTCCCCTAAGGGAGAGTTGCATAACCCTGTATGTTAACAGAATGCCAAGGACAAGAGAGTCCCAAAGAAGGAAGAAAGTAAACGTAGGAAAGGATGAAAGGATGAGGGGGAGGAGGGAGAGGTAGTAAGGTGAGGTTGGGTCAGGGGGGAGGGTGTAAGTATTCCCTCCTGCTGTCATTCCCGGCAAGAGGTTAATGTTCTGAAAAGATGCCCATGGTTTCCAGGTGGACATAAATCTCCCCACTTTATCATTGAGTTTAGATACTAAATGCTCCTGAGTAGGGATGAGCTTCGTGTTCGAGTCGAACCCATGTTCGACTCGAACATCGGCTGTTCGGTCGTTTGCCGAATTGCGAACGATATGGGCCATTCGCACCAAATTCGTGTGGCGCGTCACGGCCCATAATTCACTGAGGCATCGCAGTGCATTGCTTGCTGATGATTGGCCAAGCATGCACTATGACCCGCATGCTTGGCCAATCACAGCGCCGCCTGAACAGAGAGCCGTAATTGGCCAAAGCCAAGGAGGCTTTGGCCAATTATGGCTCAGGGGATTTAGTACACGCCCCACACTATATAAGGCCGCCTGCACGGCGGCCCTGTGTAGTGTGTGTTCCGGCGTTGAAAGAGATAGACAGAGAGACAGTGTCATTTGATTTGAGTTAGATAGATTAGGCAAAACAGTCAGTCAGTTAGCTGCACTTACAGTGTATTTTGTATATATATGCATCCCAGGTGTTGCATATATATATATACACTGTATTCAGTTTAGCTAGATCCGTTCCTGTTATCTTCTAGACTATTTACATTTAGTGCAGTGCGTCCTGCTCACAGTGTTCAGCTAGATCCGTTCCTGTTATCTTCTAGACTATTTACATTTAGTGCAGTGCGTCCTGCTCACAGTGTTCAGCTAGATCCGTTCCTGTTATCTTCCTACTGACAGGCAGGCTTGTCTTGTTACAGTATTAACAGCTACTTAAAGAAAATTACTGGTGTTCTTTTGATCCTATTAGTACCACGGTCAGGCAGCTAGACTATTTACATTTAGTAAAGTGCGTCCTGCTCACAGTGTTCAGCTAGATCCGTTCCTGTTATCTTCTAGACTATTTACATTTAGTGCAGTGCATCCTGCTCACAGTGTTCAGCTAGATCCGTTCCTGTTATCTTTCTACTGACAGGCAGGCTTGTCTTGTTACAGTATTAACAGCTACCTAAAGAAAATTACTGGTGTTCTTTTGATCCTATTAGTACCACGGTCAGGCAGCTAGACTATTTACATTTAGTAAAGTGCGTCCTGCTCACAGTGTTCAGCTAGATCCGTTCCTGTTATCTTCTAGACTATTTACATTTAGTGCAGTGCGTCCTGCTCACAGTGTTCAGCTAGATCCGTTCCTGTTATCTTCCTACTGACAGGCAGGCTTGTCTTGTTACAGTATATAAAGCTACCTGAAGAAAATTACTGGTGCTCTTTTGATCCTATTAGTACCACGGTCAGGCAGCTAGACTATTTACAGTTAGTGCAGTGCGTCCTGCTCACAGTGTTCAGCTAGATCCGTTCCTGTTATCTTCCTACTGACAGGCAGGCTTGTCTTGTTACAGTATATAAAGCTACCTGAGGAAAATTACTGGTGTTCTTTTGATCCTATTAGTACCACGGTCAGGCAGCTAGACTATTTACATTTAGTGCAGTGCGTCCTGCTCACAGTGTTCAGCTAGATCTGTTCCTGTTATCTTCCTACTGACAGGCAGGCTTGTCTTGTTACAGTATTAACAGCTACCTAAAGAAAATTACTGGTGTTCTTTTGATCCTATTAGTACCACGGTCAGGCAGCTAGACTATTTACATTTAGTAAAGTGCGTCCTGCTCGCAGTGTTCAGCTAGATCCGTTCCTGTTATCTTCCTACTGACAGGCAGGCTTGTCTTGTTACAGTAGAAAATTACTGGTGTTCTTTTGATCCTATTAGTACCATGGTCAGGCAGCTAGACTATTTACAGTTAGTGCAGTGCGTCCTGCTCACAGTGTTCAGCTAGATCCGTTCCTGTTATCTTCCTACTGACAGGCAGGCTTGTCTTGTTACAGTATATAAAGCTACCTGAAGAAAATTACTGGTGTTCTTTTGATCCTATTAGTACCACGGTCAGGCAGCTAGACTATTTACAGTTAGTGCAGTGCGTCCTGCTCACAGTGTTCAGCTAGATCCGTTCCTGTTATCTTCCTACTGACAGGCAGGCTTGTCTTGTTACAGTATATAAAGCTACCTGAAGAAAATTACTGGTGTTCTTTTGATCCTATTAGTACCACGGTCAGGCAGCTAGACTATTTACATTTAGTGCAGTGCGTCCTGCTCACAGTGTTCAGCTAGATCTGTTCCTGCTATTTTCCTACTGACAGGCAGGCTTGTCTTGTTACAGTATTAACAGCTACCTAAAGAAAATTACTGGTGTTCTTTTGATCCTATTAGTACCACGGTCAGGCAGCTAGACTATTTACATTTAGTAAAGTGCGTGCTGCTCACAGTGTTCAGCTAGATCCGTTCCTGTTATCTTCCTACTGACAGGCAGGCTTGTCTTGTTACAGTAGAAAATTACTGGTGCTCTATTTGATCCTATTAGTACCACGGTCAGGCAGCTAGACTATTTACAGTTAGTGCAGTGCGTCCTGCTCACAGTGTTCAGCTAGATCCGTTCCTGTTATCTTCCTACTGACAGGCAGGCTTGTCTTGTTACAGTATATAAAGCTACCTGAAGAAAATTACTGGTGTTCTTTTGATCCTATTAGTACCACGGTCAGACAGCTAGACTATTTACATTTAGTGCAGTGCGTCCTGCTCACAGTGTTCAGCTAAACCTACAAATTAGTGGGGTGCGTCCACCTCACAGTGTTCAGCTAAAGCTACCTGTAGAAGGTTGGTGGTGTTCTCATACTACAGGCAGGCGGTTGATTTTGCTAGCTGCAGTATATATATATATATATATATATATATATATATATATATATATCCCAGCTTAGTGCAGCTACAGGCCATTAGTATGTCTGGAAGGCCAAGAAGGAGAGGCAGACAGTCACAAGCCAATAAGAGAGGGCAAGCAGGCTCTGTGTCTAGTGCTGGTCGTGGAGACGGTGCATCCTCATCAGCACGTGGCCATGGGACACGCTTGGCCTTTTTTTCGGCAGCTGGCCGTGTTGAGCCGCAACATGCGGAACACTTGGTCGAGTGGATGACCAAGCCTTCCTCATCTTCCTCATCCTCTCTCACCCATGCCCAGGGTGCTTTGTCTGGCAAAGCAGCGGCCTCTTCCCTCGGCTCAATGTCATCAGTGACTCCTTCCCTAGCTCCACCATGTCCTCCTGAGGAGTCCCTCGAACTGTTTGACCACAGTGTTGGGTACATGCTCCAGGAGGATGCCCAGCGTTTGGAAGGCTCTGATGATGATACTGAGCTCGATGAAGGCAGTAACATGAGCACGGACAGAGGGGGTGCCCAAGAAGGACAGCAATCTGGCAGTCATGCTCCCCTTGCTGCAGCATACTGCCAGGTTTGCTCCAGTGATGAGAAGGGAGGGGATGATGAGGTCACTGACTCAACGTGGGTGCCTGATAGGAGAGAGGAGGAGGAGGAGGAGGAGGCGGCACATCACCAACGAGGCAGGATGCCCTCCAGGGGCCAGCCTAAGGGCAGCACATTGACTGCATCACATGTGCAGGGCGCTGCAGTCTCTGCACGTTATTCAAAAAGTTATTTGGTGTGGGCCTTTTTTGAGACGAGTGCATCAGATCGCACCGCTGCTATTTGCAACATATGTCTCAAGCGTATCTCACGTGGCCAAAACATCTCCCGCTTGGGTACCACATGCTTGACCAGACATATGTTGACCTGCCATGCAGTTCGTTGGCAAGCGTAACTAAAAGACCCACACCAAAGAACAAAGAGGACCTCTCCTTGCTCCTCATCAGCTGAGATTTCCAACCCCACTAGACCATCAGTCCTCTCTGAGACCTGCACTGAGAGGACTGAAGGTGTAGAATTAGGTGTGTCACAGCCAAGTACTTGTGGGCAATCTGCTTTTGGTACACCGACGTCAGATTGTACCAGGCAAATTTCCCTGCCCCAGCTGCTGCACCGCCGAAAGAAGTTTGCTCCCAGCCATCCACATGCCCAGCGGTTGAATGCTAGCTTGGCAAAATTGCTGGCACTTCAACTGCTGCCTTTTCAGTTGGTAGACTCTGCCCCCTTCCGTGAGTTTGTAGAATGTGCGGTTCCTCAGTGGCAGGTACCCAAACGCCACTTTTTCTCACGGAAGGCGATTCCGGCTCTCTACCGGCATGTGGAAGGCAATGTCCATGCCTCGCTGGACAGGGCGGTCAGCGGTAAGGTGCATATTAGCGCTGACTCATGGTCCAGCAGGCATGGACAGGGACGTTACCTAAGTTTCACGGCTCATTGGGTGACTCTGCTGGCAGCTGGGAAGGATGCAGGACAAGGTGCAGTAGTGTTGGAGGTTGTTCCGCCACCACGCCTCCAAAATGCTAATGATTGTGACACACCTCTCTCTTCCACCCCCTCCTCTTCTTCTTCCTCCATGGCCTCTTCTTCGGAACCAGCGGTGCTCCGTAGTCGTTCAAGGGGCTACGCAAGTACACAGGCCAAAAGATGCCATGCGGTGCTTGAGCTGGTGTGCTTGGGGGACAGGAGCCACACTGGGGCAGAGGTTCTGTCAGCTCTGCAGGAGCAGGTTCAGAGGTGGTTGACGCCACGCCAACTTAAGGCAGGAATGGTGGTTTGCCACAATGGCACCAACCTCCTCTCTACCCTCCGACAGGGACAAATGACCCATGTGCCCTGTTTGGCTCACGTCCTTAACTTGGTGGTGCAGCGGTTCTTGGGCAGGTACCCGGGCTTACAGGATGTCCTGAGGCAGGCCAGGAAAGTCTGTGTGCATTTCCGCCGGTCATATAATGCCAGTGCTCGGCTGACGGACCTCCAAAAGGAGTTTAATCTGCCCAAGAACCGCCTAATCTGTGACATGCCCACCAGGTGGAACTCAACGTTGGCCATGCTGCAGCGGCTGCACATGCAGCAGAGGGCCATCAATGAGTACCTGTGCGACTATGGCACCAGGACAGGGTCAGGGGAGCTTTTTTTTTTTTCCCCACGCCAGTGGGCCATGATCAGGGATGCATGCACTGTCCTGTCACCATTTGAGGAGGCCACGAGGATGGTGAGCAGTGACAGTGCATGCATCAGTGACACTGTCCCCCTTGTCCACCTGTTGGAGCACACGCTGCGTGGAATAATGGACAGGGCACTTGAGGCAGAACAGAGGCAGGAAGAGGAGGACTTCCTTAGCTCTCAAGGCCCCCTTTATCCAGACAGTGTTCCTGCGTGCCCGCCGATCACACAGGAAGAGGACGAGGAGGAGGAGGAGGAGGAAGATTGTGTCAGTATGGAGGTGGAGCCTGGCACTCAGCATCAGCAGCAGTCTTTAAGGGATCAGTCCCAAGAAACACATGGACTTGTACGTGGCTGGGAGGAGGTGGCTGCGGACCATGTCGTCCTTAGTGACCCAGAGGACTCCAGACCGAATGCCTCAGCAAACCTACGCTGCATGGCCTCCCTGATCCTGCAAAGCCTGCGTAAGGATCCTCGTATTCGTGGTATCAAGGAGAAGGACCAATACTGGCTGGCAACCCTCCTTGATCCACGTTACAAGGGTAAGTTTGCGGACCTTATCTTGCCATCGCAGAGGGAGCAGAGGATGAAACATCTTCGGGAGGCCTTGCAGAAAGGTCTGTGCAACGCGTTCCCAGAGACTGGGAGGTTACAAACTCCTGTTTCTGGACAACGTGTTGCTGAGGCTTCGGTCAGTCAAAGAAGGAGCGGTGGAGAAGGTGGCCGTCTGACCGATGCGTTCAGACAATTTTTTGGTCCGCAGCCCCAAGGTATGATCGGTTCCAGCAACCATCGCCAGCGTCTGTTTTACATGGTGCAGGAATACCTAGGGGCAAGATCAGACTTGGACACCTTTCCCACCGAAAATCCTCTGGGTTACTGGGTCTTGAGGATGGATCACTGGCCAGAGCTTGCACAGTATGCAATTGAGCTACTGGCCTGTCCTGCATCCAGCGTTCTTTCGGAACGCACATTCAGTGCTGCTGGAGGCGTGGTAACCGATCACAGGGTGCGTCTGTCCACCGACCCGGTCGATCGACTGACCTTCATAAAAATGAATCAGTCTTGGATCACCACCAGCTACCAAGCACCTGATGCTGATGTAACCGAATAATTTTTTTTGAAATCTCAGATCCCTTCAAAGACTGCCTATGCTGATGCTGAGTGACTATCCCTGAGTAATTATCCTCTTCCTCCTCAATCATCACGCTGATAGCTTGTAAGAACATTTTTGGTTCTGGGCGCCACCACCAGTGACTAAGGCACAATTTTTCAGCCCGTTTAACAGGGGCGTGTAATTACAATTTTTGATGTAATACTTTGCAGCAGGGCTCTTTCCTGCATTCCAACTAGAGTGTCTGTGAGGGGTTGCAGTGTTGTGGCACCAGCACCAGTGCCCAAGGCCCAATTTTTCTTCTCCTGTCTAACGGGGGCGTGTAATTACAATTTTTGATGCAATACTTTGCAGCAGGGCTCGTTCCTGCATTCCAACTAGAGTGTCTGTGAGGGGTTGCAGTGTTGTGGCACCAGCACCAGTGCCCAAGGCCCAATTTTTCTGCTCCTGTCTAACAGGGGCGTGTAATTACAATTTTTGATGCAATACTTTGCAGCAGGGCTCGTTCCTGCGTTCCAACTAGAGTGTCTGTAAGGGGTTGCAGTGTTGTGGCACCAGCACCAGTGCCTAAGGCCTAATTTTTCAGCTCCTGTTCAACAGGGGCATGTAATTACAATTCTTGATCTAATATTTCACAGCAGGGCCCTGTGAGGGCTTACAGTGTTGTGGCCACAGCAACACCTAAGGCCCAAATTTCTGCTGAGTATATAAGGCAGGACCCTACTTTCAAACATCTAACTTACAAACGACTCCTACTTGCAAACGGAAGGAGACAACAGGAAGTGAGATGAAATCTACCCCTAGGAAGGGAAATTCTCTCCTGTAAGAGTTAATATGGGAAAAAAAATTCTCCTTTCCACTGATGCTTTCCAATCCTTGTTCCACAAAAAAACCCAAATTTTCAAAAAACATTTTTCATTGGGACAAAAAGTGAGGTGAAATCTTCTGAAGAGGAGGAAAGACAGCAAAACAAATGTCACAGGGGTGATAATCCTTCCCTATGTTTTCCAAAAAGCTTAAAAAAGATTTTTTGGCTGGAGCTAAACACGTTAAAAATGTACCCGTTCAAAATTACAAAGAGATTCTACTTAACAACAAACCTACAGTCCCTGTCTTGTTTGCACCGCCTGTATACTGCTGTTCAGAGTATATAGGGCCTGGTGGCCCCACACCTTTCCTTATTTTAATTTGGGTGCGGGGTTCCCCTTAATATCCATACAAGACCCAAAGGGCCTGGTAATGGACTGGGGGGTACCCATGCCGTTTGTCTCACTGATTTTCATCCATATTGCCATGACCCGACATTACATTAAACCCGCAAGCAGTTTTAAATGAGATTTTTTCCTTTAAAAATGACATTTGGTGCAGGGACTGTTCTAAACACGGGAAACACGCGTCACTTTACAGGCATACTATAGACACCCCCCAGGTACGATATTTAAAGGAATATTTCACTTTTTTTTTTACTTTAAGCATCATTAAAATCACTGCTCCCGAAAAAAACGTCCGTTTTTAAAAGTTTTTTTTGCATTGATACATGTCCCCTGGGGTAGGACCCGGGTCCCCAAACCCTTTTTAGGACAATACCATGCAAATTAGCCTTTAAAATGAGCACTTTTGATTTCGAACGTTCGAGTCCCATAGACGTCAATGGGGTTCTAACGTTCGTGCGAACTTTCGGTCCGTTCGCAGGTTCTGGTGCGAACCGAACTGGGGGGTGTTCGGCTCATCCCTACTCCTGAGACATAATCCACAAAATTTTCCTAATACAACTCTTGAGGGGTACCGTGGGTTTTTTCCAATATTTAGCAATGGTGATCTTAGCTCCTAACAAAATAAAATAGGAGAGAACTTGTGAGTGTTTAGGCAAACCCGGTATATTCTGATTAAGGAGAGCAAAATGTATGTTGGGGAAACAGGCGCTTTAAATAAGGTACTGATAATTTGGATATTTTTTCTGCCAAAAGGTTCTGATACGAGGGCATGTCCACCAAATGTGAATCATTGAACCCTCAAGCTCACAACCCCTGAAGCATGGGGGGATGATCCAGGAAATATCACAGCTAAACTGGCTGGGACATAATACCACCTTGAAATAACCTTTAGGCTGGCTTCTATAAGAGAGATATTGCAGATACCTTTAAATGAGCGAATCCAATATCTGTACCATTCTGTTGAGGTCCACATTCGGCCTGTATCCTCCTCCCAGGTCTTAGTGTAAACTGGTTTGTCCGATTTTGTCATGAGCGCCGTGTAGATCAGGGAAATGCCCCCTTTTTGGTCCTGGATATTCAAGCACCAATGTTCGTAGGGGGTTATGGTTGGAGAATTTGGGTTGTTGCGCCAAATGGTGTGTAGAAAATGTGGAATTTGTGTGAATCTGAATTTTTCGGAGTCCGGCATGTCGAGTGTCTTCCGACAGTAAGATAAGGTTATTGGGCCTGTTGGGGTGAAGAAGTGTCCTATTCAGTAGAGACCTTTATCAGTCCACCATTTAAATGTTTGTATATTTACTCCCGGGGGGAATTCTGTATTATGACAAATATGTGAAAGAGGTTTTAGAGGGGAGGTCAGGGTAGTTTGCCTGAATATTTTGGTAATGAGTGATATGGAGTGCGAAAGCGTGGGGGCCATAATGGCTGGTCTGATTTTGGGGTCACACCACAAAAGGTAGTCAAGGGTGTGAAGAGGTGTAGCTCTTCTTTCCATAGCGAGCCAGTCCGATTTTGGACCCTTAGAAAAGATCATTGATAATTGGGTTAACTGCGCTGCTTGGTAATAGCCCCATAGATCAGATAGTCCCAGTCCGCCCTGAGATTTTAGGCACAATAGGATGCTGGACGGGCATCTATATCCCTTCTTTCCCCAGACAAAGCGTATAATATCCGACTGGAGTTTGCGGAGGAAACCTTTCTTGATCGGGATAGGAAGAGAGCGGAATAAATACAGGAGGCGTGGGAGAAGTGTCATTTTAACAGCGTGTACCCTTCCCAGCCAGGATAGACTGCCCCTAGCCCATTTATCCAGTTCCCCCCTGCATTTACATAACATGGGTGGATAATTCGTTTTGAAGAGGTTACTGATGTCCGCTGTGAGGTTAACTCCAAGATATCGGATGGACTTCTGGGCCCAGGGGAAGTCAAAATTGCTAGCGAGTTGGGAGAGGAGGCCTGCAGGTACTGTGATGTTTAGCACGGTAGATTTACCCATATTAACCTTCAAACCTGAGACTGCACTAAATGTGGTGAGGACTTTGTATATTCCCTGAACGGAGATAAGTGGGGAAGTAATATACAGTATAAGGTCATCTGCATAGGGAGCGCATGTATGTTCCTGACCTCCACAGTCTACCCCGTTAATGTCTGGATTTGATCTAATAGCTATGGCTAGGGTTTCTATAGCTATCGCAAATAGGAGGGGGATAATGGACACCCTTGTCTGGTGCCCCTGCCTATAGGGAACGAAGTCGAGTGCCTACCCATCAGACGTACCTGCGCCGTCGGTTTTGAGTACAGGGAACGAATCAAGTTTAGGCAGTAAGGCCCAAAACCCCATTTTTGTAGCATGTCAAACAAGTATGTCCAATCTATAGAATCAAAAGCCTTATGCAGGTCAATTGATAAAAGAAATCCTTTTTCAGGGGGGCCTCCATCCCGATGAGACTGTAAAAGGGAAATAATGTCAATGGTCCTTCTAATCTGGTCTGCACCTTGCCATCCAGGGATAAATCCTACCTGGTCTCTATGAATATATGAGGAAATAAAGCTTGACACCCTGTTCGCCAGGATTTTTGTTAGGATCTTAATATCATTATTGATTAACGATATTGGGCGATAATTTCCCACCTCACTGGGGTCTTTCTCTGGTTTAGGGATCATGGAGATATAGGCTGCATTTAGATCTGAACCTAATGGAGAACCTTTTCTAAGGGCGTTAAAAAACTTTTTATAGTACCCCGTGGAGAATCCATCCGGGCCTGGAGCTGAGCCTAATTTTAGAGAATTAATCGTATCCAGAACTTCTGACTGGGAGAAAGGACTCTCCAGCAGATCACTGTTATCCTTAGAAAGAGATGGTAATACAATGGAATTCAGGAATTCCTGCTGTGGTTTCGCTAAGTGGGGGGGTTGTGGTTTATATAGTTCCGCATAGTATTGGAGGAAAGCTTCCATTATTTTAACGGGGTTCTGAGACAGTTCCCCGGATTGTAGCTTCACTTTTGGAAAGGCTAGAGATCTGGGTTTAGGGCTAAGCTTGACCACGAGTTTCGAACCAATTTTGTCCTTTTGAGAGTAAAATTTAGCCCCCGACCATCTAAGTTGTTTCTCTGCTGTTGTAGTAAGATTCAGGTTTAGTAGTGCCCGCGCCTTATCCAATTTTTTTAGTAATTCTGGTGAAGGGTTTAGTTTGTGGGCTCGATAGGGATTTAAAGTCTGCTGTAAGTTTCAACATGTCCGCTCTATGTTCTAACCGAAGCTGGGCTGTAATTTGGATTAATTTTCCCCGTATTACTGACTTGTGAGCCGCCCATACCGTCTCAGGGGAAACCTCATTTGTGGAATTTATTTAAAAATATTCCTTAATGGCTCCTTCTCTGATGGTACACTGTATGGGGTCACTTAAAATGGATTCCTGTAGCCGCCATCGTGGGGTGTTAGAGCGTTCCGAGGCTCTTTGAGTGACTAGTGTGACCATCGAGTGGTCAGAAAGGGGGGTGTCCACTATTTTGGAATTCAAAACCAGCGGGATCGTGTGAGGTCTAGTAAAGATGTGGTCTATCCTGGCATAGGAACAATGGGGGGCTGAGTAATGGGTGTAGTCTTTAGAATGTGGATTAGTCTCCCTCCAAATGTCTATTAATCCCATGTCATGAAGAAGTTTCGCTATTTTAGCGCTTTGCCTGGAAGGGCATTTAGGCTTAGGGATACCGGTGCCCGTCCTGTCTAATGCAAAATCAAAAGCCGTGTTGGAGTCCCCACCAATAAAGATTGTGCCTTTAAGATGTGGTTGGAGCTTATGCAACAGGGAGTCAAAAAACGCTTTCTGGCCCTTGTTGGGAGTGTAATAAGAGAAGAAGGTGTATAACTCTCCATCAATGGTCCCTGAGACTTAAATGAAACGGCCCAGGGGGTCCAACACAGTTTCCGAATCAGCTATGTTAATGTGTTTAACGAAGCAAATAGCAACACCCTTTGTTTTGTTATTTACAGATGCAAGAAAAAACTGTGGGAACTGATGATGGAGGAACGACGGTTGGTAAGATGTGGGGAAGTGAGTCTCTTGCAGGAAGAGGACATCTGTGTGCATGGACTTGTAGAGCTGAAAAAGTTTTCTACGTTTAATGGGGGAGTTGAGGCCCTGAGTGTTGTGAGATATGATCTTAAGAGTATGTTTCCCCGTGGGAGGATTAGCCATCAAATAACGGTGTTGAGGACAGGATTGAGTTAAAGATCTTACCGAGCCGGAGGGTGTTCGAAGCAACCATGAGATCAAGCGTGGTTGAGGTAATCTTGTCAAGACCTGGGAGGAGAGATCGAAGCCGGACCCGGAACCTGTGAGCGTGTGAGATCAAGAGGGGGGGAAGGAGGTTTAAAGAAATGAAAGAGAGCAGGAGAGAAAACACAAGTGTTATATCAACCGTCATTAATACATAGATTTGTGAACACAAGTAACATTGCATAAAAATTGGGGGGCTCCTAGGCTCCCCCCATATCCCAGGGTAGGATGGGGGAATCCTTCCTAACCCCATAACCTGAGAGGGCTGGTGTCCCATTCCTGGGGCTACCGGTAAAAGAACCAATGGCAAAAACTGCGCACTTGGTTCCTAGTGGAGGTGCACTGATGCCACCTCTACCCTGCCACCAGTAAAACATATCTGTAAGAAAGGAGGATGTCAAAAGGGAATCCTTCTTGCTGTAACTGTTAGAGCAAACCAAAAACCTGTAAAACCTAAAAGCGGGAGAAAAAAGAAAAAACTCAACAGAGAATTCGTATTCTTAACCGCCCCCCCCCGGCCCACCCCTCCTCCCTTGAGCCCAGGGGGGGTGACATATCAAGACGGCAAAAGCCCCGACCCCCAGGGCCTCAGGGAGCTGAATCTCCCCACCATCCTGCCGGCCAGAGCTGCCGCCTCCATAATTTAAATTAAAATTGAGGGGAGACTAAACCATATAGTGTAAACCACATAGATCTATTTCCCCCCCTCTCCGCCGGTAGTCCCCCCAAGAGTGCTCGCTCATGGATGTATTAATCTATACATAAATCCCCAAAAGGTATCCTGAGCAGTTCATGAGGACCAGTGTCCTGCAGGGGTCACGGGATCCTTGACCTTCCCACAGACCCGAAAGGCATGTAGTAAAGGCCGTTCTCCAGGTGTGTTTCCTCAGGGGGGAAGGACACCGTCAAGGTCCCTGTTGTGGTATGATCCCAAAGTCCCGGGGCCCTCGACAAGAAAAAGTTATGAGTAGAATCTTGAGGGTAATTCAGAACCGTGGTAGCCAAAAGAGAAGTTCCAGTTCCAGATCAGATCCCTTATCCTGAAGGGGCCAAAACATCAAGTAGGGAAGTTTTCTTTGGTGCGTTTGGAACTTTGCTTCAGCCAGGAAGGTTGCAGTGGGCTCGCTGGTGATGGACGTTTCGTGGAGGCAGGAGTACTCCTGCCCTGCTGCGGGTATGATGGGTCTTGTGAAATCAGACCTAGATGCAGTAACAGGCGTTCGCCTTCAACAAGGGTAGAGAAGCCATAGCTTTTATTTTTATAGGCAAAATTTAGGCACAGGGGCAAAGACCAGCGATAGGATATTTCCTTTTCAATCAAGTATTGAATCAGCAGTTTGAGAGAGCGCCTTTTCTGTACCGTGTACGGTGATAAGTCAGCGAATATCTGAATCCTGTGGCCTAGCAGCTTGAGGTCAGCAGTACCCCTAGACCTTCTCATCACCTCCTCTTTGACCGAATAAAAGTGAGGTTTCACGATTATGTCACGGGGGAACCCATCTGAGCGTAGGGGTTGAAGGGCTCTATGTGCACTGTCGATCTCCAGACGATGTTCTGAAATGTCAGGGATAAGGCCTCTTAGCAGGCTTTTGACTGCAGCATGAGTGTCCTTTTCATTCTCCGGGAGGCCTCTGATACGGAAATTGTACCGTCTCAATCTATTTTCGAGATCGTTGATTTTAGAAAAAGCTGTTACAAGGTGATCCTGCAAGTCCTGCATTCTGGCTGACTTTTGGTTGATACGAGAAACTGCTTGGTCAGTTTTCTGCTCAATGGTATCAATCCTCTGCCCCAGTTGCTGCAGATTAGCATGGATAGAGGAAGTTTTTTGTGCCGCGTTCAGGGCCAGGCTTTTAGATAGTAAATGGGTAAAAGCCTCCATCATGGAAGGGAAGTCAGTGGGTGCAGGGGCGTTTGCTGATGATTCTGTCACTGATAACAGCGATCCCGTATGCGGATCTGTCATGGGGGTAGAGGGATAGCCAGCTCCCATCTGTCCCAGCAGGGATTCAGTGGATGTGGGTGAAGTGACCTGAGGCAGGGGGGGAAGTCCGTACCTGGCGAAGAGGGGCTCTGAACGTCCTGATCCGCAATGGATTCCTCCACTCCTCCTGTAGTGAGGGAGCCTCAAGGGGCCGCCGCCATCTTGGCATAGCTGGCCGGAGCGGCCGCCGTGGACATCTGGCCTGTGAGGTTCCTCCGGATGTGCGCCGTTGTTATGTATTTAATCCCGGGGGTCTCCCCCGCCCGAATATCCCTGTGAGGTGCTCAGGTGTTGGCTCTAGTGGCTATGGTGGCGATCTGAGGGTAGCTCTAGAAGCCGGTGGCCATCTTAGCAGCTGCCGCGCATGCGCCTCTCTACCTTGTGTCGAATTTTAAAGGGTGCCTTGACTGAAAAAAAGTTGAGAAACACTGGGCTAAATCATTCAATTTTGCAATTAAGAAGAGCAGATCAATCACCCATTAATAAAGTGTAGTCTGCAGGGACCGCACTGTCCTATAAATAAAATGCCCTAAAGAGGTGCAGAATCTGTAAAATCAAAGAAAAACAGTGCACACATACAAACGTTTGGCTTAAAGAGTATAAGGTGTTAAGGAGTGTAATTTTTTTTAGGAATACCCGCCCTGGTAACATCTTTGCTGCAGCCCAAGATGTGTAGGGCAGCTAAAAAAGCATTTTACCTTTGTCTACTTTGCATGATATTACAATATGTCATTTACTGATCTCTGACCGTTTGTGAAGAGAGCATGTTGCTTCTGTGTGGTCAGTAAGAAATCGAAATAAATGTTTGTTATATTTAAAGTGTAGGTGAAGACTTATGCCGTGACTTACACACCATTGGAAATTCCACCAGCAAAAGTCCAATGTGAGCTATTGGTCGGAAACCGTGTGTATGCTCCATCGAACTTTTGCTGGCGGCATTTCTGGCAGCAAAAGATTGAGAGCAGGTTCACTATTTTTCCGACGGAAATGCTATTCGTCTATATGCAATTCTGTCGCGCAAAACCACGCATGCTCAGAATCAAGTACGAGATGGAAGTGCTCGGTCTGGTAAAACTAGCGTTCGTAATGGAGATAGCACATTTGTCACGCTGCAAATTATTGGATCTTTTAATGCAGCGCATTCTTTTGTTCTTTATAATGCTAGAAAAATGAATTTGTTTTGCTGCTGATATTCACACAGAGTTCTGACAAACGTATTTCTTTATTATTTCTTGTGATCTCCTGAATAATCTTTTTTTGTTTTTAAAGCCAGATCTCCATAATAATGTTTAGAATTATTTTTTACAGTCATTTTTTTTTTAACCAGCTGCCGACCGCCTCACGACGATATACGTTAGCAGAATGGCACGGGCAGGCAAAGTAACGTACAGGTACGTTACTTGCCTCCCGCGGGCGGGGGGTCCGCTCGGACCCCCCCGGTGCCCAAGGCGGTCGGTATTTCTCCCCCGGCGATCAGAGGTGAGGGGGAGGCCTTTCATTCATGGCCACCCCCTCGCGATCGCTCCCGGCCAATGAAATCATTCCTCTGCCTCTGTAATGTAAATAGAGGCAGAGGAAGTGATGTCATCTCTCCTCGAACCGGTCTTTTCGTTCCGGCGCCGAGGAGAGAAGACATCCAAGTAAGTGCACCAACACTACACTTTCAGTAGAGCACACTAAGCACACTTTTCACCCCCCCATTACTCCCCGATCACCCCCCTGTACCCCCTGTCACAGTGACACCAATAGCAGTTTTTTTTTTGCATTGGTGTCAGTTTGTGACAGTTATAAGTGGTAGGGCAGTTAGTATTAGCCCCTTTAGGTCTAGGATACCCCTCTAACCCCCCTAATAAAGGTTAACCCCTTGATCACCCCCCATTGCCAGTGTCACTAAGCGATCGTTTTTCTGATCACTGTGTTAGTGACACAGGTGACGCTAGTTAGGGAGGTAAGTATATAGGTTCGCCGTCAGCGTTTTATAGCGACAGGGACCCCCATATACTACCTAATAAAGGTTTTAACCCCCTGATTGCTCCCTAGTTAAACCTTTCACCAGTGATCACTGTATAACTGTTACGGGTGACGCTGGTTAGTTAGTTTGTTTATTATAGTTTTAGGGCACCCGCCATTTATTACCTAATAAAGGTTTAACCCCCTAATTGCCTGGCGGTTATATAAGTTACGTTTTTAGGGTCAGATAAGGTCTGCGTCGCCCCAGGCAGCGTCAGGTTAGCGCCAGTACCGCTAACACCCACACACACAGCATACACCTCCCTTAGTGCTATAGTATCTGAACGGATCAATATCTGATCCTATCACATCTATACTAGCATCCCCAGTAGTTTAGGGTTCCCATAAACACAGTGTTAGCGGGATCAGCCCAGATACCTGCTAGCACCTGCGTTTTGCCCCTCGGCCCAGCCCTGCCCAGCCCACCCAAGTGCAGTATCACTGTGGCTTACAAGACACTAAACACACATAACTGCAGCGTTCGCAGAGTCAGGCCTGATCCCTGCGATCGCTAACAGTTTTTGTTGGTAGTGTTTTGATACAGTCACTAACAGTCAGGAGCTTTTTTGCCTGTGAGTCTCACTAGTGTACCGCTAAATTTAGAGCCCAAAATGACAAATCGAAGGTACACTAGTGAAGAGGCCTACACGTTTCTGAGCATGACAGATAGTGAAGAGGAAGTCACTCATCTGTCAGATTCAGGCTCAGAATATGATCCTGTAGAGGACAGCGGCTCCATGACAGATAGCTCTGACGACGGAGTTGTGGTCCCTGCTAAGGTCAGGCGTACCAGACCCCAAACTTCTTCTTCTGTCCTTGATGTGCAAGAACCGCAGGTCCCTCGTATGGAGCAGAGCAGTACTAGCGCCGCTATTCCTTCTGGTGAACTGGCAAGCACCAGCAGCCTAGTACACCCTGGTCGTACATCCAGCACTGCAGTATCACGTGGTGACGTGGCAAGTCCCATAAGTGCAGTTCAAGCTGGCAAGGTGGCAAGCACTAGTAGTGTCCGGCTGCCACCAAGAAGACGAACACAGGCCCATCGTGCCCATAGTGCACTTCCTGCTGCATTCGCCAATCCAAATTGGGAACCCACTACTTCTGCAGCACCCGTACTTCCCCCATTCACTGGCACACCCGGCATTCAGGTGGAAACAGTTAATTTTACACCACTGGATTTTTATTTGCTGGTTTTCACCAAAGATCTCTATAGATCTATTGTGGACCAAAGCAATTTATATGCTGGTCAACACATCACCACTATTCCCCAATCCTCCCTTGCCAGAGATTGGAGACCAACTACGGTTTCCGAATTTAGGCTCTTTCTGGGCCTTTTCCTCAACATGTGCATAACAAAAAAAAATGAGTTGCGGTCATATTGGTCCACTGACCCAATTCACCATATGCCCTTGTTCTCTGCCTCCTTGACCAGGGCACGATACGAGCAGATTTTGCGGTTCATGCACTTCAACAACAATGAACTCTGTCGTCCTCGTGGAGACCGGCTCTACAAAATTCGGCCCCTCGTAAACCACTTCAACCAGCGTTTTGCAGTCTTGTTTACTCCCCATCAAGTTGTCTGCGTTGATGAGTCCCTGATTACATTTTCTGGCCGCTTGTCATTCAAACAGTACCTTCCCAGCAAGCGTGCCAGATACGGGGTCAGGATATATAAGCTCTGTGACAGAGCCACAGGCTATGCATGTAGTTTTATGGTTTACGAGGGCAAAGATAGTCACGTAGAGCCGACAAACTGCCCTGACTACATAGGAAGTGCTGGCAAGATTGTGTGGGACTTGGTGTCACCCTTATTCGGAAAGGGGTACCACTTGTACGTGGACAATTATTACACGAGCGTGCCACTTTTTAGTCACCTTTTTGATCAACAGATTGGAGCATGTGGCACCGTGCGACCTAATCGCTGGGGCTTTCCCCAGCGGCTTGTAGATTCCCGTCTTAGGCTGGGGGAGAGAGCCTGTTTCAAGTGTAATAACTTGCTCGCTATGAAGTAGCGATGAAATATATTCTGCCAAACGGATCCATACGTAGAGGAAAGAAGAGTTCTGTCCCTGCGTATCACAGGCTCACAAAAGTAGAGCGTGTTAGGGCCAAACTTTTTGGTTGTGTGACTGCTGAGTACTACAGGTATGTGGGGTACCACCCTTTGTGAATATAGTGAGGAAGTCAATGTTCGCAGGGGGAGAAATGTAAATAAGTCAACTTACAGACATCAGAGCCGAAGAACTGTAGGTCTAGCTGGCGGGACGGTTCCTTTCCGTATCACGCATCACGCTGGTCCAGCCAGGCCACTGCCTGAGTCGGGTCATCAAAGAAGTGTGCTCGGTCCTCACCCACCACCCGAAGACGGGCTGGGAACAGCATTGCGTATTTCAGGTTGTGAACCCTTAAGCGCCGTTTTATCTCTCCGAAGCGGGCCCTCTGCTTTTGAATCTCTGCTGAGAAATCCGGAAAGGCCATTACGTGTCCCGATTGGAATGGTATGTTCCCCTTGGTTCTTGCCAGACGAAGGATGGCATCTCGGTCCCTGAAGTTTATTAGCTTTGCAATGAATGTGCGAGGCGGTGCACCCTCAGGGGGCGGCGAGCGGGCATGCGGTGGGCGCGCTCCACAACAAATGCATTGGAAAAGGCCTCCCTGCCATATGCATTGATAAGAAGTTTTTCCAAAAAGGTGGCTGGATCGGGGCCCTCTGAACCCTCCGGTAAACCAATAAATCTTATATTAGATCTGCGGGCCCGATTCTCGAGATGGTCATGTTTCTGGGCGAGTTGCTGGAGTTGGCGTTGCATGTCTTCCTGGCAGTGTTGCAGGGGGTGAATTATATCCTCCGCTCGTCTTATCCTGGTCTCAGTCTCCGTGACCCGTTCCCGGATCTTTGTCATGTCCTGACGGATCAGTGAGATGTCCACCTTTACTTCCTCTATTTTGGAGGTTAATGTGGCTTGGCATACCGAGATCGCCTCCAGGACTCTAGTGGTGTCGGCCGCCTCGTGTTCAGCTTGCTGCGCATCAGGAGATGCCACCGAGGCGCCATCTTGTCCCTCCAGGCCCCGGTCTACTCGGCGGTATCTGTCTAGGGAGGAGGATGCCGCATTGTTTCTCTTCGGTGGGGACATACTTGCCCAAAGGTGGCTGGGATAGTTCCCCGCGTTATGTGTCGGTTTAGCTGGTTATGGGTGTGCAGGATGGATCACTGGCGGAGCTCTGCCTAGGTGCGTCCGCTCACATTGCCGTCCAGGCCACGCCCCATGATGTGGACGTGTTTCCCATCAATTGCCCCTCCGCAGTTAGGAAAGTCCCACCGCTGGGCAAACTGGGAGGCCACAGTCTGCTATTCCTGTGGCGTTGAAGGAAACTGTGGAGTCAGAAAAGAAAACAAAATATTAGTACTTTTGCACATAACATTGCAAGCAGATTAGACACAAACATTCTTGGCCAACATCAGCATAACATTTATTTTAAGGAGTATTTATTTAAAGACACAAATATAAGGTCCACTTATCAGATTCCTCACCCCCTCTGATGGCCCATTGGAAAAGTTTTAGGGGGGGTTATAAATGAGTTTGGGACCCCCCAAAAAAGTCTCTGGCACTCTGCCTGAATTTAAGGAACGACAATAACATTTAGACACATTTTAGGGGCTGTTTAGGGTAAAGCACTACAATGGAGCTGACAAAATACATTGTTAAGTGACTAGGCTATGTGTGTATGGGCCCAGCATAGCATGCTGGGGAGATTAGTGAAGACAAATATGCATGTAGGCCAAAAAAAGGAGCATTAAAAGCTTACAGCATGCATGGGCACAAAGGGGACATTCACAGCATATTACAATCATGGTAATTAGGGAATTATGAAAGAAATACAAAACATTAGCATACATTAAATACATAGAATGTGATGTTAAAGGAGAAAACTTACCCTAATATAGTCCTTCTGCAGGACCTGAATGATGGCAGAACAGGTCTCTGGAATAATGAGCCTGGGGGGAGATGCCTGTAGAGAACTTGATGTCCTGTAGACCTCTCCCTGTCGCCAAGTACCACAACGTGGTGACTAGCCTCTGCTCGGGAGGGATGGCTTGCCACATGCAGGTGTCTTGCTTCATAATATAAGGGGACAGCAAAGGCAACAGATGGTGAAAAACGGGGTCCATCATCCGGAGAAGATTCCTGAAATCATCAGGGTTATTCTCCTGGATCTCCCGCAGCAAAGGCATATGGGAGAACTGGTCACGCTGGAGTAACCAATTCTTCGTCCATGAACTGCTCTCCGCCCTGTTCATGGACTGGGCTTGGGTCAAAGCAAGAACCCCAACACCAAGCCCCCGCACAGCACAAACTCTACGACAAGTACGTAACCGCAACATGGCTTCAAAGCGGTCGGCTGGTCAGAACGAACTAACAGAATGCACTGAAGAACAGAAAGGCCTGTGAAGAGTGAGCTGAAAATCAGAAACAAGTGGACAAGAATGCACTGAAAAACAGATACGAAATGACTACACGCACTGAAAACCAGATACAAACCCACAAGCACAAACTGAAGAGCAGTAACAATCTGAAAAGCACCAGGCTGAAAAGTGCGAATCATCTCTCACCAAACTTCTACTAACACAAGATAAACACGAGATTAGCAGAAGGAGCCCAAAGAGTGGCACATTGGGTATTGAAATATAGAGTATCACCGCTCCAGGTGGGTCAGATCAAGCTAAAAGGCATCTCCTTCAGTCTAGAAGTCCAGGTCCTGGCAATGCTATAGCAGTTAGACATCAAAGAAATTCTGGACAGCCGCACTCTAAAGATATTTGCCTTTATTCAATAAGGTGTCATCCAAAATACAGGTCACAGCAAAGTGGAACACACTTACGCGTTTCGCTATAATGTCTAAACCTGAACATATGTATATACATACTGTAATTATGCTCAGGTAGGGATTAACGAATAGTGGTAAACTGGAGACTGGATAATAGTGAATAGTATTGAAACTAAACTGTCTAAACTGTATGATTGGATATAGACCTGTGGTCATACACCTTACAATCCAACAAAAAATCGGTTGCCGGAGTGAAAGGCCCAATAACACCCAAAGCCCACTAAATTATTCTGATAATTCAAACTGAACTATAAGCTAAAGACTGAGAAATAAAAAGAAACAAAGTGATGTTAATCTCTATGGGCAATGGTGAAGTGCAAGTCCATAATCATACACCTGATGATCAAACAAAGTCCAACTACTAGGATTAGGAGTCCAATGACCACCAAACCATAGATAAATTGGTTGAACTAACAGAGCGGTATGGTTAAGTGTGAACCTGTGGTCATACACCTTACAATCCAGCAAAAACTCGGTTGCTGGAGTGAAAAGCCCAATGATACCCGACGTCCAATAGACTGCTCTGATGACTCAGATTAAACAGTGTACTGGATATCAGGTAATGAAAAAGAGACGATTTGATGTTAATGTATATAGATAATAATTAAATCTATTATATTTTTGGATAATTGGACATAGACCTATGGTCATACACCTTACAATCCAGCAGAACATTTTTTATATTTATATATCTTCACACAGATTTTTTACACAATTTTTTCACACACTTTTGCTTTTACACAAGATATCCCTTAATTGTACTTTTATTTCCTTGTCAAAAGAAGTTTATTGAGTATACAATATTATAAAGATACATAAAGTAAGTTTACAAGGATCTATAAAGTAAGCTCATTGTTTTACAGTAGGGTTTATATAGGTAAATATCATGAAATTTCAAATATTAAACATTGGGTTCACGTAAACCTAAATTAAAGATATATATCATTTCCTTAGTTACTTTTGTAGGTATTTAAATGATTTATACCTACTATACATATTGTTTACAAGTAGAGTGTATATAGGTCAAATAAATTCTGATAATGAGCTTTAATCGTAAGGTGGAGAAAAGGAAAGAGAAAGAAGAAAAAGGGTTGAAAGGTAGAGGTATGGTCCACAAGGTTGTCCTGCTCGTCAGTTTATTATTCTTTTTAGTTCTCTTTGAAGCCTTAGAATGGGTGTCTCTGTAAGTCATTTAATCTGTTACCATGGCAACAGGACAGAGTCATTGAAGTTTGACAGGAACTGTTGTTTTATCCAAGGGTGCCAAAGTTTTTCAAATTTTGGAATTTGATTTTGATCGATGGCTACCATCTTAGCATGGGACATTGTATTATTCATTCTGTGAATTGTTTCTGCTAGTACCAATGTAGGAGATTTCCATGCCTTGGCCACTGTTTGTTTTGCAGCCGTTATTAGTTGGGTCATAAGTTTGAATTGAGAGAGTGTTAACCATTCCGGTTTTAGATTAAGTAAGGTTAAATATGGATCTGGTTGTATTATTTTTTTAAATATTTTAGATGCAATCACGAAGACTTCCTTCCAGAAGGTTTGGATTACTGGGCACGTCCACCATATGTGTAAATATGTGCCTATTTCTGGGCATCCTCGAAAACAAAGAGCTGAGGTATTAGGTGAATATTTTGCCACTCTAGCGGGTACAAGGTACCAGCGAGTTAGGACTTTATAATTTGTCTCCAGTGCTAAGATGTTGGGTGAAGATGACTTAGATGTGAGCCATATGTTAGACCAGTCCCTGTCTTCTAAAGTTCGTCCCAGGTCCTCCTCCCACCTCTGAACGTAAGAGGGTCTATTAAGATTTGCTACTCCATATAATGGATTATAAAGTGATGAAATTGTACCTTTAGCAAATGGATCTTTTGTACAGATTGATTCAAAAATGGATAATTGGGATAATGGTGTATCCCCCTTTAGGAATGGTGTATAGAAATTTTTGATTTGGAGATATCTAAATATCTCAGAGTTTGGTAGATCATATTTTTCTCTAAGCGATGGGAATAAAAGGAATGATTTCGATGCTATGAAGTCATTTAGTGTCTGAATGCCTGATGTTGTCCAAGCTTTAAAAGAATTTGGGTAGATCCATGCCGGATAAAAGGCCGGATTTCTGATAAAAGAAAGGAGAGGATTGTGTGGAGATTGTAACTGATATTTGGTTTTTAGTTTATCCCAGAGAGATAAGAAGTGTTTAGTTATGGGATTATGAATTTTAAAGCGGTCTTTAGGATCAAGCCATAATAAATTTGATATTAATAGAGGGTCATTTTCTGAAGCCTCTATAAATACCCATAATGGGATTTCCTGTTTTGCATGGTATTTGGACAGACTGGCCAAATGTGCTGCTCTGTAGTAGTTAGTAAAATTAGGGTATCCCAGGCCTCCTTTATTTTTGGGAAGATGTAGTGTGTGTATAGGTATATGTGGTTTAGAAGAGCCCCATATAAACGAAGTTGCTCTTTTTTGTACTATTCTCAAAAAATAGGAAGGAATTGGAATAGGGAGGACTCTGAATAGATAAAGCAATTTGGGTAGAATAGTCATTTTGATTGCATTAATCTTCCCTATCCAGGATAAAGGAAGTTGCGACCATTGTTTTATTAGATTTGTGATCTGTCTTAATACAGGAGGATAATTGGTTGAGAATAAGTCAGAATGAGATGCTGTTAAATGAATTCCAAGATATAGGATTGATTTTTCTGCCCATGTGAATGGCAGTGCAGCCCTAGCCGGGATCAATTCCATGTTTGTGAGCGAAATATTAAGCACTAGGCATTTCTTAGGATTAATCATAAGGCCGGATAGGGCTGCAAATCCATCAAGAGCTGGTATTAAGTTAGGACCAGAGACCTGTGGTGATGATAGAAAAAGTAATATATCGTCTGCAAATATACATAATTTGTGTGTAATACCTCCTACTTCAATGCCAGTTATAGTTTGGTTTGTTCTGATGTATTGGGCCATGGGTTCGAGTATAAGGGCAA
This sequence comes from Lithobates clamitans, assembly GCA_037952925.1. Lineage (NCBI taxonomy): Eukaryota > Metazoa > Chordata > Amphibia > Anura > Ranidae > Lithobates > Lithobates clamitans. The sequence continues at coordinate 24,590,142 of JBBGZY010000039.1, forward strand.
ATAATAAGGGAGATAATGGGCAACCCTGTCGGGTACCTCTTTCGATATTAAAGGCTTCAGATTTGTATCCAGCATATTTTATATAGGCTTTGGGTTTATTATATAATGCTTTGATCCATGTTAAAAAGTGGGGTCCAAAACCCCATTTTTGTAATGAATATTGCATATATTGCCAGGATACTGTGTCAAATGCCCTCTTAATATCGAGAAATAGAAAACATAAAGGGATTTTCCGTTTTTTAGCAATATGTGCCAATAACACTGCCCTGCGTATATTATCGCCTGCCTGTCTATTTGGCATGAAGCCTACTTGATCTCTATGTATTAATTTTCCTATAATGCTATTGAGGCGTTTTGCTATTATTTTTGCTAATAATTTAATATCGAGGTTTAACAGAGAGATAGGCCGATAATTCACACAGGAAGTATCATCAGAAAGGGGTTTTGGGATCATACAAACAATTGCCATTAGTGTTTCTTGCCGAAAAGAATGTCCATCTAGAAGTTTGTTAAAAGTTTCAGTGAGAATGGGAGAGAGTATTTCTGAGATTGTTTTATAGTATAAAGCCGAGTAGCCATCTGGGCCTGGTCTTTTGTTAAGTTTTAGGTCTTTTATGGCGTTAGCAACTTCATCTATAGTTATAGGCTCATCCAAACTGCTTTTTTGATTCTGAGATAACTCAGGTAAGGTTATTTTTGAGAAGAAGGATTCAGCCTCTGTAGGATTAAATTCATTGTTTTTCTTGTATAAAGTTGCGAGATGTGAGTGAAATTTATGGACTATTTTAACTGGATTACAAGTGTAAACATTTTTTGATAATTTCAAACGTATTGGTTTGAAAGATTTGTTAGTTGAATTTAATGCCCGAGCCAAATATGTACCTGGTTTGTTTGTATTCATGTAGAAATTGTGTTTGGAGCGTTTGAGGGATTTATCAACTGACTCAGTGAGAAATAGATCGTATTCCAATCTAGATTTTTCCAGATGAGATTTTGTACTCTGAGATGGATTATCTTGAAATGATATGTAGGCTGCATTAAAATTGAGTTCTAGTTTTTTTGCTAGATTTTTGCGTTCCCGTTTAAATAGTGCCATTTGTCTTTGTATTGTACCACGCAAGACAGGCTTATGAGCTTCCCACAGTGTTATTGGGGAGATGTCTGTTGTATTATTAATTGATATGTATTCCTTTAAAGCTTGTTCAATGGCCATCTGATGTAGTGGGTGTTTGAGCATTATGTCCGGTAATGTACTTTTATTTCAATCATTTATTCACTGATTTCATTTTCATTTCCTTTTTCTCACTGAGACCACAGGTTACCTTGTTGAGACCACAGGTTACCCATAATGCCTAATTGGTATATTCATTGATTAATTGATATCTGCTGATTATGTGGTCATATGGTTTGCAATTTTTATTATTTATTCCACTTTGATTTTTGTGATTGTTAGCTATGACTAAGCACTCCTTGTAGTGCGAAACGTGTAAGCTTTGTTCCACTTTGCTGTGACCTGTATTTTGGATGACACCTTATTAAATAAAGGCAAATATCTTTGGAGTGCAGCTGTCCAGAATTTCTTTGATGTCTAACATTGGGTATTGAACTTCCCTTTTATAGTGCTGTTGTACGTGTTGTACGTCACCGCGCTCTTGACAATCGGAATTTGGTGTGACCGTGTGTATGCAAGACAAGCTTGAATGGGATTCTGATCACGTGTACGCGGCATTAGTTGTATATTTTTTGGATAGAGGGGTAGGGTTAAACCCCAAGGAAGGGTTAAAACCCAATTGTTTATTTTAACCTGTGTCCCTTTAGGGAAATCTCCTTACTTCCTGTCCCAGAGATGCAACAGAAACTGAGAGGAATCCTCTATTAAGTGAGAAGAATTCCCCTGTTACACAGTTGGCATCAGAACAAGTGTCTTAAATGGAAGATTTTCCATCTCGATTTGTTCTGGTGACATCTGTAAAATTTTGGATTTCCTATCACTTTTTATCTTATCAAAGAGTGTGTGTGTGTGTGAAACTCCCTCATAGAAACACAGAGAGCAATAAAAATCTGACAGATGTGCTAACACTTTTCCACTCTATTTAAAATGTTTTGGAAACATATGCATGTAGATCTGACATCACAAATTATAGCATTCCAATCATGGAAATGAAGAGTACAAGAAGTGAGAGGTCTTGACGGTACCTATTAGGGGGGTTCTCATTCTGTTTTTACGTGCTCTATAAATATCAAATTTGATTCAATCCAAGCTTCAAAAAACTATTCTGCTTGCCACTGTGCTGTTTTTTCTTGTAACATTTCATATGTCATTAATGAGGAGGGGTAACTATATTTTCCAGGTCACCTTTGCTCTGTTTCAGCTCTGAAATTCTACAAACATACACAAAAAAAATGACCACTTCAGGTGATCTTACATAGACATGTGAACTGCCGAAAAAATTAATTTGTTTTCATTTTCGTTTCATTTGTGTTTTTTTTTTCCTTTTGTCTGAAAAAAAGGAAGAAAATTGAAAAATTCAAAAGAATAGCTAACTAACTAACTAACTAACTAACTAACTAACTAACTAACTAACTAACTAACTAACTAACTGACTAACTAACTAATAATAACTAACTATTAAATTATAGGTATTGGAATTTCCTTTTAAATTTGGCTGTTAATGAACATAATGAAAATAACTGAAATAACGAATGCCACATCCAAACAAAAGGAACAGAACAAATTAATAATAAATAATAATAATATTAATAAAAAGTTTTTACTATTATTGTTATTTATTATTATTAATTTGTTACGTTACATTCATTTAGATACGGCATTCGTTATTTTGGATAATTCGTAACTTTGGATAAATTCGTATTCGTTACGTTCACTAACAACCAAATTTGAAAGGAAATTCCAATAGCTAAAATTTTATAGTTAGTAATAGTTACATTTTTATTAATTAGTTATTATTTCAGATTTTCGAATTATCGGGTTTTTGGATTTCCGAATTTCCGAATTTTTGAATTTTCAGAATTTCCGAATTCTCAGATTTTCAAATTTACGAATTTACGAATATTCAAATTTACAAATATTCAGAAAAATTAGTTAAACGGGTTTTCGTTAATTCAGATATTTCCGAATTACCAAATTTGTCAAAATTTGTTAAAAAGCTAATTCGGAATGCAACAAATTGCACATGTCTAGTCTTAAAGATCACCCACCAGTCGCAGGTAGATACCTACTGGATTATTTTCCTCCCCACAGTATCCAGCCAAACAGGGTGCATGTCTGCTGTTTATTTTCTTGATATCCAAAAAATTAGTAGTGCAAACTCAAAATGGGGTTTAATTACTAAAGCTGGAAAGTGCAGAATCAGGCTCACTTCTGCATAGAAACCAGCTTCCAGGCTTTATTGCCGAAGCTTAATTGAACAAGCCTGATTTTGCACTCTCCAGCTTTAGTAAATAAACCCCAATGTGTCACATCACTCACCACCAGACCATCAGCTACTCCTTCAACACGTTTCTCCTCAGTAGGGGCTTAATCATTAAGGTGGGTACTGGAGCAAGGTGGGGGTTTTTATATATATATATAAATATCATGATATCTGTCCGCCGGAGTACGACACCCAGAGACTGTCTCATTAGAAGCAGCTCCTAGGAGGTTTAGCAACATTGTAATGATCACTATGTAAGTGCAATTTTAGCATTAAACAAGCAACATTTCAAAACATATTACGCTATGAGGTGTGTTTTTGTTGCTTTTCATTCTGCAACTGGTTGTCACCAGAATAATCAGGTGACAAATTGCATGAGGAGACTTTGATTTTAACAAGGGCTTTTGACCATTTTGTTTATAATGGTCCACATTTTTTGGTAAAAGGCTGATTTTCTTACTTCGCATGGAGTGATAACACGGTGGTGATAAGCACTTGGAGCACCTTACTGGCTGAGCACTTATTATATGCTTAGTTGACCATCATATGGTCTTTACTATAGGGTAAGAGGCCATTATCTTATACATACCACTCTTATGTTGGCACGGAATTATATATTTTCTATCATGTAGGAGGTTGGTCTACACAATATTGAAAAATGTAAAGAACAAATGAACATTTTCTCACTATTTTGCACTTTATGATATTGGACTTTTTCTATTTAGCTTTTACGGATTTATCAAATATATATTAATTTTGCAGAGATTATGTTTGTCCCATATTGTATTGGTTGTTTTTTTGTTATTATTATTATAGTATTGATTTTGATTTAGCACCACACTACGTGTATAATTTTGGTGTTAATTTGATATCACAAATTTTGTGTAGGCAGCTCCGTCCAGGTATTTGTTTTACCCCAGCGCAGAATAATTTTGATTTTACAGTTTTATGTTTGGTATCTACTGTATTTACTGAACATAAACTCATTTTTTATATTTCACAAAAATTGTATTTTTACTAAAAATATAATTTTAATATACAGTTTCACAAATATCATGCAACATAAAAAATTGCAACTTCTTTAATTATTTCTGTAGGGCCTCTGCTTTCAGAAAATATGCAATTGTTCTGGGGTTTTTGAGTATATTTCTAGCAACAAATGCTGCTTTTAAACATGTGGGAGAATTTTTTTTTTTAATTGCCCACTAGCGAAGGAGTTAAAAAGACCTGTGTAAATGCCTATGAACCTGCCTGCATAATAAATATAGGCGACATAAAAAGGCTGCTTACATGCATTGTGCATTCATAATTGTATTTCCTTTCTCTTTTACTTTCTTAAACCCAAAGGGTTACCCAGTTGGGATCTTGGACCATACTTAAGTAACTCATAACATGCATTACATTTTTGTGCATTAAATTGTAACTTGTTAATGTAGGACTTATTATGCCCCGTACACACGGTCGGATTTTCCGACGGAAAATGTGTGATAGGACCTTGTTGTCGGAAATTCCGACCATGTGTAGGCTCCATCACACATTTTCCATCGGATTTTCCGACACACAAAGTTTGAGAGCAGGATATAAAATTTTCTGACAACAAAATCCGTTGTTGGAAATTCCGATCGTGTGTACACAAATCCGACAGACAAAGTGCCACGCATGCTCAGAATAAATAAAGAGACAAAAGCATTTGGCCACTGCCCCGTTTATAGTTCGACGTACGTGTTTTACGTCACCGCGTTTAGAACGATCGGATTTTCCGACAACTTTGTGTGACCGTGTGTATGCAAGACAAGTTTGAGCCAACATCCGTTGGAAAAAATCCTAGGATTTTGTTGTCGAAATGTCCGAACAAAGTCCGACCGTGTGTACGGGGAATTAGATATAAGCACCCTTGGTTCAGGTGATGAGCTTATCTATTTTGGCCAAAACTCAAAGTAATATCTAATGATTTTGTGTTCTGGTATTCTGGGAGCAAGTGAAACGATGTATTTAAAATGAAAACCAGCCCACCTACTTTAATAAATAGCATAGCCTATACTAAGAGGCTGGGCACAAGCATTATGCATCTACAATTATGTTCCATATTTCTCTGTACTTTAGGGTGTTGCACTTGCCAAGCAAAGGGTTGCAAACAATAAGGAACACTTTTTTTTTATAATCAGTCTGAAAGCAGTTTGACTGCTTACCTCTTAAACCAGGACGATCTATCTGTAGAAGGGTTATTAGATGCAGCTGTTTCAGATGCCTTCATTTGTTTTTCTGGGCAGTCCTGAAAGACAGAAGAGGTATTTTAGTGATCATCAGCAGGGTAGCTTAACCTGAAGTGAGCGTGGGGTCTAGAAAAGATGCATATCACCATGTCTTAAGTTAGACACGTGCTCAGAAATAAAAGTAAAAACTGATGTATATTGGTGGAGGTGGCAGCCCAATGAAATGGTAAATGTTTTAGATATATTGGCCATAGATATAATATTTCAGATAATTGAATGGAAAATACTGTAAATATTTCAGAATCTTTGATTCCTTCAATACAAAACAATGCATCAAAATTAAATATTAAACCGTGATATTCTTTTTCCATTGGGTGTTGACCCAAATGCTTCATTCATTTCTCTGTAGGAAGATTGGTAGAGATCCACAGACATTTGGAAAATAAAGCTTTGGCTGTAACTGCACAAAATTAGGCAGTCTTCAGGACACCAGACACTTATCACATACTTATTTCAGCCTAAGTTTTGATTTAGTTCTGGAATAAAATGGAAAAGTTCAGTGAAGCCGTCTGAGCACAAAGCACGGAGAGGCTCTGTGGTTGAATTAGGAATTTATTTGCGGACTTGCCAATAAAAAAGAAAAAAAAATATGAAAAAGGAAGAATGAAAAATTATTTGTTGGGTTTGCAGTATTTGCCCAAAAATATAATTATTTAGTGTTCCCAGTTTGAACTTTGCTGAACAGTAAAGTAAAAATAAGTTATATTCAGCTAAAGTACAGTAATCCAGATTAATACAATTTTTTGAAAACAATAAAAGAATGCGCTTACATTTATAAATATCAGTGTTATATCATAAATTATTGCACAATATACTTTTTGTTGCTTACTAAATATATGTTATAATGTGGTGTATTCAAATGATGTAAATCTACTACCATTAGTAGTACATGAATTGAAAATGTAGATAATTTGCCATTTCCTAATGAAAACCTGACATGAGATAAATACAGGGGTTAACATTACTGATTTCCTTCTGAAAATGCTACTTGGTTGGATTTCTTCCAACACCATGGTTTCAGAGCTTTATGAGTCACTGACCTGCTGAAGCAAATATGCACATCAGACGTTCAAACTACCTAATGTATTAAAAGCAGAGACAGCTAGGAAATCAACATCTTCAGACAGAGGTCAGCAATGGCTGCCTTCTTATTTCTTTCTTGACATGTTGCTTTCAGAAGTTCTGAAAAATAATGTTTAGGAAAAGGTTTACTTAACCAAATTTAGGCAATCTACTTTATATCCTATAGCGAAATATAAAAAAGTAGTTTGAGATTCGACTTGTTATATAAAAAAAATTCTTGTATTACTTGATTGTACAGTAAAGTGCCACTTCACTGTACATGGTGCCTGCACTTGAGCAGCATTTTTGGCATAGACAATGATTAAAACATGTGAAATAATAAAAAAAAGAGTACCAAACTTTCATCTTAAAGTGGTTCATTCTATGCATAAAGGTAAAAACATCCTTTATGAATTTTTGGAGTCAGTGGCCACCGATGTCTTTAACATTAGCTAATTGTTAAGGAATGGGCTAGGAAGCCATCCACCGCGTTCTTAACAACGGATGACTCATCAGCTGTCAGCGGGGTTTCCTGCTGACAGCTGAATGTAAGAAAAACATTACCAGCAATAAAAAAATTTGAAAAAAAACTGCAGGCTTGGTACAGATTTTAAGGGGAACCCCACACCAAAAAAACCCAATATGCATAGGTGTTTTGGGTCAGTTACATAGAACGTACTGAAACCAGAGGGTTAGCAAACAACAGCGGGTTAGCCAAACCAAACAACCCTCAATTTCAGGTTGAGGTCAGAAAAAGTAGCCTCCATTTTTTTCATGACTTTAGGATGGTTGAATTGTACCTGTGCAACTGGCCATCCTTTAAAATTCATAGGTTAGAAGGAAAGAGGCAGGTTTGCTTAGAGTGACAGGGTGTTCAAGAAAAAGTATACATCTTAGAACTCATTGCTCTTGGTAAGATAATTGCCCATCCAGGGCCATCTGCCATACCCATATTATACTACGGTGGCTAACACTGGGTTCCCTGTGAGTATATCACGTAATTACAAAACAAAGTTTAACATCCTCAATTTAAAGCAAAAGATCTTTGGAATACAAAGGCACGTCAAGCCTGAATAATTTTCTGAGAGTGATATAAGAGCTTTATTACACACAGATTGAAGCAGCTGTCTTACTCTACACATGTAGGGTATGATATGTGACGAACATTTTAAATCAAAACCAAATGTGTTCTGCATTAAAAATAAACCAAGAAGGCAGATTTCACTTTGTTTTCATTCTTTAAACATTTGCAAATGATTTGTTTAGTTTGAGTTTTGTCTTTTGTTTCTGCACAAGTGCAATCTAAAATAGCATTCACCTCACTCACTACAGATTGACAAAGGCTAAATTTACCAATAAATATGTAACCTATTATTATCCAATACTATTAAGGGGAATGTATAGTGGGTTGTATATATTTCTTTAGTTATTATGGTTAGGGCTAAAGTATTCAACTTTCAAAAATATACTTAGTCCTGTAAATATTAACCATTGCTTATATTTTTCATATTTACATTTCCAGCCAGCAGGGGGTGGGATGGGGGTACACATGTTTTCCAGGATATCCTTGGCTCCTCAATGACTATTGTTTACAGAGCTCAATAGCTCAAGCTGACATGTATACATAAATGTGTCAGAGATGTGGCTAGAGAAATTAAAAAAAAAAATGCCTGAAGGAAAAAGACACCATCATGAATGCTCTTAGAAAACCCTAAATACTTTCTGAATCCAGGGCAAGGGAGACCCATAATATAAATATTTATTTGTAAAACAAAGATTTTCTTTACATAAAAAAATTATAAAATGTATGTTAGAAATATAAAAACTTTGAATACATTACAATTGACCAAAAACCATTATAGGTTCCCTCTAAGTCTGATTAGAGTTACATTTTTGTAATTGTTTACAAGCTTTTAAGTTGCTGCAGCAAGAACCCTTAAATGTCAAGTCTTAAACTTGTGCAAGTGAAAGCCATCATAGATTCCCTGTCAGGAATTAAATATGTATTGTTTTGTTTTAGCTAAATAAAATGCTCCATTGTCCCTGTGATGAAGTCTATTAAGACAAAATGTACGCTGGATTGGAGGACATATCGGTGAGGTCAGCGTGCCCACCGGGGCGCAGGACGATAATTTCGGAATGCCTGATGTTTTCATTTTACTTTGTGAGTAGAATACTGTTCTTTTAATACATTTCTTATGCTTGGAAATTGCGCAATGAGCTATTGTGTTCCTTTTTTATATACATGCCTGGTTAATAAATGATGACAACTAACCGGCGATCGGGTGATCTTTTGGATGACACATCTAACATATGGGTCCTGTGAAGGAAGTGTTACCTACATACCCATAGTGGGGGAGTTGCCCACCAATGCGTGGCTAGACATCATTTGGGGTCTCCTCATCTGGTAAGCATCCAATTTTTATTGTATATGGTGGAGCATGGACAAGGGATCACTTGGAGCATTTTTGGACAGTAATTAAGCATGTGTGGAGCACCTGTGTCACCACCAGTATTTGGAATTTGGATTCCTCTGTCTATATCATTCACCAATTTTATACCACATTTGAAGATTTGGCATTTTGAATGAACGTTTTTTGAGGCATTTTGAATGAACATTATTTGAGGTTTTTTATGCTTTGCACAGAATAATTGTCACTTTGATTGAAAATATTCAACCTGTGTACCTCACCTGGCACTTTATTGAATATCATTTATTGATATCATTTGAAAATGCACATTTTACAGATTTACATGTATTTATGGTTGAATTTACTTTTTTGCACCTATAGCACTTTATTCTCATCAGTGTATGAGCACCACATGATTTTGATTATTTGAATATATGTTTGTTTGAGTATATTCACAGCTCAACACAATTTTTTTGATTATTATGTTTTAGTATTGGGATGTGCAATACAGTGAATGCAGCTGTCTATTATTCATTCATCACTGATTTTAGATCATGATGCTTAGCGCAGATTATTTTCTTTGTTTTTAGTTTGAGATTGCATAAAGCACTGTCAAATTGATATTGTTCCATGGCTAAACATATTAAAAAAAATAGGTTCTGTATTTGGGCAAATTGACAGAAAAAAACCCTAAAGCTAGCCTACCCTGCGTAAATTCTGACTTATTCCTGCTAAAATGGCCAAAATTCAAGCCATGGATGGCCCTGTCAGCACCACTTGGCATAACAAAAGTTGATTTGAAAAATTTCTGAGGGGAGAGGACAGTGTAGGAAGCAGCAGCCTCTCGAGGAGCGAGGAGCTGTGGACAGATACCGGTTGTGCGGCTCTATCTGGGGATATTAACAGACTGTATGATATAGATTGGTGCACTGGAAGCAACAAAAATTTGTGAGTACTTCTACTGACTTTTAATAAAATATGTGGTTTTAAATGATATAAGCACTATGTAGCTTGTTTCCTATCTACATGTACTGAGGATACTGATCTAAGGATCAGCACAGGAGCCTGGAGATCCTATAATTTTTATGGAGCCCAGGGGAGGCTCCCCAGCGTTGATTGACCAAACTTAATTGCGAGGTCACACTCCCTAAGGAGTGAGGATAACACCACTAGGGGGGTGCACGAGAGTGGTGGCACATTGAATATATTTGGAGCACTATCGCATGGATTACCGTATATACTCGAGTATAAGTCGTTCCGAGTATAAGTCGAGGCCCTAATTTACCACAAAAAAAATGGGAAAAACTTATTGACCCGAGTATAAGACGAGGGTGAGAAATGCACAGCTACTGTAAGCGGAAAAGAGGGTCAACAATGCCCATTTGCAGCATCACTGTGCCCATTTGCAGCATCACTGTGCCCATTTGCATGCCTCACTGTGCCCATTTGCAGCCATAGGTCCCCTGAACTTCAAACTCGGTAGTTAAGGGTTCCTAGATGCCCCCTAGCTGCAGCCAAAATTTGGGGTCTCTGAACCCAAAGGGTCCAGAAATGACATTGCTGCAGATGGACACAGTTGACCGAATTTGGGGCCCTGTATCTTGGGGCCACTTAGTGCTAAGAACCCCAAATTTGGTATGCAAACCCAGTGGAACTAGCACCATATAATTTCCAAAGCTGGAGTTACTAGCACCAAGTAGCCCTGAGATACAGGGCCCCAAAAATCAGTTCAGAAAATGTCAAGCACTTTTCTGCAGCAGAAAATGACATTTTCCGAACCGGTTTTTGGGCCTCGTATCTCAGGGCCACTTGGTGCTAGGAACCCCAGCCTTGGATATGTTATGGTATCAGTTCCACTGGGTTTGCGCACCAAATTTGGGGTTCCTAGCACCAGGTGGCCCTGAGATATGGGGCCCCAAAGTCGGTTCAGAAAATGTTAAGCACTTTTCTGCAGCAGAGAATGACATTTTCTGAACCGATTTTGGGGCCCCGTATCTCGGGGCCACTTAGTGCTAGGAACTTCAGCTTTGGATATGTTGTGGTACAAGTTCTACTGGGTTTGCACACCAAATTTGGGGTTCCTAGCACCAAGAAGTCCTGAGATATGGGGCCCCAAAATCGGTTTGGAAAATGAAATTTTTTGCTGCAGAAAAGTGCTTGACTCGAGTATAAGTCGAGGGGGGCACTTTCAGCACAAAAAAATGTGCTGAAAAATTCGACTTATAGTCGAGTATATACGGTAATCAATATCGAGAAGTTCACAAAGGATATACACTGATGGACTTGTGTTTTTAATAGGCACCATAGTAGTGCACTGATCAATATTCACTTTGCATGATACTTTTCACATGTATTTTATTAATTTATGTTTAAGGCTCATCTAAAATTGCTATGCACTCATAAATACTTTTGGAATATTATATAGGAGGCACTTGGATGTAGGGCACATCGCAGCACTAATGTTGTTTTAACCTCCTCCCGCCCGCCCTATAGCTGAAAGATGGCTACAGCGTGGGCCTTAATTGCTGGGAGGGCGTCCATGTACGTCTTCCCGAGTTGCGGGGCATGCACGACGCCCTCTGTGATTGGCGAATCAATGAAATTCGGCTGATCACAGATCCGAGTAAGGGGTCGATCTCGGCCCCTTACCACTTGATCAGCTATCAGCCAATGACAGCTGATCACGTGATGTAAACAGAAGATCGGAAATCAGCTTTTTTTCCCCTCACGCTAATAGCGTGAGGAGAAAAAAAAAAAACGATCACTGGCTCCTGTCAGAGGGACATCGGTCCCAAACAGGGAGAGCCACTGCTGCTATGCAGTGCCCACCAGTGCCCACCACTGACAGTTACCAGTGCATATCAGTGCTGCCTATCAGTGCCCACCTGTGCCACCTACCAGGGCGCACCAGTGCCACCTATCAGTGACCATCAGTGCTCCCAATCAGTGCCCATCAGTGCCACCTATCAGTACTGCCTATCAGTGTCACCTACCAGTGTTCATCAGTGCCACCCATCAGTGCCCCTCAGTGCCACCTATCAGTGCCCTTCATTGTCGCCCATCAGTACCCACCAATGCCGCCTCATCAGTGCCCACCAGTGCCACCTATCAGTGCCGCCTTATCAGTGCCTATCAGTGCCCATCAGTGCAGCCTCATCAGCGCACATCAATGAAGGAAAAAATTACCTGTTTTTAAAGATTAATAACAAGCTATGAAACTTTTTTTTTTCAAAATTTTCAGTCTTTTTGAATTTTTTTAGCAAAAAATTAAAAACCCCGCAGTGATTAAATACAACCAAAAGAAAATGGAAAATTGTATACTCACCTTTCTGTAATTTTCCTTTCCTGACGCAGCTTCATGGCAGCACACACTGGGTTGTGACCCCGCCTCCACAACCTGACAGGATTGTTTTAGCTATAAAAGTTGAAGAGAGAGAGATCCCCACCATTCTCTGTATCTATCATCTAAGAACGGGGTGGGAATCTGTGTGCTGCCATGAAGATGCGTCAGGAAAGGAAAATTACGGAAAGGTGAGTATACAATTTTTCATTTTCCTGACGCCTTCATGGCAGCACACACTGGGAAATAACTCGCCAGACGGGAGGGTGCAATTAAAGTTTTATTATTCTAAAGAGCTGTGGAGTTGGCTCTAATAATGGATCTGCCAAAGTCCGCTGTTGTTAGCTGAGCAGAGTCAATTTTATAGTGAGAAGTAAATGTATGTCTTGATGACCAGGTCGCTGCTTTACAGATTGTCTCCGGTGAAACCCTGCAGTATGCTGCCCATGAAGTTGCCACTGCCCTAGTAGAGTGTGCCCTGATGACTTCTGGGATAACTAGCTGCTGAGAAGAGTATGCCTTCTTTATGGTGTTGACCAGCCAGGATGCGATTGTTTGAGAAGTTGCTGGATGACCCTTTCTAGGACCGTGAGGGATTACGAGAAGGGTATCCGTCTTTCTGAAGGAAACTGTAGCTTCCAAATAGCTGGTAATAATAATCTTTACATCCAATGCATGAGGCTCGCCCTGGTCCTTAGTAAAGGATGGAAGGGTGATGTCTTGATTATAATGGAAAGAAGATTATACCTTGGGAGTGAAATGCTCTGAGGGTCTTAATACCACTCTATCAGGATAGAAGACTAGATAAGGTTCTGATATCAGTAGTGCTCTAAGTTCTGAAACTCTTCTCGCAGATGTAATGGCGATAAAGAAGGTTAACTTCAGAGTCAGGTTCCAGAGTGAAATTGACTCAACCGGAAAAAAAGGAGGTTTTGATAGTGCGTCTAGTACTGTAGAGAGATCCCATGCCGGAAAAGTGGGTTTTTTTGGAGGTCTGATTTTTAAGTAAGCCTTCATGAACTGAATCACTAGAGGGTGTAGGGCCCATTTGATGCCTGTTTTAGCCAAAAGAGCAAAAACCTGGACTTTAAGGGTACTTGAGCTTAATCCTTTAGTAATACCCAACTGAAGGAATTCCAGAACCTGCGGTGGCTCCAGTGATACTGGATTCCAATTTTTTTGTTGGGCCAGTGAACAAAATCTATTCCAGACTTGAGAGTAAGGCTTGTTGGTGGTGCTTTTCCTAGCCTGTAAAAGAGTAGAGATGACCTTCTGCGAGCATCCTTGCTCTATCAGCCGAGCCCTTTCAACTTTCATGCTGTCAAGTGTAACCTTTCTGGAGCTGGGTGTAGGAATTGACCCTGGGACAGGAGGTCCGATGTTACTGGGAGAGGAAGCGGCTGCTGTAGGCTTGTAATAGGGTTGTGAACCAAGGCCTCCTCGGCCAAAAAGGAATTATAGCTATTACTGTGGCTGATGATTTCCGAAGCCTGGACAGGAATCTCGCGATTAAGGGTACTGGTGGAAAAATGTAACCCAGCTTGAAATTCCACGGATGGGTTAGACAATCCGTTCCCTGGGCCGATGGGAAGACTGCTCTTGATAGAAATCTCCGACATTTGGTGTTTGTAGGTGAAGCTGCTATGTATGCTACAGCGACTCGGTTGTCCATTTGGATCACAACATTTTTCCCCGCCAGGTATGGAGTGAAGGCCCGAAGTGCCTGAAAGGCTGCTCTGAGTTCCAGTACATTGGATACTACCCCATGAGCTTGAAACTTCCACTGCCCTTGGGCCGCTAGATCTTGGTAATGCACTCCCCATCCCTTCTGGCTGGCATCCGAAGGGACCACCTCGGGCTGAGGAGGAACTATGGGTTTGTACCTCTTGAGGTTGCTGGATCGTGTCCACCACCACATTGCTTGCTTCACATACCCGTGTATGTAGATTTTCTGAAGCATTGATACTCCATTTCACTGCCTCAGAAAGGAATTCTGTAAGATCCTTGTGTGCCATTGGGACCACTGGATCATGGGCAGAGTCGCAGACATGGAACCCAGGACACTCATACATACTCTGGCTGGTAAGTGTGTAACGGAGATTAATCTCTGAATCTTCTGGATGAGAGGCCTGATTTTCTCCTGAGGGAGCTGTACCCTGTTCTGGATGGTGTCTAGTTCTGCTCCTAGAAAAAACATTTTCTGAGTGGGCTGAAGCTTGCTTTTCTGCCAGTTCACTAGCCAACCGAAAGCTTGCAGGGTTGATAGTAAGATCTCCCGGTGCTGAATCAAGATCTGGCAACTTTCTGCTAGAAGAAGTATATCGTCTAGATAATGATGTACTCTTAGACCTCTCTCACTGAGGTATGCGATGAGGGGCAGAAGAACTTTGGTGAAGGTCCTGGGAGCTGACGAGATGCCGAAGGGTAGGCACTGGAACTGGAAGTGATGTTGGTTGATTGAAAATCGGAGAAATCTTTGAAAGGCAGGATGTATTGGAATGTGAAGATAGGCGTCCGATAAGTCTACGGACAGCATCCAGTCTTCTAGATTCACTGCTAATAGTATGGACTGTAGGCTTTCCATTTTGAAGGATTCCAACTTGATGTTCTTGTTTAGTCTATTTAAGTCCAGTACTGGCCGTAAATCTCCCGTTTTCTTTTTTACCAAAAAAAGAGGGGAGTAGAATCCTCTGCCTCTTTGACAAAGCGGAACTTCCAAAATTGCCTCCTTTTGTTTTAATTCCGTTATGTACCTCAGAAAGATCCTTCTTTTGGCTGGAGAAGATGGGAGTTTGGTTGGAAGAAAGTGGTTCCTGGGAATCCTGTTCAGGAATCTCCATTTGTGACCGAACTTGATCGTAGAAATGGTCCAAGGGTCCCTGATGTTCTCTGACCATATTTGTGTGAATTTCCTGAGTCTGGCGCCCACCCTTGGAGGATGGGCAGGCGTACCTTCAAAAGGACTTCTGCTGTTCGCTAGAAGGGGTGGCCTTGGTTTTTCGCATCCTCAGGAAGGATGACTGTGTGTTCCTCCAGTTCCTTTTAAACTCTTTACCCAGTCTGTAGGTTTTGGCCTCTCTGTACCTGTCGGGAAGGTTACCCTTGTAAGTAGGACCTCTTGATCTCTTGGGCCTCCTGTCCGAGGGAATGAGGCCCGATTTTCCCCCGTCACCTTAGAAATTGCTGTATCTAATTTGGAGCCGAAGAGATTGGAACCGTCGTAGGGAATCTTGCACCAATTTGTTTTTGATGCTGCGTCGGCTATCCAGGGCTTTAGCCACAGAGCTCTCCTTGCCATCACCGAGGCTAACATTGCCCGGGCCGAGCACCTAATAATGTCCACGGAGGCTTCTGCGATAAAATCGCCTGCTAATTTGAGTTCCTGTAGGGATGTAATTACCTTCTCCAAGTCTGCTTTTTCCTGTAGAGATTTTTCAATACTAACAGTCCAGCCCGAGATAGCTCTACCAACTGCTGCTGTAGTGACTGCTGGTCTACAAGCACCTCCTGCTGTGGAATAAGCCTTTCTAAGTTCTAGATCGATCTTCCGATCCAGAACGTCACGGAAGGAGACAGCGTCTTCGATGGGAAGGGTGACATGCCTTGCCAGACGCATCAAGGAGGCATCCACAATTGGAGCGTTAATTAAGGAGTTGACTTTAGGCTCTTTTAAAGGATACATTTTTGCTAGTCTATTATTCAGGTTAGGCCTCTTGTCAGATCTTTCCCATTCATCCTTGATTAAATCATTCAACTCCTCAATGAAAGGGAAGGTTTCTGGATCCCTCTTTAGGTTTGGAAAATATTTCCGTTTCCTCTAAGGTGCTTCCTCAGACTCTTCCCAACCTATGGCTTCCTTGACAGATTTTGCAAAGGGCTCGACCAGAATGAAGTCAAAACCTGCTGGTACTTCTGGATCCTCATTCTCAGAAGGGGACTCTGGTTCCATCCCTACCTCGGTTTCTGAGCGTGGAGGAGCCATGGAGGTACCTGGGTCTGACCTGGTCGGCAGGGGTGTAGTTGACTCCATTATGGATTCTCTCACTGATTCCCGAATTAGTTCGGTTACTTCTCTGACGTCCGATTCTCTTTCCTTCGTGGCTTCATTGAAGCACGTACAATATGCTAGTTTTTCTGGCAAAGCAGTGGCGCCACATACCCAGCAGGAATTAGCTGCGGGACGGGTGTGCTGGCTTCGTTTGTGACGTGATGAAGATGATCTTCTATGACAAGATTGACTACGTCGAGAACGGCTGTGGCGTGAGTGACCACGGCGAGAATGACTATGGCGTGAGTGCCTGCGACGGGATGAGGAACGTGATTGGCTTCTGCGGGATCTTCTGCTTGAGGTATGGCTTGACCTTTCTTTGCGTTTTGATTTAGACCTAGAAGGGCTGTCAGAAGGATTCTTGTCAGAAGATATGCTCTCTTTTTTCTCTCTCTTCAATACTTACCCCTGAATGCGTATAGCCCCTTACCTTATCGGCCGTGGATGGTCTGCTTGGGCAGTGGTCTCCATGAGCAGAGAGGAGGAAGGCAGGCAGGAACAGAAGAAGTCTGGAGGGGGTTAAGGAAGTAGACAAATATATACATATATATATATATATATATATATATATATATATATATATATATATATATATCTCTATACAAGAAAAAAGTTTTTTTTGTTTTTTTTTCAAAGAAGGTCTTTAATTATGAGCCAAGTGAGGATTTAAAAACGCTTACCAGGTTCCAGAAGAAATATTGACAAGGATAGCAGAAGGAAGCTGAAAAAAAACGAGCAGAATACAAGTTGATTTCTTCTTTCTTCTATTTTTCAGCATTAGAGTCCTTTTT